>CM053571.1:121074070-121109334 GCA_028646485.1 Cryptoprocta ferox
GGGCACACGTACCCCAATGTTCGTAGCGGCACTTTCAACAATAGCCAAATCATGGAAAGAGCCTAAATGTCCATCAACTGACGAATGGATCAAGAAGATGTGGTTCATCTATACAATGGAATACTACATGGCCATGAGAAAGAATGAAATCTGGCCATTTGTAGCAATGTGGATGGAACTGGAGGGTGTCATGCTAAGTGAAATAAGTCAGGCAGAGAAAGACAGATACCGTATGTTTTCACTCATATGTGGAACTTGAGAAACTTGACAGAGGACCATAGGGGAGGGGAAGGGGAAAAAATAGTTAAGGAGAGGGAGGGAGGCAAATCATAAGAGATTCTTAAATACTGAGAACAAACTGAGGGTTGATGGGGGTGGGGGAGAGGGGAAAATGGGTGATGGGCATGGAGGAGGGCACTTGTTGCGATGAGCACTGGGTGTTATATGGAAATGAACTTGACAATGAAGTATATTAAATAAATAAATAAATAAAATGTAATACATATATACATACATACATACATACGTTCTCCCAGTAGAGGCTCTCAACCTGGGTGGTGTTTTGTAAGCCCCTTTCCCCAGGGAGAGGCTGTGTGCTGGAAATGTGTGTGGGCATTTTGGGTTATCCAATGAAAGGAAACACTACAAGCCTATGAACTTGATGCAGTACAAGGGACTGTCCTACTCGATTAAAAATTGTCTCCTGAATGGCGTGTGAGTGGCTCAGTTGGTTAAGCATCCAGCTTCGACTCAGGCCATGATCTCACAGTTTGTGGGTTCGAGCCCCATGTTGGGCTCTGTGGTGACAACTCAGAGCCTGGAGCCTGCTTCGGATTGTGTGTCTCCCTCTCTCTCTGCCCCTCCCCTGCTCATGCTCTGTCTCTCTCAAGAATAAAGTTAAAAGAATTAAAAAACAAAATTAAGAAGAAAGAATTGTCCCTTGAATAGATATTTCTCTAAAGATGATGTACAAATGGCCAACAAGCATATGAAAAGATGCTCAGCATCACCAATCACTAGGGAAATGCAAATCAAAATCACGAGATACTGGCTAATACCCATTAGGTTGGCTATTATTAAAAAAAACCCCCACAAAATAACAAGTGTTGGTGATGATGTGGAAAACTTGGAACCTTTATGCACTGGGAGTACTACGTGGTGCAGTCACTGTGGAAAACAATATGGCAGCACCTTAGAAAATTAAACATACAATTACTGTATGATCCAGCAATTCCACTTTTGGGTACACACCTGACAAGACCGAAACAGGGACTTGAAGAGATATATTTACAGACCCTTGTTCATGGCAGCATCAAATACAATAGCCAAAAGGGGCGAGCAACCCAAGTGTCCATTGATAGATGAATGGATAAACAATATGTGGTCTGTACATACAATGGAATATTATTCAGCCTTAAAAAGGAAGGGAATTCTGACCTGTACTATAATGTGGATAACCCTTGAGGTAATGCTACGTGAAATGCGCCAGTCACAGAAGAACAAACATGATGGGATCCACTTAGGGGAAGTCCCGAGAGTAGTCTAATTTATAGAGACAGAAAGTAAGATGGTGGTGGCCAGGGGCTGGGGGGTGCGTAGATCGGGGAGTTAGTGTTTAGTGGGGACGGCGTTTCAGTTTTGCAAGATGCCAAGAGTTCTGGAGATGGATGGAGGCGATGGTTGCAAAGCACTGTAAGTGCACTTACTATCACTGAACTGTATACCTACCGGTAATTACAATGATAAATTTTATGTGTATTTTAGCATCCTTAAAAAAAAATTTGTCCAGCCTAACGTGCCAATTGATACAAAGAGCATCACTCCGAGAGATGTTGCTAGAATATCTAAAAATGGTCAATACGCATGCATTTGGTTATAAGCAGTCCACTCATCCTTCGGAGACCCGTCTGTGTGGACCTTTGCATCCGCCCTCCCTGTCCACGTCTCCCCTTTGTCTCACTTGCCAGGTTCTGGGGCGAAGGCTCACCTCCGAGGACCCAAGGAGTGACAGGATCCAGACGAGTCCCGTTATTAACCAGATAGTATTACTTTCATGACGTTCTCATTTATTTATAGTAATTCATTTATAAATTACTACTAATTAATACAATCACGTCGGGGCAACAACTTGGGATTAGCGGCTTCAAATGCTACTCTCGGATTTCAATGGAAAGCTGAACAGGAAGAAAAAGTTCTTACCTTGTAGATACAGGACTTAGCGTTCAGGAAGAAGAGCTCAATGGTGGCATTATCCTTCAGGTATGAGATGCTTTCTATGTAGAACCTGAAAGACAAGACTGCAAATGAAGCAACTGACCACGCGGAGATCGACTGTTTTCTGAGCCACAGGATTGGATGTGAGGACCAGAACTCCCAATCTCCGCACCCCCCCACCTAAGGTGTGATCAGTTGTTTTCCTATGGTTCCTTTCTGGAAGAAAGCAGAGTGTTTCAAGCCCCTTTCTAGCGCAGTAGGATGGCCATGTCTGCCCACCTTCACCATGGTCAAGGAGCTGGGACTGCCATCAGCTTCCAAGAGTGACATTAAACTTGACCATCTACTTTCCTTTTCCTGACCCGCTTTCCAATATTTTAATAATATTATTTGTTTTCAAGGCACCTGGGTGGCTCAGTCGGTTAAGCATCTGACTCTTGATTTTGGTTCAGTCATGATCCCAGGGTCATGGGACTGAGCTGTGCGTCAGGCTCTGTGCCGAGAGTCGGAGCCTGCTTACGATTCTGTCTCCCTCCCTCTACCCGCCTGCCCCTCTCCCCTACTTGCAATCTCTCTCTCTCAAATAATTTTTAAAAATAAATTAAAAAATATTGTTTTCAATATATTATTTTTTTGTCCTAATCATTGTTGACTTGGATTTCTTAAAGATAATTTCTTCTGCTTAGTTGATGAAGGGGGGGGGGCGTATTTCTCTTTGAAATGGTTACACTATGTCTCCCTGAAGGCAGTTAGGTGTGATTTGACTTCTGTGTGTCCCAAGAGCTACGGCAAGTGCTAGGAACACTGTGATATTACTGCACATGAAGCCAAATGAGACTGGATTTTTATCCAGATGCAGCTTATAGATTTTTTTCATAATGAAACATGCTGAAATTATTTATACATTTACTCTACCTTTACACATCGACTTTGGAGTGCATTAAATTACTTAATTAGACAAGGCACTTGTATTTGCGTCAGGACCAGCTACGTGTAGGGAGTAGCGGTTGTGGTCACGGAGGCGGGTGATGGAATGCAGAGCCTTGCATGAGAACATGCCGCGCGTGGGGGTGGGCGCTCCTGGAAACAGGGGCCACCCCGAGGTGGCAGAAGGTGAGAGGAGAAGACAAGTGCTACAGTCTAGAACAGCGTTACAATGCGATGGAAAGAAACCTGGGGAGGAAATCAAAAGACCAGTGATCTGGGCCCAGCACTGTATGATTCAGGGCAAATCGCGTAACCTCTCTGGGCTTCTGTGTTCCAGACTGTGATGGAAGACAGCGGGACCCGGTCAGTGGTTCTGCACCTGAAGTCTACCGCTGTCGAATACCGGAAACTCATTCAGATTCCAACAACAGCCAAAAGAACAAACCAACATTGTATGAGGCCAACAAAACACATCCTTAGGCAAGGACGAACCCACAGCCCACCAGTTTGCAACTCCTTGTCTGTAGACTAATACTGTCTCCCTCATTCTCCCAACGTGCGCAGAGGCTGCCATGATCAACATAAGGCAGATTCACTTAAATTTGTGCGTGAATCCAGAGTAACTTCTGATATTAGCAGATATTTTCAATGCCCAGTACTAACACAGTTAACACCACACGCGAGTCTATAAAATGTTTGGAGATGACAGTATGGCCCTCGTTCTTGCAAAGCCTGGGAATGAGCAGGCTGGTGGGTCTCTACCACCTGCTCTCTCCCTGCAAAAACAAAAAAACAAAAAAACAAAGAAACAAAAAAAGAAAAGAAGAAAGCACCTGCCTTGGGCTTTTGGAGCAGGTTTTAGGTCATGGATGTCTCCCCAAAGGGTCTGCTACAGTCTGGTGGGAGAAGTGCAGACTTTTACTTCTCCATTAGCAGAGACTTGAAATGAAGCAGCAAACTCTCTTTCTTAAATTTTATTTTTTATTTGAGAGAGAGAGAGAGAGAGAGAGAGAGTGAGCAAGCAAGGGAGATGAGACGAGAGGGAGAGAGAGAGAGAGAGAGAGAGAGAGAGAGAAAGAATCCCAAGCAGGCTCCACGCTCAGCACGGAGCCCGATGTGGGGCTCAGTCCCATGACCCCCGGATCACGACCTGAGTCGAAATCAAGAGTCCAGACGCTCAAATGATTGAGCCACCTAGGCGCCCCACGAACGCCGTGTCTTAAAGCAAAACAAGTTACATTTGATTTAATAAAAAGAATCCACATTTGTTGCAAAGGGTTAATAGCAAAATCAGAAGGAAGGAAGGAAGGAAGGGAGGGAGGGGAGAGGGGAGGAAGGGAAGGAGGGAGGGAGGGACGGAGTCGAGTTGCAGGCGTGGCACACTGTAGATGAATCTTGTTTGGAGCCTTTGCTCAAGCTATTGCTCTCACCCCAGAAACCACCGCCCTCCACAGCCCAGTCCCGCTCCCTCTGCCCTCACTCTGGAACACCATGGTTGCACAGACTCCGCCGACGCCCTCAGGGAAGGACTTGACACCTGCTAGGGGTGCTGGCCCAGGGACCCGTACTCTTCTGTTCCTGGGGCATCTTCTGTCTAGGCTGCTCCGGCCTCCTGGAGGGCTAGGCCCAAATCCCACCTGGTTTTCGCATCGCCAGCCCGAATACAGTGCCTGGCACACACACGGGCTTCTTAGTGTGAGTGAAAGATGCTGCTTTCAAGTTCACTCCTCCTCACTTGCCCTTGGGTGGAGTTTCCAGGACAGGACAGGGAGCTGGGCAAAGAGGGCCCTGCAGGAGGGCGAGGAAATAAGCGATTCCTGGATGTCCCCAAATCCCCCGCTCGGGGAGGGGAGGGGGCCTTACATTTCCACCCGGGGCCCTGCCCCTCTGCTCTTCACTCACTGCCAACATGGAAAGTAGTACAAGCAAGCCGCTGGTCACCTTGAATCTTAAAACAAGAACGGCAGCAGAGGTTTCCTGAGTTTGACAGTGAGTGACCTTAGTTCTGCAGTAATAATTTTGAGTCTAAATCTGTTGGGTCTGAAAGGATGTAATTTCCAACAAAATGACGTCTGTCTTTGTTGCTTTTGTTTTAATTCTTTTTTTTATATTTTTAATGTTTATTTATTATTAAGACAGAGAGAAACAGAGCATGAGTGGGGGAGGGGCAGAGAGAGAGGGAGACACAAAATCCGAAGCAGGCTCCAGGCTCTGAGCTGTCAGCACAGAGCCCAACGCGGGGCTGGAACCCACCAACCGTGAGATCATGACCCGAGCCGAAGATGGACACTTACTGGCTGAGCCACCCAGGCACCCTGCTTTTGTTTTAATTCTTGAGAATTAAGGATTGAAGACATTCACTAACACGCACCCCTGACAATTTTCTCAACAGCATATGAGCAAAACACAACGCTCCCCCCTCCTCCCCCCACCCAGCAACGGAAAGTGGGAACAGAGGGCCCGTCCTGTTCTCCGCGACAGCATTCATTCGCACCGAGTCCTCCACTCTCTGGCTGTAGAAGAGGCAGAACGGCAGCGGAAATAACAATATACTCTGAGATGAGGAAAATAAACCAACTCCTCTTGACAGAAACTGGAAAGCAGTTTCCTGTTAACCTTTATCACCGAGAAACAGCCTGGAAAGCACTGTGAGCCCCGGGCCTGTCATATTATTATTCCGTAACCCTGAATATTTAACTCATCCTGAACTTTCCGTCTGCGCTAGGGAAACCTTGCGAGTCAAAATGCCCAGAGAAAAACGGACCTCGGACATCTCAATCCAGGCTCAGGGCAAACTACGGGAGCACCTGGGAGTAGAAACTTCTGGGGAAGCAGGAAACATTGATGGTTTGGATACAAAGTAGGGATTTTTTTTTTTTAAGGCCAGTTCTATTCCTTTTGATTTTCATGGGAGCTCCTCCTTTCTGGCAGTAGGTGGCAATGTTGCATTTCCTTAACTACCAGTGTGGGAGTGTGGGGGGGGGGGGGCGTCCTCAAAGACCCGGTTCACAAAGAAAATTATGGGTCTCTGGGTAAAGCCAAGGAACTGATGGCTTTCTTGTAGATTTCACAGGGTCTGCGCGGACAATTCCAAGTCTGGCTCTGTATTAACCATGGGTTTCCGGTGCTCTGACATCAGGACTTTGGTGGCTCTGGGGGAACGGCCCCTCCCAGGGCTGACCAGTTCCTAGAGATGTGAGCTCACCTTTCAGACCAATACGGAGCTCACACACCCTTCCTGCTCCTCCATGGGGCGCTCACACCCCAGGACACTAAGCTCCTCCCCTAATCACCCCAGGGCCAGGGCCAGGGCCAGGGCCAGACAACTCTGGACAGCCCGCATGCCCCAAAGCCCACTAAAATTATTCCAAGTAGCCAATGCTTAAACCTGCTTACCCTGCCTCACCCATTCCTTCCTGTAGAAACCACAAAACAAAGGCTCTTGCCCACATCTCCCCCCACTCCCCCTGCCTCCTGACCAACCCTGGCTCACCCCTGTGCAGCCCTGCAGCCCTGTCTGCTGTGGCCTGCTCCCTCCTCTTGGGAACAGTGAATAGCAAACTATCTTTTCAATGGCCGTCTTCATCGACCCCTGATGTGCTGGCCTCACTGTTTCTGAGTAATAATAAACCTTACACATAAAAGCGTGTTCTTCCGCACATTTAGCAGTACTGAATCTTCCTTTCCTTTTTTCTTGTTTCTTTTTTTTCTTTCCTTCCCTCCCTCCTTCTTCCTTCCTTCCTTCTCTTTCTCCCTCTTCCTTCCTTCCTTCCTTCCTTTCTTTCTTGTTTGAGTCAGAGGGCCAATCTTTGCTCCAGGCCAAGGGCAAACCTGGCTGAGTCCTTTCCCTGAATTCCATAAGCAATGTCACACCCAACCTGGCCCAGAAGATGCCGACCTGAGCTATTTCATCAGAGGGTCTGAACTAGGAACAAATGTGTGCTGTGCTGTTATGTGTTTGGCCATATACAATACTCGAGAGGTTCTGAAGCCTTAGGGAGTCTTGTCCCCTTTAACACGTAGACGCCTCGGACTGTGGCAGCTTGAATGGTGTCCAACCACGGGACCTCAGTCAGGTTTCCTCCTCTGCCCGCCCTCCCCTCCACACCCAGCTCCTCCTCTTCCCTCTCACATTCTCCCTTGGGCACTTGGGAATCACCGAATATTTACAGCAAGTGTTAATTAAATGGACCGCTGATTTCATTTTGTTACGCCCACAAATGTCACATTTGGAATGCTGACTTCTAGCAGCAAAAAGGAGCGATCATAATGAAAAGAATAATTGATACCGCTGTGAGTTTCTGGGGCCAAATATCTCTGATGTTCAGGATTCCAACAGCTCTAAAATCTCAACTGGGGCACCCAGTTGAGACCTAGCAAGTTCTGGTTAGCAGGCACCTCATTTTAGATCCAGGCCATCATTGTTACTATGGTGACGGGAAATAGCAATTGCTTGTCTCAACCAGCCAGGAAAAGACACCAACCGTCAGGCCATAAACTTGAGTGTAAAATCCTGTCTCCCAGATTCAAGCTTCTTGGGATCGCCTCTTTCTTTTTTTCTAGTGCTCGGTTCAGTTTATTGTTTGTGAAGCCCAGCTTGAGGAGACAAATCTAATCTCTGTTTATTTTCCTGCAAACAGTGTGGATGATCAGAGTTGCAGGGACACTTGGCTGAAGAAAACACAATGAAAAAACCAGCCCAGACACGGAGGAATCATTCTGAGCACACACATGTTCCTACAAAAATACCGGGAGATTTCCTTGGGTGTGTGAGGGTATTTTTTCCTCTAATTTTTCTTGGCCTATTTCTTAAGCTTGCCTGGTGAATACGACCAGAGGCTCATTGTTCTCGAATTTGGGGAGGTGGCTCATGGTCCTAAACACTGGTCTGTAGTTGAATGTGATCTTGCTCAGACAACGGTCACTGGGCTGCGTGTAAAGTAGGTGTGTCGGGGGCGATGGCGCAGAAGGAGACAAGGCTGGCAGGTAGGCAGAAGTCAGAGCACACAGAATATAAGCATAAGGATGACTGCAGCAGGAGGACGGGAGACCAGGAAAATTCTGAGTAGGGGATCCACATGAGAATTCTGGAAAGATATTCACTGGTAACCTGTAGGAGACTGGAAGGGGCCACCACCAGGAGAGGTTTAGTGGGGGGCATACGACCTATTTAAGACACAGAAGTGAGGGGCGCCTGGGTGGCTCAGTCGGTTAAGTGTCTGACTTTGGCTCAGGTCATGATCTCACGGTTCGTGGGTTCGAGCCCCGCATCCGGTTCTGTGCTGACAGCTCAGAACCTGGAGCCTGCTTCAGATTCTGTGTCTCCCCCTCTCTCTCTGCCCCTGCCCCACCCCTGCTCTGTCTCTCTCTGTTTCAAAAATAAATAAAACAAAAAAAATTTTTTAAGACACAGAAGTGAGAGGAATTCGTGAATAAAGGAAGGCAAGGATGGAGCTGAGAGCAAGCAGGGGAGTCAAGGTTGACTCCCCAGTTTCCAGCTGGGTGTGTGGTGGTGCTGATCACAGAGGTAAGGAGGTGCCAAGGAAAGAGGGGTGAGGTTGGGGCCACGCAGATGAAGACGTCATCCACTCAGGCAGAGGAGCACCCACGGCATCTGGGGCCTAGACACCTCCCAGTGAGCATGGCGGTGATGGGACAGCCACCAGGTGAGAAGCCAGTGGATGTGGAGACAGCAGATAAGGGCAGACCTATCCTTCCAGACCTTTGCTATGGACAGGAGTAGAAAAAAGGGGGCAGTAGCTGATGGAGGATGCAAGTCAGGGAGGGTATTTTCTTAGGGAGGAAGAGTCATGGTCATGGAGGGGAGGAATCCGTGGAGAAGCAGCAGCATAAGACGGAGAAAGAGAGATGAGAGACTGGAGGAAGCGAGCTCTTTGAGGTGCTGGAAGGGGCCAGAACTGGAGCACGTGTGGACCTGCAGGCCTCGGAGGCAGGGATAAGGGTGAGTCTTCCTCTGTGGGGGTGTGAGTGCGCGAGCATGTGAGCACGCGTGCAGTGGGAGGCTGAGGAAGGAGGCCACAAAGATGGCGGACACAATGAAGGAAGGGAGCAGGAAGTCGACGAAGCTCACTTGGGCTGGCTTTTGTTTTCTCCACAAAATCACAGGCAAAGTCGCCTCCTTGGAGCAAAGAGGTGAGCTTCTGGTCTGGAGTCTGTGGCAAGAGGAAAAGCCACAGAGGGCAGCACAGAGGACGCTGAGCAGGCACAAGTGACAGAAACATTGACCACCTAGGTGCCAGTGGTCATAAGTAGTCAGGCACTGACGTGCAGCTGTGCGATCCCCTCCCCCAGACCACACTCAGCAGCTCAGGGGTAGACATAAAAGACATATGTGACTGAACTGATCCCCCCCCCCACCTTTATGTGTGTGTGCACATACACACGAGTGTGTGTGAGGTGCGCGCGTGCGCATGGGACCAGCCCCCTTGGTAAGGAAGAGGTCGCAGTGTGCACAGTAGGGTTTGGACTGAACTGCAGAGATGACCACAGGCAGGGCTGAGAGGACCTCGGGATGTGGGAAAATCGCTGTGCAGGTGCACGAGGGGAGGGGTTTCATCACTCTACCCTCAGCTCCTACGACGGTGCCCACGACACAGTAGGTGCTTGGTGCACATTTGTGCATCAGAACTGAATGAACCTGAACCCACTGCCAACAGTCAGTGCGCGGCACGGCGTCCCCAAGGGGCAAAGCTCCCTCTCTCCGCAGCCGGAAGGAGAGTGGATTTCGGCTCTCCTGGCTCCACAGTGATGCAGCTCAGGGTGCCACTGGGGCCGTGGAGTCTTCTTCACAGGGGAGCAGAGAGCACAGTGCAGGATAGAACGCTTCTCCCTGATGCTCACCCTGGTGAGCCAATGGCAGGAGTTTCTCCAGCGGAACTAACAGCACATATCTCAGCTTCTGCAAACTCCTGCTTCACCATCTACGATGCCCCTTCCTCCGTCAATGCGGAGATTCCCACCCACCACCAAGCTGCGACTGGCTGATGTCCTCCCGCCACTCTGCCACGGACCCTCGGGAGTTCAGCGGCGCTAGGTCTGGAATGTCAGGGCTGCGCTCTGCACCCTCTCACCCAGTGGGGGTGCGTCCATCCCTGACACCATCCCTGCAGATGGACCCTGGTTCTGAAGCCCCAGCCAAGTGTGGAACGTGAGATGGACCAAGGTCACTGATCCTGAGCCCGGTGCCCAATCACGGAGTTGCTTTTCACGGGTGGAGAGAGAGGCAGCGTGGGGAAGCGGGAAGGGTCCCAGGTTTGGAGTCAGAGCTAAGTGAACAGAGCTGATAACCGACCAGCCGTGTTGCAGGGGGGGGGGGCAGAATCTGCATGTTGAACTAGGACTAATGCTACTCAAGGTCTGTGAGATTTACAGCCATCCTGAATAACGGAGAACCTTTTTCCTTTTTAGGTAACTATTAAGACTCAGAGGCCACGGTGATCACCACTCCTGGTGATCTGATGAAAGAGGAGGAGGATCGAGGTCCTTTATAGGCTGAATCACGGGTCCATGAAGATGGATTCTTAGTCTTCTGTCCTGCCATTCCGAGAATATCTGGCAGCCCGACACCAGCTTCACGCCCTATCAGGAGGGCTGCTCGGAGGATGGAGCAGAATTCTCTGAATTCAAAATTCACGTTGTTGAATCCATTTGGGTCTTAGTTTTCATAATCGGTTGAACGGAGGTGAAAATCCGCCCTTTCTCTCACAGATGTTTTAAATACGCATTACGGCAAAAGAATATATAATCACCAAATAATAAAGCCGTGCTGGGATGGCGGCCCAAACTGAGATCCCCAGTGATACAGGGTTAATATTTCCACTGGATGAATTCCTAAATCTTGGCTTAGGGCAGTCTTTTCCCTGGTCTTTTAATGGGCGCTTTTATTCTCCTTTTCCATATAGGCTAGCGGAACACGTGTTCTAGAAATGCAGTCAATAGATGTTTAAACAAAAGGAGAAAAGCCGGGAGTGGCTGGAGAGACCACTCGCAGGCAGGCACATGTCCTGGTGGCTGGGGCCCCGCGGACGCGCTCTGGCTGACAAAGGTCAGTGTGCGCACACAGGGAAATCGCCCAGTTGGATGCGAGCCCCTTTCTGGACTCCGGCATAGTCCAAGGTCTGGGTCTTTTATGAAGACAATTTGTCCTATCACTCCTTTGGAGAAAACCAGCCTGTAGGCATCCCTGGAAAGGCACCGAGTCTTAACCTGGGAAATCTTCCCAGGCATCAAGGTAGAAATGCGCTCTTCACCTGCAGGAGGGAACCTGCCTCCTCTCCTGGAGAAAACAGACTGTCGGCGTTTTGCTACCGCACTGCTCAGCGAGCCGGAAAGCGGGGACTCGGGAAATCGGGGCCTGGGAGCCAAGATCGTCTGCGACTGGGGCCAAGATGACGGCCACCCTGGGAGGTGGCTGCAAAGTTCAAGTGTCAGGCAAGGAGGCACTGAGTTTGGGTAATAAAGAGGAGAGGACAGGGCGGAGGATGGAAGCAGCAGGGGATTAACGCACCTAAGAATTTGAGGAAGAGGAAAAACTTCAGGGTTAAAGCCTATAGGATGGAATGGAAAGCAGTATCCCAGCCGTGAGGCACCACGGAAGGCCTGGGGAGGTCAAGATGATGACTTTGGCTTTGGACCTGCTGCGTTGGAAGCTCTCAGGTGGCCAAGAAGTACCTGGATGTAGAAAGCAGAGGCTCTCCACAAAGAGCAGCTTTTGTGACGAGCTACGGAAGGGGCTCAGCCCAGGGGCGGTATTCTGCCGGGGGTCTGTCCCTAAATGTGGACACGGAGAGCTTTGTCCTGGGAGTGTTCGGCGAGGTGCCTGGTGCGGTCAAGTAGGAAAACGGGTTCATTCTTGGTCCTCCGTAGTGTTAGCACGGGATCTGCCTCCGTAGCTCTCCTGTGGGCATCTGGTCTCCCAGAGAGAAGTCAGCCCGGAGTGCCTGCGTATCCTCGGTGACAAACGTGTCAACTGGGCAATCTCAGGGCGCCCCAAGCTTTCCCCCAAGGACCAGTTCCCCAAACCCACCGACAATTCAGCTCCTAACAGAGAACAAAACAACTAATACACAACCAGCCCAGGATTCTCTCTTTTTGATAAATATTGGCGGAAAGTGGCAGGAAGGAGGGGAGATCCTGACATCTGGCCGGTGTACTCACCCACCTTCCATTACAGGTTAATGAAACGCTTATATTCAACTGAGCTCTGCCCGATGCTGCCACCCGTTTGGTGGCACTGTTACTGCTACTCTTCCATTCAGCTGAAAAATGTGGCCACCGTTAAATAGACTCTGACATCAAGATCACGCCCATCAGTAATGGAAATGGCTGAGATTAGCTCTGAAAGGTTTGCAGCTATTCAACAAATAAAAGGGGGGATGGTGCCTAGGTGGCTCAGTCGGTTAAGTGGCCAACTTCGGCTCAGGTCATGATCTCGCGGTTCGTGAGTTCGAGCCCCGCGTTGGGCTCTGGGCTGACAGCTCAGAGCCTGGAGCCTGCTTTGGATTCTGTGTCTCCCCCTCTCTCTCTGCCCCTCCCCTGCTCTTGCTCTGTCTCTCTGTCTCTCAAAAATAAATAAATGTTAAAAAAATTAAAAAAAAAAAACAAATAAAAGGGGCACTGAATGCAAGTTTAAATTTGCTCCACTAGCTAAAGTAAAGAGTTAGGCCCTTTAACTCTCATTTAGGTTCTCTGATGCCTTTTGCGGTGTCAGGATGGCTATGTCTAAAACTGCATCTCTGACCACGCTCTGCCGGAAGAGCTGAACTGTGAACTGTTTGTGTCCTGTTCTTGAACTTCTGTGAACGCAGCTGAAAAGAACAGGGTAGATGTGCTGGGTGTGAGTGTTCAGTATTCGTTGGAAGATGGAGGCATTTGAGATAAAATGCCTCTGTCGTTACACGCAATGCAGGTTCTGCAGAGACACTGCCTGGTGGCTCCAAGGACTGGGTGCTCCTGCTGGATTTGGACGTTCAGATCCTGGCTTTGCCCTTGAACTTGTGACAAGGCCCCCTCTCTGACTTGCCAAAACCTTCTGCAAATGAAGGTGAGAAGTCCGGCTGACCTCGTAAGATGTTTGCAAATGTTGGGGCGCCTGGATGGTTTGGTCAGTTAAGGGTTCAACTTCGGCTCAGATCATGAGCTCACGGTTCGTGGGTTTGAGCCCCGCATCGGGCTCTCTGCTCTCAGTGCAGAGCCCACTTCAGATCTTCTGTCCCCTCTTCTCTCTGTCCCTCCCCAGCTTCCACTCTTTTTCTTTCTCAAAAATAAACAAACACTGAAAAAAAAAAGGTGTTTCCGGGCGCCTGGGGGGCTCAGTCGGTTAAGCAATTGACTTCAGCTCAGGTCATGATCTCATGGTTGGTGAGTTCAAGTCCTGCATCGGGTGAGCTCAAGCCCCACTTTGGGTGAGAGTGAGCCCCACTTCTCTCTCTCTCTCTCTCTTTCTCTCTCTACGCCTCGTGGGATTCTCTTTCCCTCGCTCTCTTCGCCCTTGCTCACTTGCGCCCTCTCTCTCTCACACACACAAAAAAAGATGTTTGCAAATATTACCCATGAGAAGCAAATTATATTTTCTGCAGTCCCCAAATAAGACTTATAACAGATTCATGAACAGAAAATGCCCACTGATTCTGTATCTGATTACGCCATACCCTCCCTTAATGGGGAATGCACTGATCCGTGTTTTGCCGCTGCATTTCAACTATTCCTATTCGGGATAAAATAGGCCAATTTCAAGAGGCCAGGTGCCATGTGTGATAAAAGGAAAGAAGAGACAGACATTTGTGATGTCACTCCAAATGACCACCGCCACCAAAATAATAATAATAATCTAAGGGTTTGTGTTATTATAGGAGGCTCAGTTTAGTTTAAGATATATGTGCCCTCCCTCCCCCAAAAAAAAGCAAAGAAAGGGGGGCTGTTATCTTCATTCCGCACTAGCATCCTAGCACAAGAGCACAAACACGTGTGTCCCTGCACAGACACTGACATGCCTTGGACGCTCATGCCCTATGGTCACGTCTACTGGGAATGTAGCTATACCGTGACCTCTGTCGTTGGCAATGGATCAGGACAAACTTGATTCCCCTTTCATGTAACCATGCTGCCCTCCCAGACTTTTCTGGACAAAGAAAAAAGAAGCAAAACGATGGACATGGACACCTACCTGACACAAAAGTATAAAACCACTGGTCCTGACTTTTTGGGGAAGTCGTGTTCCAATACTCTTCGATCTAGTTGAAGCCAGTTTAAGTGTCCCCTGAGGAGAAGAGAGACAAATTGGTTAGGACTTTGGAGACTGCAGAAGCTTCTTGGGACAAAGGTGTGTGTGCCTTAGAACGTGCCAGATCACAGACCGATGTGGACCTTCACCTCCCTTGCAAGGTTTCAACATCTGAAGAACCTCCAGGAATTATCTGGGAAACACCGAGTCAGCGGCAGATACTGTGTGACACGAAGGAGGGGAACGGCAATCAGAAAGTCTGGGGTCGGCCACTGGCTCTCCATTTCCTCGACTGCGCTGAAATGAAGATGTAATCATCCTCTCTCTCTCATTCTTAATTCCCTTCCCACCACACTCCTCTGTGCCTTTTTTCCCTGAAGCACTTAAAACCCGCTTTAGAAAACATGAGCAAACCTCACAATATCTTGCTGGAAGTAGAACAGGGTGAAAAGTGAACCACAGACAGTTTCTTAAAAATGAGGGGTGCCCGGGTGGCTCAGTGAGTTAAGCATCTGACTCTTGGTTTCGGCGCAGGTCATGATCTCGTGGTTTCGAGTTCGAGCCCCACATCAGGCTCTGTGCTGACAGCACACAGCCTGATTGGGATTCTCTCTTTCCCTCTCTCTCCGCCTCTCCCTTGCTCCCGCTGTCTCTCCCTCAAAAATACATAAACTTGAAAACAAAAATGAAACTTACACCCATCATATGACATTTTCTGATCCTAGGTATTTACCTGAGAAAAAAGAAAGCTATACCCATGCCAAGGCCTTCACAGACAGATGCACAGACACTTTACGTGCAACAGCTCAACTTGGGAACAACCCAAATGTTAATCAGCAGGGGAATGAGCATCGCATAGTTACGGAACCGAATACTTTGTTGCCCCAGTAAAGACAGTGAGCTACTGACACATACAGCAACACGGGTGAGTCTCAAAATAATGACTCGGAGTGCAAGAAGCCACACAAAAGAGTAGAGACTGTAGGATTCCGTCTACATAAAACTCCAGGAGGTGCAAACCCATCTCCAGCGACAGACGGTGCCTCGATGGTTGCCTGGGAGGTGGGAGGGAGGGCTTGTAGCGGGGCAAGAGGAAACTGTTGGGAATGACAGGTATGTTCATTTTCTTGACGGTACTGATCGTTTCATGGGTGCAGTCACCTGTCAAGACTTATCAAACTGTACTCTTCAACACGCGTGTTTATTGTATGCCAAATACACCTCGTTAAAGCCATTTTAAACAGCGGCCCACAGAGATACTGCATGGAGTCACTTGTGCATTTCTTCCTTCTCTCCCTCCCTCCCTTTCTTCTTTTTGTAAATATTAATTAATCACCTTCTCTGAAAAAGGGACTGGAGACGTGGCAGTGAACAAAACAGGCATGATCCCTATTCTCCTTGAGATTGTATTCTTGGAGGGAGACAGACACTCAACTGCTATTTCAATTCATTACAGAATTACTAATCCGAATGGAATGAGGACCTAACACCTACAGTACGAGGACCATGAGTAATGAGAACATGTAAGGACCTGATGGAGTCTGGGATCCGAGAAGCACTGCCTGGCATTTAAGTGAGATTTGAGAAAACAGTAAGACTTAACTTAGCAAAGAGAAGGGGAATCATGTTCCGAGCAGTGCTTCCAGCATGTGCAAAGGCCCTGAGGTGGGAAGACATCTGGCATGTTGGTGTCCTGAGAGTACAAAGGGATGAGGCCGGGCCTGGGAGACCACGCTGAGGACAGGAGTCTTTGCAGAGCGAGACGGAGCCACAGAACAAGTATGAGCAGAGGAGTCTATCTCCTCAAGGTCACAACTCTGTGTAACACGTTTATAATACATACGCACGTGTGACAAGGCTGGACTTACTCTGCGAATACTGTGAGACAAAAGTTGTCTGGCTCACTGCATTAAAATGCTTGCTCCTCCAAGCAAATGCTTGCTTCCAACAAATGCAAGACAGAAAACACACCAGAAGCTTCCATCTCCATTCTAAGACTTCATTCAAGCTGCACCCTTTGCACAAAATCCCTCTTTCAAGGAAGCCCAGGGCTGGGGCTCGAGAGACGCCTTTCGAATCTTCTTCTGGAAGGGTGACCACCTGAGGAACTTTGGTTCTTCACCCTCCTTCTAAGAATCTCCATCTAGAAAGCCAGTTTTTTTCCCCCCTCTTCAATTTACCTTTCAGTTTTGGTTATTCTTCTCTGAGTAGAGTAAGGACAAAAAACAATGGGGAAAAAAGTTTCCTAAATAAAATGACTGGACCAACTTCTTCCAGAAGAAAGGTGGGATAAATTCCCAACCGACTAGAACACGGGATCTGGAAAGAGTAGGCCTGGTGCCAGCTTTGTCTCTGGTCATACCCGAGATGCTGACAATGCCCCACGGGGTCATGGCCTTTCAAACCTCTGTGCCTTAGCTCATAGTGTGTCCTCAGAGAATGCTCTCCCCTCCTTCCTCACCAAGTGAAGCCTGACCCACCCTTCAAGCCCCAGGGCTCCTGTGTCTCCCCCAAGAAGGCCTTTCTTGACCCACCTTCCCACACCGCACACCAGCCTAGGATGGGCTCCTCTCTGGTCCCTCGTGGCACCCACCCGGCCGCATCCATGGTGCTGTGCCTGCCACACCCCATGGAACTTTCTCTGCATGTGCTATCTCCCCAGCAGACCTTTTCCATCTGAGAAACGGAGACATACCTCATAAGGTAAAAGTGTGTGTGTCATCAGTGCAAGATGTTAACGCAAATGTTAGCCCTAATTATTGGTTCATACGTTACAGCCACTCTCTTCCCGCCTCTGAAAATGTCCAAAATCTCCCAGAATCTTCCCTTTAGGTTCAGCCTCCTGCAAACATGCTCCATGCACGCTCTAAACGATGACTCTGATCGTGCTCTTTCTCCCTCATGGGAATAGTCTCTCCATCCTCATTATCTGAACACTAGCCACTGTTCAAGGCTGAGTTCCGGTCTTTCAGAGAAGACTTCCTTCATTGCTTCAGTCTGGGGTTTCTTTCAAACTTCTCTGGGTTCTGTTTGGGTCATCTACAAAGCATTTAGCATAATCTTATACAATTATTTAAAAAATATAACCCGTCTCTCTAAGGTGTAAGTTTTCAACTCTTGAAAAAAAATTCATCCCCAGCACGTAGCACCGTGCCTGATGAATATGAGGCGCTCAAAGGCACGAGCTCACTGATTGGATGACTGCCACCAAAAGCAACGGACCTGTGCCTGCAGCTCAATTTATGCAGGTGACTGAGTGACAACAATGTTATTCCGAGCTCCTTCGGCAATGAGAGGCATGCCACGCCGGCCCACGCGGAAGGCTCCCGTGCTGGTTACAAGGCAGACAAGGAATAAGGAGAAGGCCAAGGTCAGAACCTTTACTGGGGTTTCCATGGGAAAGGCAAGACAGGGCGGGGGGAAGAGCTTCGGGTTGGCTCGTTTTAATGATCCTGGCAGGCTCTGAGGCATCGGGGACGCCCCCCAGCCGTCTGGTCCCTGGCCCTGAACTGATTAAGGGCAGGGGCAGTCCTGGCTCAGCGTGTGAGAGTTCTATAAGGAAGCTGGTTCAGGGGACGGGCTCTGGGTCACAGGGGAGATGCAGACAGCTTTGGCTGGTTGGCTCTGGAACGTACGGATGTCAAATAAGTAGAGAATCTTTTATGAAATGGAGAAACAGCAATCCAACCATTGACCACACAGAGTTAAATTTTAATCTCTTGCTTGACAGGAATCTGTGAGAGAGGGTCTGGTGGGAGCCGTCTTTTTAGGACCCTCACAAGATAAATGCACAGCCCAGTCCAATGGCCCCATATTCCTGACCACACAGGCTGCTGCGGATTAGACCTGGGTCTCAGGGGGAATGAAGGATTCACTTGGTGAAGAACCCCCATGTGGGGACATTGTGCATGAGGAGACACAGACATAGGTGTCACTTGGATACCACTCTGTTGAGGCTGCTCCGTGCCCTTCGTCATCCGCGTTAACAGAAGACAACTGAGGAAAAGATTACCTCTCTCATTTCCTTCCCCATGTTAACTTTTTTTTAAGAGTATGTATTTTGAGAGAGCAAGCGAGCGCACAAGTTGGGGGCGGGGGAGGAAGAGAGGGAGGGAGAGAGAGAGAGAATTCCAAGCAGGCTCTGTGCTGAGAGCACGGGGCCCAATATAGGGCTTGAACTCACGAACTGTGAGATCATGACTTGAGCCAAAACCGAGAGTCAGACCCTTAACCGACTGAGCCACCCAGGCGCCTCCACATTAAATACTTTTTTTTTAAAGAATGGCATTTATTTAATTGGAAATTCCTTTGTTTGCAGCCATATATTGATTTAGCGTTTACCAAGCAATTAAAGAGCTGGAAAGTAAGAAAATGGTCAGGAAGCAGCAAGAACCAGAAGGCCGGAATCCACCCAAATTGAATAGCTAGCCTCCGAGGAGAAATGAACTCCTTTTCTCCACTTCTTCTACTTGAACTCCTCAACCCACCACTGAGGGATGTGAGGGACGGCATGATGCACCCACAGGCGGGGGTCTGACAACCACAGACAGGTAGCTGTCCCCCCATCCAGAGCCCTGGGACCCTCAGGTGGAAGGAAGTCAGCCCACTCCATTTTATGTGACTGGAAAAATCTCTTCACTGCAAGCTGCTTACATAGACAAAGAGTAAAGGGACAGGAGACTCATGCAAGGTCCCTGATGGTAACCGCCTGATATTTGGGCAGAAGCTAAGAGATGGATTATATGTAAACTAGAAACTCCAGTCCTAGGGAGGCTGCCATTTTTGGCTCATCAAAATATTTTCTGCTCTTGTATTTGGTTCCAAGTCACATCTGCTACAGCCATCAGTACCAAGGATTCCTCACTGTGCGGGACGTTTCATTGCCTAGGTAATAGCCCACAGTCCCGGCACCAAGTCCCTTCCTCAAATATTTCTTTTTTCCTTACGTTAGGGTGGGATGGGGAACAAATAGGTCAAAGGAGCATTTTCTCTATTCAGTTTAACTAAGAGATGTCTGATAGCTGGGTTTTCATTATTCCCATTGATTTTTCATTTGAGAATTCACATCAGTGCATTTACCAATAACAAAGGAAAAAATAAAAAAAAAATGTCCCAGCAGACACTCAGAGTATTTATGTTATTGCTTGACTGATAACTATCTTTAAAGCTGAGCAAGATAACACACATTTGGTTTATGGTGGCAATAGGTCAGACCGTTGGGTCAGTAATAAATATGCAATGGCTCCCGGGCAACGGAAATTGGATGCATTCATTTAACACACTGCTTTAAGCTTCTACATATAATACAAATGGATTTTTGGTTGGAGGATTGGCACCTTCAATAGAGATGGCCCTAAGGAGGGCTTTGTTTCTAGAGTGCTACCGGAGGGTGGAGGTGTGTGATAAGTCTGTCTCAGCTGATGGCTTTTTGGATCCCCTAGCAAGAACAGTGTGTTGTGCCTTCTGGAGGTCAGTAGTGTAGACAGGTCATTTCCTGTGAGATGAGTTTCCAAAGAAAGCCAACACAAGAGCATGAAAGTCTGACAGACGTCACTGGATACAGGGGGTGGGCGGAGCACTCTTCAAATGGAAGAATGTGGAGCTAGTTCGTATCCTTTGTGGGAAATAGGTGTTCTCATCAAGGACAGCTCAGGGTGAGTCGTTTAGCTAGAAACTCTCCAATAGTGACCTTTAAGTGTGTAACTGTGTGTATGTGTGTGTGTGTGTGTGTGTGTGTGAGTGAGAAAGAGAGAGAGAGAGAGAGAGGGAGACAGAGAGAGAGACAGACAGAGATTAAGAGGCATACTGAGGAAAACAGATTAGTAAATAATGAGCTGTTCAGTCCCACAGACTTTATGGCTTTAAAATTTTTATTTATGGAGGAATTGTTTACTCCACTATGTTCTCTTAAGGCTGTTCCAAATTTTCTTTTATAGCACCTCCTACATTACATGTGGTTGTTTACCTCCTAAACTAAAAATACAAGCCCTACAGGGGGTCAAAGCTAGTCATTTCTGTATTTCCATACTTGACAGTGGATGCTAAACAAACACTGGTTAAAGAACGAATATGTCAGCGTCAAATATGCCCCATCAATCAACATGGCTGTCGGTGTGATGACTGCCAACCACGTATAGACACCTCTCCTGCCCTAAAGAGTCTCCACGGTCAAACTCACTGCTCACCTACCTCCAGGATCGGAGCTCCACCATACAGCTCACACTGGGAATGAAAAGGTCAGGAGAAAGCATGGATCCCTAAGGCCTCCTCAGATTGCCCATTCTTTTTTATTTCTCTCAGCGGCACACAGGAAGAGTTCTAAAGCCCTCCTCTGGTCACTAAATAGAAGGTAGTGTGGTTTGTCATACATAGGATGTCTACACAGGCTATCCCCGAGATAGTAATGAGTGCTAAATGCATGCTCCCAGGAGCAGGCGGTTACAACGCAAGCCCAGAGGTCCTGGCACTTACTCCTCTCCCCAGTCTCCTGGTACAGAGCATTTAATCAATGGAAATCGCAAGACTATTTCTAAAATTACTTTCCCAGAGCTGCATCTTCCTGTTGCTTCTTCTGCAGTTGGAAAGTTGCTTTCCTACTCTACTTTTATGATTATTTTATTTTTTTAATGTTTATTTATTTTAGAGAGAGACAGAGACAGAGCGAGAGTTGGGGAGGGGCAGAGAAAGGGAGACACAGAATCCGAAGCAGGCTCCAGGCTCTGAGCTGTCAGCACAGAGCCCGACGCGGGGCTCAAACTTGCGAACCACGAGATCATGTCCTGAGCTGAAGTTGGACACCTAAACGCCTGAGCCGCCCAGACGCCCCTCTACTTTATTTTTAAATTGTAGATAAGCTTGAGAGTGGGAATGCTCATCAGCCAGACCCTTCCCAGATGCCTCTGCCAAATGCCAGTAACGCCAGTAACACTAGCAACACTGCAGGGCAGAGGACCCTCCCCACGGTCCCAGCACTGAGATTACTAAAGCTTTAGACCTAAATTATTGGGCTAAATCAGACTCTGCAAATAGTACCAATCAATGGTGTGATCAATGGAAACACAGCATGTTGTTAAAAAAAAAAATCCTTAATTGGTTCTTATGCTAGGATTCTGGCTTCACGGGGTCTGTGAACCCTCTAAAAGTTAAGCATAAATTAGTATGTGTTGTAAACTTTGGTGGAGGCAATGGAATGTAACTTGTTAACTAATTTCAAAGGGTCTGTGATTAAATAAGAGGTTGAGAACTAGTCATTTTCTTAATTGGTACGTGAAAATACATTCTAGCTATACCTGGCTTTTAAAATGTGCAACGATGACTAAAAACACGTTTTTTTCTCCCTCAGCTTTCTAAATACTACTTAAAGGTTTTCAGTACATGAATACTCATTTACAGCATCTGACACACAATTCTTAACATTTCTAATAGGAGATTCAAATTAAAGTTTAAATACACTCTGAAAATCATTACTTCATCTTGGGACGTGCTTGACTATTTCTGCTAAATAGGCTAAAAGTTATTTAAAAAAACCTTATTATCATTATTTTTTTTTAAGTAAGCTCTGTGCTCAATGTGGGGCTTGAACTCATGAACCCGAGATCATAAGTCACAGGCTCTAACTACTGAGCCAGCCAGGCAACCCTATGGTAAAAGTTATTTAGAGCTTTTGATGATGAGAACCTCTTCAACAACTTAAAATGTAAAAGTTAATCAAAAAATTAAACACTTGGGTGGTAAGGATGTTGGCATATGTCCAAAGTCATAGAATTGCATGTGTGAAATATGTACAGTTCTTTGTATATCAATTATACCTCAATAACACTGGTTTTCTTTAAAAAGGAACCCAAACAGAGAAAGCAAAATGCTGATGGAGAACAGATCAGATAACTAAAAACAGAGCTTTATTGATTTAAATTACGTAAGCAGAACCATGGGCTCTGAAAACAAAAACAAAACACAAAACAACACTTGGGTGTTAAAACACTGCAATGGAAATAATTCAAAAATAAAAGGTACAAAGAACTTTCCTGAAATGATGGGTGCCAATGACTGATAAATGAACATTTCCGTGATACCATATGTGCTCATGGAAACACTACATCTGAATGGGTTTATTCTCAAATGTTAGGTTTCCTGAGTCGCCCCAGGAATGGAGAGAGCCTGTAACTGCATAGGTCCCTGGCGCATGTCACGACATAATTGGTCATGTGTGGCCCCAAATATTCAAAGTCTGAGTGAACTCAGCTTCTCTTTTTGGATAGTAGGAGGAAGCAGAGGAAATTTGCTCCAACTTTCCTGTCTTTCTAGAACAGGGGTTTTCAAACTTGGCTACAGCTTACAATCAATGGCGGAGCTTTGAAAAATCTTGATGCTCGGGTCACAGTCGGACCAATTAAATCAGAATTCTGGGAGTAGGTCCCAGGCACTGGTACTTTATAAAATGTCCTAGGGGGCGCCAGTGTGCCGTCAAAGCTGAGAACTGCTACTCGAGCAAAACATAATTATTTTAAAGACCGAATTGATACTGGGCTCTTACGTTGCTTCAGAATGTTTTAAAGGCGGCCGAAATGTCATTGTTCGGATCACCAGCATTCAGGCTCTTTACGGATAACCATCGATAACTCTTTCTATTAGTTATTAAAAATAAAAGGGAGGCATGGGGGACGCCTGGTGGCTCAGTGGGTTAAACATCTGACTCTTGATCTCAGTTCAGGTCTTGATCTCAGGGTCGTGAGTTCAAGCCCCATATTAGGCTACATCCTGGGTGTGGAGCCTACTTAAAATAAAATAAAATAAAATAAAATAAAATAAAATAAATAAAATAAAAATAAAAGGGGCTAAATGCAACTGGATCCTGGAACAGGAAAAAAGACACTGGTGCGAAGACTGGTGAAATTTAAATGAAGTCTATGGTTTAGCACCGATAATATAATAATATACTAGTACCAATGTTAATCTCTTCATTTTGAAAACTGTAACATAGTCTGTAATCTATTAACATTTGGGGAAGCTGGGTGAAGGGTATATGGGAACTCTGTGCTATTTTTGCCAACTCTTGTGAGTCTCATTCTTTCAAACTAACAAAGTTAAAAAGTCGAATTTAAAAAGGAAACAGCAAAGCTAGTACTAATGCTGCAAAAGTGTGGATTAGCGAACAATATCAAATACCCTTGCGCACAAAGTCATGCCCTGTGGATTTAGGCACCTGATTAAAGAGTACAACTTATGGTGTGAGAGAAGCTTAGAGAAAGTTCTAATTTCCTGTCTTCATTCTGCTTTTATGTATCTTTCCTCCAGCCCCCTCCAGATCCTACAAGACGTCATCACCGGCAGTTAATATTAAAGGGCTCAGTGGCAATATATGACCTAAAAGGCGTATATTCTACTGTAAGGAATCGTAATGGCGCCCGTGCTAGCTTACCCTTGGCACAGTACTGTACAGCTCATAAGCACTTTGCCAATGTCAGTCTTGTTGGATTTGCACTAGGAAATACGCAGACCCACAGACTACACCATGGGCTGTAATAAAAGACGAAACTTCAATTTCATTTTGTTGTAGAGACACAGTGTACACCTGCATAAATCTCTCTCTCTCTCTCTCTCTCTCTCTCTTACACACACACACACACACATACACACTCCACACCAGAGCACACAACCACAATTCAGGCACACACTTTATTAAAAGAGCCTGGGGTAGTCTGGCAGCGCCCGGAGCAAGGCATAATGACGTGGTTTGACCACCACCCTAGGCCGGGTCTCAGCCACAGGCACTTCATTCCGGTGGTGGCTGTCCTTCTCCTTCCTACCAGGAAAAGAACAAAAGTTCTGATTACGAATGAGGCCATCGGCCACCATCTGTTGGCCCCAGGTGTTGTCAGGCCACAAGTGACTATGCCCTGAGTCATGGCCATCCCTTTGTTTCTGTCTCCTTGTCCTGGTCCCTTGGGGGCCCTGGGTCTTGACTTCCATGGGGCCCCTGGCGCTGGCCGGCTCTCTGTGACTCAGGCCCACCTGGCAGCCGCAGTCCTTGCCCACCGGGCTCCTGCCAGCTGCCTCCCGCTCCTACACGTGCTGGACGGACCCTCCTACCCAGCCTCGGGTGAGGGGATGGTGACAGCCACGCTTTCCCTAGCCCGTGCCGGAGGACGGCTCCCACCCTCCCCAGGACTGCCTCCAATTCCATCGCTCAAGGGGAGCAGGACGCCTTCTACCAGCCTGGCCTCACACTCACACACTGGGGCGCACTCACGCTTTCCTGGCCAGCCCAGAGAACCAGGAACGTGAAGTCTCACAGCAGACAGGCCATTTGATGGGCCAAGTGCACTGCCCTGTTCGCTCCCACTGTCCTGTCTATACCGTGCGGCTCTGTGCCATCCTCTCTCTCGGGAGGAGGGTGACTTTCTACCTTCCTTCCGGCCCCTGCTGTTCAGGCGGTGATGTGCGACATTCGGCAGGAGTATTTCTTCCTCGTCGGCATGCTCCTTCTATGACTCTTGTTTATTCAAAAGGGAAGTCTAATTGGGACTCATGGAGAGTTCACGGATGTTTTAACAAGAGTAAACATACTTGGGCAATGTGAACAATGGGATATGATTAATGGGAACTTCTGGTTTCCTTCTAATTAGTGAAATGCATGAATAGCAATTTAGAGGGTTTCCCAGTGATTCTCAGGAAAAGGGGCAGAAAACATCTGCATCTGTGAAAGTGGAGGCTCTCGGTGTGTATTTGTTTGAAAGGCTTTGTTTTCTTACCGTCCTGACTCCTTCCCACCAGAGCCCGCCAGCTCACAGCTGTGCGTACTGGTCCTCCTTCCAGGCACAGGGATCATTCTAGACCAGGACTAACACCCCGGTTTTCCTTCCTGCTCAGTTCCCTATGGGCTCCTGGGGGACAGGCTGACCTGGCTTCGCCGGGCTTTCCTGGGGACCCCGTGGCTCTGCTCCTCACCCCTGCAATCTGATCATTTGGGAGGCAAATGTTTCACCACCTGAAATGCTGCTCATTTGGAAGGCAAATGTTCCAGTTTAATCCAAGATGGCCCTAGTTTATGTGCCCTTTTACTCCCACTGTCCCGATTCAGATAATAAATCAGACGGCCAGCTGCTGAGGCTACGTGTAGCCATGTGCAGATACATGTGATGACCTCGCCTCATCCCAATGTGGATGTCTCCTGCCCTTGCTTCTGAGCTTGTCCTGCCTTGATAGAGCCATCTTGATTGATGGGGCCTGGCCTTCCCTGTATGTACTGTCTTGTCCAGTCACTCACCTAACCCATATCTGCTAGTATTCTAGGAAATCATCTCTGTAATTCCAAATATTTGTAGTGTGTGTGTGTGTGTGTGTGTACACAAAGGGGAAAAAAATCATGAAACATATTTTTTTGCATCTTATCTAGGAATCTGTGCTGGTATTCTCTTTTGATAACAGTATATTAAGAAGGAAATTGAAATTTCAGTAAAGATATTCCTTACCTGTGCTGCAAAATGCCCCTTTACGGAGCCAAATTGAAAACCACTGAAAACAAAAGTACTTTCCACCAGCGGGATGATATGAATTTTCGATTTCTATATTCGATTTCAGCCAAGACAATGAACCTGCACAGATACTTTTCATTTTGAATTTATCATCAAATTCATTTCCTGTTATTGTTACTCTAACACTGAAGAGAAATAATTTAATTTCCAGAAGGTTTCATCTGACTTTAATAGGAAACAAACCCATTCGAATCCACTTTAAAAAAGTAAACACTTCAGTTCTCAACACAAACCTGCTTGACTGTAAGAACTAGTTTACCTAATAATTTTCTATTAGCATCACCCTAATTATATCCTTTGGCTGTTTCAGGCGTGGTCACAAGGTCTTTGAAATTTGGATGATGAACTTGGACTGACCCCGTACGGCAGGACCCAAGTGGCCTGCAGCTGATTCCGCTGTTGACAGCTGGGACTTTTCCCTGCAAAATCAGAGGGCTCGGACGGAGTAGCACTTACGTCTCATCCGTGAAGGCTATTCCGAAGTATTCCTTTTCCTTCAGGTTGAAGTGTGATGCCACGAGGTCCAGGAGCTCCTTGGCCAAGAGCTTGGGCTGGAGGGAGAATGAGACGGAAAAGGGACAAGTGAGCAGAGATGACTCTTCCTAACACACGCCATCTCAGGTCGATACAATTTTTTAAATGCAATGTCTCAAAGCTCAAGGACATCGATGTAAGTGATTTTTTCTTAATGTTTTATTTAGTTTTGAGAGAGAGAGACAGAGCATGGGCAGAGGGAGGGGCAGAGAAAGAAGGAGACCGAATCTGAAGCAGGCTCCAGGCTCCAAGCTATCAGCACAGAGCCCGACGCGGGGCTCGAACTAACGGACTGCGAGATCATGCCCTGAGCTGAAGTCAGATGCTTAACCGAATGAGCCACCCGGGTGCCCCACAAATGGATTTTGTAAAACCCAAGTGAGCAGACCACGAGGATGCTGCTGAGCAAAAAGCCAAGTACAGGGCTATGCACAGGTGGAGACCTTCCGCCTTGTTTCCCTACTAATTTGTTCTGTGACAAATGATACCTGCTCGTTGGCAGGGCCGTCAGGCCCTCTGGCTCTTCTTCCCCGCACAGGAGAATATTTTATGCTGCACTGACAGGAAGATGCATTATTGAAATATATTTTTATGTGTATGCACTTAACATACATTCACATAATATTTGCTCCATGTCAGGCCCTGATCTTAGCACTTTATAAATACCAGCCTCTCCACGCCTCATCATAGCCCCATGGGGGGCTCCTATGATCAGCCCTCTTGTATGGGGAGGAGACGGGTGCCAGAGATGAAGCAAGTTTGGGGACCGGTTTTTGAATCCCAGCTCCAGAGACTCTGCCCTCGGCCACTCTACATGCGCCACGATTTTAAATCCAAACAATAAAAGTGCCCTCTTCCGGGAATGTTAAAATTAAAGTCAAAGAACCTTGGGAGCAGAACTGAAGAGTAAGTTACAAACTCACTCTCCAGCTGCCTTTCCAAAGTAGAGTCTTTATATAAGAGTGTTTATATTATAAACTCTTTCTTAAACATCTCTGTCAATCGGGGCTCCTGGGTGGTTCAGCCAATTAAGCGTTGACTCTCGGTGTCAGCTCAGGTCATGATCTCACAGTTTGTGAGTTCGAGCCCTGCATCCAGGTCTGTGGGGACAGCATGGAGCCCACTTGGGATTCTTTCAACCCCTTCTCTCTCTGCCCCTTCCCCTACTTGGTCTCTCTCAAATAAATAAACATTAAAAAAAAAAGTTTAAAAAAACAAATAAACCTCTCTGTCAATCTAAAAGAGCATGCCAGAACTTTCAGCATGAAAGTACGGTAGGTGCTGTGTGGTCAATACACCATCCCTCCTAGTCAACTGCGGTCAAGGTGACCACAGAGTGCCAGGCGGTGAGGTGGGGGTGGAGGGAAAGGCCATCTGAAGGAGACATGTGGCCAACAGGAGTAGGTATTTCTAAATCAGCTTCCAGGTCAGGTATCTGCAAAGCCACTGACCTGATGACAATTACTGCACCCCACCTGTACCTGCTGGGTCTCCAAGCTCAGAGTGAAAATAAAGATTCCAGGAGAAAAACATGTGTTTTGTTCTGTGTGTGTGTGTACACGTGTGTGCATTTATGCCCATCAATATACCTTCCCGAGTAGATTTCCTACTCTACTGGTTACTCTGTTGAGTTTCTCTGTTAGGAGAGGACAGAAGGGACATGTCAATCAAGAGTCACATGACAGTTTCAGCTCTTACTTCACTTTTTGAAACAAGTTTATTTATTGTGAAAGAGAGAGAGAAGGGAGGGAGGGTGGGGTAGAGAGAGAACGAGAGAGAGAATCCCAAGCAGGCTGCATCGGCATAGAGCCCAACATGGCGCCTAATCCCACAAACTGCAAGATCACGACCTGAGCCAAAATCAAGAGTCGGACTCGTAACCAACTGAGCCACCCAGGTGCCCTCTTGTTTCAGGTTTTGAGTGTTGCTATGAACTGTACCAAATTCATAGGCTGAAGTTCTAATTCCCACTGTGGTGGTATTTGCACATGGGACCTCTGGGAGGGTAACCAGGGTTAGATGAGGTCGTGAGCATGGGGCTGTCACAAATGGAACAGTGACTATGAGAAGACACATCAGAGAGATTGCTCTTGCTCTTCCTCCCCACCATGTGAGGGCACAGGGCCAAGGCGGCCAAGGCGGCTGTCTACAAGAAGAGAGGCACTCATGAGAATTCAACTAGGTTGGCACCCTGGCCTTGAACTTCCAGTCTCCAGAAGTGTGAGAAAATACATTTCTGTTGTTTAAGCCCCCGTAGTCTGTGGTATTTTGTTACGGCAGCCCAAACGGACTAATACAGGCGTATTTCCTTTAATTCAACAAACATGTACTGACCATCTCATGTGAGGCCGGCACTAACCAATGGGGCAGGACGCAGAGAAATGAGCGGCACGTAGCACCTGCCGGTAAGGAGTGCTTACTAGGGTCACAGAGTATGAGCTAATGTGCATTTTTATTTATTTATTTTTTTACATTTATTTATTTCTGAGAGACAGAGAGAGGCAGAGCACAAGTGGGGTAGGGGCAGAGAGAGAGGGAGACACAGAATCCAAAGCAGGCTCCAGGCTCCGAGCCGTCAGCACAGAGCTCAATGCAGAGCTCGAAACCACGAACCATGAGATCACGACCTGAGCCGAAGCCAGATGCTTAACCGACTGAGCCACCCAGGCACCGCTATATTTTTAAAAAGCCAAAGCAGATGGTTTCCCTTTGCTGTCTCCCTCCTGGGCTCACAGGGTGGCAGCCTCTGGGCCTCACTGACCATCAAGTCACCAACCAAAGCACCCGGAAATGACGGGACTAGGTTTGAAGGCAGAGCAAGGTTTCCTCTCCCCGGGAGACATTAATCAATAGGGGGTCTATCTGGATAAACTAATACCCTCAAATATTTTACCCTCCTGCTCAGGCTAAAATGGGAAAAAGTGCAAAAGTAATCATTGTTACCAACAGGGAATTCCAGATTTTACGGAAGACCCTCCTTCATAAAGCAGAAAACCTACCACGGAGGAACGTGTGGAGTCAACGTGACACATCTCGGGATGTCACTAATAAATTACTACGTAGATCAAGGTGAGGGGCACTCGCGAAGGTACAGGCTGTTGTCAGCACCACCCCCATGCCCAGGAGGTCCCTGGCTGCCCAGATACAGAGCATCTGATGCACAGGCTGTGATTGAATTTGGAAGGTACTCTGGCGGATTGTTGGGCGCCATACTTTATCTGTCCAATTCACTGCCATTCCTTTCCAAGGAGTCACAGGATTTCTATGACGCCTGCTAATTCTCGTAACATTGTTACTAATTTCTCAGGTTACTTTTGAAGCCTGTGTCACCCATGTAAAAGCATCCTCACTGGTGAGAAATCTCTTTGCACTCAGAACGGATTCGATTTGTTTCTAAGTGGCCAAAGTCACTTAAGGTCAAGTGTCGGGAGTGGGACGGTGGTGGGGGAGGTGAGCATGCTGGGTCACACTGGTTTTATAATATAGTGTGATTATGGTGGGTTCTTGGGGGTTTGGGGGAGGTTTCTGGTCGAAACGTGGACGTGACAGAAGTAACATTTCCTTCCCTTTGAGAGTTAAATGTTAAAGCCAACACCTCAATGGAATCGATCAGAGACACAGAAACTCACCCAGGAAGGGAAAGAATTACTCTCAGCGCTGGGATAGGTCTTTTTTGGAACAGGATTAAGCATAGTAATCATTCTACGGAAGGGGTGGGGTGAGTGGAAGGTGTGTGCGGGGTGAGGAATGGAGGGGAAGCAAACGTGGTCTTGGCCATCAGGCCTTGAATACTACGGCCATGGAAGTAAGGCTGTTCACATGCGGACATGGAGCTACTCTAGCTGACCAGATGAAATGCTGACCCCTGTAAGTCCCCTTCCAATGCTGTGGCTTCGGAGGAACTCAGTGAGGCACCGCTGTGGCCCAGATCCGGTGTTGAGCGCTCTCCTACATGATCGCCTTGCCATCTAGCATAACAGTCTATCATTCTTGGCCAGTGGAGATTCTGAGACTTGGAGAGGTCAGGCAGGCTGGCTGTCCTGGGTCTCTCCGCAAAGCCAGGATTCCAGACACAGTCAGACCAGACTCAAGGGCCACATGCATCACGTCTCCGCCCTCCCGCCTCTGCTGACTCTGGTTCTTGGCTGAGAAGTCAAGGCTCATGTGCCCTGAGGGCCGTGTGTGGGTGAGGGTGATATCACTCACCTGAGGCCAGTACACTCACTCTATAGATTTACACATCGGCACTTTGAACTTGGGTAACGTGAACCTTCCCGAGGATGAACCAGCGTGCTTCCGAGGCGGCAGAGCTTGAGAACTGACCTGACATGCTGCAGAAATCACCAGAGTAATGGACGCCATGCCAGGAGCCTGGTGGAGACTGCCTTTCGGCTGCTCCGTGGTGACACAGCCCTGTGATTTACCCTGTAACCACAACCCTGCCTGCAGTAAGAAAACGAATTTTCTTGGTGCTCACAACCACAAGGCTCTGAGCGATAGCCATACTGCCAGCCTAACCTCTACTGCCTCCAACGACCTCTTCTAAAGAGCTGTACCTATGTGAACGCAGATCTTGGTTAAAAAACGAAAAGGGTTAGTCCTGTTACTTTTATACAACGGCTATCAGAGGTTCTATGCGCCACTCTCCGTGAATAGTTTACAAAGAGGGAAATAAAGGCACTGAAGGGGAGGGTAACAGATCCCAGAAGACGGTGAGGTGATAGCTCCGGAATGTTACGCTTCTGGAGAGGCCACACTCTTCCTCCGCTGTCACGGTGACCGGCAAGCTGTCGCATCGGCGAGGAGGTAAACTCTGGTCCCACAAGCCTGGTGGATGTGTAGTGTGAGCGGGAAACTAACTGCACCGTTAAGCCCCTGTGACGTTAGGGGTTGTTTGTCATCCAGCATAACCCAGCCTACCCTGATGGATTCAGGCACCGTATCAATTACTCTTTAATTCTCCGTATGGTTGGTTTAAAAACCACTTAAGGCATCAGCTCTGCGATTTCCTGATCTTGCAACCTGAGACAATATCCCACCTTGACACCATGGTGATTAATGCGCTACAGGGTTCCAAGCATTTCTTAAACTCATTTAGAGAAAGTTGCTGGGCAAGCACGAAGCTTTATGCTGTGATGTGCTTTGAAGGGATGTTTACAGAAGCCTGGTGATTGCACTTGGCTGGTTACTCGCGCTGTAAACATTTGTGGGGCTTTAAAGGGACCTGGCTGGGAGCGAGGCCAGAAAGGCAGCCCTCGGCCTGGTCAAGTTCTACAGGACAACCGGGCAAGCGCTGTGTGTCTCAGGTTAGAAGCAGACCGTTCTGGGTCACTGGCGCTTCCCTGGCCCGATGAGGTCAGTATATTTAAGACTGACTTTCCTCCAGCCTGTGATGAACTACGCTCACTCAAGAGCTTCCCCCTTCTCATTTTCTTTTCTCTCTCAGATTCTTGTCTCATTTGTCCTTCTAAGTTTTTATTCCTCCTTATATATGAGAAATAGAACCTCTTTATAAATGTCCCACTCAAAATGTGCTGCCCGATGGAGCTGTTCATGAAGTTATTAGCAAGACAGCCTTTCTGGGGCTTAGGAACCTGGGTTTCGGTCACATTCTTCCGGGGAAAGGGCAGGGGAGCTCTTGGGCGCTGTGGTCTGACTCTACCACCCTGATCTGACTTCCGCAGGGCTCTGGACTATCCAGTGGCAAACGTGCGCACTCCTGGCACACGCGGGCTTCCAGAACAAGCCCTGTCTCATGCCTGCTCTGCCTTCCAAAGTGGGACACGATCAAAGGACACTTCACGCGGATGCAGGGCTATGAGGTGCTGGAGGCATGTCCCCAAGACGTTGATCCTTCCAGGTGATCTCTGTGAGCCGCCCTGACACAACCCAGAGAGGGGAATGGGACAATCCGTGGTACGCTGTCTCCTCTTCAATTTCCGCCGCGATATTTCACCATCGCTCACATACTGTACCGTCTCTTTAAACTCAACACGACTACATCCCAGACAGATGCTCTTGGACAGACTGTACAACCTCTCTGAGCGTCAGTAGCTTAATCTCTAAAATCACCAACAGGATCCAGGAACTGGATTCCTGCCCTAAAACATGCACCTTTCTGGGGCGCCTGGGTGGCTCAGTCGGTTAAGCATCTGACTTCAGCTCAGGTCATGATCTCGTGGTCCAAGAGTTCAAGCCCTGCATCGGGCTCTGTACTAACACAGCTCAGAGCCTGGAGCCTGATTCAGATTCTGTTTCTCCCTCTCTCTCTATCCCTCCCTCACTAGTACTCTGTCTCTCTCTCTCTTAAAAATAAATAAAAACTTAAAAAAAATTAAAAAAAAACATGCACCTTTCTGTCACTATTAACAGTAGTTCTCTAAAAACCACCCAACCTTCTCACGGTCCATCCACCTATTCTGAAAAGCTTTACAACCATTCTGCAAGCTCATCTTCATCTCTTAAATCCAGCCAGTTTCTTACAGAATTTTGGGCGTAATTACCTAACCTCTCTGTGGCTCAGTTTCCTCAGCTGCAAAATGGGGATGGTGACTGCACCCATGTCCCAGCGCTGTTCTGAGGATTAAATGAATTAATTTAGATCTACAGAAAGTACATAGGCAGCGCCTGGCACCAAGTGAGTGTCCTGTATGTTCATTATTATATCAGACCCTCATTATCTCACCGATGAATTATTATAATAACCTTCTAAATGGTGTCAGTTGCTGAATGCCAGCCTGGTGTTTCAGGCCACTCTTTGACTCTAGATCCAATTGATCTGTGCACACTCACTCTGCCCAATTCCCTATAAAAGTACTCATTTGTGTCCAAGCTTTTTGTATCAGTGTAGAGGAAACACGGATCTCATTTTTACTTTCTAACTTTTGCCCACAGCACGCTCTCTCCTCCCCCTCCCTGTGTAAATTTATCCTATTCAAGGCCCATTTCTTCCAGGAAGCCCTCCCTGACCATGCCCCCTCCGAACGGTCTCTTTTCCCTCCGAATTTCTGTTACATTTGCCACGTGTACCTCAATCACCCTTGGGACGCAGGCCCTTGTGCTGTGGTGAATTTAATTTAATTTAAAAAGTTTTCAATTGTGAGAAAATACTCGTAACATAAAATCTACCATCTTCACAACTGTGAAGTGTTCAATTCGATATGGTGAAGCATATTCAATAGGTGAACATATGGGGCAGACACAATATGTTAGGCATAGTGTTACACAACAAATCTCCACAACATTTTCCTCTTGCAAAACAGAAACTCTGTTCCCATTAAACTCCCCATTCCTCCTCCCCTTGCCCCTTGCAACCAGCATTCTGTTTTCTATCCCTACGTGTCTGACTGCTCTAGGGACCTCATGTAAGTGCGATTATATAGTATTTGTCCTTTTGTGCCTGGCTTTTCTTACTTAGCATAAAATCCTCAAGGTTCATCTATGTTGTAGCAGGGGTGAGAATGTCCTTCCTTCTTAAGGTGAAGTAATATTCCACTATATGGACAGACCATGTTTTGTTTATCCATTCATCTGAAGATGGACACTTGGGCTGCCTCCATGTTTTGGCTGTTGTTAAGAATGCTGTATGACCACAGTGGATTTTCTGTGACAGGATTTGTGGCTCCCTATAAGAGGCTGAATGGTGGCCCCCTAAAGGTACATCCATCTCCTAATCCCTGGAATGTGTATTACCCTTCGTTACAAAAGATATGATTAAGACTCCTGAGAGGAAGAGTTTATCCTGGATTATCCAGGTGACCCTAAATGAATCACATGGATCCTTCTAGGGCAGAGGCAGAAGGAGTTTTGACACAGACACACACACACACACACACACACACATGCCACAGAAGGCCACACGGAGAGGGCAAGATTGGAGTGACAAAGCCACGTGTCAAGGAAGGCTGGAAAGCACCAGCAGGTTGACGACTCAAGGAACGGATTTTCCCCTCAAGCCTCTGGAGGAAGCACACAGCCTGGCCAACAGATTGATTCCAGCTCTGCCTTCCAGAACTGTGAGAGAATATGTTTCTGTAATTTTTTCCCCTAAAGTTTATTTATTTTGAGCAAGCACGCACGCACGAGTTGGGGTGGGGGGACACAGAGAGAGGGAGAGAGAGCATGTTTCTGTAATTTGTTTTTAAGTTTATTTTGAGAGAGAGAATCCCAAGCAGGCTCTGTGCTGTCGAGCCCGACTCGGGGCTCAAACTGGCAAACCGTGAGAATGTGACCTGAGCTGAAATCAGGAGTTGGACTCTCAACTGACTGAGCCACCCAGACGCCCGTTTCTCTAATTTTAAGCCACCAAGTTTGTGGTGATTTGTGACGGCAGCCTCAAGAAACGCATACACATGCTCAGACTGAAACCCCAAAGATCTGGTGTCCCCCACAGTGCCTGACACACCGTTCCTGACAGCAGGAAACTCCACACCAGTTCGCTGATTGAGGCGTGAGCCAATGCGATCTTTGATCAGTATCTGAGTCCTCTCTTTATAATACTGTTGGCTTTCTAGGCAAGGAAGCCAGAGCCGACCCTGGGTCAGTCAATGGCACAGTGGGTTTCAACTCAGGGGACTCTTTCCCCAAGCCCTTGCCTGTCATCCACCATGCCCTTGGGGGCATTGCAAAGATCCTAAATCAAGGGAATTGCCACTTCTGAATTAAGTGCATTAAAAAGAATTAAAACATCAAACGGCTCCCATCTGTGCTTGGGAAGGAACCAAGGTCCCAAGACTTCCCCCTCCCTTGCTTTACTCCCCAAGGCCATTTAGGACAATCCACTTCTCAGGACCGATGGGTGGCCAGGGGTGGCT
>CM053571.1:121109834-121660969 GCA_028646485.1 Cryptoprocta ferox
TTTGTGGGTGTAGCCTCTGTCCCACAGCTGTGCTGGGTGCTGTACACAAACTGACAGGTCAGTCCTCACCAGCAGCCCGGGAAATGCATGCCTGGGCCGCCCCCACTTGATGGAGAAGGGAGCTGATGCAGAGGCAGCAGTAACGGACCAAATACACACCACCAGGGACTGGCAGGGCTTAGCCGGTCGGCAAAGTGAGTGCAGGCCACCCTGAGATGCTCGATTCCATAAAGAGCCAGGCAGACCAAGCACCCATTTAACTTACAGGGGAGGAAACAAAGCCTCGGGGGGTGGAGACCTACAAGGACGAGGGAGGTCCCTTAGCTGCCAGCACAGGTCGGGCTGGGGTCCAAGCACCCACCGCAGTCCCTGGGCCCTTCTCTGGTCCCATGTAAGCAGGGACTGTGCGGGTTCTTTCGGAAAGGGCCGCAAAGTTCTGGAGCAGGAAGCACAAAAATGACAGGGAGTGTCCTGGCAGGCAGAAAGCGGTCATTTGCAGACACTCTGCTAGGGTCCAGGTTTCCCGGCCTCCCCCCAGGGCTTTCCCTCATCAGCACCGTCATTTCTCCGCAGGCAGCCTCCTGCTGGGTTCTGGGATGTACCCTTCACTTATCTCATCCAATTCAATCTTCAAAACAATCCTGCAGTAGTTTCCGGATGAGGACACGGGGGCTTACAAGTGTTAGCGTGCCCAAGGTCACAACCCCCCCAAGGGGCAACAGGGCATAGGAAAGGCGTGAGTCTGGGAGTGACTCCAAAGCTTTGGCTTTTAAAGGCTGGGTACAGATCCAGCCAGTAACATAAACAGTGCAGTCAGGAGGGGACTGAAGATGCTTTTTCTAAATGCAATAGGATTTTGCCTGACAGTAAGTTCCCGGAGAGCCAGGATCAGCTTTTAGGAAATATCAGAGCCCTGCAACCTAGCACAGTGCCTGATGCACGGCAGGTGCCTAATAAAGGTTTCTCATTGGCAGAGTGGAATGCACTAAAGGGTTCTGTAGTTGAGTGTTACAGCAGCCTCACAGGGTCACAGACCACAGGACAGGATGATACCCACAAATGCTACCAAGCACAGAACCGCTGGGCTGAGATTGTGTGGCTGTGCTGAGTTACACAGGGCCAGATGCCACAGGCTTGGATGCGAGAGTAGCCTGGTGTCAACAGGATGCTATGATACGGACTTTGGCAATGGTACTTGTAAACCCGAGAAGAGATGCGTCGTGTCCGTATTCCTCACCCCTACTTCAGTGCACCTCTTCCTCCTACTGACTTCCTCCCTGACACCAACTACGGTCACAACCGGCTCCTTTAACGGCTCCCCTCCCCCTCCTCCTCATCCTCTCTCCTGCCCACAGACAGACTTTGCCATTTAGCCTAGAGACGGGGACTCCTGGGAACAGCCGTTTCGGTTTCCGGGTTGTCCTTCCACCCCTGCGCAATTCCTGATGAATATTCTTTCTACGATGCTATCATATCCCCTCGCTTTCTTCCTCTTATTTCCACATGGCTTCTTCCGCATTTTGCTCACATACAGCTCGATCTCAGGTTCAGAAAAGTTGGGGTTGGTATCAGTCTGGGAAGTGGAGTCTTTCTCATCCCTGCATTTGAATGATGCCCAATGGGAAGGCTTTGACAGGCGTACATAATTACTGCTCCTCCAGAAATGCAAAGTGCTTTTGCCAGCCAGCTGGGGAGCCTGCTTTATTCAGGACCTGCCCCCCCTGGGACTCCGGGCGGGCGGGCAGGTGTTCATTAGGGAGAGCCTGCTGATTAACACAGGAACCCCCAGACGCGAGCCCGCTCACGGCAATGTCACGGGGACACTGCCGCCCTTGCGGGGTGGCTCTCCTTGGCAGCCTCTTTGCATTAATGAAATAATAACTGTTTCGCTGAGGCGAAAACACAGAGAGACACACAATAGTCAACTTGGCTCTACCGGAGATGACTGCCAAGTCCCAATTCTGTGATATTTCTAGCAAAGAAGGGGACGCGGAGGTTCCTGGGACTCACGCTTCGTCTTCCACAGGCATCATGTCCCCCACTCCTAATTTGCCCCTATGAAAAAAAAAAAAAAGCCTGTTCTGCAACCCCGCCATGACCCTGTCTTGTCCTACAGTGAGAAATAAGTCACAATTTTGGGTGTGAACTGCTCATACATTCACTGGGAGATCAAGTGTGTTCTCCAGGACCAAACCTGAAGATTAGTTCCTTTTCTGGTCGGCCCAATAGCATCAGGACCCATTCAAACTGGAGGTCTTCATGGCACGGCACGCTGACCTATGCTCTTCGCTTGGTGTGCAGGGAAGAGCGGAGAAGAACACGGTTCAATCGCACGGGAAACTGGATCTTTGAAATGGGCTTTGTGTGCAACATACGGAGGTCATGATGCTTTAGGCCAGCCTCAGTCATTCCCACCATCGATGTTACAGTCGGCCACAGCTAGGAGCTCGTAGGAGTGTCATTAGTGAAGGCACTGTGTGGCCACAGGGCAGAGAGGAATAATTGGAGCCATTTGCATGGATAGGTAGGTTGATCTGCTAACCTTTCCGATGTAATGTAGAGAAGAGAGGTCCTCTGCCTAGAGCGTGGCTGGTGTTCAAAGGATGTGGGCTGCCGTCTAGGGTGGTGGCAGCGGGGAGTTCGTGAGGGCGGGGAGTGTAAAAAGTGTCTCTTCGTGAAATCTGAGGAAGAGACTTGTCCTCAGACCACAGGGCTTGGAAACACGATGCTACCCGGCGTGTATGCTGCTAGCCTTCACTTTCGCTTTGAAACACTGGGACAACATATCTGGGCTCAGAGTTGGGAGGATCAATACCTGATCATGTATAAAGTACCCGGCGCGTGAAAGATGCTCGATAAAAGTAGGCTGCCCTTTTCTCCTTCGATCGGGATCAGTAACTGAGTCCCCCTAAAAATCACAGAACCCCTCATCGCTCTGCCGAGGACCCGCTCCGATCAGGATCTCAACCCTCTTTGGACGGAGCTGTCATATCATCTACCTCAGGAGCCGTGACTAGATCATCACTCTGCAGGAAGGAGAACAGAAAGCAGGCGACTTCCCTTGGAATTCAACTTGTTTGGGCAGACTTGCCCTAAATAGCACACCTTCTCCATCCGGGGTCTGCTCAGTAACACCCGCCTCCATTCGCCGGAGGGCTTTACCTCCTCACACCTGTCCCTGCCTCCTGCTTCTTCAGGGTTAAAATAACAGTTACCGGCTAGAAGAGAAAGGAGCTTCTCTCCGGCTCCGGTGAGATGCCCGGAGACACGGCACTGGCCTGCCAATGTTTGTCAGCATTTTAATTTGGAAGTTCCCCAAGCCTCCTCCCTGTGGTCCTTCCCCCATTTCTCCTGCAAATTGCTGGCAGGCACATGCTGGAGTGATACACCGCTCTCTGCTGATGATGTCATTTTCAATGTGATTAAGAAGGCACTCTCCCCGGGGCAGGAGTGAGGAAAAAGCGCAGGTACTGGCGTCCCGGGAGGCGAAGGAGGGCAGATCAACTTTGCTGAAAAATATTTATTCCTGAAGAGCAGTTTCATTAAAGTCAGACGGGCGACAACGCCAAAGGCACCGCAGCCCCCTCCCCTCGTCATGCTAATTAAGCGGATGAGAACAGATGATGTGCCTCGGGGTCCAGAGAAAGAGCCTGCGTTCCTAATAGCCTCGTTCTCGGATCAAAAATATTATTTTATTCTTTACCACCCCCGTCCCCCCCACCCCGCCCCCGACCACTTCCAGGTTTGGAGGAGGCTTACAACATTTTAAATGGCACAACATAGGGGGACTGAGAACCGATGCAAGACAGAGGCCACGGAAGAGGGTCAGGCACAGGAGAGAAACTAATTCCTGCCACCGACACAGACTGTACCAGGCTACACAAGGCAAGTGCGTGAGCAGGCTGAGGCGGCAGGCGAAGGGCACACACGCTTCCGTTCCTGGAAGGTGCGTCAGAGAAGGAATTTGTTATATGACCCCATGCATATAGCCATATCTGGCCAGCAGATAGCCTGTCTTCCCAGTATGCAGACACAAGGCACCGTTCTTGCTGCTTGGAGCAGATGTTAAAACAATGTCTCAAAACTGGATGATCTATTGTGGGGACAGGTCTTAGACATTTTCATAAGAGAAGGTGGCCAGAAATTTTGGAGGCGTTAGGTTTTAGACGCACGCTACTGTCAGACATTGGCCGCGTGGCATGGACATTCTGTCTTGATTCTACAGCCAAGCCGCGTCAGAAAGGCGAAGTCAGTCCCAATGCAGGCAAAGCAAAGAAGCCTCCTGCAGACCGATAAGACGAGAGGAAGGAATCATGTTCAAAAAATCATGGTCTTGGTGGAGGTCACTTGTGGGGAAGCGCACTGGGTGTTATATGGAAACCAACCTGACAATAAACTATAAAGTTAAAAAATAAAATAAAATAAAATAAAATAAAATAAATCACATTCAAAAAAGTGAGCAGGTGAAGGGAGCCAAGTGCCCTTGGATCTGAGCGGGAGGGGCTAGAGGGGCTGGCAGTTGGCCAGGAGGCAGGGAATGGCTTGGGTCCACCCTTCCTCTTGGGCGAGTCTATAAACACATCCTCGGAGATGGCCCCGGGGGAGGCCCCAACACCAGAAGGGTAGGTGGGAGAGCGGGAGGGGGAAGGGGGTCTCTCTGCCCCGACGTGCTTCTTTCTGCTCTTTACGTCTGGGCTCACCCCTGCACGTCTGCTCCCACAGCCTCCATGCCTCTTGCTCTTTCTCTCCGGCCCAAACCACCTCTCACTGGGGACTGCTGTGCAGACAGCTGCCTTCATCTCACCCCCCTGCTCCCGTCTGGTGCCTGTCCTGCAACCTGGTGGGTCCATGGCTGGCACAACTCACGGAGGCACACACACCTTTCTTGATGCACTTGCCCCGCAACATTTTCATTTTTGTTCACAGTCTGTTTGTTTCCAAGACCGATCATGTCTTGGGAGCAAGAACAGTGTCGTGTGTTTATTACTATTATGCTCAGCCTAAATGAGCAGCAGATGGAGTCAAGAGTCTGTGAACGAGTGAACAGTGAGGCAGGGACACAGGGTTCGAGCAACAGAAGTCTTCAGACCGATAAGAAAACCCCAGCATTCCCCTGGGCTCCATTCCCAGGTCAATGCCCCCTCATCCCCACATGGGCTTGGGTGAGCTCATCTCTTCTCCTGGTTCTAACACCCACCAAATTCAAGTGCATCCCAAAGTCAAGGGCACTATTAGCTGCTGGGGTCTCCACTAGTTCATTAGGACTCTTCCAGAGAAGGTCCAGCTTAGGGGCCTGTCAGCCCCAGCACCCTTACTAAGCGGAGCTCAGTAAATGGGGGAGGCCTGGCAGAGGGAATACAAGAAACCAGGACGAAGGTGCACATCCCAGCCTGATTTTGTCACCTGCCTGTCTCTTCATGTCAAAATCGTTTCATCAGAATAAATCAGGGGCCTGGCAGGGCCATCTGCAAAGTCTCACTCAAAGACCTGCAGCGAGGTGATGCGCGGGCGGGCGGGGGACCCTCTGACCCCGCCTGTCGCTGGTGTCTGGGCCCAGCAGTGGCTCATCTGGGGTTCCGCCTGTGTGCCCCTCCAGCTCATCCTCACATCCTCCTTCCCAGAGCTCAGTCAATACGCTTTACATTCATAATAGCTTGTCAGTCGGGAGAGAGAGAAATCATCACAGGCTGCGACCCCGTAGCGGCAAGGGTCACCGGTTGCTAGGCAGGGTGCCCTCTGGGCAGGGAGCTGTCACTCCTGGACCCCTTTTCCTTCACTTCTAGGAGGGAAAGGGTCAGACGACGGCCCAGGTCACCGGCACAAAGGAGATTTTGTTGTCTGTGCTGCTGCCTTTCAAAGCCTCTCTGAAAGGCTCCATCAAAGAAATCAAGGATTCAACTTGGCATCAGAAGGAGGGGGAAAAAATAATGCAAATATAACATAGTTTCCTCCCAGAGCCTCTCTAAAGTCATGCTGTAGTAAAATGAGTCCCGGGCCGAGACTGGAGTTCCAGGCGCTTGTCCCGACTCTGCTGGCCACGGAGTTCCATGGTTCTAAGAGCAGAGGGTTTGGGATACGCAGGTGACTTCCCACTGCTCCATTTCACCTATTCCCGTCCCTGCAGAACCAGCACGAGGCTCCGAACGAACACATCCCCAGCTCTTCCGTCTAACACTTTATAAGAGGCCAAAAGGAGAGTCTCACCCTGTGAGTTCAGGTTCAGGGTCGTACGGAGCGTGAGTGTGTGCACACTTGACCTCGGTATCATGACTTTTGATTTTTAAAAATTAATCCAGACCTACATCCTTCCACATGACATGTCTCAGCTGAACACAGAGGCAGGAGAAAGGTGAGACCCTCGCATTCAGTCTCTGCCAGGCAGAAATGACTTCTCTCCTCCCCTGGATGACATTGGCCCCATGAGCTGCCAGCTGGAGTCCTGGGCATCAATAGGGGTCTTAGAGACCCAGGATCACCCAGGTTAATAAACAGGAGGAGACTGGGGTCAGACACCTGGATTGGAATCGTGGCTCATGAACTGTTTCAGGATCATGGCCAAGTAGCTTAATTTCTTAGAGCTTTAGCGTCCTTTCTGTAGAATGGGTTTAATACCACTGACCTTATAAATGTTGTAAAGATGGAATAAGATAGTATGTGCAGAATGCCATTCGGTCCTTGATACGTGATTACGACGGAATGCCTGTTAATTTCTCTCTCCACTTCCCCTGCCACACTCCCAACTTCTGTCAACACCTCATCTCAGCTTGCCTCCTTTGGGTAGGAGCTCTCCCGGGCTGTCATGCCCAGGGAATACCCGGGTGTTCACTGGGACTGAGGTACCCTGGGAGAGTCCCCGCGTCTGTGTGGACGCACACCTCTATCAGAATTCACTAAGCCCACGACCTCAAGGCCTTTGCTGAGCCCAAGAACAGTCTCTTCTTGGTGCATAACGTTCAAGACTTTCACTTCCTCGGAGAGTGTTGGGAAGAATGAAACAGAGCAAAGGCAAAAACAAAGCCCTGCCCTGACTTACATTCTAGTGCATGTGAGAGGAACCAGTTCTCCCCCTCGGCTCCCTGGACGGCGAGCCTGGACCCTGCAATCCCTCCCGGCATACTTCCGACGGCTCCCTTTGGGGATACATCCCTGGCTGGCCTCTCAAACTACTTGATTAAAATGTCCTCCAGGGCTCTCCACCGTACTCCCGAAATCTGTTCCCCAAACAGAACCTGGTGCTTTGTTCAGAGTGGGAGGCTCTAGAAACGGGAAGCAGGAGGTGTGGGCAGAAATGTCACCTGGGATGTTGTTCTAAATTAGACATTTCCAGCCCCCGCTGCACATGAGGCTGGCCGGGGAAATCTGCAAAGCCAGAGCCACCTGAGCCCCACCCCAGAGAGGCTGACTGAATGGGTCTAGGAAGGGCCCAGGAACCAGCTGATTCTCATGTGCAGAATCACATCTTCTGTGATTCTAAAGGCAGACAATGAGTCGGGCGGGCATTTATCTGTGGTGTTATCCAAGTTCTGACACCTTTCAGTTTATAGGCTGCCTTCACATATATGTTCCCTTGATGCGGTAGTGGTGTCCGTGGAGCATCGGCTGTGTGCTGGGCAGTGTGCTGGGTGCAGGGCTATGGGACAGGAGCTCACAGGGAAGCAGTCCCAGCTTCCAACACTCATGGGGCCCCTACCACAGGCCGCGTGGTTGAGATGCCAGAGCTTTGTGGCCTCGGGCAAGTTCATTGAACCTCTCGATAAATAACAGCACTATTCATCCTCCGGTTGTGCTGGTTAAGAGCCTGATAATGGGTAAAGCCTTAGAACAGCGTCTGGCATGTAATATGCTCATCAGAAGTGCTCAGTGATATACACATTATTGCAGTTAATCTCAACGACCCCAAGAGACAAGTACTATGGTTACTGTTGGGATTTGAGTCTACAGGTTTAGGGGATACGACATGATCAGATGTGATCACTACACTTATGAGGAACTCAAGAAAAATAGAACTGTCCCAGAGACTGAGGCACCACCCCAGATCACAGAGCTAGCAAGGGGCAGAGTCCAAGTTCAAAGAAACTTCAGAAGGCCTGCTGAGCCCTGTCTCAAGCACAGTATGATACGTCTTCCTGTCAGCGGGGAATGTTTAAGACACCTCTACTTCCATTCCAAAGAGAAGCTGTAATTTAATGCCCTGGAGGGTACCCTAAATGCCCTAGCATTCCGTCTGGGCAACTAGTGGGCTGGGTGGTATCCCTTGGTCAAGGTCTGAGCTTTCAGCCAACAGAATGTTTCAGAAAGCCAGAGGGCAGCGCCCTAAGCAGGATCCACCAAGAATCTGTTGTGCTTTCTAGAGGGACAGAGTAAGTATGAATGGAGGAAGCAGAGGAGGGAGAAGCTTCTTACAACTTTCCTGACCTCCACTCCCCTGTTCTGGAAGCTCTTCCCGACCACTCTCCTTCTCTGGGAGTTGGTTCAACCACGGGAGAGGCAGAACTCTTCTGTAGGTCTCCCGTCTTTGTCCAGGGAGCACGCTCAGGGCAGTGTGATCTGGTCACTTTCAGGGGACAGGTCTGGGGGAAAGATGGTCTGAACACCAACCAGGGGGCCTCAGAGGCTCTGGGAACCACCACTTCCTCTTCTGTTTTTGAGTATCAAGTGGGCCAGAGAATGTTAAGCAGGGTTACTTTTTAACCTATCGGTGCTTACGAGAGGGTATTTTACAGGTGGTGTTAAGCGCCTCTTTTTTTCTTCCTTCCCCTGAAGAAGTGATGATGTGAAATTCTGAGGAGAGAATTAACGCAGGCCCTAAGAATTCCCTCACTAAGAAGGTTGGGACTACCCAAATGCTTTCCAAGAAGGCTGTGACTATTTTTGTTTTTATTGCGGTAACACATACCACGAAATTTATCATCTTGACCATTTTTAAGTGTATATAGCACAGGAGTGTTGAGTACATTTACAATGTTATGCAACCAATCTCCAGAACTCTTTTCATTCAGTGACACCGAAACTCTGTAAGTATTAAACAGGGTGTCAAGTATATCATATTGGAAGGAAAATTAAATCAGCATTGTTTTAAAACTGGAGGGGGGTAAGGTCTAAAGAAGGGGTGGAGGTGAAGCAGACACACCTGCAGGTCGTTTTCCATACCGTTAATTCAGAATTCTACCATTTGTTCCTTTCCTACTGCCTCATCCTTCCCTCCAACGTTTCACACCCACAACGTACTAAAGACAAGAAAGATTCTCAACAAACATGGAAGTCCAGTCGTGCAGAAAACACACCAATTCCCCCAAGAATCTGACCTTCAGGGTCTCCCTTTGTAGCCCGCCCATCCTTTAGGAACAAGCGATTCCCTTATTTTATGCTGTTAAAACTGAATCTAGAAACTAAAATCACATTTTCTCCTGGCCTTAACTGGTATCACTCGAAGCAGCACACCTTGCTCGCTCTTCGTGCCTACCAGACTCGGTCTTTTAATTTTTTTTTAATTTTTAAAAATTTTATTTTCGAGAGTGCAAGTGGGGGAGGGGCAGAGAGCGAGGCGAAAAGAGGATCTGAAGCGGGCTCTGCGCTGACAGCTGAGAGCCCAGTGTGGGGCTTGAACGCATGAACCGTGAGATCATGACCTGAATGGAAGCCGGGTGCTCAACCGACTGAGCCACGCAGGCTTCCTGTTTGTCTTTCAATTCTAACTGACACAGACGTGGGCAGAAGGTCTGACTCTCAGTTTACCTTTACCCGTTTCTCTGCGAATCACACCCCCGACAATTGAACAGCAAGCCGCAGGAGTAAACTTAGAGAATCTGCACGGAGTGAGATGCAGGATACGTAACAGAAAGGGTACTTGGCACAAGGTTAAGGTTATATACGTGACTTGGATAACAAAACCACGGCACGTGAACAAAGCTCTAAGAACTGCTCGTGTATTATGCTCAATCCATGAAGAAAGATGTCCACGCTTTCCAACGTGGGGCATAACCTCAGGACTGGATTTCAGATAACGGCCTTTGTATGTCAGAGGCACAAATAAGGTGGGTATGTTTGAAATAAAAGTTTTATAACTCAACATTTTAAAAGTAACAGAACCTTGGTGGGACCCCTGGGTGGCTCAGTCAGTTAAGTGTCCAAGTCTTGATTTCTGCTCAGGTCATGATCTCAGGCTTCTGGGACTGAGCCCTGCGTTAGGCTCCGTGCTGAATGTCAGGCCTGCTTCGGATTCTCTCCCTTTCTCTCTGCCCCTCCCCCCTCCTCAAAAAAAAAAAAAAAAACAACTAATAGAACCTTGGTGATTTTTTTTTTTATCTTGTCTGTACACCTGGACAGCATGAGTGGGGACAGGTGGAGGGATCCGGGAAACTGTAACTCAAATTCTTGCACTGACATTTGCTCTCGTGTCGGTCCCCTTAACACAGCCTCTCCCCCCACCCCACCCCCCCAGCCCTCACTGTCTGTGCTCTCCTTCAGCATTTATTTTAGCTTTGGTTCCTGTTGAAATGCCCCAATCCTAGGACTCTTCCTGCCCGTCTTCCTGACTCGGTGCCAATGAAGAAGTGAAACCCTCCCCCGTGCTGAGTGTTCTCTATAACCCAGATTACAAGCGAGCAATGGTTCACTCCTCACCCTCCGAGTCCCCACACACTTCTCAAGACCAGGACAGTTCTCCGTGTTGCATCCGTGACACAGAGCACCCTGGCTCAGAGTCTGGGGGTAAAGGTGTGGAGGGGTAAAAAAAATGCTTGCCTTTCCTTCACAGAGCCCCCAAAAATTCCAAATGTGGTTTCCAGAGAGTCCATGAGCCTCTGTGATAAACTGCTGGCCCGGCCATCCATGGACCGTATTGCGGGGTCTGCTGTCCAACAGCTGCATCAAGGGCTACTGGGGCGCCGGGGTGGCTCAGCTGGTTAGGCGTCCAACTTTGGCTCAGGCCATGATCTCATGGTTTGTGAGTTCGAGCCCCGTGTCAGGCTCTGTGCCTGCGTCGAATTCTGGGTCTCCCTCTCTCTCTGCCCCTCTCCTGCTCGTCCTTTGTCTCTCTCTGTCTCTCTCTCAAAAATAAATAAACATTAAAAAAATTAAAAAGGAAAAAAAAAGAAGGGCTATTGAGTGCCCGTGGGTGTTGGGTAGGCCCAGAGGAGACACACCTGTTGGCTGTGGCTGCAGAATGAGCTAGATTTTTCGACGGCTCCAAGGGTGTATACGTACATCAAAACAAATTACGCACTTTAAGTATGTGTACATTTTGATACATGTCCATGATGCCTCAATAAGGCTGCTAAAGATACTTAAAAAACTTCACTTTTAAACAGAAAGGCAGTACATGACTCATAGTAAAAGTTAACCACAGTGAACAGCCTCTCCCCCAGCCCCGGCCTCCAAGGCCCCCACCCTCACCCCGTTCTAGGGATTTTTCAGACAGATGCTCAAAAATGGGCACCGAATGCTTACACATCAAACCCAAAGTGGACGCACACCAGGAGGAAGTTCTCCTCAGTGAGGATGTGGAAGCTGGTCTGAAAATCACCAGCGTTGAGGTGACAGAGCCAGTTGTCTGAAGAAACCAGTCTCCGGACGCAAATTAGTTTAGTCTTCCTTAAAATATAACTGCCTGCAGACATGAGCTCAATCCCCTGTCCTCTTCTCCAGCAAGAAAAATGGGGAGCTATCGAACCCCTTACCCCTGAGGCTCCTTTCAGCTCCTCCAAGTATTAATTTTTGAATAGTTAAAGGGTTCCAGAATTTGAAAGCGCGACATGAAAATGAAAATGTTTGAAAAGGCTGACTTCATCCCCCAGGGCATACAGAAGACTAAATTGATGTGCCTGAAATTTCTGGTCTGGAGAACAGTCTTCAGGGTTACAAAGAACATCAACAGAGAAAGGAATGGGGCCACAGGAGGTGAACAGGGAATAGAGACAGGCCCAAGTTCATGTACAACATACTTCCAGGAAGGCTATTAAGAGGGGAGATTTAAATGAGCTCGAGGGACAGCCAAATGGCATTTCTCCTCCTAACTACACAGCTCTCACTCTTACCTCTCAAATTCTTGTTCACTCAGCTTTTTTCCTTGAGTCCCGCTTTGGCAAAGGGACTCACAGATAATCACATCATCCCCTGATGGCCACGTGCACAGAGCACCGACAGCCACAGCATCGTCTGTCTCAGACCAAAGAGTCAGGCTGCCGAGGAGGCCTGAGATGGAGGTCACCAGAAGGAACTCGAAAGAAACATACAGTCTCTTTCTTTTAAAAATGCACTCACTCAGCACAGCAGCAAATATAATGACTGAGAGCAGGGCTTTGATGGGCGCCTGGGTGGCTCAGTCGGTTAAGCATCCGACTTCAGCTCGGGTCATGATCTCACAGTTGTTGAGTTCGAGCCCTGCATTGGGCCCTGTGCTGACAGCTCAGAGCCTAGAGCCTGCTTCAGGCCCTGTGTCTCCTTCTCTCTCTCTGCCCCTCCCCAACTCATTCTCTGTCTCTCAAAAAAAAATGAATAAGCGTTAAAAAAAAAAAAAAGGCTTTGGTACCAGACAAACTTGGGTCTGAGCGCTGTTTCTCCCTTCCTGAAGCTGTGTGACCTTCAGCAATTTGCTTAACTCTTTGTGACTCAGTTTCCTCAACACTGGAATGGAGATCAGAACAAGTGTTCCGGGGTGCCTGGGTGGGAGCCTGGGTGGTTCTGTTGGTTGAGCGTCCAACCTTGGCTCAGGTCATGATCTCATGGTGCGTGAGTTTGAGCCCCACATCAGGCTCTCTGCTGTCAGTGTGAAGCCCACTCTGGATCCACTGTTCCCCTCTTTCTCTCTACATCTCCCCTGATCGTTCTCTCTCTCTCAAATAAATAAAAACTTAAAGAAAAAAAGCCAGTTGTTCCCAGAGTTGTCATAAAGAATCAGTAAAAACGTACAAGTGTGTTTAGTAGTGTGCCTGATGTATAAATATTCACAGTTTTATATATAGTTACATACCCTTTATATATTGTTACTATACTGACTCAGTGATTCAACAATGGGCTGGCACTACACAGCTCAGGGGAAAATTAAGAATTTTTCTTTAAGGAAGAGGTCTCAGTTTTTCTGGGAGGGAAACTCTTAGGACATTCACCTGACATTTTTGTGGCCCTGTCTTCCCAAAGGAATGACCTTTTTGTCATTTCCTTGATCTTGATAGTTTCTGGGGAAGGGAAAAAAGGTAGTAGAGAAATCAAAAATTTTTTGTGGGGGAAACTGAGGTATGGAAAGGCCAAGCGGCTTGTTCAGAGCATGCTAACACTGAGACGGCGTGTGTTTTGGCAAAGAGTCAGATGTAGCATTTCCCAGTGTGTTAGACACACAGCCCTGGGAAGACCAGCTGACCAGGGGACTCCACGGGCAAACGTGCCCATAGCTCAGACGGGAAGGCACTGTAAGGCATTTCTCAAACTTACGGACTCAGAACCCTCTCCTCACAGAGAACCTTCTGGGCCTCCTGTTCCATGGAACCCATCTTTGGGAATGCCAGTTCAGGGAATGGTTTCCTCATGAGGGTGGGCTTTTGAAAGGACCATCCAAAATTAGAAACACAAGTTCAGACCAACCAAACCGCCTCCTTTCACTCTCCCTTAATATGGTCACTGAGCTGGAAAGAAACTTTTCTGGAAGCACACTGGGCGGAGCTCAGCAGGGATCAAGGTCCCTGACACTCGGGATTCTGGAGTCCCAACTGGGCTCTGAATCACTGCTTCCCCGTGTCGCACACCAAGAATCCAAGAATCCCAGCCAAGATTCTTGACCTTGTTTAATGAAACTGTTCAGAGATTTCCACAGATCAGAACGCCGGCAGTGGGGAATGTGGACAATTACAAAGGATCACAGGGTCACGTTTTCAGCCACAGTGCAGTTTCCAACAGTAGGTCAAAATGGACAGCCTCTGGATTTTTCTAATCTTGGGCAATGTTATTTCTCAGTGTCACCCCTATGTTGGCATAACATACCTGTTCACCTGGCGCCCCGACTCGGACACCGTAACCCTGTGTTTGCCAGTAAGAAACATCGAGGGTGGTGCGAACGTGACTTCCTGCTGTCTTCTCTTCAAGTCCCCATCCTACCTCTTCTGCTAGGTGTCCATGGTGATCAATGGGACTCTGATCGCACAGAGCCACCGGGCAGCTCCTGTCCGCTTCCTCACTCTCCGCTCTGCTTCGTGTCGTGCCAACACCAGAGCGGTCAGGAATTTGTCTCTGGCCTCTTACAACAACCCACCGAGGGAGCACCTTTAAAGAGGATGGACGAGGAAAGCAGGCTGCAGACCAGCAGAACTCACCCTTCCCATGAAACACAGGGCGGGACTTCTTTTCTGCTCATCCCACTCTTCGGAGCATCATGGGAAACCTCTCTTAACTGCAATGTACCACCGTGGTCTGCTTTCCTAAACTCCTCTCTCGCTGCTTCGCTTCCTGGCTTGCCGTGCGGCTTCCTCTCGGAACTGTTTTCTCCGTATCTGACGGGACTGCGATTACATTCTTTACGTTATATTCTCTACCTCTCCTGGGAGATGGAGACAGTGCCTATTTTCCTGACCACACCATCCAAAACGCTGACCCTGCCCATGACACCGAATGAAGCCATCTACCGATGAAACAGATAAACACAATGATTAACGTAGGTAACTTTAGGGCCCGGCTGCAAGAACCACTCCTAAAGACATTTTGAGGAGAGGTCACCACGTTATTTATCCATCTGGACAGGAGACTAAGGAAATTACAGTTCTGAGGAAATACCTTTTCAATGACCCTCCTCAGCAGTAATCTCAGAAACACAGGCTTCCTGGCCTAAAATGCCCATGGAGATGGAGCTGAGGAAGTCTGTAGATGTAGTTGGAAAGTTCTAAGGTTTGCAATGAGGTCCCAGATAATCAGGCTTTGGGCGTGATTAGCATCCTTCTCTTTTCTTTCTCCTTTAAGCTTGTAGAACACGAGGCGTTATGATTAAGATACGTGTGCCTTCATGGATGCCAATGTCAAGTGCAGCTGGCTCAATGCTCCTCACACTCAGACCATCATAGCTCATGGCCTACAGTCTCCCGGCTCACCAGGGGAAGGATGGGAAGGGAGGCTCAGGAGTAATGACACATGTTTTACGGTGACTGAGATCAGGAAGCAGCAGTCACAGCCACCAGAGCAGTGGGTCAGGTCCCAGTGGGCACGGGCCGGGCCAGCTCTGACTCCCGCTGGGACACGCCCCATCCGAGAATGAGGGCCTTCAGAGCCAGCAAGAGAGAACCGGCCTCATGAAACATTCCCTTCCCGGGGAGAAACCAGGGCCTCATCCCAGGTGGCACACCAGGGTGTCTCTCTCAGAACGATGACATCAGGCCTGCTGCAATCCCCGAGGGCGGCTGTGGGGGGCAGCTCTCCGCACTCCGCGGCGTTCATGCCTCACAACTGCCCTTCGAAGCAAGAATCATTATCTACTTTTATTTTCTTTTTATTTACTTCCCTAAAGAAAAAAAAATAGATTCCAAGGTTTTTTAAAGAGGTCAAAATCACTGTTATGAACTGAATTCTGTCTCCCAAATTTCTATGTTGAAGCCTTCACCCTCAACGTTGATGGTCTTTAAAAAGGTTAATTATGTTTAAATGAGATCACAAGGGTGGGGACCTAATCCAGTAGGATGGGGTCCCTATAAGAAGAGGAAGTGACATGGAGCGCCTGGGTGGCTCAGTCAGTTGAACGTCCGACTTCGGCTCAGGTCATGATCTCGTGGTTCGTGAGTTTGAGCCCTGTGTGGGGCTCTGTGCTGACAGCTCGGAGCCTGGAACCTGCTTCAGATCCTGTGTCTCCCTCTCTGTCTGGGCCCCTCCACCCCTCGTGCTCTGTCTCTGTCTCTCAAAAATGAATAAATGTTAAAAAATATTTTAAAAAATACTACTGCTTCAAAATACGGGGTGCTGGAAAAGCTCCCGGGGCTGACTATCTTGGATCAATTTCTGGCTCTGGTCGGGGCGGAGCCTGATAAGCTGCATTTCTAACATGTTGACGGATGTTGATGCTGACAATCTAGGGCCATGCGGTGAGAATCACTGAGTTAATTAAGTCAATCACAAGAATCCTTCCCCCGCTGTGACTCATCCGGACAGGGCAATATGAACCAACTGTGGTCTGGGGTAGAGCAGGAACATGAGGGACAGGGAAGGCCATCTGGGAAGGTTCTCCCCTCATGAGAAAAAGAGTTAACGAGAGGAACAACACCCTTTCCTGCTTTCTGACACTGTTGTGTGAAGATGTGACTGCAGCCAGTCTGTGACCCATCTAGCCATGGCTGGGGAGGACACAAATCAAGGAGCCTGCAGATTTTCCCCAGAAGTGACTGCATTGAATTTTACTGCACTCACACAAAGTGAAGCTGAATGGAAAGATTAGGATTTCTCTTCATGCTTTTTTTTAATGTTTACTTATTTTTGAGAGACAGAGTATGAGCAGGAGAGGGGCAGAGAGAGAGGGAGACACAGAATCCAAAGCAGGCTCCAGGCTCTGAGCCATTATCACAGAGCCCGACGTGGGGCTCGACCTCACAAACAGCAGGATCATGACCTGGGCTGAAGTCGAACCCTTAACTGACTGAGTCACCCAGGTGCCCATTTCACGCTTATGAGTACAATTTGGAGAGGATGCTGCTGCTGACTTTAGGGTTACATGGCAGTGCTACTCCCTAAGATTTACGCACTGTGTGTGTGTGTGTGTGTGTGTGTAAGGCGTGTAGGTGTGTGACAGAGCCAACCATATGCTGAAGGCATTCTGATATCACAGTGTTCACTAGCATAGATATCATTTTATTAATCATCAAAAGGCGGGTGTTGGGGCGCCTGGGTGGTTCAGTGCGTTTAGCATCAGATGCTTGGTTTTGGCTCAGGTTATCTCAGGGTTCATGAGTGTGAGTTCGAGCCCCACATCAGGCTCTATGCTGAGAGTGGAGCCTGTTTGGGATTCTCTCTCCCTCTCTCTCTGCCTCTCCCCCACTTGTGCCCTCTCTGTCTCTCTCTCTCTCTCTCAAAATAAAAAAACATTAAAAAAAAAAAAAAGGCGGGTGAGAAGGCAGTGGTTACCCCTCATCTCTCTGGCTCTCACAGATATGTGGTAAAATGATACCGAAAACCGAGGTAATCTGCAGGACCAGTGCAGTTCCAACATACCTGTGTATGAGTACGATGATGTTTTCTGTTATTTTATAAATCACGAACACTACTGTAAGGAACGAAGGCGACAGTAAAGGAAGGCTAACAAAAGATTTTTATGATACCGACATATGGCTCCCTTAAACGTTGTAATATATCTTAGGCTCTATCAACAATTTAAAACTTACAGAAGCATTGTCCTGATCTGTTGCCACCCTCAAAGGCCTCTGCATGGCATTTTGAAATCTTCTTCCCCTAGAGAATAAAAGGTTGACCCATTTTGAACCGACAAGGCATTTCCGGAGCCACAAGGTTCTCCCAAGGATCATCGAAGACTGCTAGGATCCAGGGGTGGGGAGGGGACGTGTTCTTCTGAGCCTCACAGAGTCGCATCGAAAATATCTAAATGCCCCAAAGCATCCGCCCCACTGTACACTCCACGGGCTGGCTGGCAGGCCACAATCTCTGTAAAGGATACAACTCCCAATGGGAAACAAGAGTTAACAGGTGAACTTGTGAGTAGCTGCGTTGGTGAGTAACGCGCTGGGAGACCAATCACTAACTTGTTTACAAAGGAAAGAACCTGCCCTCAGGTTTCACCTTCCCACATATCACGGCCAGTAAGATCCACCTGTGTGTAATTGTGCTTCAGCGTCATTTTAACGTAAAGCTCTAAGGATAGGGCCACTTTGTGAGATACTGGGCTGCAACCGTCAGAAATATTTTTGTCTATCTTATGTCCAAGAACGGTAAGTGATTAGCGTGCTTTGACATAATCGGAGGTCAAAACCGAATTCACTGAGCTAGACGGTTATCTGTACTCTGCGTGAAGGCATGTTCATATACGTCTGCCTGCCTTCGTCTGACCTTGTCGTGAGTTATGTGTGACCTTGGAAGGCTTAGCACTGCTCACCCGTGTTTATGAAAACATCAGGGGATGAGGCGCTGGGAAGCGTGGAAGGTGAAGCAGTTAAGACATCTGATAGACAGTCAACCTGTCGCTGTCACATGAACTTGCACTGAACTCTACAAACATACCTCAGCGCCTTGCACAGAGTCATAATGAAGACCAAAGTATTAGGAATAACAACACCGGAAATCCTGCAGCGTTTCCCCCAAATGGCTGAGGTAGTTAATGATCCCTTTTTAGGCTCTTTCCATGATTTGGCTGTTGTTGAAAGTGCCGCTGTGAACATTGGGGCACATGTGCCCCTGTGCATCAGCACTTCTGTATCCCTTGGGTAAATCCCTAGCAGTGCCATTGCTGGGTCATAGGGGAGTTCTATTGTTCATTTTTTGAGGAACCTCCACACTCTTTTCCAGAGCGGAAGCCGCTCTTATCTGGAGTCACATGCCCGACTTTGAGTCAGGTCTCTACCGTTCACTAGCTGTGCCACTTTGAATAAGTTACTTAACTTCTCTGTGCCTACATTTCTTCATCTGCAAAATGTGAACGGTGAGAGTTACCCACCTCCTAGAGCTGTGAAGTCATCGGTTGATGACTTAGCGTATATAAAGCACTTAGAGTCTGCTATAGAAATAAAGTGCTCAATTAGCTAATGTGATGATTAATCACTATGCTATAAAGTTTCTCCCAGCGTTCAAAAGATGGCTTATGTAATTAAAATTTGATTTACACTTAACTGTTCAGGAATGCATGCATTTGCATAAAGCCCAAAGAATACTTCTATCTTCCGTCATCTGCTTTCCACCTAGAACAGTGATTTCCAAGCCCTGAAGGGTCTACGGAGACCCCTCAGGTAACCACAGTAGAGGTGGTGGACGGCAGGTGGGATACAGACCTTCTCCACTTACATGTACTGGACGGAGGATTCTGCAAGTAAGAGAAGTTTGCGAACCACAGGTTTTAAGGACTACTGTGGGGTCATGTGCTGGCTTTCGTCTACGACCATGGTTATAATTCCACACAACTGTAAAATTCAGGACTCCAGCTCTGCTGGGCGGAGACTTGCAACTATGACCCCCTAGGGCACACCCAGAGAGGGGACAGTGAGGGGCAGAACTACACTCTTCAGGTCTTTGATCCACTGCACTTGTAGGAAGAACGCGTGAGATTACGGAGGGATTGGGAGAATCCAACAGAGGAATTCCAACAGAATGTACTGACGGCTTTTGAGCTGAGACATGTCACAAAGCAGTACTTTAAGGAAGAATAATCTGCAGGCGCCTGGGAAGCTCAGCTGGTTAGGCGTCTGACTCTTGATTTCAGCTCAGGTCACCATCTCCCGGTTTGTGAGTTCAGACCCACATCAGGCTCCAGGCTGACAGTGCAGAGCCTGCTTGGAATGGTCTCTCTGCCCCTCCTCTGCTCCTTTCTCTCACTCAAAATAAATAAATAAACTTTTTTTTTTAAAGGAAGAATAATCTGGGTGTGTCGTGCCGGACACACTGGGGTGGCCAAAGTGGGGAATTACGGAGGTCAGTGAGCAGGCTTGCTATAGGACTCCAAGCAAACGGCAGTGACAATGAGCTTGTTGATAATGTCAAATCCAGGCTGGTGAGTATCTACGTAAGGGTAATGGGAACTGGAGAAGCAAAAGTTTCAGGAAGGGGATGGAGCAGAGGAATAAGTCAAAGAGTAAGAGTCTGGGTTCCTAAGGTTGGTTGCCTTGGAGAGCGATGGGCTCACTTTCAAAGCAGGAGCAAGAAGACATACGCGGGATTGATGAGGCTGGGGGCTGGGTATGCGCAGGACGGACCGGCCGCCACCTAAGTGGCCACTTACATACACCTAGCAGGCACCTGCGGTGTGTGACTGGGGCTTCGGCGAGATTTGGAAACCTTCCGTGTTGCTTTGACAGTGCACCTGTTAGTTCTGGGCTGGGCGGGTGAGGGAACAGGAAAGCAGACAGACTTAAGGGCTATGGGGGAGGCCCACAGGGGTGGACGAGTCAGCGAAACACACACAGAGGCTGAGATTGCCTCAGACTTTTCACTTCCTTCCGGTGCTACCCTGCACACCTGACAACTCTGTTTCTCGGGAGAGGTGTTTCCCCTTCCTTCTGTCTTCACGCTGGGTGGACAAGGAACAGCGGAGCCGCCAGAATGAGCAGATCTGGGCTCCTTGACGAGGGAGGACAGGGTGCGGCTGGTACAGGTACACCCAGGAGGTGCCCCAAGCACAGGGGGAAGAGGAATCCCCCACCCTGGGCTTGTCAGAAGTCCCACAGCCTGAATAACGTCTCGCCTCTAGACTCGACCCCTTGCCTCAAAGGGAGGTGCTCGGATCTGCACATCACAGTAGCAGACGAACAACTGAGGTCTCCCAAATGAGCAAGTATTTGAATTTTGCAATGTACCGAACACCAATCTGTGAGTTATGGATGAAGAACAAAAAACACCCAGATTTGCTAATTCCCAGATTCCTTCCAGATGGCCGGTCTTCTTAGGGGTGTGTGCACATACGTGTGTTTTTATGTGTCTTCCCTGCTCCCCCCGCCCAAATACAACCACTCCCATTTTGCCAAACTGCATTGTGTGTTAAGTTTGTTTCAATCCTCCCAAGCTCCACCCCACCTTTCTCATCCCTCTGGAGCCAAGAGAGAAAACTAGGAGCCCACGGTACACAGCCATCTCCTGAGGTTCCTTATCTGCCAACACTCCTACTGGGCTACTTTGGAGAATACACGGAAAATGATTGTGTAAAGGGATCAAAGAAAAAAAAATAACTCGGCAGTGACACAAAAGCAAAAACACAAAATTGGCTTTCTGGAGGGTCGTTCCTGGAAGGCATGGAGAGGACCGTCTTCCTCCCCTCTCCTTGTTCTCCATCTCATCTGGTGTGAACCACACGAAACTATCCTTCCTGTAGGACAAAGTCGGCCCCAAATTGGCCATTTCAAATGGTTCCAGCGAATACATTTTAAAACTGGTTGAAATGAGCATCAAGGGAGAATGGGGGTGGGGAGCCAAGAAGGGGTCGTTGCTTGGCAACCAGAGCCTGGACCCCCACAGCCCCAGACGGCCTCTCCTCCTTACCCTGGGCCCGGCTGAGCTGTCTGGTCCAGGAGCTGTGTGCGCCTGTGCGTTGGGGGCGGGGTCCCCGGACGATTGCATCAATCTGCCCGATCCTGACACTCCTCCCTCCATCACTGCCCCTCGGGGAGACGGAGCTTCTCTTTTGTTCTCAACCAGAGCAGACCTCACCAGTTTCTTTCTCACTTCTGGCCCCGAGGGAGACTCTCATTAGCTGGGTGTGCCCCCCAAGGGTATGTTTTCTGGACTCTCTTCCTCCATGCAACTCTGCACTTCTGATTACAAGCAGAGTTAGCCTTGTGGTCTCTGCCTCTAATCTATACCTGAACGTCAATTTGCTTCATCATGTGCCTTTCAAACGATGCCTATTACTGGCCGCCCCCAGGGGCTGGAAACACATCTGTTTGGCTCATTTGGTGGAGGACCTGGCGTTGCAAAGAGGAGCCTAATAAATGAGGATGGCAATCATGGTGAAGTCTGAGGTCAGCCCGACACCCTTCTGGCTCTTTTTTTTTTTTTATTTTTTATGAGGTGGCCTGGTGGTCTGGGAGGTCCTGGACAGAAGGTTCCTGACACGGAGGCCCTCAGTCTGCCTGCCGCGCCTGCACGTGGCCTCCCACTTCTGGCTTGGCTGTACCTTCTGGTGAATTCAGCCCAGACAGGAGCAGATGGCAAGCCTGGTTCATGCGTCAGTGCACGGGCTGGCCAGCCGATCAGACCACCCTTCTCAGCTGAGCAGATCTGGATTCAACGCTTTGTATTTTTTCTTCTCTTGGCAACATGTGCTTTGGGGGAATTCCTGTTACTTGGTCGAAAACAGTCCCTTGCATTTTTTTTTTTTTTAAAGAAGAACATCCTTAACCACAGAAGTAGCTGAGGTTGGAGCGTGAGGGTACGTGTGTGTGGGGAGCTGTGCACACACGCAGAGAACCCAAGTCTGTTTGTTCTTTCTGGAGCACTAGTAGGGTACCAGATTTTTTATAGTCTTTTTTTTTTTTTTAAGCCCATTACAGGCCAGGATATTTACTTTCCCCTCCACATGCTGCTTTACTCAGGGCCCATGTTAACTTACTCAAGGTCTAAGCAGGAATATCAGTGGCATGACTGTCAGAGAAAAATGATGAGAAGGTTTATTCCGCTGCTGCTTGTCCCTTCTGCACCTGATACCCTGAGGCTGATGCCTGATGTGGAAATCCTGGACCACGTGTGCCACATGCTCAGACCTCCACCAGATAGACCAGGAACCTCGCTCACAGAAATGAAATGACTCGGGGAAGCCCATCTGCGGTGCTAGACTTGGAATGGGGGCCAAAGCCTTTAATTGCAGTTGTTTCTGATGCTGGTGCCCGCGTAGCAGCCACGTTACAGGTGAACTAACTATACCATGTCCCGGGTCTTTATGACACAGACTTCTTACAGCGCAATGAAAACGGGATGTACCATCAGAAGACCTGTGTTCAAGGTGTACACGTGACTATGTGCCCTCAAGCAAATTATTTAACCTTCCTGAATTTCTGCTTCCTTAGCTGACTTAGCACCGGCTTCACATAGTCAACGTAGGGGCGCCTGGGGGGCTCAGGCCATTGAGTGTCCAACTTTGGCGCAGGTCATGATCTCACGGTTCATGAGTTCAAGCCCCACGTAGGGTTCTGTGCTGACCGCTCGGAGCCTGGAGCCTGCTTCCTTCTGTGTCTCCCTCTCTCTCTGCCCCTCCCCCCTCAAAAATAAACATTAGAGAGACTCTTGAATACTGAAAACAAACTGAGGGGGGAAGGGGAAGGGGGAAAGGTAAAGGGGGGTGATGGTCTTGGTGGAGGTCACTTGTGGGGAAGAGCACTGGGTGTTATATGGAAACCAACCTGACAATAAACTATAAAGTTTAAAATAAATAAAAAAAATAAACATTAAAAAATTAACACAGAGTCAATGTAAAAATTAAATGAGATGTGTCCCAGTGACACCCCGAAAGGAACTATAAAATGTGCTCATTCCTGTGGAGGACATTCAGTATTAAATCTGGGCAATCCTAAGTAATTCGATTGTGCCCGCAATCTTTTCTCTTGTATAAATTATCTTCTCTCTATCCTTTAGCGGTACCTGTCCAACAAAAATACCATGTCGGCTACAAATGTGAAGCTAGTATGAAACGAGATTTCTTTAGCAGTCCTATTAAACAAGGTTTGATTAACTGCAATTACATATTTTCTTTAACCTAATTAATATAGCCCCAAATCATTCATTTTCTTTTTTTTTAATGTTTATTTACTTTGAGAGACAGAGTGCAGGTGGGGAAAGGGCAGAGAGAGAGGGAGACACAGAATCCGAAGCAGGCTCCAGGCTCTGAGCTGTCAGCAGAGAGCCCAACACAGGGCTCGAACCCATGACCTGCGAGATCATGACCTGAGCTGAAGCTGGATGCTCAACGGACTGAGCCACCCAGGTGCCCCCTAAATAGTTCATTTTCAACATGGACTCATCAATATAAAAATCATTAATAAGACCTTTTACTTTTTTTTTTTTTTTTTTTTTTTTTTGGTTTTCATACGAAGCCTTCCAAATCTGGTGTGTTTCACACTCACACCGCATCCCGGTTGGGGCCGCCCACGTTTCAAACGCTGCCATTTCACTACACAGTGCAGCTTTAGATCTTTCCTGATGTTTCTGACCCAACAGCTTTCTCAGAACTGGGGACACCGAGTAATGTACAACCGGAACCCAGCTACCATCTTTCATTCTCCTGACAAAAAGTTGGCTCCACTTCTCAGAGTCACAGGACACACTCTGTTCCTCTATTTTAACAGAAGTAGATGGTCAGCAAAGTGCCACCAACGGCCACCGAGGGACTGGGTCAGAGGGAGGGACATGGCAATCCTGGAAAGCTTCCTGACATCCCGGGGCAGCTTCCTGCTGCACAAAGTGGGATTCATGGCGGCGGAGTCGTGGGAAAGGAGAGGAATCCGATTTGTAAAGCTCTACCATCCGAGGGAAGAATTCCGGCCAACAGAGCATAACTTCGACTCGTCTAAGCGCTGGGCAGAGCCCAGAGACAAGTACGGGGCACGAGTCCGTTGTTCTTGTGCTGGCCTGTCTTCCTGTAAGGCAGGCTGCCACGTCATGTCCTAAGCCTCAGGAGAACCTAATAAGGAACGGCCACACCTCAGCCATTCCAATCTAGTGAAAATCTATTCTATTTTTAAGAAACTCGAGAGAAAGAATCCCGAATCTTCCTTGTTAACTGCTTCCAGCTCCCCATCTATTGAGCCGCACTGTCAGGAAATTCTCCTGGGTCTTATTTAAATGATTCTCACCAAGGCTAAAACACACTTCCCTTTCTTTGCTTTCAAAATGCTCCCCTACCTACGCAGAATAAAAAATGAAGAAAGTCATTTTAAAGGAATAACCACCTGAAGATAGGACTTGAGAATGTTACTTTAGTACAAAACCCTGACAACACCCTCTTATCTGGCTACGGACGGAAGGACCAGGAAGAGGCTGATAGAGACACATACTTGATGGCAGCCTCTCTCATTCTGATGCAGACTTTTCCAAGTACATTTCTAACTGGTTGAAACAATTTTGGGTGACACAGCAAATGACAGCGTCTCCAGGTTGGATGGGAGGGTGATCTGGCTGAAAACCCGTCACACACTGATGACCAAGGTCAGAGGCTTGGTTTTGTCTCTGCAAGCCCACATCATCGTTCCAGCTGTCCTTAAGTGGAATTTAAGGACTTAGGGAGTCACATGGCAATGCTGTGGGTGCCGCTGGTTGTGGATTTCAAGATGAACCCTTCAAATATTCAATCCCAGTGGGTGCACTCTTCACCTTTGCCCTTTCCCCTGTAGGGGTACTGTGGGATTTACTCAGGGCAATGAGGGATTTGGAAGCACAGATTCTGCTCAGTAATCCCAACAGGGCTCTATAAGAAGCATTAAATGTTGGGATTATGGCCATTTTGTTATAACCCAGAGAAGGAAATGCTATGGTCACAAGGGCCAGGTCCGCACCGTGGCAGGAAACGACCTGTGAGGGCCCCTACTTATCAGAATCCTTCTGGTTGGAGGCAATTCTTGTTCGTTGTTGATTCCAAGTCATTTTACTCTTTCATGCTGTCCAAGTTCTGTGAGATGTAGCCTTCAGTGCGTCTCTAACCCTAACAGTGGCTGAAAAACCAGACCTCCCACCTCTGCCGCTACGGACTAATGTTATTCAGCGAACCGCTCTTGTGTAAACCTGTCTGCTCCTCCGTGGGAGAGACACACTTCCCCCAAGCCTGCCCCTCCATCTAACAGACCCTGTCGGGTAAACGTTGGCAACATCCACGCCTCCCCCAGCCCCGCAACCCCAGATCAAAGACCGAGAAGGGCATTTCTTCATCGCAGGCTTGTCACAAATACTCTGAACCTGGTCTTCAAACCAACAACAGCAAAACCTTCAGCACTTCATACACTTGGGGGACTGCAGTATAAATGGATCCACAAGGGTGTCACTCTGTGGACTTAACAACATCAAAAGGAGAATTACGGGACGAGGCGTTTTATTCTATAAAAAATTTAGCATGGGTCCAAATGAACTCAACAATAGGGATTCCCTTTAGAAAGGATTTTGTCAAACGAACATAATCCCGAGCAAGAGAACTTTGTAGAAGAGAAAGAAAAGTCGTATTTAACTTGGTGTTTGCCCAATAGTTTTAACCTTGTTCCTCTACGGCTTGCTGAAGTCCGCTTTGTAATAATGCCGAAAAGTGTTTAGAACGGTTCCTTTTTTTTTTTTTTGTTATCTATAGTTTGTTTTTTGTTTTTTGTTTTTGTTTTGTGCTAAACTAAATCCTCTGCCAAGCAATTGGTTCTATGACAAAAAGTCTTTTGGGGAAATAATACCAGGGCATTTTAGGATTAGCCCATTCTTTTTTTTTTTTTTTTTTTTTGGATTAGCCCAATCTTTCATTCCACAAGGATCTGTTAAGTGACATTTGTGCTGGGTACTGGGAATACACAGTGATCATGACGCACACTCAGCCCTCAAACTGCTGGCGGCTCTGGGCAACAGAGTAAACAGGCAATGACCGTGAGCTGTGACACTGAATTGTGGCAGTGTTGTAAGAGGGGGCCTGCGGGGGAGGGGACAGAGCCAAGAATCAGACTTGGGGGGGAGGGTGGTCAGGGGGTAGGGCCAAGAGGTTGGGGGAAAAGTATCTTCTAAGCCGTGAACCGGAGGCTTCACAGAAACCAGCAGGGCACAGGGGTGCGGGCGTGGGAAGGAGAGTTCTAGAAACAGGGAGTGACATGTGACGTGTGTTCCAGAGGGGATGGGCAGAGTAGGACTTCTCAACATCTGGATTGTGAAGGGCTCAGGATGGTCCTCCCAAAACTGCACACAGCAGTAACTAAATATCTTTTCTGTGATTCAAGTCCACTTCCAATGCCCTGGTTCACAACTTCCCAGGGCAGGCTGGCCAACGGATCATAACTTTGCTGCCACTTGAGGCCTGATTTCCTGTTTCAGACAGTGGCTGCTTTCCACACCTATAAATGCTGATTTTTTTTTTTAAAAAGGCATCTAAAAAACACAACTCCACTCCCCTATAAATTTGTCATGCTGATTCTTAACAGTTGAAAGTTTCAAATACCCTGTTAGCGATTTTCCTAACGGAAGAGATCTTGCCCACTTTACACTTCCTCCGTGCTGCCTCACCTCACCCCCAAATGCAAACCACAAGTCCAACTCTTAATAAGCCCGTAAATCTTGGAATCTAGCTAATAAGGACACAATCCCAAACATGGGATAGGTCTGTACACATGGGTAAATTAATGACCGTGTTTACCGGTAATAGCGGAAAAACCATAGAACAAACAGAAACCCTTAAATGTACCCAAATGAGTGAACGGTTAGATAATAATGTATATCCATTTCTGGAATTTATGTTGATATTAACAAAGCTGAAAACTTATAGCAACCTGGAAAATGCCAGTGAAAGCCAGCGTTAGGTGGGAAAAATAAAATACACACAATTACACACACTACGATGACAACCTCGTAAGAAATACAACTATGAAAAACGCTGGAAAGGAATTTGCTGAAATGAGACTAATAGGTGAATTAGTGTGCGGTGATTATGAGCTTTTTCCTATTTTCTGTGTTTCCTACATTGCGTTTGTAATGCCTTTATAATTTAAATCTAATTAAAAGTATTAATTCCTTGGGACGTCTGGGTGGCTCAGTCAGTTGAGCGTTCAACTTCGGCTCAGGTCATGATCTCACGGCTTGTGAGTTCAAGCCCCACATCGGGCTCTGTGCTGACAGCTCAGAGCCTGGAGCCTGCTTCCGATCCTATGTCTCCCTCTCTCTCTGCTCCTCCCCCACTCGTGCTCGATCTCTGTCTCTCAAAATTGAATAAACATTTTTTAAAAAAGTATTAATTCCTTTAGGTTAGCAACCGGAACATTTCCAAATTCCAGCAGGACATACGAGGGAACTGACATAAGAGTATTTGCACGTGAATCTTCCATTGCAGAACCAGTGCCCCCAGTGAACGAGCATGCAGGTGCCATTTCAACGCACTGACAAAACTACAGCTTTGGCAAAACGTTCTGGGTAATGAGGAACACGGCCCTATGACTCTGATAGACATTTGAGAATGTCGAGCGAATACAGTTATAAAAGTTGGGGTTGAACAACAGATTTAAGTTCTTTAAATCAAGTTGGGCAACTTCACAATTTGTTAGGGTTCTCAGTAAAACAGTGTTGTTTTTTTCCAAGAGTAAGCTGAACAAGACCAGGATCTATGTATGATTCTAATACTGCTCTGACTTCTCGGCCCCTGATGTCTGCTCAGTTTGGAGACGGAGTGATTGATTTCCTGAGTGTCAATGGACACATAGATATTCAAGGGTGATGTAATGTTGACACATGGGACGGGGGTTACTTGGCCCTTAGAGGGAAGACAGAGCCAAGAGAATGCTTCTCTTCCCCCACACCTACAAAAGCTTAACTGGAACACAGCAAATGGTTCCCGATCCCTCTCTGAGCAGGGAAGACTACCAAATTCATTTTAGTTGCAGTAAGACTTATTTACGTTACATGACAGCGAACTCCTTCAAGTAGAAACAGCTAATGGCAGTTGTGGAATTTCCTTTTCTAGAGATTTGCAACAATAGGTTAGATATATATCTGGCCTTGAATGCCTCAGGCGTGGTATGCAAAGAAACAGAACAAACGAAAATAGCACTCGCACACAAAAATACCATGGTGTGCCGTCCCTCTCCCATAGACTCTAAGATACCAATTTAAAACCCATTTACAAATGGGTGATGGGCACTGAGGGGGCACTTGCTGGGATGAGCACTGGGTGTTGTATGTAAGCGATGAATCATGGGAATCTACTGCTGAAGCCATGAGCCCACTATATACACAGTATATTAACTAACTTGACAATAAATTATGTTAAAAAATAAAATAAAATAAAACCCATTTACATTCTCCCCCACCCATCGGTTGAATCGAAGACTGAGCTACCTCAGCCTCGGAAGAAATTCAGAACGTTGGCCAAAAGCCATTTACCTGTACTAGGAGTTCCAGCTTCCTGTCATCAAGAAGATGTACTTGACATCGACGGCCCTCCGTCATCTACGAAGAAAGACAAACAGTGGTCACTGAGCGTCTAAAAGCCTGACAAATGGTTAACAGGTGCCCTATGGTGGACCACCCCGGGCACAGTTCTTTGTGAAAATCCTCCCCTGGACGCTGGAGTTATTCAAAGCCAAGAAGTTGCAGGACGTGTTCCTTCCTTCCTTCCTTCCCTTCCTTCCTTCCCCCCTTCCTTCCTTCCCTCCCTTCCTTCCTTCCTCCCTTCCTTCCTTCCCTCCTCCCTCCCTTCCTTCCTTCCCCCCTTCCTTCCTCCCTCCCTCCCTCCCTTGCTTCTTTTCAAACTACTTAGGGAGCACTTTCTATGTGCCAGGCACTATTGTGGGAGCTGGGTGTCCAGGAGCACACAAGACAAGGTCCCTGCCCTCAAGGAGCTTACATTCTCATGGGGGAGATATAAATGAGCAAACACATTCATGACCGCATACCAGGTGGTGATAAGTGTTCCATGCTTTAATCATTCTTCCGTTCAATAATTTTACCACCACACATCAGGGGCAGATTTCAGTATCTGGTCTCTGCCAGCTCTCCTGTCCCCCTTTACTGTCCCCCGTATGGTCCCCCTTACTGAGCTCTCGGGAGCAGACGACCACCCCTCTGGGAACTGCTTTTGATTTCTGTGCAGCTTCTTTCTCCACAGGATAATCGTTCCTTACGCCCGAGTCCCTACACTGCTTTCACCTGTGATAGGAGACCCTGGGAGGCTAAATGGTCGCAGCTAAACCTGACTCCTAACCCTTGTGCCTTTCACTACTAACACCGCTGGCCGTGCAAGAGAAAGAGGACCCAGGCAGGCAAGGGGAGACCCACGTCGGGTCCTGGCCCACCGGGTCCGTTCGTCTCTGCAGCCCACTCTCATATACAAAAGTGAGTGGGCTGAGCCCAATGGAGGGCCGCTGATTGTTTAATAACTGGCTTTCTGGAAGGAAGAAGCCTTAATTTGTTGCATCTGCTGGAGCCCTGGCATCCCTCTCAAAGGAAATCCTTTGAAGAATGAGGCTTCTTCTAGAGGTCAGTGGGCCACCGCTCTAACCAAAACTTATCTTGCTGCACCCCGGATACCTTCAAGGTGTCCAATCTTAAGCTACTGTCGCGCGATGACACTGATGGTATTTCCAACACACAGAATAGACTTAAATAATTCCAGGAGCACGGATGATAGTGAAGTCTGGCCAAATAATGGGAAATTTTCCATCCATTGGTGATGGGTTTGGAGTATCTACTACCTTTGTTGTTTTTAATGTAATGTGCTTGACTCTAAATTTATATAATGTAATGTTAATAATGGCTATGTTTTCCCCCTGGCACTCAAAATTCCCGAAAACATACCAACTGGCTCTCACAATGGGTAAGAGCAAGTTCCAACACCACTGTCTGGACCGGAAGACCTAGAAGGTTCCTTCCAAGGCCTCGTATTTTTATATGAACTCTGTAGCCCCTGCGTAAGCCACCTTCTTTTTGCCCAGCTAGCAGCCACCGCATGCAGATCGAGGGGCAGGCTGGGCCTCATCTCCTGGCACAGATAGCATGGTCCCTTCTCAAAGAGCGCTTTCTCCAGGAAAGATGGAAGAGAGAGCATCTTCTCTTCTTGTTCACCAGGGATTATGCTCGAACCATCAGCATGTCCCAAACTGGTTTGTACTCCCATGAGAAAAGTCTCCTTCCTCAGAAGGAGGGTGACTTCCTCACCCCTCAAGCTACCGTCAAGTCAGATTTCCTTAGTTATGGAATCTTAACCAAACCGGCATGGCCTGCCCAAGGGCCCCAAATAAAGTCTCTTCAATGGGAGTTACAGTACTGACTCAGCAGTCCCCAGCTCTGAGAAGAATCATCAAGAGAAAGTTCGTATACCCAGAAGCACTCCGACAGAGGTTAAAAGAGAGTAAAAACTGAGGAAAACTTCAGTCCAAAGGTTTGCCATTTTGCACATAAAAGCCAAATCAGGGAGCTGTGGCCATGAGGTGGGTGTGTGAAAAGTCCTTATTCATTCTTTGAACTCTTAACCTTAGGTGTTCTTTGCCTTAAAAGGAGAATGGGCTCCGATCCCATTAGAAACCACCAACTTTGCACACAGTAGGCATCCTAGCTGGCTGACTTAATTCAGAAAAACCCACTAGCTTCAAAAAATAAACAAGTAGGGCTACGTCGTAATAAAAAGCCTCTGCCCGGCAAAGGAAACCATCAACCAAATGAAAAGGCAACCTGCTAAATGGAAGAGAGTACTTACCAGTCACATATCTGATAAGGTGTTAACATCTAAAATATATAAAGAACTCTTAGGACTCAGCAAAACTGAAAATGATCCTATTATAAAATGGGCAGAGGGTCTGAAGAGACGTTTTTCCAAAGAAGACACACACTGGCCAGCAGACACATGAGAAGATGCCACACATCCCCTCATCATCAGGGAAATTCTCATCAGAACCACACGGAGATGCCCCCTCACACCCGTCAGAATGGCTAGGATCAAGAAGGCAAGAAATAACAAGTGTCAATGAGGGTGTAAAGGGAACCCTCGTGCGCGGCTGGTGGGAAGGCAGATTGGTGCAGCCACTGTGGAAAACACGATGGAGGGTCCTCAAAGAATTAAAAATAGAACTACCCTATGAGACAGTCATTCCACTTCTGGGAATTTATCCAACGAAGATGAGAACACTAATTTGAGAAGATAAATGTATCCCCATTTTCACTGCAGCATTATTCACGACAGATAAGACACAGAAACAACCCAAGTATCCACTGGTGGATAAATGGATAAAGAATACGGGGCACACATATTCAGCGGAATGTCCTTCAGCTAGAAGAAAGAAGGAAATCTCGCCATTTGTGACAATACAGATGGACATTGAGGGCATTAGGCTAAGTGAAATAAGTCAGAGAAAGACAAATGACCTCACTTATAGATGGAATTTACACAAACAAACAAAAAAAACAAGCAAATAACCAAGTTCATGAATACAGAAAACCTACTGGTAGTTGCAGAGCTGGGGGGGATGGTGTCTGGGGGTTGGGGGGAATTGGTGAAGCAGGTCCAAACGTCAAAAGGTACAAAGTGCCAGCAATTCAGTTCTTAATAGAAAGAACCCAAGGGTAAGATAGTGGAGGTTCAAGGAAGAAAAAGCAGATTATTTTGAAAGTCCTTTATACACATTTATTATAGGTTTCAGAAAATTCTCTGAAGGGTGGGGATGGAGGAGAAATTTTACAAAGGAATGCTGCCTATCCTTACGGAACCTTTAGAACACAAAGTGGGTTTTTTTTTAATGTTTATTTATTTATTTTTGAGAGAGAGAAAGAGAGCAGGGGAGGGGCAGAGAGAGAGGGAGACAGAGAATCCCAAGCAGGCCCCTCGCTGTCAGCACAGGGCCCTATGTGAGGCTTGAATTCATAAACTGTGAGACCATGACCTGAGTTGAAACCAAGAGTCAGATGCTCAAACAAGTGAGGTACCCAGGTGCCCCTAAAACACAACGTTTTGAGCTTCATTTTATCATAAAAGGCTAAGGACATAAACATGTTCTTGACTTACTTATCCACGTTTTAATAAAATTGATACAAACAAAGGGAAATTGGTATCGCCAAGATATTACTGTTTCAAATGAAGTTTTTTTTTTCTTGTTTTTGAGAGAGTGAGAGAGAGGGAGGGAGAGAGAGAGAGAGAGGGAAAGCACAAGCACGGGAGAGGTGCAAAGGGAGAGGGAGGGAGAGAATCTTAAGTAGGCTCCACGCCCAGCATGGAGCTCCTTGCGGGGCTCGATCCCATGACCCCGGGATCATGAACTGAGCGGAAATCAAGAGTCGGACGCTCAGCTGACGGAGCCACCCAGGCGCCCCTCAAATGCGGTTTTAATCCAACAATAAAGAGGCAGTATATCATTTTCTCAAAATATTTCAAAACACGCAAAGTGTGACGCAACACTGAGTTCATACCCACACATAGAAGTTTGCTGTGAGAATCTCATTTTTATCTGAAAAGTAAAATCCTCATTCCATTAAATAATCACCTGATCTGCTCAGCAACTGAAGGAATTAACTAACTATCCATGAAGACTGACTGAATTTTTCCAGGTTCATTCCTCTCTTCAAAAAAGCCTCCATTTTCCATCCTGGGGAAGGTATGACCACGCTCCCAATGTTACCAGGGAATTTATAAGCTGCCTCCCTTTGGGAAGGCAAAATGTACCCCCCTCAAAAAAAAAAAAAAAAAAACAGCCCAGAGAACTGAGTCCAAACAGAAACCCAACTTTGAATCATCATGGTTTTGAAAGTCTGCCTGTCTTTTGATGGCACTGTTGGATTTTGTTTTGTTTTGTTTTCTCAAAAGGGGGACGGTTCATTATTCCATCCTGAAGGCAGACTGGCCTGTCCTGCTCTCCTTGGGTCCGGAAAGGTTTACCATTCTGGGTGTGAATGGGGAAAGAACGGACATCTGTAGCTTTGTCGGCCTTGCCAGGCATCCTGAAGTTTTCTGTGGAATACGAACAATTGTAAAATAATACTGCTTTGCCTGTTTTCTTTTTTTTTTAATTTTACTTAATTTTTTTTTAATTTTTGAGAGAGAGAGAGAGAGACACAGCGTGAGCAGGGGAGGGTCGGAGAGAGAGGGAGACACAAGAACCAGAAGCAGGCTCCCGGCTCTGAGCTGTCAGCGCAGAGCCTGACGCGGGGCTCGAACCCACGAGCTATGAGATCATGACCTGAGCTGAAGTCGGCCGCTTAACCAACTGTGCCACCCAGGCGCCCCAGCTTTGCCTGCTTTCATTTTCAGCTGCTCAGGCACACTTGGAGCCTTGGCGTCCCTCTCGGAGGAAATCCTTTCGGAGAAGGAGGCTTCTCGTAGTTGTCGGCTGGCTTCCACCCCAACATAAATCGTCTTGCTACAATACAAATTCGACACCAAGCGGGGGCCTGCCGAATGCACTGTGATGCTAAAGGATGTATTAGAAAAGGGTTATCTAGGAAGTCGGTGTTCACCCCAATGACCCAACTCTGTGGTTAAGACACACACGGAATCAGGAAGACTATGCATAAAAAAACACATGCATGTGTGATGCTAGTTTAGGTGAGCGCAGCACAAAAGGAAGCGATATGTGTGGTCTAAAGGCAGCCTGTAAAATCATCGTGCGCATGGACGGGAATCGGGAGGCAAAAATAAAATAGCTGATGGGCTAGTGGAACAGGCTTAGGGCTAGTTCCGTCCCCTCCCATCCCAATATGACTTAGCTTACATTTTTTTCAGTTAAAAAAACGTAAAAACAAGAAACTTTATCTAGAAAAATGAGTCTCGGTGCTTGAGGTCAGCCAGAGGAAATGCAGGCTGAGAATCTTCCTTCTCAATGAATTGGTTTTAGATTGCCTGTGTGTGTTTTTTTAACATATCCAATCAAATTAATTCGTTTACAAATGAGGAGTACAATTGTCACACAGGTCAGAATACTGAAGACGGAAGCTCTGACACGTTTTCTCCCTGCAGGTGGAATTAAAGGAAGCCAGCTGAGACCAGAAATTACTCAGGTAGCACAGAATCTGGAAAGGGGGGGGGGCACGGAATAAATATCTGTGTTTGAGGGCATCCTTCTACAATATCCTGATACACTCCTGGTGGGGGAAGGGACCGCTGTCCAAATGTGGCAGCGGGCATTCCCCTCTCCAGGGCATCAGGACAAAACAAACAGTAACTAACTAGCAATGACAGACTCCCCTCAACGGTGACTTGCAGACACGCCCAGTTGGTTGGTCTCTGGACCCAGTAAGTTATGGCGTTGTGACTCCTCTTCGTTTTAGAGTGACTCTCTCCGACAATAAAATAAGAAATATTAAAGACTCGGGGCACCTGGTTGGCTCAGTCGGTTAAGCCTCTGACTTCAGCTCAGGTCATGATCTCACGGTTCGTGGGTTCGAGCCCCGCGTTGGGCTCTGTGCTGACAGCTCAGAGCCTGGAGCCTGCTTCGGATTCTGTGTCTCCCTCTCTCTCTGCCCTCCCCCGCTCATATTGTTTCTCTCTTTCTCAAAATAAACATTTAAAAAAAAAGAAATATTAAAGACTCACTAGGATTGTATCAAATGAAGAATTAACATTTCCAAAACATGCTTCATTTAGGGACGTTATCAATCCCCCCCTCCCTTTCAAAAACCTAAAATCCTATCCTTCAAAATTTTATCATCATATAGAAAATTCAATTTCAAAAGCATGCAAGCCAAGGCCCCGGCACAGAGCCAAGCCTCCTGGCCTGGCCCGTTAGACCACAGAGCACCCCCAGGCTGCCAGATGGGCGGATGTGCTGGGCAGCACCTTACAGTCCGCCCTTTGCCCTGGGCCCGTCTGTGGCTGAGAAGGAAATTCCAGAGACGTGACTACAACTTCCCAGTGCAACTCACTGTTGGAGCGTCTGCTCTTGGGGTCAACTCCACATGTCACATTCCTCTCTCATTCTTCTGAGAGCTTCCTGTCAGACTAACGCGGTCCCAACGACTCAGCTCACGTGCCAGAAAGTCACAGGATCACAAAATCTCAACTATCCTAACACTGTCCCCTCCGCGAGACGAATGAATGCGATATGTTCACAGTGGCCTCAAGAAACGCCGCTCGCCGTGAACGCACAGATAGGAAGGATTTGGGGCAAATTAAAATTTGTTGAAAATATGCATCTATTTGCTGTTGCTCACACTTAACCTGTAGCATGGAAATGCCAGAGAGGATAAGTTATTGTAATGTAATATTATAATATCATAACAGGCCTGGGCAACCTCTGCCCATAATCTTTACAGATTAAGGGTATTTTGCCCAGTTTTATTATAATCTTCTCCCTCCCCCCATCTCAAACCTACCTTTTTTGTCTTTAAGTTACATCGTATTATAATAACGTGGTAGTGGGAGGAAACACAAGGTGCTAGACACCAGAAGTCTGATTTAGAGAGAACGACCTTGTCCCCGTTTTGCCCCCTGTCCTCTGGCAAACAGTTTCACCTCTGCCTTGACCATGAGTCTCATGGATTTCACAGAAAGACACACACAGGCGTGTCCTTGAGACTCTTGGCTGTGACATCCTGTTGTAACTTCTACAACCCAGATGAAAGTGATTAGCGAGAGGCTCTATTGGAAACAAATTCACGTGGCGGTGGAACGGGTTATAAAAGTTGAAATAGCCTTGCGTTCTTCAAAGCTCAACCTTCTACAAGTTTGCATTTGAGGAGGGCACAAGTGGGGTCAGTGCTTTACCAGAGGATCTCTGTAAATGGATCCCTGTTTTCATTAGACTGGGTCGCCTTGAGTTATTTTTTTTTATGTTTATTTATTTTGAGAGAGAGAGAGAGAGACGGAACATGAGTGGGGGAGGGGCAGAGAGCGAGGGGGACAGAGGATCTGAAGCAGGCTCCATGCTGAGCGCAGACAGCCTGATGCAGGGCTCGAACTCATGAACCAGGAGATCATGATCTGAGCCGAAGTCAGATACTTGACCGACTGAGCCACGAGGCGCCCCTGTAAAAGCATGTTTTAAGGCCGCAGTTGCTCAGATCCCACTTCTGCCCTCAGCAAAAGGAAACGGGGTTTTCTCCACAGGAAGAGAAGTCATGGAGTCGTGGGTGCACTTAGGGCTTGGGGGCAGCGCAGGGCCTCTCGCTGCTCGGGGGTGGATGGTTCTAACCCGGACTCTGCTGCCCGGAAGACCCCTGTTGCGCGTGGTCGAGCCACAAGTCCTACAGGACAATCCATCTCCATTCTCTCCGGATGGTGCTGCAGAGCAGAGGCTCAGGAAGCACTCACACAGCCTCTGGGTCTGACGTTCAGAAGACGAGGAAATGGACCCAGACAGGGAAGCGGTGAGGGCAGCCAGGCAGCTCCACCGATGGGCTTACGTGATCCTGGTGAAGAGGAATTCTGAACCAGAGCTAAGCTGTGGGCTGTGGGGAAGGAAGGGAGGAAGGAAGGAGGGAAGGAAGGAAGAGGGAGGGAGGGAAGGAAGGAGGGAAGGAAGGAGGGAGGGAGGGGAGGAGGGAGGCAAGGAGGGAAGGAAGGAAGGAAGGAAGGAGGGAAGGAAAGAGGGAGGGAAGGAGGGAGGGAGGACGAGGGAAGGAAGGAAGGGAAGGAGGGAAGGAAGGAGGGAAGGAAGGAGGGAAGGAAGGAAGGAGGGAAGGAAGGGAGGGAAGGAAGGAAGGAAGGGAAGAGAAGGGAAGGAAGACAGGCAGGCAGGAAGGAAGGAAGGAAGGAGGGAGGAAGGGAAGGAAGGAAGGGAAGGGAAGGAAGGCAGGCAGGCAGGAAAGAAGGAAGGAGAGAAGGAAGGGAGGGAAGGAGGGGGGAAGGAAGGCAGGCAGGCAGGAAGGAAGGAAGGAAGGAAGGAGGGAGGAAGGGAAGGAAGGAAGGAAAGGTATTCTTCCCACCTTCCAACAGAGCACTGCAATCGGAGGGCAAGCTATTGATGGGGGGGTCGGACAGGTACGTTGCAGACATGGAAAGACAAGGTCCAGTCAGTGCAAGCAGGGCCAGAGTGGGACAGACCCTCCCTCTCCTCTGTCTGAGGCCAACCCCTCCGAGCCAGCGGGCAGGAGGAGCCGGACACCGGGAGACCGGAGGGCGTGGGCTCCGCGGACAGCTGGGCGCCCCGCATCCCCGGCTGGTGAGCAGAGCGGTGTGAACTCGGGCGCCGGGGAGGCGTCCCGGGGCCTGGAAGGCAGCAGGGCTGTCGCGCTCCCTTCCGACGGGACGCGGAGCCCTGGGAGAGCACCTTCTGCAGACCTGGACAGAAGGCCTCGGGGACGGAGGGCCTGCGATGCCCGATGAGGCTGCAAAGGCCTCTCCACTGCGCACTGATGGACCGGCTGCGAGAGGTGACCATCTGCCCATTGGACACCGAGCCATCTGAGATCGGGCCTCACCTTTCCCGACAGGGTTTCTCCAGTGCTCTCCTGCCCCGTCCCCTCGGCCGGCAGGGACTTCGAAATTCTCTCCGGTGAGGGCCACCCTCTGCCTGGCCTGGGGCCCGGGAGCGCTTTCTTCACTCCCAGACCCCCAGGACCCTCCCCGCGTGCCTGCTCTTGCCCCGCACTGAGCCTGGTGCCAAGGCACAGCGGTGACCGAAAGGACCACGGCCTCGCTTCTGACAGGTCACTGGCTGGAGGGACAGATGGACATTCGCTTTTGCTCCTTCTTCCGAACCCAGGTCTGTGGACACTCACGCTTTCCCCTCGCCCGCCCTGTCCGGCCGCTGTCCCAGGCCTGAGGCACCGTGTCCCCCCTGCTGCCCCACCCAGACTGCTCCCCGGGGCTCACGGAGGACGGGAGGCTGGCGCGGAGCCTGACTGTGTGGGTTTGTGTTTTGTGCCGGCTTCACCACAGGCGAGCCGGGGGTGTGACCCACTCCGTGTCACTGCACCAGCCTGTGTCTCATTCCCTCGTTGACATGACCAAGGCCATCATGGGGCCACCCCCGGGGGGGGGGTGCTGCTCTGCGAGGAATAACTAAGTTCACGCAGGTAACTCCTCGCGCTTGGCGCATAGGAGGCTCTCCATCAGTATTATCTTCAGAAGTTTCCAGTCGGGAAATGCGAGGCCCCTCTGAGACGGTGAACTTTCCTGCCCAACTCCAGGATGGTCCAGGTGAGGGGCTGAGGCTTTCTGTCCACTCACACAAAAAGCTTTGATACTTGGCAGGGTGGGTTAGGAGGCTGGTGTGGACAGGCTTCACCTGGTGGGCTGTGTCCTGCACTGAGCAGAGCTCTGTGGGGGCCCTGGCCAAACGTGGAGGGGACACTTCATCTGGACAGGGGCCCTGGACGGCCAGCCCTTCTCCCCAGCAGCAGCGGCTCCCAAAGTCATCCACTGCTAGCTGGCAGTCACCAGCAGAGAGCTGGCATAAGGAAGCCTGGAGCGGGTCTAAAAAAGGACGTTCTGGAAAGTCAGTGCATGACACGTGTGTCAATACTGGTTGGACAGCAGGCACTCACGGCCAGCTCCAGTCCGCAGTGTTCATGGAAGAGACAAAGGCTCTTGCACCTGTTTGTCTGGGCAGGTGCAGGGTGCTATTCTTACCATGCACTGTTCCCAGCACAGGTGTCCATGAAGACGTCCTTTCTATGCAGCTGAGGGAGGTATGAACCCCAGAGAAACAAAGGATGCAAAGAACCAATAAGAACCTACCTACCCAGCTAACATCCCACCGTGCCCCTTAAGTAAGGACAGACGCAAGAAAATCACACGTGTTCTCCGTCATGTGGTGTTTCGGCTCGCGCATCTTGATGGCGGAGTCTTGGGGTAAAATGGAGATGCTTTTCCCAAAGCAAGAGTCAAATATCTACTCTTCTTTGGCTTTGATGACTGTACTTAGAATCTTTAGACTAGAAAAGGAGGACTGAGGAGTCAGACAAGGACCCCAGACACGAGGAAAACAGTTTTTTAAAGTCCAGAACAACAACAACAAAAAGGTCGACTCTGTGGACCTAAAGGGATATCGTTGACATGGGATGGAGACTTTACAAGTAACAATTTCATAACATAATAAAAACGAAGTTGAAGGCGAGAGTGAAGATTGAGACACGAAGAGAACTCCCGAGAGATTTGCGTATCACGTATACAGTATGTCAATGGGCGCAGGGCTTTATATTCTGCACAAATCAGAGGATTTTTCAGTGCATCACAAACCGATAGGGATAGAGCTGGAGAACCCAAGTCAACATGTGAAAGAAGGAAAGTATAAGAACAATCAAAGAGCCTTTAAAGATATGTTGAAAGCAAGACGAGGGAGGAAAGAATTGTTTTCATTGTCTGGGGCGAATCGATATTTGTTAAAAGACGAACCACTGAACTATGACTCAGTACTGGGTTTATTTTAACCTTCTCAAGGAAGGAGGGAAATGGTGGGGCTGGCTAACACAATATAAACTGCACCTCCTGCCCTGAAATAAATTCCACATGGTTCATAAAGTTTATGTTAAAAATAGGTCATTTATTTATTAGGGCTTTCTGAGCATGAAAGCAATGGATGAGCTCCAAGGAAAAAAATGTATACATTAGAATGCTTTAAAAAAAAAAAAAGAAGTAATTTTACTTCACAAACACCCTGAGCAAAAAGAAAAAAAGCATGTGCAAATTTTGGGGAGAGGGGGATAGCAATTATAATGAGAGGTTAATATATTACAGATAAAGTTATTTCATTAGTAGGTAATTACAAATTAATGCAAAGGTTACTAATACCCTATAGGAAAGAAAATTAAGCTGCAAATGGCTACAGAGTTCATATGCTTTGGCTGGGTAATTTCTCTTCTAGAGAAGCGATGTCCCTCTGTCTCCAGAAAGCTGGAGAGTGATCTAGTGACCCAGCCTCATGAAATGAGATTGGCAGGGTTAAAGGGTGATGTAGGATAATGTCTACCGTAGTGTGTGCTCACTCAGCCAGTGTTTATGGTATAGAATTATGTGCGGGGCATCTCACTAGATATATGATGATGAACATGATTTTGTTCCTGTATTGAATGGGCTTCTATGTCCCACAGAGAAAAGACTGACATTCACAGGCGAGTACGGTGTAACCTGCGTGACAACGGGGTGGGCCTAAGATGTGCTGGGCACAGGGTGGGAGGGACCATCACTCCCATCTGGGAGGCTGGGCAATAGTCGGGTGAGCAAGTGATATGTGACCAATGGGACATCTGGCAGAGGCAGCCTGATGTCAGCAGGCCTGGATTGGGAGAGAAGAGGGCGCGTTCCGGAAACATGGACCACGCAGAAGAGGTGAGAGCAGAGAGTGGTGGGTGGACGGGGAGCGATGAGAAAGCCACCTATTTATGACGCCACAAGGGAGGAGCAACCATATACTCAATGGCCCCAGGGTGGCTCCATCACTGATGAAATAGTAAGGACTATTTCTGACATCATGTTCAAACCAATTTAATCCCACCTGACTCAGAAATGAGGGAATCTGCAGGGCTGAGTCTCGGTGCCTCAGGAGATACACATGCACTTGGACAACGGTACGGAAATGGCATCAGCTGTCTATCTCAACACCTGCATTACCCCCAACGACTTACAACCAGACGACGAAAGTGTGGTGACCAAATTTACAGTTGACAGGGAGGGTGAGATGGTAGCTTCAAGATCTAACAGCTGGGATCACATTACTTATAGTGTTGGGTCCTATTCTTAGTCCACATGCTAAAAACATAACATCCTGAGTAATGGAATGAAGAACCTTCCCACACTCCACCATATTGAAGCCACTTCTGGGAATCTGTGTTCATCCTGGGCACCATATTTTACATGGGAAATGAAAGAAAGTGAAGCAAGGCAGAGCAATCAGATTGGGTAAAGATCTGGAAAGCAGGTCTTCTCAGGACTGGCAGGAAAACTAAATGCCAGTCTAAACAACAATGGCTCTAGTGGAAAGGTGGCACTATAACTATCGTCCATGCCAAGACATGCTAGTGAGGGAAGAGGGAAGCTACTGTTGATTTCATGGAGATAACAAGTATGAATTCAGGGCGCCTGGGTGGCTCAGTCAGTTAAATGTCCGACTTTGGCTCAGGTCATGATCTCGAGGTCCGTTGAGATCGACCCCCCTGTCTGGCTCTGTGCTGACACCTCAGACCCTGGAGCCTGCTTCAGATTCTCTGTCTCCTTCTCTCCCTGCCCCTCCCTGATTCATGCTTTGTCTCTGTCCCTGAAAAATGAATAAACCTTAAAAATTTTTTAAAAAAAAAACAGGTCTAAATTCAACTGGGCATGCCTGGATGTAGGGACGTGCTAATTTAACGATTTCATGCTGATACGATGATTAAATTTAATCATTCAGTGAGGAGGGAGAACTTTGCTTTGGGCAGAAATGGAATCACTGAGCAGAAGTTCCAGAAGATACATGCGAATTCAACAGAAGGGAGAACTTTCAAACAAGCCATCACGGCTCAAAATGGAAGGGGCTGCCCCGTCATCTGCCAGGGACATTGCAGACAGGATTACTGACCTCCAGGGGAAGGTGGGACAGAAACGTCCTAAGGTATGCCATGGATATATGTGCACACCTACAGACAGGAATTTGAAAAAAAAATTTCATTCTAATAACTCACGTATTATAATGCTTCCCGTTACAATATTACATTTGGTGAACAGATACTGGCAACAGCCACTCCCTGCTTCAGAAAATTTTTATTTCTATTTTTTATTATTATTATTTTTTAATGTTTTATTTATTTTTGAGAGACCACGTGAACAGGGGAGAGTCAGAGAGAGAGGGAGACACAGAATCCGAAGACAGGCTCCAGCCTCTGAGCTAGCTGTCAGCACAGAGCCTGACGCGGGGCTCGAACCCACGAACCGTGAGATCATGACCTGAGCCGAAGTTGGATGCTCAACCGACTGAGCCTCCCAGGCGCCCCCAGAAAATTTTTAAAGACCGCACTACAGATTGGCGGGCACGAATACATTATTCTACTTTTTTTCCTACCAACCTCCTTTGCATAAACGTGCAAGCAAATGTCCCATATTTAAAACGTAAGGCTGCGTGCAGTGGCTACACGCGTTTATTGCTGGTTTGGTACCCATGCACTCGATAACCAAGAACTTCAATGACATTTCCTTGGTAACATGATGAATATGCCTAAATGCTCCAAAGTCTAATTCCATCTGGCATTTTAAATTAAAAAAAATTTTTTTCAATTTTTCCTTATTGTGATTACACTGTGATTGGTGGGATATATATGTACATGACATATATCCTTATTCAGCATCTATTTTTACATGAATTAATAAAATATATATTCAAATAACAGATATTCTTATATATTTCAAGGGCAACTCTAAAATACAAGGACTCTACAACTTACTTTGCATTCAGTGAGATAGGTTTTAATATGCCCATTCTGTGGACACGCAGCCCAGATCCCAGGCCGTGGAATATATGCATTCTTTGCAGGGCATGTGATCTATAGGGCCACATGTCAAATGAGGGCCACATGTCAAATGAGCAGCACTGATGTCTATCTGCCATCACGGGTAGCTGGGGCGTCTTGCCACATAATTTGGGAGTGGGTTTTCCTTCCCTTAAACAATCCCCCTTGTGTGTTAACTACAGGCAAGCTCTCCATTATCCCCGGGGATGTAGGGACAGAAAAGAGTATTCGAGACCATCTGCCAGGTACTGCAGTTCTATTCTTAGGTCTTTGGAATTCCCTTCTTAGGTGACCCCGAAGCACACGGGGAGAAGGCCACCTAAGGAAGTGACATGGCCCACCTGCTTTCACAGAACCTGCAGGGGACACGAAACAGCCACTTGCACTTGTCATGCTTGAGTCCAGGGGCCCGGGGCACAGATGTCAAGTCCTCCAGGCTTGGAAGGAAGCGTTCCAGCCCAACAGCTGGCCCTTTTGCGATTCATGCTTAGATCAGACCAACATTGCAGGAGCATCGCAGCAGAGCACCCCGCAAGGCCACGGATGACCTGATCTGGAAAGCCACAGGCCCACAGCGTGGTCCCAGCTCCCAGAGACAGCAGCAAGCCTTCGCCCTCCCTGGCCAGATGCCCCAGTAAAGAGCTGAAGGGAGAGCTTAGGAGCCTCAAGTGCTTGCCTTCAGGGAAGTTTTTATAGCTACCTTTGACATCTGCACAGGGCAGCCAATCTGGGCTGGAGGCTGCTGCCTGGATATTTACAGAACGGACTTCTCTGGAAAGGATTGTGCTGGAGACACCTGGCAGAGACTCCTCACACTTGCTCGATCCGCACCAGCGGCTCCCTTCTTCTGTCCATCTTGGAGGGTTCAACACTGGCTGGCTCCCCCACGACCCACCCAGACCCTGCTGGAGACCTGCTCGTGGGACAAGTTTCCAGAGCTGTTGCATTTCTTCCCCACTGCCGTTTAAAACTGGGAGTGGGCGTAAGGCTGGGAAAGGAAGGGAAGTGGCGGAGGGGGGGAGGGTGGCAGAAGAGGGAGGGAAGGAGAGGATTCCAAAACCAAAGAGGGATGCCCTCCCTTCCTTTTCACCCACGGTCCGCAAGTCTCTCAGTGGAAAAGCTGTCACAGGAAATGCAATGCCTTAAAATGCAATGGCCGTTTGGCAAATGGTAGATCTAAAAATATCCAGGGTGCATATCATTAGTGAGCAGTTACAGAAGTAAAGACGGTATGTGTATCCGCTAGTCAAATCAAAAATCCTAATTGGACACAGAAACAATTTCTCAAAGCTTTCGGCAGGAGGTAATTATTGTGTTGACTACACACAGAAAATGAGGGTGAAGTTGAGCCTACTGTTTGGGCTGTTTCCACGAAAAGACGGAACAAGGGGCATGTTTTTGCCTGTATCAGGACTGATTAAAAGATGGCAGCGTTCCTGAGCATTCCTCTTTCCTGATTGAACCAGTAGTGCTGGTGTCAAATGGTTTACACATGTCACCCCAAACCCTTTGGACACCAAACTTGAGCGTACTTTCAGCCTACGCTTTAGGAAAGGCCTGGAAATGAGTCTGTGATTAGAGAACTGTGTAGGGAGAGTCAGGATGTTACATCAGAACAAACACGGGGGTCGGGGACATGTTAGATCCTTCATACTTCCTAGCATGGAGCTTTAAACACACGAGAGCCTCAGTAAATAGGACGGACTGAAAGCATGGAGTTAAAATTCTGGATTGTGGTGATGGCTTCATATGATGAAACTTATCAAATAAGGAGGGGGGTGCATGGGTGGCTCAGTTGGTTGACTGTCTGACTCTTGATTTCAGCACACATCATGATCTCACGGTTCATGGGATTGAGCCCCACACTGGGCTCCATGCAGACAGCTCAGAGCCTGCTTGGGATTCTCTCCCTCCCTCTCTCTCTGCTCCTGCCCCGCTCATGCATACACTCTCCCTCTCTCTCTCAAAATACATTTTAAAAACTTAAAAAACAAAACAAAAATGAAAAACAAAACCTTATCCAATAGGACTCTTTAACTGTGTGCAGTTTATTTCATGTGAATTACCCATCGATAAACCCGAACGCGGAATGAGGGTTAGAGATACTCCTTTCACACATCAGAAAAGAGACAGACCCTCAGGAGGATGCGGAGAGTCCCACCCGCGGCAGCGTACCTCAACGCAGTTCTGCACACCTTGAGGAATTACTTCATTTTTTAGATCTTATATTCTTTTCATTTGAAGGTTGGTGCTTGCAGTGTTTCCTCAGATCTGGACAGAGGCCTGGCATCATTATACATCAGCTCCCAGTGGCTGAGTCCCAAGTCACCGAGCTTCCTCCTCTCCCAGGCTCAGCTAGGATGCTGTATAAACCTGCCCCCTCACCATGGCTGTGTGGCGATCTGGTAGGCACCTCAACTCAGCATGTCCCGAACAGAACTGCTGACCTGTCTTCTTCCCCAACCCGCCTGCGTCCACGGCCTTCCACTGTCAGGTACGGGAAACTCCACACCAAGCTCTGTTCCTTGGGCCCCACTTGTGGACTCCTCTCTTCAGATCTCACCCTACCCGCAACCCATCAGAAAATGTCATTCATTCTCTCTAAAATATCCAGACACTGAACACTTTGTCATCACTTTATCACTTGCCCGATTTCTTGCAACGGCCACTCATCTGGCACCTCCTACTGGCCTCGCAGTCTGGTCCCCACACAGCACCATAAAACTATCCCTGTACAGCCCAGGTGGGCCGCAGGGCTCCCCAGATCCGTACTCTCCAATGCCCCCCACCCCTGATTGGAAGCCTTCAAGGCCCTGCATGATTCCCACTTCTGTGCCCCCTGCACTAATCTACTCTTCCACACTCATCTCCTTACTGTTCCTTCCATGTTACTCTTTCCCCTCGGAGCCTTTGATGAGCTCCTGTACCTGGCTGGAACGTCTCTCTCAGACACTCCATGGCTCACTAACTATAAGAAATAAACGTCTGTAGTTTATAAGCCACCCAGTCTACGGCATTTTTCTAGCAGCCCAAACAGATTGACACAGTGCATGAGAGTCGGTGTAAGACCAGAAGTTTAAGAAGCAAGGAGCTGGCTGCCAGGCTGGGGTGGGTCCTTCTGGTCCCTGTTAAGCCCTGCGGTTTATAGGAAATGAAGCCGGGAGAGGGAGGTGACGTGTGGGAGCTGCAGACACAGGCGTACACGCACACGCGCTGAGCTAGGAAGGTGGGAAAGGGGTAAGCTGTGACGATCTTATAATAAGCCAGGAATGAAAGGGGAGGTGCTGAACTACAAGTGGGTACCTCACCCTGAAAGAATTTGGGAAGGAAACATCGGAGCGAGGCGCTGGAGAATTTTACCGTGAAGGCTTGAAGAGCTTAATACTAGTAATGCATCAAAGAGGAAGAGGGAGGCAGACTAGTGACTCATTTATCACAGGACAATGGTTGCTGAGCCTCGGAGGAGGAGGTCAAGAGCAGTCCAACAGCCACTGGTAAGAGGGGAAACTGAGCAACGCCTTCGCCAACTCTGGAATATGTTCAGAGGCTGCGCCTTTAAGGAGTTAGAGTTAGGGGAAACTGATCAACAGCCCAAGGGAGAATCAGCCATTTCTTAGCCAGGGTGACAGGCAGACTCCTCTCAGTGAGGGTCTCAGGAGAAGGGCACGAGCTAATGCTGGGTGCTGTTTTCTTTCTCGCTTATTAATCAACAGGGAAACGGCAGGGACACGAGCGTCCTCACTCCCACCTGTCCACCTGGGCAACACGCAAATAAGCACGTGGGCTCAAATACCTACTTTTTTCTATTCCCATTCGCCAACTGAAAACAATAGCATAAAACTTACAGCTTAGGGGCGCCTGGGTGGCTCAGTCAGTTAAGTGTCCGACTTCGGCTCAGGTCAGGATCTCACCGTTCCTGAATTCAAACCCCACATTGGGCTCTGGGCTGACAGCTCAGAGCCTGGAGCCTGCTTTGGATTCTGTGTCTCCCTCTGTCCCTCCCTCCCCTGCTTGTTATCTGCCTCTCTCTCTCCCTATCAAAAATAAATAAACGCTAAAAATTTTTTTTTTAAAAAACCCTGAGTTTATGGGATTTTTCAGCCGGGTTTTGTCAGTTCCCTAAGAATGTGGTCAGTTATACTGGCAAAAAGAAAAGAAGCGTCTAGCTATATAAGAAACAAAACAAAACAAAAAACTATGGTTTCGGATATTATTCTCTGAGTATTTGGATATCTTTCCCAAGTTCAAAGTTCTAGATCTCTGTGTCTAAAGAGGCACAAAATCTTTATCGACTAAGTTACAACCTTAGGAAGAGGACGGCAGACAAACTAAATTGTGGTGGGTTATAGAAACCATATTTTCCACAATAAAGAAGGAAGGAACCACAAACAAATACCAGCTTATATTTTCTCCATAAAATGACTGCTCACTCCACCCTGTCCAGGCAAACTGTTCCCATAAGCTGTCCCCAAGGGTTCACCTAAAATATATCCTTGCCCTGGATCTGGCTATAATGTTCTATAAATACATCCCTTGTTTTTATATTTATTTAATGCTCTAATTCTGCTGCCTTTGTGCCTGCTTAATCTGTCTCCAGAAGAGGGGCCATCTCTCATTTTGATTTATTTTATTTAACACCAAGAAGGTTATTAAGTGCTTAAATAATTTCTGATGGCCATTATGCGATTCGGTATGTTGATTTCTTAGGCTACGGGAGAAACTCTCGGTTATTTTCAGAGTCCTCCGGTTGTGGGTGCGATGAGAAAAAAACTCCCCCCAGCATCTAGTACAGCTCAGGTTCTAGGCTTATTTCTGCCATTAAGGCTCTGCATTAATTACTTGAGCGCTACATAAATAAGTAAACAGCAGTTGAAAATCTTCCTAATTAATGGCAACGAATGGGAAGTAATCAAAGAACATTAGAGAGGGATTGGATTTTTGCCTTGTGCAGAAGAAGACGGCCTTACCACTGACGGACATAATCTTTGTAATTCTTGTTTTGATTTTGATTTTTCTTTTTCAAGATAAAAGCCCTTTCCGATCATTTTTGAAAACTGAAGATGTCAAATCCACTCTCTGCTTTTCTGGTGCAAACGTGGAATCATCTCTCCTCTCTTCCTTCCCTTCCCCCAACCAACCCTCACCATATGAACCGTTCCAGAACACACTGGAGTCTCATGGATGGGGAAGGATGCCTACCATTCTTAGTAAGCCTTTTCCACCCCAATAGGGGAGGAGTGCTGGGCTGATGCCTTTCTGGAAGGCCAGGTGACACTTGTGTGGTATTAGAGCTAACGGTGGTTCCCCTTATGCTTTCTCTTTATAAAATGCATTTCAGGCCTGTAGGTGATGGGATACCATTTACTTCAGTCATACCTCCACTTACAAGGCCTTCTTACCCAGCAGTGAGCCCTGCTGACCCTTCCAGTGATATAAGCAAGTCAACCTGGGGCGAGGTGGGGTGGTGTGGGCAGGGGGAAGGATACAAAGACGAAATCACTTATTTTATTTTTTATTTTTAAAAATAAGATGTTTTAACGTTTATTCATTTTTGAGAGACAGAGAGACAGAGCATGAGCGGAAAAGGGCAGAGAGAGAGGGAGACAGAATCCAAAGCAAGCCCCAGGCTCATAGCTGTCAGCACAGAGCCTGACGCGGGGCTCAAACCCACGAACCGTGAGATCATGACCTGAGCCGAAGTTGGACGCTCAACCGACTGAGCCACCCAGGCGCCCCATGAAATCACTTATTTTAGAAGAGTCATATTTTTGTGCTAGGTGTTTCATAGATCTCGTTTCACGGGCTCCTCTGAAGGTAACTTTCCTTGTCAATAAGGAAACTGAAGCTCAGAGAGACTGAGTAATTCACCCAAGGCCTCACAGCTAGCAAGTGGTAGAACCAGAAGTCACAGCCACGCTGAATAATGCCAAGGTACCTCACTGTCCACCACACCTCCGTGCCTCATCTAAATCCTTGTCGGGCCTCTAGTCTTGGCGCTGTAACTGAGGCCATCGCAAGGTCCCTGAGTATCTGGGAACGTCTCCTCATCTGTTAAAACCATTGATATGCCTGTTCTCGCTCCTCGAACCCCATTTATCTGAAATCTTTGACCTGACTGATAATCCCCAAATCTCACATGTGCATGGTTCACAGCCTGCCCTGAACATTCAGTGTGACGTCAGCCCCTGCTACATTGCTGGGTTCGAGGTCTCTGCCCTCCGGCCGAGACCTGCAGACTACATCTGTGCTCCTGGCCACTCTGTAGTCACTCTGCCACAAGACACTCAACCATCCCAATAAAAGGGGATTGAGAAGGCAGAACACTGCTCTCCATTGTGTTCAGTTCCAATCTGGTTCTTGTCCTTACCCTCCCCTCTCCTCTGCACTCTCTCTCTCTCTCTCTCTCTCTGAGCCACAGAGAAATGAGTATCCAATATTTGGAGGGAGCAGAGAGATGGGGAAGCCAGCACTGCACTCCCCAGCTCAGTCTGTAGGTATGCTGCCCAGCTCCGAAGGCTTCCCACTACTTGGTTTCCTAGTTTGGGTTTGTCGCATCTATATACTTGTTCACAGGAATGTGGCGAGAGCATAATTGTGCATTTTATGGTTATGAATGGCACAGCCTGGCAACGCTCCGATCATCATTTCCATTCGCTGTCATGCATTATCAATCTAATTCCCCATTACACGCCTTTTTTTTTTTCATGCATTCTTCATACAGCAAGGACAAAGGAAGGCGAAAGCTGCGTAAAGGAGACTGAGTCACCAGAACAGGCTAGTTTTGATGGAAAGTATGGAGTTATAGCCTTAAGTTTGGGGGGATAGCTTCTGGCTAATTTGAAGTGAAAATTACGGTTAAAAAGTTTAGGGTTTTGCACCGGTACCAAGACTTTGAGCCCTAGAGTTGGCAGGGCATTCCTAACTGGGAAAGAGGGGCCACGCCACAGTGCAGACTAAGATAAGATTAGACACAGGATGACCTGATAGGGGACATTTTACTTTAGACCACTGGGCCTTCTAGGTTTCTAAAGATGCTTAACTGTATCCAGGTGGGAGCATGGTATGATAAATTCCCTCAGTGATTTACCTATTCCAGTATTCCAGTAGGATCCACCGAGTGCCCATGAAGGTCAGGGAGTTAAATGCCGTGAGCACTAAATGAACATAAAGTATACAGTAACCATGGACAGGAAAATGATTGTTAATAAGAGGGAAACCAGAAGACGTGTGTGAATGTACTCATAGTTCTGGGGGATGAATGTGCAGGGACAGATATTCTCGACCACGGACAGCTAGTTTCTTCTTGTACTGCATCATGGAATGGCCAGGGCTCTGAGTTGAAAACAAAAAACCAGAAACCACCACAGATGATAGAGATCTGCCTGCCTAACACACTAGATCCTAGATAATACACGTCCAAATTAGAGTTAGCTATGCCTGTATGTACTCAGGCAGTTCTACCCTCTAACCGAGGCTACCAGCCTTGATTTTTATTTGGTTATTTTCCTTAATTATTATTTGATAGTAATGAGGCCACGGAGCTGAACCAGATCCTCAACTCCCTTATATTCTTCACATTCTTTCCAATAACCCTGGTCTTTATTCCTGGTAGTCATTTCCATCTTCAAAGAGAAGAGCGTTTCTCTTTGGGGGAAAACACCTCATTTCCACTGATACAATTAAAGGTGAACACACACACACACACACACACACTCACTCACTAGCACCCCAAATAGGCATTAGTGTGATTCACTCAACAGTGGCCACTGCTCTGGTCATCTTCTGTGAGAGGAAGAGAGGCATAGTGATGGATATTTTTAGGATGGTGCTTTTAGCATTTATGGTGGCTGCCATAAATGTAAGGGTGTGTCTGAATTATTCTTTATAAGAGAAATACATGCTGATCCCTTGGGACAGAGGAAAGGGTGGGAGCTGATGGATTCAGGGAACCAGAAGGAAACTGCTGGGGAGGGAAGGGAATGTTTGATAAAGCCGGATTTATGCTGATTCAAAAACTTCTTGCAGGACAGAGTAGTGAAACTGGCAAGCTTGCATGTGTGGCGGCGAGCCTGAAGCCCAGAGCTCCAAGAGCTACTGAACCAGCTTCTGAGATTAGAGGTCGTGGGAAAAACAAAAACAAAACCAGAAAATACCAGCAGGGTACTGCAGTCTGATTAGGGCTCAAAAGAACACTACGAGGTAAAAGATTCAAATCCCACCACTCCCCAACGGTGGCCACTTTTTCCAGATTCAAGTCACTGCTTGTGCTCCTTGTAGGACAAGTTCAAGTACCCCTGTATCCTGTGCAAGCGATGGAATGACACAGTTACTTTCTCCTCACTGCAACTCCAGTATCCTCTTTCATTCTACTTGTTACATTTCAGAGGGAAACGGACAGCAAAGAATCAGAAGCAGGAGGGTAGAGTAAACGGATAACCACAGTGTCCTGGGGAGGTCTGTAGCACCTTTGGCTCAAGGGGAATTCAGTTTTTGGAAGTTAGACTGAATAACCATTGGGAGATCTTTATCCCAAGAGTTTAGGTTCCCGTGAGGTCTCAGAAATCACTTCTCAACCAGGCGCCGGGACCTTTCACTACGCATAAACCTAAACAGAGAATTTCTGCCACACATTTTATTGACACATCGGGTGACATCTAAAAAAAAAATAAAAGATGGGAGTGAAAGTCATTCCTGAATACAGACTTATCCATTCTGATACGGTGTGGAGGCAGAATTAAAATAACTTCAAGAGCTATTTAACTACGATCAGGTCTATTTCTCATTTTGACATATTTAACTAGAAATTCTCCAGAAGCTGTATTGCTCCTTCTTATTTATTTACTTTTAGAGAGCGTGAGCAGGGGAGGGGCAGAGAGAGAGGGGGAGAGAGAGGGAACCCCAAGCAGGCTCCTCACTGTCCGTGCAGAGCCCATCTCAGGGCTCGAACCCACAAACTGTGAGATCATGACCTGAGCCGAAATCAAGAGTTGGATGCTCAACTGACTGAGCCACCCAGGCGCCCCTGTACCGTTCCTTCTTTCAAAAAAAAAAAAAAAAAAAGTAAGTATTTATGTATACAAAATTAAAGAACAAAGCTTTAGATTTGAAAGTGCCCCCTCACTTTTTCAGTCACTCAGTGTGTCCGGCTAAATGCAACCCTTAGAACAGAGAAGTATACAGCATGTGAGTCGAAGTGTTTTACTTATACACACGCGCGCGCGCCAATAACGAGAACACGAATAGAATGTCAGTAATGATCTCCTGAGAAGGAGGTCTCGCCCGCCCCACACTTACTAAAGCGCACAGGTACGCGACAGGTCCCCTCAATCCGAGATTTCCTGGATGTTCCATCTCATCACAGACCCATCTCACTCTTCCCTCCACTCATCCAGGCTGATGCTGGAGTCCCTTCCTGCACCAACGCTGGCATATCCACTAGTCTATGTGCCTTTTCCCAAGTTCCAGAACCCAAGCAAGGACTCATTCTCCGTGGCTCTGTCTTTGACCTCAGACCGTAACCTTGCCGTTCCCATAACACTGAGCACTGTACACGTCTGGCGTGTACTTCTCACAGATTATGAAATCAGCGATTCCCCGAACCTCAAGGGGTCTCAGTTTCCCCAACGACAAGATAATGCTAATGGCACCAGCCACCTGCCAGGCCATCACGGGACTTGGCAATAGCGCCCACACATGACAAAGAGGCCCTAGGCCATAAATAACAAGTCTTATTTATAAAATTAGTTCAAGACAAGTGCCAGAGAGAACAGAGCAATAGCAGCGGCCGATCACACACACTTGCTCAGAACAAAAGAGGGTGGAGGGATTTTCTGATCCTCATTTCTCCTAACTGTGCTTCCCTTTAATACAAGAGGACATGAATCTGTCTTTCTCTTTCTTTTCTAAATGCTTACTTCCACCCACACCACTCTGCCCACCAGGTGAAACTTCATTCCAAGTTATCAGGAGGCGTTCTGTTCATGGGCAGGACAATATAGTATTGATTTCAAAGCCATGTCCAAATAGTGCTTCCAATTAAATTAACTGTAGCTGTTTAACCTCTCAGGACCGAATGGATTCCAATCTATTTGCTGCATGACCCTCATTCCTGTTGTGCCTTAAATAAAGCCAGATGTCATTTGCGGCAGGATCATTCCATCAGCCGACAGAAGTGGCTCATCCCCTGATCCTCTCGGTTGCAGGAGATGAGTGACGCTTTGAGAATCAAAAATCAGATTTCTGCTGATGCGAAGGTTTGGCCTACTGGCCGAGGCCAAATCAGACTCCACAGAAACGGGGTCAAAGGCTACGAAGGAGCACGAAGCCATTAAAGACCAGAAACAAAACGGTGAAACGGGTCCTCCCTTGTCTCCCTAATGTCCACTTGGTCACACATTTTCAAGATGGCACACGCAGCCAAGTTCCAGCGAGTACACGGTATTTTTTGCAGCCCTTCCCGAGGTGCTTCCCCAGGGTGGGCCGTGGCTTCCCTAGATGAGCTCAGAAGTTGGCTCCTGGCTCCGGGGCTGGTAAAGGACAGGACCTAGGGGCTGCTGAGTGATGGAAGGGGTGTGTAAGCAAAGCAGGTGCTCAAAGCCCAATCAGGTAAATGCACATCAAGTCGGCCTCACCAGATGTCTAAAAATACAGCGGTGACTCTCCCATACTGAAGAGGCTGTCACCACTGAGGAGCCCAGATTTAGAAATGTGCCAGTCTTAGGTGCCCTGAGAATCCCTTTCATGAGAAGCTGTGAGGACTCACACGGGAAGAAGCCCGAACAGCGAACAGCGGTGGCGGCTTCCACTGGGATGTTCCATTCATAGGGGAGAAAGCGCCTCACCCATTCATGGTGGGGTCAGGGAGCCCTTCCCCGGCACCGATCGCCTTCCCCAGCAAGCTGAGCTTCCGGCAGCCTGGCACGGCCCGCATCATTCAGAATGAGTCTATTAGGAAAGCACCGCCAGGGCTATTAATAGGACGGCCATCCCTCGGAAATTCTGCAGAATTTGCTTGAATCTACGGAGCAGTTACTCTGCTAACGAGGTGGTACTGGAGAAAGGCACCGAGTTCCTGCTCGCGCAGGGGCAGCCCACACAGCTTTCAGAGCGCAGGACTGGTTAACCTCTTCTAACTGCGACAGGCACCGACGTCCGGGCAGCTGTCTGCAATACAGAAGCAACGCCGTCTGGTCATTTCTCAATGACCGCGTCCTAACGAAGGTTTCCTCCGGTTCTTCTCCTCCCCCTTTCTGTAGGCATCAAACTTGCTGCAGCCATTTGGAATGTAAAAGAGCAGCCTTTTTCAGCACCACCATCGGCCTGCCTCCTGCCACCCTCGGGCACCCAAAGGACAGGACTCCCCTGTCCCTTCCATTAAAATGGTTTTTCTTTAAAATAATAATAAAAATCCCACCCAGGTCTGCTTACAGCAACGTCCTTTCCTTCCCTCCTCCCCACCCGGGTGAATTCAGACCGCGTGAGGCTGAGATGCCAGAGAAAGTGCCTGGGGGGAGGGGGCGGGGAGCAGAAGGGAGTGTAGTAGGTGCCGCACGTGGGGTTTGCATTGAAAAAATGTCACATCCGCGACCTTAAAGGCTCCACGTTCCGGTAAAGAAGTGTCATGTCCCCTTTACCGGCCCCGCATTTAAAAACGGACACAAAACTGCTGCAGAACGAACCGCCTCCCGGCAGTCGCGGCCGGGAAACAAAGACACATTACCTTTTATTTGTTGCGCTTCGCTAGGAGCCCAGGAACTTCAGGTTTGCAGCGGCGGATCCACCGACACGGGCGTCCCATTCGCCCCGGGTGCGCAGGCCCGTGGCCTAGCCGGCGGCATCCGCGCCCGGCGCCTCCGCCTCGTCGGCGGCGCCCGCAGCCGCCCCGCCGGGTCCCGGCGCGCCCCCGCCCCTCCGCCGCCGCCGCCCCGGCTCCCCCCGCCGCCGCCGCCCCGCCGTCAGCCCATCGCCCGCTCGCGCCTCCCGCGCCGAGCCTGGCCGCGCACCCGGGCGCCCCGCCGCCGGCCCGCCCCCCGCCCGCGCCCGGCCCGCCGCATGCTGCGGGGCGCCCTGCCCGCCTCCCCGCCCCGCGCCACGCCCCCCCCCCGCCCCGCGCGCTGCCCCCCCTCCCCCGGCGCGCCCCGCGAGGGCAGGCGGGCCGCGGGGAGGCGCGGAGGGCGGGCCCCGGCGAGGCCCGCGCCGCCCGCGCGCGCGGACAACAATGAGCGCCCGCGCCCCTGCGCGCCCGGCCCGGCCGAGCCTCGCGTCCCCTCGCCGCCGCACGCGCGGTCGGGACAAAGTTAGGTCCCCAAGGCGGCGGAGGCCGTGCGGAGTCAGGCGTGCGGGAGGAAGCGCAGGGATGCTGCAACGGAGGGACCCCCCCCCCCGCCCCGTTCCGCGACAACCCCCCCCCACCACCACCACTAAATGCACGGCGGGAAGCCCCCTCCTACCCTGGGAGCCGCCGACCGAGGCCACCTGGGCTGAGCCGGGCTGAAGACGCCGTCCGGTTGTTGGGAATCTTTATCTCCCTCAACTCTTTGGAAATGGAAGTTCCTGCGAGATAACCTAGTCCTGGGGGCTATTGTCAAGGCTTCGCAACAATTGCCAGGGAAAGGGAGCCTTGCGTTTCAGACCTGCGGGAGGGGAACGGGCTGACACGTTCCTTCTCTTGCCAAAAACGAGAAACAAACTCAGGGACTACCCCTACCAAGAACAATAACTCAATTCACATTATATGTCTAAATGTTTATTGCTTCAGCAGCTCAATTTGCCCTAGACACATTTTTTTTCACGAATTGTCAAAACATGGTTTGATAAAATAAAGGGAGAGGCAGACAGGAGCACCCGCTTATTGTGGGAGGGAAAGCCAGCTCGTCTCAGGGGTAAAATCTTTCCCTACAACTCGCTCATCGCTTGCAATCCCAACATCCCTCCCTCCCTCCTTCCCTCTTTCCCTCCCTCCATCCATCCATCCCTCCTTCTCTCCCACCATCTATCCCTCCTTCCCTCCCTCCTTCCCTCCCTCCCTCCTTCCATCCCTCCATCCATTCATCCCTCCTTCCCTCCCTCCATCCCTCCCCTCCCTCCCTCCCTCCCTCCTTCCATCCATCCCTCCATCCCTCCCCTGCCTCCCTCCTTCCATTCATCCACCCCTCCATCCATCCATCCCTCCTTCCCTCCATCCCTCCCTCCATCCATCCACCCCTCCATCCATCCATCCATCCTTCTCTCCCTCCCTCCATCCCTCCCCTCCCTCCCTCCTTCCATCCATCCATCCCTCCTTCCCTCCCTCCCTCCATCCCTCCCCTCCTTCCATCCCTCCATCCCTCCTGCCCTCCCTCCCCCCCCCCGCTCCCTCCATCCATCCTTCAAGGGACAGATTGCTTCCCTTTCCCCCATCACTAAAGGATCTCTTAGATCTAGATCTAGCACCATTATGTCCATGACAGTGCCATGGGTGAATACCTAAAAATTTGAAATACAAAAAAATTGCATATTCTAACATCCCAATAATTGAAAATTAACTCTTTCCAGACACAGTCTGTATATTCTCTAAAGATCTCAGGTGAACATTTCTGGCAGGTGGGGAGGTGTCGAAGTCAACAGAAGGGAATCCATATACAGGTGGCACTGGAGACAAAGGGGAACTTGTGATAAAGATTACCCATCTTATTTCAGCCTGTTGTCATCACATCTCGTGACAGGGGAGACTTGACTTGATTACCTGAATCTCAGTCAGGGGAAGCCATGTTTGAATGGGATGTTTCTGTACTTGGGGTGTCCCTGAAGATCGTTTTCATGCAAAGCCCAATACTTTCATAATGCAGTTGACCCCCTCCAAGGGAACGCTACTTCTTTGGAAGAGGATGTCCAATGCTGATCTGTTTTGACTGCACCAGCTCGTGAAGGGGGTGACAGAAGAGGTGTTCAGACCTTTCTCTTGGGGTATCTAGTTCCCATCCTTAGAAAGAATCGTTGGATTGTTTCTACTATCTACCTGAGGCTTTCCCACCTTGGCCAGTGGAGTTGTTAATAAATCCTCAACTGAACTTGTCTCTGGCAAATCCTCTCCAGGTTCCGGATCTTAACTACACAGCTTCCCTCCTCCTCACACAAGCCAGAAACAGAGATAATAGAGGGGTCTTTTATTTATCCCCTTCCTTTCTCTCCTTCCATTCATTCAAGTTATCACTAAGCCTGTCCTCATACATGGCTCTGGAAAGGTCCTTGAGAGCAGCCCGTTGTCTGACTTGTTCCAACAATGCCTGCTGATGTTAATCTTTGCCAAATGAATAACGCGGCCCCATCTTCATTCGGTCCCCATCCCCGTTCACTGGGAGGCCTCCAGCAGCCTCCTGAACGGCCTGCCCTCTTGTCCCTCCAACGCATTCTCCACACCAGCTCAATCCTTTCTCCTAGAACTCGGGTCTGATCATAGGACTTCTTTGCTTCAGCCCGTTCAGGGCTTCCCTGGCTTTTAGGAATGGAGACCACACTTCTTCAGAGGGCCAGGATGTCCTGAGCACCGGCCCTCCTGATCCATCCAGCCATATCTCCTGCCTCCAGACCCCACCAGGGTCCCTGTCCCCCCTCTAGCCTCGACTACATAACCCACTTCCAAGTACCCTCTGTTCCAGATTCTCACTCGTCCCCTCGTTACCTAGCAGCCAGTGACTTCAGAAACATCTCAAATCAGGTCATAATCTCTGAGAATAAGCATGTTGGTGGCCTCTCACTCCTCCTGAAACTATCACGTCCTTCTCCACCCCCCACCCCACACTATGCTTTGCCACATAGGCCACATTTCTGCCCTTGAAAGATTCTTTTAAGTCTATTTGTTTATTTTGGAAGAGAGAGAGAGAGAGTGTGTGTGAGTAGGGGAGGGCCAGAGAGAGAGGGAGAGAGAGAATCCCAAGCAGGCTCTGTGCTGTTAGCACGGAGCCGGACATGGGGCTCGAACCATGAACCGTGAGATCCCGGCCTGAGCCGAAACCAAGAGTGGGACGCTTAACTGACTGAGCCACTCAAGCGCCCCATCCCTGAAAGATTCTTTCTTCTCTTGGCTTTTGCATTTCTTGTTCCTCCTGCAGGGAATACTCATCCACCCTCCTAGCCCCACGCTTTATATAGCTGGCTCCTTGCCAGCCTCCAGGTTTTAGTTCAAAGCTGCTGCCCCCTAGATAACCGTTCCTGATCAACACATGGTAAGTGCACCCCCACTGCCACACCCACCCCACCAGGTAGCCTTTGTATCATTATCCTGTTTATTTTCTTCCTAACACTTAACCACAATCTGTATAGAGAGCCCTGTGTTAAGAGCTCAGACTGCCTGGGTTTGAATCTTGCCTTGGCCACAGCAGGTGAGCTGTGTAGCCTCAGGAACGTTTCTTAACCTCTCTGTGCCTATTTTCTCATCTATGAAATGAGGATAATAAAGGTTGTTATGAGGATTAAATGAATCCATGTCTGTAAAACACTTAGGACAGGGTCTGACTGTGTAAGCAAACCCCCGGGAGGGCCTTTGTGTGTTTTATTCTCACTCTGGATCTCTTTGCCCACTATGCCTTACATGTTTGGGGCCCAGACTAAGAATGGATAAAAATTTAGGGAAGAAAAATTTTATTTGAAGAATTTAAGTCCTGAGAGAAATAGGCCATGGTAAAACTTGGTGAATGAGATAAAATTCAAACTTAAATCATCTGGAAGTTCATGGACATGTGAAGGTAATACATCCTCTGTTTCACCAGTGGTGATCCTTCGAGGTGATGGATGACAAGCTTTGCCAGTCAGAATTCTGTAATGGTTTGTTTTCCAAAGAGCAGCTGATCCACCACCAAGAATTCAGGCAGTTACTTGCAAAGGCATAAAGACTCAAAGGATCTTTGCAAAGTGTTGGTGCATCAGCCAGCCCTAACATGCAGGCTTGATGAAAGAATACAGTGTTTCCATTTTCAGCCTGAGTTTAATACTTTTTGAAGAGTCTAATTTGAAAAGAAGAAAAAGAAACAGGCCAGCTGGTTTCTGGACATTTGCTTTTGTGTTTCCTTTCACTGCTGGAGAAGAGTCAGAAAGAAGGAGAAATACATTTCCTCTGGCCCTCCAGGAGGGCAAGGGGGATTTTGAGACTTGAATATCTATCTGGGGCTCCCCCTCCGCCTTAAACAGAGTTAGGGAGTCTCATTTTGAAGAGAGCCAACTTCTCAAAGAGCAGAGAGGTGTTCTGAGGCTTGGAAATGGGGGTGGGGGGTAAAGATGGGTGGTATTACCCCCAGAAGAAGGAAAGGAGTGACATCTGTATGCATGGAGAGGCCCATACGATGTCTATGTAGTGCCTCAAGAGGGCGCCAGACATCTGACGGGGCAGCATGTGGACAATGGGTGAGGGCACTAAGTTCTAAGAAGTGTGTCTTTGGCACAGTAAAAGGTCTTGGGGTTTGACCCCCCAGAGGGATGGGGGCTTTGGCTTTAAGATGGACCTTTAAAATAGATCTGTGGCAACTATGTTGGATTGATAAACAAGAGACCCTGTCCTGTCTTAAGGTCCAGTGTGAGCTGGGGGAGAGGAAAGAATGAGTGAGTTCTTGCCACCATCGTTGAGTGAGGATGTAGTCAGATTTCACTGAGTTTAGAGAAGTAAATTAATGTGATGCTTTTTATGCCCAAGGTTTCAGAGCAAAAATTATACCTGCTATATGAGTGAAAAGTACCAGGTTCTTAACTCGGGGATCTGACGCCACAGCTTTCCTAAACAAGTTCTGGGCGGTACGCAGGGCATTAGCAGAAGATTCCTTAGCCAGCATCTTGGCCCGACTACTACGACTGGCGAACAAGGATGGCCCCCACCCCTACCTTTGTGTAACCGACTGGCTGAAAACAGCCATCAAGTGTCTGAGTCTGAGAGTGGGTCTCAGCCTGGGTTACATAATCCCTTCAGGTAGCATGGATAGCCCTGGGCTCCAGCTTCCAAGGCCCACTGTGACCTTGAATGAGTCTCTTAACTCTTTGGTGCCCATTTCTTCACCTTTAAAGCAGGCCTGATGACCTCTATCTCTAGCTGTATGAAGAGTATGGGTTCAACACATGCTAAAGATTTTCAAAACCATACAACTGATAACAATATCTTACATTATTATAAATACATACTCTGTGCCAGGCACAGTGCCGTGAACTTTCCAAACATAAATTTGATCATCCCAAGATTCCTATGAGACGGAAGTTATTTTTGTGCTCCTTCTACAGATGAGGTACCTGGGGGTTAAAAAGGCTAAGTAACTTGCTGAGGTGGCTCTGTTAATCAGATTTGAACCCAAAGTCAACCTTTTGTGACTCAGAGCCCTTATCTTTCATGCTTGACTCCCACTTATATATTGGACATCACAGTGAACAAGGCAACAAACTTGCTTTACATACACTATTGATTATGGATTGAATCACAGTCGGAGCTGGATGGCACCTAGAATGAGGGTAATCTGTGCTTCTACATTAGTTCCTAACGTGCCCCATGTGGACAAACACTTATGTTTCATTTGTATGTTTCCAGAGAATAACACTGGTGTCTTTTCCTTCCATACGCCAACCAGACTTTAAGGAGAGAGCAAGACCCCTCTGGGGCAGGTTAAAATGCTTGACTGATTAAAAAAAATTTTTTTTAAATATTTATTTTTGAGAAAGAGTGTGAGTGGGGGAGGGGCAGAGACCGAGGGAGACACAGAATCCAAAGCAGGCTCCGGGCTCTGAGCTGTCAGCACAGAGCCCGACGTGGGGCTAGAACCCCTGAACTGTGAGATCATGACCTGAGCCAAAGTTGGACACTTAACCGACTGAGCCACCCACATGCCCCAGAATGCCTGACTGATTTTAAGTGAACCCTGTTTTATTTTTACACCCAATCCTTTTTTCTCCTCCAGCCCAGGTCAATTAAAGGCCAATTCTGAACCATTTCAATCAAAAAGAAGGAATTCCATCTCCTCTCCTGGCTTGACAGCAAGTGCTGAAAACCGTGTTCCCTGGGGGACATGAAAAAAATCATCTAATAGCTGTGTTTTATTTCGTTATTTTTTTTAAATAGCAATATCATTTTTAATAGCTATGTTTTATAATCTTGTTATGTTCTCGTTACATTAGATTATTGCTTATTATTTTTTTTCCTGGTTGGGAATCATGGTTTTGATTGCCTTAACTCATGGCAACAAAAACCCAGGGCAAGTCTCTCTGAAACACAGACAAGAATCAATCAAAACATCACAAGCTAATTAATGTAATTCCGAAGCCCTGGGAGCAGCTGTAGTACAGTGAGTGCCGTAGTATAAAACTGATGTACCTTGGAAGCACACTCAAGTACGTAGGTTAGGTCTCTCAGCAAACCCTTTCTGTTTATTTACTCAGAAATAGGTATTAATAACCATAGTTATCACTTGGTTGGTACTTACCAAGCCCCAGAACTGATTATGTGCTTTACACATAACTCATTGAATCTTCTCACAGTCCCTGTAAGGTTGGTACTGTTGTTAACCCCATTTAGGGCAAAGGAAATTAAGGCACAGAGAGGTTTTATAACCCACCTCAGGTCCTATATCTGCTACGTAGGAAACAGGCTCCTGACTTCACAGTTGGTATATTTAACACACGCTCATCTTAACCTGCTGTTTGTCAGGTCCTTGGAGACATTGCATTCCTTACAGTGCCTAACCCAGTGTCCGTAGGCTGGAACTCAATACTTGATATTTATTTGTTGGTCCACTGCCTCATTACAAAAGGGCATTAGGACAGAAATATGTGTGAGATTGAATGGGAAGAAAGTTCAGCAAGTGTTCTGTGTTCAGTTGTAACTTCTAATAGTGTGCAGGCTTCTGTGTGGGGGACATCAATCAATCAATCTCTCAGGGAAGCAATAAGAATGTATTGAAATGATGAGCTGGTGTGGGAGGAAGAACCCCAGGATTTATGAGAACACAGGCCCCCGTACCCCAGAGAGAAAAAAGGCAAGTAGGTTTCTTAGAGTTGGGACGGGGCGGGAAGCGGTCGGGCTTGTGATATGATGATTTCTTCTGCCACCAAAACCAGATCTGACCTGCCGCCAAATTATTATGGCAAAGAGTCGTCAGCATTCACATTATACATTTGGTGAGTTCAGGGTAGCAAATTTCTAGAGTTCTCACGCACCGAATAGAAGCTGGTTTGGCTATGCGTTGAGATAGGATTTGGATACACACAGTTAGATTGGAGATACACACAAAAAAATATCTATTTGTCTGGAAAATAAAGGCTGACAATGACGATACATAGAGAGCACTGAAAGCCATGGAAACTGATGGGATCGTCTAGGAAGATTGTCCAGGAAAGTAGGGAAAGGGGAGGGCTCTGGACCCAGCTCTAAGACAGTGGTTCTCAGACTTAAGCCAAGCATCAGGAGCACCTGGATGCTTGGTCTCGCTTTCCCCCAGAGTTTCTGATTCATAGGTCTGAATACAGGGGTGGGGATGTAAGAATTTGCATTTCTAACACATTCCTGGGTTGTTGACGCTGCTGGTCAGCTGAATGGATACCACAATTCCATTTTGGCTTTGACCTTGCTCCAGGCATCCTGGCCTCCCTGGCTTGGTCCCTACTCTTCAGGCTCTCTACCCCCAGGGCCTTTGCACTTCCCTCTCTCTGCCTGGAACGCACTTCCTCAGATACCAGGAGGAATTAAACCAGCATCTTTTCCAGATCCCTCCTCAAATGTTACCTTATTAGTGAGATTTTTCCTGACCATCTGTCTTTTTTTTTTCTTTTCAGTAGAGAAGAATGGAAGTTTTTTTTTGTAACTGTATCACTCAATTCTGTATTTTTAAATTTATATTTTAATTTTTCATTATTTTGGAGAGAGAGAGACAGAGCATGAGCAGGGGACGGGCAGAAAGAGAAAGAGACACAGAATCCGAAGCAGGCTCCAGGCTCGGAGCTGTCAGTACAGAGCCCACAGATCTCTAACCCACGAACCTTGAGATCACGCATGACCTGAGCCAAAGTCTGACACTTAACTGACTGAGCCAGCCAGGCGCCCTCACCCAATTCTTTAAATGCTCCAAATCACCGTGATCTATGACCATCTTCCTTAAAAATAGCAACTCCTCGCATTTGCCCTCCTGCTCCTTCCCCTCCCCCTGACCCCCTCCCTGTTGTATTTTTCTCTATTGTCCTTATCACCTTCTAACAGACTATATACAACTTATTCACCTACATGCTTTGTTTATTACCTGTCCCTCCCAGGAGACTAGGGATTTACGTCTGTTTTGTTTATTGCTGACTCTTCTGAGCCCACAACAGTCCCTGGCACATATTAAACGTTCAATAAATATTCACTGAAGGAATGAATAAAATAAACGGACGAACATTCTCAGACGCAGAACTGGGTTGTAAGAATTTAGTTCTGATGGATACCCTTCCTAACTGGTCACCTCCCTAACAAATTGGAATTGCTCCATTCGGAGAAAATCTGCTTTTGCACCAGGGGTAAAACACCGGGGGCAAAGCTCTTGACTTGGTATATCTTCATCCGTAAGCACTGGATGGGGCTCGGATGGGGCCGGGCACCTCCCGATCTTCCTTTTGCTTAGCACCCTCTCCTGCCTGTGCGGCCTCCCCACTCACCCTTCCCTGCTCGCCACTGCCCAGCAGCTGAGAAGCGCATGCTCAGGTGCCCAGAAGGCCTCCCTCCCCTCCCTTCACCTGCCACCTCTCAGTCTCCACACTAACTTTGCAGGAAGCCTTCCCCGGAGACCCCATTCCTGTGCCCCAGGTGAGCCCATGCATATCTGTGCATACATCGCACTCCATCACGTACATTTCCGCGTGTGCCCGTGTTCACTCTGCTGGGAACTCCTCACAGGTAGGCATCATGGCAACGCTTTACTTTTGTTTTACAAACTGTATTTCATTCCAAGTCCCTAACATGTATTAATCGGAACCTGGTGTATTTAATTTTGCCTTATCCCTTCCCTTTGGCCAAGCGTTGTGATGATTACCCAATAGATTTTTATAATTAAATCCACCCTGCTAATAAAAAACAGGAGAGGAGCCTGTGATGGTAGAAAACAGCATTTGACTGGTGTTGGTAAGCAAGTCCAAATAACGGTCTGACTAACGGGGGCCTAAATGATGGCCAGTCTGAGACTGTAAGTAGGCTCGGTCTCCCATACGTGAGCCGGGGCCAGCCGTGCCGCGGCGGTGCCAACGTCCAAGCCCAGCTTTTGTGGAACACCTGCAGTATGCTCTCAAGATCCCCGTGTCTGTGAAGGCCTCCTAAAAGCACTTACTAATCCAGCAGGTGTCATTTCTATCTTACAATGGTTGTCCTTCCACCTCTCCTTTGAGGGTCTGCTCGATCTAAATTGCCCTGGGGTTGGCTGTCAGAAGCCCCCAAGGATCTTCCTTTCTTTACAATCTTTCACCCTCTCGGGTGGGCTGAGTTCTTCAGATCTGCCAGCTAAATGGTCTTTGCTCCATTGCTACTGCTTTCTGCCCCTCAAAAATCCATAACAAAACAAATAAACATTATGGTGGAAACAGCCGACCCTGAGTAGAAGCTGGGATGTCTTAGGACGATTTTGGTCTTAAGTTCAGTAGAAGAGGGGACACACAGTAGAGAGAAAGGAAAGCATCTTTAGGATCTTCAGAGAATGCCCCCCAGGCCCTTGACACAGAAAATTCCCTTGGGGTGCCTGCGCGGCTCAGTCGGTTAAGTGTCCGGACTTCCCTTCAGGTCATAATCTCACTTTTCTTGAGTTCGAATCCCGTGACGGGCTCTGTGCTGACAGCTCAGAGCCTGCAGCCTGCGTCACGTTCTGTGTCTACCTCTCTCTCTGCCCCTCCCCCGCTCATGCTCGGTCTCCGTCTCTGTCTCTCTCTCTCTCTCAAAAATAAACATAAAAAAAAAGAAAAAGAAAAAAAGAAAATTCCCTTGCCCACGGTTATCACCTAACATGGGACCAGCTACTTGTCACCATCATCGCCACCATCATTGCTTTTGTTTACTGAGTGGTGCCGGGTACATCACACGCATCTCCTACAATCCTTGCTGCCACACGGCACGGTGGATATTATTAATTCCCATTGTACAGAGCCAGAAATCGAGGCTCAGAAACATGAAGTAACTTGCCAGAAGTCCACACCCGGAAAGAGGCAGATTTGAATCTGAGTCTGTCTCCAAGGCCTCCGGTGGGTTCTGTCCACTGAGGCTTATTTTGAGCAAAAGCAGAAATTGCTCATCGAAGGCCCCCCGGAAGAAGCGTCCCAGGACTCGTTTCTGGAGGGGTGGATGGGTGGAGGGGGAGCTTAAGGAAGGAAAGGGGATCAGGAATCCCCGAAGATAACATTCAGCAATGTGACGTTTGTGCTGATGGCCATGCCTCGCCGACCCTGGCCGTCAAAATCAGCCGCACCCAAGCAGAGCTCTGCAGACACACGGAGGTATTCGAATGTTCTCCACTGGGACCAAGTCCAGCGATGGGGCATAACTGAGTCACTGTCAGCTCCCAGTTTGCCGACCCGACACGACTCGTGGTATGTACTTTAACAACAGCTATGTAAGGGTTCTCTTTTCACCATCATCCTTAGGTTAGTACGATCACATCTCCAATTCTGCTGCCCATCCCTGTAGGGTTTGGAACAGGTAAGTCCGAGTCTCTGGACAGGGCCTTCCTTATCTGTCTACCTGGCAGGCTGGAACTGGAGTTACGATCCACTTTCCCGCCCAAAGATGCCGGGACCAGCGGTGTGGTTAGGCGTGTAGACTGTAGCACTACACTGCGTGGTTTTGAACCACAAGCCAACAACTCATGAGTTGTGTGGCCTCAGGCTAACGAGTTCTAAACTCTCGGGTTCCCACTCACAGGTTTGCTACAAGGACCGCACTGCATAATGTATGTGAAGTTTTTGGCGCAGAGCATGTTTAATAAAACATATGCTATTAATATTCTTACTTGCTTTCTCTGCATCATCTAAGAGCAGGAGACCTGGCAGCTTCTATGTCTGTATAATGCTCCTTTGCCCACTACGTTAGATGTTGATTTTTGGTTTAAGCCCTATACCTAAATGTTGTGAACTTTAATGAGATCCCAGGTGAGCTAAGTAAGCCCTGTAAATAAATCATAGGAAATATTCTTGCCCCAAATAATTGTGTCCTGAATTCCATTCCTTTCCTCTGGGTACACTGCATGCCCTCTCCTGGTAGATTTCTCACCTCGCTCATCCATGACTAACCGAAGAAGGATTCAAGTTCGTTCACCTACTGAGGGTACATGGTTTGCTTTAAAGGGATGCCCCTAGGAATGACGATAGGTCACAGCATTTACCCCTAGACCGTCCCTCCATCTCGTCCTCAGATGTGAGGCAGAGCATATCCACACCCACATGTGACCTTCTGTTCCCTTCTGCCTGCTCAGACCCTTGAAGCCCCAGGTCACTCAGCAGCGATGGAGTGACACAGAGCCTCCGCAACTTTCTTCCCCTTCTTAGGAATCTAAATTCGATTTCATTTTATGTAAGAAGAATTTCATAAGTCCGTTCGATCTCCAGTTCAATGGCAAGTCCAGCGGGGTTTCCAGATTAGACGAAAACAAAATGCCCTGACTGGTCCCTCCTGGAACATTTCCAAAGCCTTCTCAGCTGTGGTCTTACTCCTTATTCACAGCAGCGCTCTGAGGCTCGTAGGCTTCTGGAAGCACTTTGGATGTACAGATAAGGAAACAGGTGCTGAGGAGTTCCTGGCTGGCCTCAGGGCTCCCAGTGCATTTGTGGGACACCCAGAACGAGAATAGACGGCTTCTTACAGCAGCTAAGGAGCACGGCACACCAAGAATTGTCACCTATCAATACCTGCACAAGGTTGTTGCTAGATCAACTATTGATACACTCCTACTGTACTGAGTTCCTCATTATACAAAGGTACCTAGGATTCTTTTTCTTTAGATTCTGCTGTCCTTCTTCAAGAAGTTATTTTACATAATAAAACACATAAGCATTCAGAAAAGTACAGAAAATATATTAGAGTACAGAAGAACTACCAGTAAGACTGAACATTTGGCCTTATTTGCTTTAGCCTGCCTTTCTGTTTTTTTTACTGAGATATAATTGATGTGTAACATTGCATAGGGCTGTGCCGTACAGTGTGTTGATTTGATACATTTGTATTTTTGCAATCGGATTACCACCATAACACCTCTATCGTGTCACATAATTATTATTTCTTTTTTTTGTGTGGTGAAAATAGTTAAGATCCAGTCTCTTAGCAACTTCGAAATTTATAATACAATATTGTTGAGTATAATCACTATGCTGCATATTAGATCTCCAGGGTTTATTTACTTACGAGTTGCAAATTGATGCCCTCTTCTCCTACCTGCCAGGCTCTGATAATCACCCATGCACTCTGGTTTTTATGAGTTTGGCTTCTTTAGATTCCACATATAAGAGATATCATACAGTATTTGTCTTTATCTGATTTATCTCACTTAGCCTAATGCACTCAAGGTCAACCCATGTTGTTCCAAATGTAGCCCGACTTTCCTACTGAGAAACAGGGAGGGAGGGGGGCGGGAGAGAGGGAAGGAGAGGGAGAGAGCGAGAAAGCCACACCTCTCAATTTTTCTTTTCCCTCCCTAAAGGCTGCGGCTCTCCTAAAGTTGCTGTATATCATTCCCAAGATTGGTTTTTCCTTTGATGGTGCAATGAATGTAGCCATGAACAGTATATACTATTCTGCGTATCTTTAGACCTTACAGAAATGCAACCAAACAGATTTATTTTGTCACAACTTATTTTTCTTTCAACATAATGTTTTTGAGATTTATCAACATTGACACATTTAGATTTAGTCCATCCATTTGATTCTATTGTACACATAGACCACAAATTATTTATCTTTCTCTGACTGAGGAGCAAATGACTTCTAAGTGTTCACTGTTACAGGGGCCAGAACCTTCCCTCTTACTGTTTCTTCTGCCTCACATGCTTGCTTCCCAGTTACTCACTCATTCAACATCATCCTCACAATGTTCACTTGATCTACTCCCTCATTCCTTCAGAGCTTGACTCAACTGTCACTAGGATTGCCAGAGAAAATACGGGACATCCAGTTAAATTTGAACTTCAGATAAACAGCGAGTGAGTGGCATAAGAAATGTCCCAAATATTGTATGGGGCGTGCTTAGTCTTAAAGAAAATTCACTGATTATCTGAAATTCAAGTTTAGGGGGAATGTCTTGTAGTTATATTTGCTAAATCAAGCAGCCCTAATTGTCATGTTGTCAATGAGGCCATCCCTGTCTGTCCTATTAAAGTTTTTAATCGCCTCCCAACGCTTCCTAATCTCTTTGTTTTAGTTTTCCCCATAGCACTTATCAACAATTTTCTTGCCATATGTTTTCCTTAGTTGGTTTGCTTATTTCATGTCATCCTCCTCTAGAATAGAAGCCTCCTGAAGGTGGAATTTTTGTATGTTTTGCCCTCTGTTGTATCTGTAATCCCTAGAATAGTACAGAGGACACAGTATATGCTCAATGAGTATTTGCTGGATGAATGGATAAATGAAAGAATCCAAAGATCATATATGTTACCCTAGCACCTGTCTGAGAATTTCTCTAGGATAAACACTCAGGAATGGTATTGCTTTTTGTAATATATAAAAGTCCCCATTTTCCCATATTCTCTTGCTTGCTTGTTTCTTCTCTCTCCCTCTCCCTTTCTCTTTGAAACTACTATAATTTTAATTTTGTAGTAATAGTTAAAAACCAGCCTGAAAACATAAAATACCCGCCAGTGAATTATACTAGTGAGTTCATAATTAACAGTAATCATTAATCTGGAAGGTGTCAGATGTCCTTAGGTGCTTATTTATTTATTATTTTATTTTTTTAATGTTTTTATTTTGAGAGAGGCAGAGAGCAAGCGGGGGAGGGGCAGAGAGAGAGAGGGAGACACAGAATCTGAAGCAGGCTCCAGGCTCTGAACTGTCAGCACAGAGCCCGATGCGGGACTCAAACCCACAGACTGTGGGATCATGACCTGAGCCGAAGTCGGACGCTTAACCGACTAAGCCACCCAGGTGCCCCTTAGGTGCTTATTTAAAAGATACGTTAGTTATAGGATGCCTGAGTGGCTCAGTCGGTTGGGTGTCCGACTTTGACTCAAGTCATGATCTCATGGTTTGTGGGTTCGAACCCCGCATCGGGCTCTGAGCTGACAGCTCAGAACCTGAAGCCTGCTTGGGATTCTCTGTCTCCTTCTCTCTCTGTCCCTCCCCCACTTTCATTCTCTCTCTTCTTTAAAAATAAATAAACATCAAAAAAATTTTTAAAGACGGGTTAGTCATTATGGATGTGAAAACAATCCTAAACCCTGGTATCTCTCCTGTAAGAAAACAAACAAAAATTGCACAAACCCATCAATACTGCAGTGACATTGAAAACGCCATTATACACATTAACCACCTGACTATTAACTATGTTTCAACTAAAAAGGAGGAAGTCTTGGCCAATAACCAGTACTAAGCAAAGCTATGAAAGTTTTTTCCTGCACATGGTAAGATCCCTTCTATAAAAAGGAAGTTCTAGAAATACATGCAAAGAGTTGATGGGGAACAATAAACCTTTTGTAATCCTAAATTCGTTTCCTGTTATGCAAACCATCAAGATAAGGGTAAAATAAAGAAGAATACAGCCCCCTCATCTTCACTGAAAGCCTTGGGTAGCCAAGAATTTAAGAAATTGACTACTGGACCAGAGACACTCCCATAGGCAAGAAGATGCATTTTTTTTTTTTTTGACATCTCCATATGCCGAAGCCTAAAAAACGCTCCAGGGTTTGGCAGCATCCCAGGGAGTCTTTAGGGACTATCCTGGCATAGCATGTAAAGCAGGGTGAGATATTGTTGCTCTTTCTACCCACATATGTATGTGCGTCCAGGTCCCCAAAATGCTAAGGCACCAAAACAAAGGACAGAAACTCTCTGGACACTGAAACTGACAGCTTAAGTTTTCTTCACTTTTCTTTAACACAGTTCGATTTTCCAAGATGCATAGGCACAATTTAAATACTTCCCATTTTCGGTTTTCCTTTATTTTTCCTGATGGTAAATAATTTAAATTCAGCAAATGAAGCCCTTATATCCTGGAAAGGAATGCAAAATGTATAAGGAATGTGAGATAAGCAATGAGTCGAAAAAGAAGCATCCTTCAATAACCAGGGTTGTTAAGAACGGGGAGAAATGGGAAGGCTTGTGCATTGCTGGTAGGAATGTAAAATGGTGCAGCTACTTTGGAAAACAGTCTGATATATCCCCAATGTTAGTCAAAGAGTGACCATTTGACTCACTCATAGGTGTATATCCAAGAGAAATGAAAACACACATCACACAAAAACTTGCCAGTGAACATTCACAGTAACATTAGTCATAAGAGGCAAAAGTGGAAATAACCTAAATGTCCCTCAACTGGTGAATGAATAAACAAAATGTGGTCCATCCAAACAATGGAATATTATTCAGCCATCCAAAGGAATTAAAGACTGGACAGCTACATGGAAAAGAATGAAGACTGGACCACTTTCACACACACCATACACAAAATAACTCAAAATGGATTCAAGACCCAAAGTGAGACCTGAAACCATAAGACCCTAAAAGAAAACAGAGGCAGTAATTTCTTGGACATCAGCCTTTGCAACATATTTACAGACCTATGGCCTTAGACAAGGGAAATGAAAGTTGTTGTATAATGAAGGAAACAATCAAAACAGAATGGCAACCTACTGAATGGGAGAAGATATGTGCAAATCATAGATCTGGTAAGGGGTTAGCCTCCAATATTTATATATAAATTTACACAACTCAACACCAAAAACAAACAAACAAACAAACAATCCGATTCTAAGATGGGCAGAAGATCTGAATAGACATTTTTTCAAGGAAGACAGACAGATGGCCGACAGACACAGGTAACAATGCTCAACATCACTAAATTATCAGGGAAATGCAAATCAAAACCACAAGGAGATATCACCTCATACCCGGCAGAATGGCTAGTATAAGAAAGACAAGAAACAACAAGTGTTGGCAAGGATGCAGAGAAAGGGGAACCCTTGTCCACCATTGTAAGTTGGTATAGCCACTAAGGGAAACACGTTCCTTAAAAGACTAAAAACAGAAATACAATACTATCCATTAATCCAATCCTGGGTATTTATCCAAAGAAAATGAAAGCACTAATTTGCAAAGGTATACGCCTCCTTGTGTTTATGGCAGCATTATTTACAATAGCCAAGATGCGGAAGCAGCCCAAGTGTCCGTCGATTGATGAATGGATAGAGAAGATGTGGTACACATACACAATGGAATAGTACTCAGCCATAAAAAAGAATGAAATCTTGCCATTTGCAACAACACAGATGGACCTAGAGGGTCCTATGCTAAATGAAGTAAGTCAATCAGAGAAAGATAAATACCATCTGATTTCACTTATATGTTGAATCTAAAAAGCAAATGAACAAACAGACCAATACACACCCCAAAATAAGTAGACTCTTAAATCTTTTTTTTTAGTTTATTTATTTTGAGAGACAGAGAAAGAGAGACCACGTGTATGAGCAGGGGAGGGACAGAGAGAGAGGGAGAGAGACAATCCCAAGCAGGCTCCGTGCTGTCAGTGCAGAGCCTGATGTGGAGCTCGAAACCACAAACCGTGAGATCATGACCTGAACCAAAACTGAGAGTCAGATGCTTAACCAACTGAGTCACCCAGGAGCCCCCACCTTTTATTCTAATTTTTCCCCCAAAACTAAGCATACTCTTAAATACAGAGAAAAAACTGGTGGTTGCCAGAGGGGAGATGGGTAGGGAGGATGGGCAAAGTAGATAAAGGGATTAAGAAGTATATCCTTCCAGTTTTAAATAAGTAAGTCAGAGAGATGAAAAGTACAGCAAAGAGCATAGAGCCAATACTATTGTAATAACATTGCCTGGTGACAAATAGTGACTGCACTTACGGGGAGCACTGAGTAATATACAGAATTGTCAAATCAATGTGTTGTACACCTGAAACGAATATAGCATTGTATGTTAATTTTATTTCAATAAAAAATAAAGTGAGGACAAAAGGGCAAAAAAAAAGGAATTAAGGACTGGAGTATGATACGACATGGATGAGTCTTGAACACATTATGCTAAATGAAAGAATTTGGTTACAAAAGATGACATATTTATGATTCCATTTATGTGAAATGCTGAACTAGATAAATATACCTATAAAGAAAATAAACTAGCGGTTGCTGAGGGCTAAGGTGGTGGGGCGATTGTGGGGTGGGGGGTGATATTTAAAGGTTACAGGGTTTCTTTTTGGAAATGACAAAAATGTTCTAAAACTGATGGTGGTGATGGTTGCATTATTCTGTGAATATACTAAAAATCACTGAATTGTCTACTTTCATGGGTGAATCACAAGGTATGTGAATAATAAGCATCCTGGGGCGCCTGGGTGGCTCAGTCAGTTGAGCGTCCAACTTCGGCTCATGTCATGGTCTCACAGTTCATGAGTTCGAGCGCTGCGTCACGCTCTGTGCTGACAGCTCAGAGCCTGGAGCCTGCTTTGGATTCTCTCTCTCTGCCCCTCTCCAGCTCATGCGCACTCGCTCTCTCTCTCTCTCTCTCTCTCTCAAAAATAAATAAATAAACTTAAAAAAGTAAGCATCCTAACTGTGCCCAGGCTCTGGTTCACACCTTTGGTCTCTGCTTTTAGGGTCATTGGTGCTGGAGGATTCTATTGTCCTAACAAAAAGTCTGGAGACAATCTTCTCAAGTACACAATCCCCATTCATTCACCTAACAAACATTTCTTGACATCCTACAAGTCGGACACTATTTTTAGTACTAAAGATAGAGCTCGTGAACAAAATAGATCCACCCCAACTCTCTGTCTCTGTATGCGTGCGGCTGAATTTTGGCAACAGGCTTAGCGGGAGCCTAAAGTGTCATGTGGTGGACCCAAAAGCTACTGCAATATTAGTATACAAAATAAATAACCGTGTTCTTGACAAGGGTGTTCACGGATGGATATATTCAGAACATGAATGGCTGTGTTCAGTTCCATGGGCTACGTTTTCAGATGAATGTTTGCAGATTTCACAATGTCAAGATGAGAGCCATCAGAATGGGGAAGCCCTCAGGGCCAACTTCACTGGTGGAAGGGGTGGTGACATTTGGTCCCAGAAGGGACAGCTCCACAGGAAGGAAGGTGGAAGGCAGCTTCTGGGAAGGCTGTTCTCAGGGTTGAGTGGTGGGGAGGGGACAGACTTTACAGTGACCCTAGGGAGGACTCAGAGCTGCTAATCTAGGGGATGGCTTCCTTGTGAAGTGGCCGGCCAGCGTCCTGTCACCGGGAGGGTCCCTGCAGAGGCTGGGCACCCTCTGTGAACAGGAGTGGTAGGACCCCCTGCCCCCGCACGGGAGTCTCTGGACTCCTGACGTGCCTCTGGCCCTCGGAGTCTGGGAGCAAGACCCCACCAACCAAGAGCCCCAGGTGGGCAGCTGGCTCAGGCACTGGGCGTTCCCAGCACTAGGAATTTGTATTCAACACTGTCCAAACTTAAGCACCACCGAAGCAAGGACTTTAGGAGGAAACCGGACTTGGAAGGGTGCTGGCGGCAAGCCGAGTAGAAACGCAAATCTCTCCAAAACAGAAGCGTGCGCCCGCCCTCTGTGGCTGCCTGACCCGGCGTGACGCAATGCATCGATACGCAAGCCCCAGGCTCCTGGATGTTTGATCCCATCCTCCTGCTCCTGTGGACACTTTCAGGAAGCCCCTCCAGGCTCTGCCACCTGAACCGCCTACTCCAAGCTGCTTGGTCAGTGCTGGAGACGGTTCATGCTGGTTTCGCTTTGTGCCTTCTCTGTTGGGTCTCTGGACAACGCCCCACTGCCCGCGTCCAGCCCCTTTGCCTCACTGCTCCTTTGGCTCCACACCTGCTCTTGGGGGTCAGCTCTGCCCACCCCACTCTGGATTTTGTGTCTTGTAGCCCATGCCAAGGCCTTTATGCCCTGGAGGGAAGGGCCAATGGGGGTGTGGTTGGCCCAGAATAGTGTCATCTACAGAGTCTCCACTAAGTGCCAGACAGGTAATGGTTTATAGCTCATTTAGTCCCAAAAATGACATTTCTGAGCAGGTCTTATGCCCATTTTATAGAAAAGGAACTTGAGGTTCAGAGGTAAGTAACTTTCTCACTCCCGCCGTCAGTATAGATCTAGAATCGGGTCCTCTATCTGCTTCCCAAATCCACATTTTCCTCTAGTTTTGAGTCAGCACCTTAGTAAAACTATACCAGATTTTCAGTAAATGTTTGTTGACTATTCTTTCTTTTTTGTCCACTTGCTTGTCTTTAGGAGATGAAGAGAAACATATTCTCCTCATTTGCAAAAAAAAAAAACAAAAAAACAAAACAAAACTAAACAGGCCATGATCTTATGACTTTTACATAAACAGTGCTTGAGCACATTTAACATGAAAGCATTGTGTTTGATGGATCGACTTTGAGGTTTTATACTTGGATAATTCTAAGTAGGAAAAAAAATGGTCTCTGTGGGTTTGCTGATGTTTTGGCTCTCAAAACTTAATTTATGAACAAAACCAAAAAAGGTTTTAAGATAGCAGGGATGACTCGTACATCCTGATCGACTCTCATCGCCAGGATGTGGCTTTAGTTTGATGACTAATAAGTCAGGGGACGACCCAGTTGAGAAACGTATACAGCACCAGACATGGCAGGGACAGCAGCTCCTAGCTAGTGCATCGTTCAAGATTTACTGATTTAATTTTATTTTTAAATTTAAGTTTTTATTTCAGAGAGAAAGAGAGAGCGCACAAGAAGGAGAGAGGAACAGAGGGACAGGGAGAGAATCCCAAGCAGCACGGAGCCCGACACGGGGCTCGATCCGACAACCCTGGGATCACGACCCGAGCTGAAATCAAGAGTCGGATACTCAACTGCCTGAGCCACCCAGGCGCCCCTAAAGATTTGTAAGTAGAGTACGGATGAGGAGGGTTATGCCCAGATTGTTGGGACAGTTTTCAGTGTTACCCAACTCTTCTCTCTTGTTGTATATTAATACTCTTTACAGATTCCCTTTAATAATAAACACACACTACACTTTTATTCTGCCTAGGGAGAAAACAGACAGACAGACGCCAAACCCGGAAACTGTAAATGTCAAATTCCATGGAACAGCATCTCTGAGGAGTACACACACACACCATCACAGGCTTCCTTATCCCCATTGGGCAGGAGTATGCAGACGGATACTCTCTCCACATCACCAGGCAGAGAGGACGAGAGATCCCAGCCAGGGCCAGACAACACTGCCCACTGGGGAGACGGCTAAGCTGTTTAATCCCTCAGTTTTATCATCAATGAAGTGGGGACTCTGGAGATCTCATGGGGCTGCAGACACATTCAAATCAGGTCCATGTGTGGGAGTCCATAGCAAACTCTAAGGCATTGCAAAAAGCAGTTCCTATTACTGTGCTCAAAAGACCCTTTCCAATGGGGGGAATTCATCTGACATGCTCTTAAAAAGGAGCTCTCTTATATAAAATCGCCCACAACATGTTCTCTTCCCCACCCCTAGTTTGTTTTTCGCCTTTGCACTTATCACTTCCTAACATGACATGTTTTCTTTATTCGCCCATTGGCTGTTTCCCCACATTAGGTGATTTCCACCAAGACATGGTTTTCATCTGTTTTGCTCTCTGTTGTATCCCAGAGCCTTGAACAATGCCTGGCACATACAAGGCTCAATACATTCTTGTTGAATGAATGAAGGTCAAATTTTATTTCTAGTGTTAACAACCCCTATGCCACCCCCCAGCTCTGATAGCATGAATAAGCTGTCACAAGATGATAGTTTTAGGAACTTGGGCTTTGGAAGTAGGATTTAAGAGTGGTTTATTCATCTCTTTAGTCTCTCACTTAACTGCTTTTTAAAAAATATTTTATTAGTTTTTTTAAGTAATCTCTACACCCAAGGTGGGGCTCAGACCCACAACCCCGAGATAAGAGTCTGACTGAGCCAGCCAGGCGCCCCTACTTAACTGATCTGGGGTAGGCAATCAAGGAACCATATTAAGTGTGGGTCATGAATAATAATCAAGAATATTGTCAAATAAAGCAAAATGGGTTTTGTAAAAAAAAAAAATGATTTCAAATACATGTTGAGGTGACAAGTGTCCCCCTACTTTTCAGGGATCATTCTATATGATGTCTTTACAGTCCATTTATAGACTTCTTTTTAGATTTGAGAGGTTTGTTTTAATTCCCAGAGTGACACCTGGTTGGATGCTGAAGGGAAGACACTGTATTCTCTGGTCTTTTCCATACCTACTTCTAAAATAGTGGCAATTACTGTGTATATATGGTTTGAAAGATAACCCTAGGGGCACCTGGGTGGCTCAGTTGGTTAAGCCTCTGACTTTGGCTCAGGTCATGATCTCGAGGTCCGTGAGTTCGAGTCCCACATCAGGCTCTGAGCTTTCAGCTCAGAGCCTGGAGCCTGCTTCAGATTCTCTGTCCCTCTTCTCTCTCTGCTCCCCCTCTTCTTTCTCTGCCCCTCCCCCACTCAAGCTCTGTCTCACTCTCTTTCCCAAAAATAAATAAATGTTAAGAAAAAATTTTTAAAAGATAACCCTAGTAACTGTGGTTGATGTGCAAAAAAGGCCCTCAGCAGACATTAAAAAGAAAATCCATGTTCTAATGTGATGACTTTTTTGTTTGTTTATTTATTTTGAGATAGAGAGTGCACCTGCATGCACGAAGGGGAGAGGCAGAGAGAGAGAATCCCAAGCAGACTCCCAGTTGTCAGCACAGAGCCCGACACGGGGTTCGATCTCACAAACCCTGAGATCATGACCTGAGTCCAAATCCAAAGGCAGACACTTAACCAGCTGAGCCACCCAGGCACCCCTAATGTGATGCCTTTTAAATGAACCAGTTGTCTGTGACTTTGTTTATCCTACATCTGGGTATGGGAAGCTGCTCATTCATTATTGTACTAATGAGTTAATAAGTAACTAGATGCCTGTATTTTCCAATTCTGTGCCCACTTTATTTCTGGGCAGTGACAGAAGGAATGGTTTTTAAAAGGAAGGGTCCAAGAGGGAAAGAAAGCTTAGAAACAGCTCAGAACTTATAGAAATATGTTTGTGGTACACATAGTTCAAAGAATAACACATCACCACTGGATTTAGACTATGGAAAATGCTTCACAATGACACGTACATACACCAAAAAAAGCACCAACACATTTAAAAAGTCACAATTAAGCAGAAGAATACCTGTTTTGACATCCCAAGTAATTTTTTAAAACTTTGGATTGAAACTATACTCCTACACGAACATCTGGCCTGACTTCTAAAACACGATAGGGACCATGAGAGAAGCCAACGAAAACTCTAGAAAATTCCCCCACAGTCCCACATCTGTCCTATCTCTCTCTGAGAGGGAGCAGGATGTGTAAAGCAGTAAAGAGTCCGCACCGACAGAAGAAAGCCTTCAAGACGTAAAGCAACTACACAGTTTTACCGTATCTTTATGAAATCAGTTAGATGAAGAAAAAAGACAGTCAGTCCTGTTACCGTTCTCTAACACTCAGGAATTTTTTAAAAAAATATTTATTTATTTTTGAGAGAGAGAGAGAGAGACAGAGTGTGAGCGGGGGAGGGGCCGAGAGAGAGACACACAGAATCCCAAGCAGGCTCCAGGCCTGAGCCGTCAGCACAGAGCCCAACACGGGGCTCGAACCCATGAACTGTGAGATCGTGACCTGAGCTGACATTGGATGCTTAACCGTCTGAGCCACCCAGGCGCCCCTAACACTCAGGCATTTTTGTGATGGAAGCAAAACTGTGTAGCTATTGCCAGAATGGTATCCTTTCCGTCCAAATGTTTACGCGTTGTTAGGACACTCCTGCAGGGCTTGGCCTCAAGGCTAAGGCGATGTTCCACACCTGCAAAGCCTCCCTCACACGCTGCCCGCCCTCACCCACTCCTGCCTGACTCTTTAGAGAGCACCGGGCTCTTTCATCCAGAATGCAGACTTTCAAGGTGATTATAGGATTTCTTTTTATAGGACGTAGGAATCTGCAATACAATACATCCTCTGGTTGCCTCAAACACGAGCACATTCTCAGAACATGAATTTCAATAGTGTAGATGTGTCTTGAACAACCACCATACCTAAGTATTTCCCTCACATTCGTAGAAGTCGCCAGAAATTCAACTTTGGCTTCTCCCATGAGAGCATTCTATTTTAGACAAGTGCTCTTCATTACTATTCCAAAGTTGCTTTTTTTTTTTTCCACATGTTTGTTTGGGCCTGGGAGTCAACTTTTATATTCAATGCATAGCTCTCTTGTTATCTTCTTAATCCCCCTGGAGCTTTTAGAATGGGACCAGGTAAGTACAGGTGCTTTAATAGCAGAGCAGTAAAGAACATTTGATAAGTTCTTACTGTGTGTCTACACTGGGCCGACCACTTTATCTACCTCAATTCACCTCATCTTTGGAACACCTCCATTTTATAGATAAGGAATACAATCACGGAGCCAGGGAGAACCAGCAGTGAAATTCAAACTCAGACAGTGTGGCTCCAGTGCCCTTACTTTATTCCGTACTGTTTCTCACAGTAGCCTGTGCCCCCTTCTATGTTAAGAATCTAGGAGTTTTATATGGTGACTGCTAGGGGCTGAATTGTGTACCCCCCTCACCCCGTCCCTCACCCCATTCATGTACTGAAGCTCCAACCCTCAAGGTGTTGGTATTAGGAAGTGGTGCCTTTCGGAGGAGATGAGGTTTAGGTGAGGTCGTGAAGGCGGGACCCCCATGATGGGATTAGTGTCCTTGTAAGAAGAGACAGCAGAGCTCTCTCTGCCATAGGAGGACATAGTGAGAAGGCAGCCGGGAGACCAATGAAATCTGCCGTCACCTTGATCTCTGAGTTCCCAGCCTCCAGAATTGTGAGAATAAGTGTCCGTTGTTTAATCCGCCCAGTCTGTGGTGTTTTGTTATAGTAGATCCCACTGCCTAAGACAGTGACAGTTCATCTGTCTACCTCTGTGGTTGGTGATATGCATAGAACAATTAAGGTCCCATGAAAGTAAGCAATGGTCTTTAAGGTGAATGTCAATATAGACGCTCTTGGGTGGCTCAGTCAGTTAAGTGTCTGTTGGTTTCTGCTCAGGTCATGATCTCACTGTTTTGTGAGTTCGAGCCCCGCATCAGGCTCTGTGCTGGCAATGAGGAGCCTGCTTGGGATTCTCTGTCTCCCTCTCTCTCTCTCTGCCCTTCCCCCCACTTGCGCTGTCTCTACTCTCTCAAAAATAAACTTAAAAAACTTTTAAAAAAGATTAATGTTAATACAAGTATTAGAACAAATATTAAAGAATCTTACAAGGCTGGAAAATGTGTTTGTGACTCTGTGGTCCAATTCCTATTTACTTAATAGAAGACAATAAATCCCGGAGAGCATAAGTGACTTGCACCATATCACATACACGTTAGTACAAGGGATACACAGATAGTTGTCTATTTTGTCGGATTAGAGAAGAGCATTTTCTATCTCCAAGGTAAGTAGACCCTGCTTGGATAATAAGAAGCCCTCATTCTCCTCCTACATAGACAAGAAGTAGTGAGTACGATTCCTATTTTATTATTCTAATGACGAGATCCCACCACTTCTGACTAGAAAAAGCCAAAATACGAGATGCAATTAGAATCACATGATGCCAGTTAAAAATTATTTAGAAACCACCAAGTTCAGCGCTTCGTAATTTTTTTCCCCTCTCCCTGGGACATGGTTAGACCTGCATCATTACAATGAGACATGTGACAGAAACAGTGACTAATTTCTGCCATGTCTGTCTATTTATGACTTCTTCAAACTACAGTAATTGTCAGCAATAAATAGACTGTATTCAAACAGCAGGACTGATTTGCGATTCAGTATTAGAACCAACTGTGAGTAGTTCATTCTTTGGTTAAATTATGCTCATAAAAGTGAGAAAATGGGAGGAAAAAATGTATTCCATCTATAATGACAACCTAGGGTAACCACGTATTTTCTCGAGAGAAATCACAGGGAATAAATGCCTCGGGCACCAAATAAATAGCCTGGTGTAAGGCTCTAGAGTGGGAGGTCAACATGAGTGAGGATTTCAGGGGCAATTTTATGAAAAATGTCCACCTGTTTGAATTTCAGAAGCATCCACACATGTTTCCTTGAGGGTAATATTTAACTAAATCAGGGCTTCCCTTTCACCTCAGCGGAGACGAGGCAAACGTGTTAATAGATGGACGCGGACATAAGGACAGTGCACATGTATATACATGGTTTCTTCTTCAGGCATTAGCAAAGCCCAAGGCCAAGTTAAAGTGTGAAGGAACTCAATGCACCAGCCACCAGAGAGGTGTTCCTGAATGTGGACTTTCTGCTGCCAAACTATCAGTATCACGGCTGCAGATTTGGGCTCTGTGGGCCGGCCAGTCCCTCATTCTGAGGAAAGAGAAGATAGTCCTGCTCACACACGCACACTCGTGCGCACACACAAATACAGACACAGGCACACGTACAAATCCAGACCATGTGTGTTAGTCCCACATCACACACCCCATAGCATGCTTTGGATCTCATCAGCAAACATCCCGACCTGCTTAGACCCTAAGAATGTACTGTTTTTATTTGGCATAAAGCAGCTGTATCATGCCTTATACTGAGTTCAAGTTCTGCAAAAAAATCAGATTTGTTTTTTGCCATCTGAACCGTTCTATAGGTAGATCTTATCCATCTTATACATAAGCAGCTGATTTAGAATTTATTTCATCTTATTGGTACTAACTCATCCTGAAAGATTGCTCCAGAATTCATTGATTTCAAAGAAATACTCGCGAGGAAGGCTTCACAGTGGACACTGTCATTTAGCTGGGTTGTCAGAGTTAAGAAATGTTCTTATTTCTTTTTTTTTTTACTTAAAAAATGTTTATATTTGAGCGACAGAGAGAGAAACTGTGCATGAGTCGGGGAGGGGCAGAGAGAGAGAGACAGGAGACAGAATCCGAAGCAGGCTCCAGGCTCTGAGCTGTCAGCACAAAGCCTGATGCAAGGCTCGAACTCACGAAATGTGAGATCATGACCTGAGCCGAAGTTGGTCACTTAACTGACTGAGCCACCTAGATGCCCCAAGAAGAAATGTTTTTAGATCTGGATTCTCTTATTTTCCCTGCTTTGTATTATTTGCAAGTCTGAGGAACACATTTTTCTGTTTGTGCCAGTCAGGAAACGACTGAAAACTACTTGGGCTTCTGGTCTAGGCAGCCATCACAGCAACCCTTTAAAATCATAACCAGATCAGGGGTGCCTGGGTGGCTCAGTCTGACTTTGGCTCAGGTCATGATCTTGTGGTTCATGGGTTTGAGCCCTGCATCGGGCTCTGTGCTGACAGCTCAGAGCCTGAAACCTACTAAGGATTCTGTGTCTCCCTCTCTCTCTGCCCCTCCTCCGCTCACACTCTGTCTCTGTGTCTCTCAAAAATAAATAAACATTAAAATCATAACCAGATCATATTAAACCACAGTTCAAATCCCTCCAAGACTTCCCAGATAATGAAGAGTAAAATCCGAAGTGCATACGCCAGCCTAAGTACAAGTGCCAGCATTTGCATTACCTTCTCCGGGCTGTGGTGCACGTCTCCCCACTTTCCTTCTCTTTCCTTCCCTTCCTTCCAGGCACTGGACTAGCCATGCTCCCACCTCCAGCCCATTGCCCTCCATTTCTCCTGCCTGGAACTCTCTTCCCCAAACGTAGCTCTTGGGTAACATAGGACTTGTCTCAGAGGAGAGATTCTTGATGACCCAGTCTACATAAAATTCTTCCCCAGCCTTTACTCTCTGTCTTCCTAGACTGCCTTCTTTTTCTGCATGGCATTGCCCATCGTCTGACACAATATTGATTTATTTTCTGTCTCCCCAGCGCTCTCTCAAAATGGAACTTCAGGAGAGCGTACGGGCATGTTTTGTTCCCTGCTTTATCCCCCGTGTTTGAGGAGCATCCAGAACAGACTGGGTTGTCAATAGCCGTTTCCTGAGAGAATGACTTAATAGGGAATCCAACTGGAGTATTTCTTCATGGGACACAGGCTGCCTGGTGAGCAATTGGCAAGGCTCCCTGGCCACTTGGAGAGATGGCTGGGGTGGCTGGGACTGACCTCGTCGCTGGTCAGGTTTTAGAGTCCGCCACTGTGCCAGTGACGGGCCTTGGATGTGACCATTGGGCTGAGAGAGAGAGAGAGGGAAGTACAGACATCACATGAAGAATTTCTTCTAATGGCAGTTTTTACAGTCAGTCAGAAGCGGTTGTATGTTTATTTTTGTTCAAAAATTCAATCTCAACGATCTGATCACTTCCCACTCCTGTTTATTCGGACCATTTTCCTGGGAAAGTTAATTTGAACAAGAGGAAGAATGTCAATGCTTTTTAGTGTTTAGCTTCTCTCTTTGTTAAAACACATTTTCCGTGAGGTACAATGAAATGGTCCACTGCCGTGAAATGTTTGTGTGTTTGTTTATTCATAGAAAAGTTCTCTTTACCTCATGCTATGGAGATTTGAAAACCACCGTGATGGAACATATTCGATTTTGACCTGTTTCTGCTTTTGGTATTGGGCATTAACTGGGAATTATGTGAAGAAAAGACCCGAGGAGAAAATGAGGTGTGCATTGGGAAACATTCAACCTGCATGGCACGTCGTGACCACAGATCCCCAGAGAGCCAGGGAAAACCTCCTTCTTGAGGTCATGTGAGGCCAGACTGGTCCAGATACTTGAGATTTTACTGGAGGGAATAATGCCGTGTGGACTGCGTAGGACGTAGGGAAAGGGAGGGGTGAGTATGATCTAATAGGCTGTTCCTTTTCTTAATGGGTATTAATTAATACCAAGGCAATACCCAAAGCGATTCTAGTCCACAGGAAAAAAAAAAGTAACACAATGGCAGTGCCAATAATCAACCAGGAATTCAGAAACCCAAAGGTGAGGATCAGAAGCCTGAATATTTGTAGGCTGCTTAGTGTAGCTCTTCTAAACACTATCATAAAGCACAGTATTTCCTTTGTGGCCCACCAATTGCTGTTGATGTAGGTTTTTAAAAAAATTTTTAATGTTTATTTATTTTTGATGGTCAGAGAGAACACTAGGCAGGGAGGAGAAGAGGGAGAGAGGAAGACGCAGAATCTGAAGCAGCTCCAGGCTCTGAGCTGTCAGTGCAGAGCCTGACGCAGGGCTTGAACCCATAGACCATGAGATCATGACCGGAGCTGAAGTCAGTCGCCAACTGACTGAGCCACCCAGGTGCCCCTGCTTTTGACGCAGTTTTGACTGCGGCAGGAAGAGGGGAGCTTTGTCTCACTCAGAGCCCACTGAGCATGCCTACTCTCATATGTCCTCTTCTACTTAGGTAATTTCCTTACATGGGCAAATAAGAAGAAATGTGCTCGGTGTCAGAATGTACAAGGACACACAGAATGAAGGTAATAAAGACACCCAGAGACACCACCACGCACCGCCACTGATGCTTTTGGACCGGAGAAATAAATAGCTGCGCCAGGGTCACTCCAGGAATTTCCATCTTTATTCCTACTTCCTGGCTCTCCTGCCTTTCCAAAGAAGGTAGCATCCCAAGTCCAGAGTTCAACATAAACCTCTAAGATTTCTGCTTAGATTTAAGCCCAACGTCAATGTTTTCCTCCCAGCATATAAAACTGTCTACTCAGAAAGACCGAGTGGAAATGTTGCCTAGAACCTGGATGTCTAGAACGCAGGATAATAACAGGATACCACAGAATGAGTGGCTTACAAACAACAGAAACTTATTTCTCACAGTTCCGGAGACTACCAGTCCAAGATCAGGTTGCCTGCCTAGTTGAGTTCTGGCGAGACCCATCTTCTGGACTGCGGGCAGCCAAATTCTCTCTGTGTCCTCACATGGCAGAAGGGGTGAGGGAACTTTCTGGGGTCCCTTTGATGAGGGTACTAATCCTGTTCACAAGGGCTCTCCCCTTATGACCTAACACCTCCCCAAAACACCTCATTCTAATACCATCCCTTTGGGGACCTAGGTTGCAATGTATGAATTTTGAGGGAAACTCAAATATTCAGACCATTAACACTAACCTTACCCTAAACTCATGTCTGCCCGTGACTTTCCGCTTGAATTTTTATAGCGTAGTGAATCATATGCTCATATCTGAGTTTTCCGCTACCACTCAAAAAGTAAAAACTTTGAATTTTGGTGGGGTTCAGTTCGGTTCTTCTTTTATCTCCTCTACAAGGAGCAGCGACATAATTTAAACACAGCCAAGAAATGTCCTCGGCAGCAGGAAAGGATCAGGAAGAGAGTGTAGTTATTTCCATCCAACGGACTCCTTTTAAAAGTGAAGGTAACACGATCATAATGCAAAGACTATAAATTCTATCCATGTGGCCAGATTGTCAGTACAGAAAAGGAGCCTGTAATTTCATAACAACATATGGAAAGTGAACACCATTTGATCTTTAAATTTTAAAGTAGTTGGCAGTGCTTGAAATTCAAGAAACTTAAGTCCTTTGGGAACATGTGCGTTAAAGGCGGAGATCCTAAGAAATGAAATTCAGTTTTGTGCCTGGCATCATTTTTAGAGTCCATTTTAAGAATTCGATGGAATTTTATTCAGGACTTAAAAGTATCACTCGGTGATCTATTTTAAAAAGTAGGAGTTCAGCTGGAAGAAGAAGGGTCATACTTAACATATATAAGTATGGCTTTCCCAGTAAGCTCCTTCACAACTGAGTTTTTCTCTTCTACTTAGAGGGAAAAAATCCTGTGAATTCTAATCAATGAAAATCAAACTATTTGCACAAGCATTGGAATTGGCATTTATATCTTGGGTTGTGAAAAATGATCTCAATGCCCATTTTTTTTAAACTTGTGAAATTAAAAAATAGAGACTTGCTAGAAGATTAGCAGTGGTGTTTTTTGGGTTTTTTGGAGGTTTTTTTGGTTTTGTTTTTCTAGTGGCTCCAATTCATTTCTTTTTACATTTAGTGATAAATGGGGATTATATATTCTCCTGAATAGGCTGCTCTATGACTTCCCCAGCACTGAGGCTGGCGAAGGCCACCCGGAGGATGTGCTGAAGTCCTCAGAGGGGACACCTTCAGGGAGGACGCACCATCGCCATTCAGTCCACCCAGGGGTGAAGGGCCAAGGGGACACTCAGCTGGCACCAAGGGGTGCCATGGAGGGGTGTCATGGAGGACTTTGTGCACTCTCCTTTTGCCCCTTCCTCCTGCCTTTTCAGAGATGTGCGACAAAACGACGAGAAGCAGGAGGTCCTCTCGTAATAACGGTACACGGAATTTTTAATTGAGCCTCCAGTTTGTTCCAGACGTGTTTGAGGACTTGGTGGCAGGTCAGAAATTGATCCGCTAAGCCGTTCTCACGTCTTGTCTCCTTATCATCTGTAGATGTGCGCGGCTGTACAGCAAGCCACAAATTACTTGTGGGATGGCAGCTGGCAGTCGCTCTTTTAGTTTTACATTAGGTTGCCACTTGACGTACAACACGTATTTTTGCCATGACCATCCAGTGACAATGACAGCCCACGCTTCGCAATTTGTCCGGCCCCGTTCTCTTCCATTCGGAAGGATCAGAAGCCGGTCTGACAGGCTTCCTCGTGCGTTCTCCATGAGCGGCTGTTGCCAAAGACCATCCCCAGCTCCGGGGACAGGCGTCGTCCCTGGAGGCCCTCGGGGGGAAGCCGGCGCTGTGCCTGGCATCAGGCCCGGCCGTGTCTATGGTCGCCTGTTCACAGGAGTGATACCCCTTCAAGGTTTGCAGTGGCCACGTCTGGAGGGAACAACTGTTGTCACTTCCTGAGTGAAGACCACTTTACGAACTTGAAAACTGCAGTCTCCTTTGGAAGGGGAGCCTGGGACAAGTGATGTAACAGCTGCCACGTCGCCTGATTCTGCCACCTGGGCCAAGAGCCGGGAGAGGAGCAGAGCTCCCCCATGCTGGAGGATATGGGCGCCAAGGCGTTCATTCCCAAGTGGGAATTTACACAAACCTTTTATAACCTTTAGGATTTAAATTGGCAGTAAGGTTTGGGATGCCTGGGTGGCTCCATCGGTTAAGCGTCTGACTTCGGCTCAGGTCATGATCTTGCGGTTTGAGGGTTCGAGCCCCACATTGGGTTCTGTGCCGACAGTTCTGAGTCTGGAGCCTGCTTCCGATTCTGTGTCTCCCTCTCTCTCTCTCTGCCCCTCCCCCGTTCGCACTCTATCTCTCTCTCTCTCAAAAGTAAATAAACATGAAAAAAAAAATAATACATTGGCAGTAAGATTTAGCACAGTGACAGGATCCGGGGTCAGCCTTCATGGGTTTGAGTCTTGGCCATGCTACTTACTGGCTGTATGATGGGGCTAATTAAGTTAAATACTCTGTGCCTCGGTTTGCTGGTCTATTAAATGGGGACAACACCTACCTCACAACATTGTCATGAGGACTCAATGAGATATTCCATGACAGCCACACAGACCAGAGCCTGGTACCTAATAAGCCTGTAATGCATGTTAGCCATAATGACTATAATTACTACTGTTCCAGGCCAGGACGTACAGTGAGAATTAACCTCCCCCTCCTTTTTTTTTTCCAAGAAAAATACTTGGAATACCTGGGAAGAAGAGTCTCGGATGACAATACAGCATCTCGGACCTACTAAGAAGACAGGGAGGACTTGGGTAGTGCACAGAACTAGTGTTGACGGAGGCCTTCAAGCTGAAACTCCAGTAGGCTAAGCCGGGAGTCCAAGGGGCTACCTCCCTTACTCATCTGAGCCTGCCTCAATCAAAGATAGCCCACCGGGTCTGATGACTTGGGCGGCTCTGGCTGTGAACTGCAGTAAAGAGGTGCTGAGTGACCAGAGCGTAGGCTCCTGCCATGATCCGACTGCTCCGTTAAGTGTCTGATAATGCTGGTCTATGCTAGATAAGCCACAGGGGTTACTTGTCCTATGTGAGCCTTCTAAGAAAAGAGAAGAGGAAGCCAGTTGGTGCCCGTGGAGGCTGGTGAAGCTGCCTGTGGATTGTTTTTCAGCGAGGGACGGTTTGCTCCTACGGGGTGCAAGACGATTCTCTCTAATCTACTATAAAATCCCGTCACAAGCAAAGACAGTCACTGCCAGACATTTCCAAAAGGGCTGGGGGGAAAGAGGGAGATAAGGGGATTCCGGCTTTAGGGAATAATGCTGCTTGAGCGAAAGAACACTTAACTAGAAACATAATAGGGCAGAGTTAATAATAAGGTAAATGGGCCCTTTACTTGCCACAGAATCCCAGAGCTGTAGTCGTTACCTGAATAATACTGTCCTGGGAAAACCTTCTAAAAACTTAACCTTGGATCCAAGGCGTGATGGGGACTTATAAAGTTCAGCGGAGAGAGGGGGTTGGAGAGAATTCAGTTCATTGATGTGTTGCCAGGAAAGGGGGCTGACTCTGGACAGACTGGTGAGTTGCTCAGGTGCCACGGCTCAATCACAAGGCAGGACCATAATGTGGAGCACTTGACCTCCCACTCTGTGACTTTTATACTATCCCTTGTCTCCACGTGGCCCTTCAGGACCGGGACGGCTCCAGCCAACTGCGATCGTCATCCCGGCATTGACCAAATCCATTCTCCCTCCCCACTTCTGTGCATTGTTGCACCCTTAGGATCCTGCTTACTGATTAGTTCCTCTGCCTCCCTCACATTCCGGAGCCTAGATTTTGCCACATGGGTCCCTGGGATTGTCGGTGGGGACGCTCCTTTCCCTGTGCTTCCAAAGCTCCCGCCATCCCTCCAACGCACATCTCGCACCTGATATAACTGCCTGTGCTTGAGGGAGAGAAAAAAAAAAAAAAAAGCAGCGACACAGAAACATAAAGATCCAGAGTTAAGAAACAGCAAGGCAAACTCTTGTGCACTGCTGGTGGGGGTGTAAATTGGCACAGCCACTATGGAAAACGGTGTGGAGATTCTTCAAAAAATTACAAATAGAACTCATCCAGTGATTCCACTTCTAGGTATTTACTCAAAGCAAAGGAAAACACTACCTGAAAAGATACCTGTACCCCCTGGATTCACCGAAGCATTATTTGCAACAGCCAAGATATGGAAGCTACCTAAATGTCCATCGACGCATGAACGGATAAAGACAATGTGGTATATGTCGTGGGGGATGTTAGCCAGGCTCATTGTGGCGCATATTTGGCAATACATACAGATGGGAGTCATGATGTCATACACCTGAAACTAACAAGCTCTATGTCAATTCTCTCTCAGCTTAAAGGCAAATGGCCTCTTCTCCCCGTAGAATTGTAGAGATGTGCTGCCTAACTCAAACTAGATTGCCCCTTTGGAAAACCTTTTTGTTGGGTTCCCCCCCCCAACAAACTCTAAGTTTGGTAAAAGCACCAACCTGGTCCCTCTTCTGTTGCCTTCAGTTCCCTTCCTGGGCACACAGAAGGTGCTCAATAAATGTCTGTTCACTGCAAGTTGAATGACGGCATTCATTACAACTAATAAGAATCAATCCTGTCCCCCCTATATCTTCTCTTCTTCAAGCTAAACGTCTCTATTTTTTTCTGTTTCTCATGGTTTCCAGAATCTTCATCACCTGCAAGCCTCTTCTCAGAAAACGACAGGTTCTTAAAGCTTTGCTTAACTCTTAACTGGTGGCTCTGTCTGATCCATCCCTCCCGTGAGCTGGTTAGGCCCTGTGTTTCTAGGAACACGGCTTAAGACTGGATTGGCTGCTTTAAATGTTGGGTACCACTTTTGGTTCATCTGAAGATATAGTCATCCAAGCCCACCATGTATTTTTAGGAAGGACTGCTCTAAAGAACTTTGTCTATCTGAAGAAACGAAGAACAATACATAAAATGATAGTGGCATGCATATTGCAATACCGAAAAAAAGTAATTGATTTTATTTGCCATAATTAAAAAACCATTTTGACTACTTTTAAAAGAGGAAAGGGCTTCTAAATTATATACATACTAGAAGTCATACTCCAGACATTCCTGGGAGGCACTAATGCAGAGCATAGGAACCAGACGTTCCCCTATTTTCTAAAGTCAGATTATTTCTCAAAGTCCGATTGGTCCACATTTAAATGTTTTCCCTTCCAGTTTTTCAATGTAAGGAGAAGTTGTGTTGTTTGGCCGATATTTTCATTCATCATGGCCAATGTATGTTGTCTGTCTCCTGTATCTCTTTCCCTGGTGGCACTTGGGGCCCGGATAGAAAGGACCTGGCATCCCCAAGGACCTGGGCAACAGATGAGGTGGTGAAGGAGGGAGAGGCAGGTGGAGAGACAGATGGGGAGGAGAAGCTCATTTCTGTGGACCATCAGGCAAGCCCAACCCTGGGAGTGACTGAGCAAAATATAGAAACATCACCAGTGCAACTGTGTGGGGAAATATAGCATCCTTGACAGCTCGATAACTATTATGCAGAAAATAGCAACAGCCAGAATCATCCAAGGTTGTAAAGAGACATTAAAACCATTATGAATGAAGATCTAAAAAGACATGATCAAAAAAAGCACTCTAGGATTTGGCAAGCACCTGTATGTGAGGTTAATTAAATTTTCACACTTTGGAAAAAATATAGGAGTTCTATGCCTGAAAACCATTGCCGATGACAAAATCGAGGGAGGTGAGAAATGTCAAAGGGGGCCTGAGGAGGGCTGGGAAGAGATTAGTTTGAGGGATGTATTTATTTTATTTTAGTATATCTAAATTAAATGACTGCTACAGCAAGGGACAGATTCTAGAACGGTGGAGCAATCTAGTTTCTAATCGTGTTGGCCAGCAGAAAGAACAGAGAGAACCATTTGTTTCGACATGTGGACATCAGAATTTGGAGAAACGTCTGAATTCTTTCCCTCCACAAAGATCCAGGGGGCCGCTTGATTCATTTAATTGCTGGATAAACAGGCTTGATTTTATAGCTGGAAAAACAGCATTCTAAAAGTGTCCCTGCCGTCCGTTTTAAAACTTTTTTTTTTTTAAATTGGAGACGTTGACTGTTCTTTAATGTTCATTGACCAAACACAGAGGGAAACACACTTTGTGGACAATCCCACTTACATCTGTGTTGGCAAATACTGAAGCTTCCTCAGAGTAAACTACATACTTGCTGAAATAAAATGGTCAGCACTTTGCTGTCAAAGACACACAGAACATTTTTATATCGCATCAGCTTAGAATGGTAAATATTAGTTCTGTTGTCTTCCAGGTAAACAGAAGTGGACCACGGGACAATTAACTTGTAAAAAATTTACTACCAGGTCCTGAGGAGGGCCATGTAAATTCAAGACCAGAAGGGATGCCTAATGATCGATGATATGCAAGAAAATCCCAGGGAGATCCACAAACAGTGTGTTAAGTAGAATAGTTTTATATAAAGTGTGCCATGATTTTGGGTCACCTGGGTGGCTCAGTTGGTTAAGCATCTGACTTTGCCTCAGGTCATGATCTCGCAGTTCGTGGTTTGAGCCCCGCGTTGGGCTCTGTGCTGACAGCTAGCTCAGAGCCTGGAGCCTGTCTTCGGATTCTGTATCGTCCTCTCTCTGACCCTCCCCTGCTCAGGCTGTCTCTCTCTCTCTCAATAATAATAATAAAAAAGTAAATAAATAAACATTTTTTAAAAAGTGTGCCATATTTTGTACGGAATGGGTAAAGTCAAGTTTATCAACTCTGATATTTATTTTTCAGTGGTGAGGCTGAGCAGGGTCCAGTCAGTAGGCAAGAGCGACTGGGAGCCCTTTCGTGAGCGCCCCCTCCTCCAGGAGCTACATTGCCACCTGCCGTGGAGCTCCTGGCTGGTGATTCTCATGCCAGCCACGGCTGCTTAGCCACTGCTGTCCTTCTTACAGACCAGAGACTGAGGGTCAGGAAGGACCACAAAGTTCCTAAAGATATGCATCCTTTCAGTGGAAAAACCATGACTCGGACTCAAGTCTGTCTGCCACTGGGATCCACGTGCTTCCCACGGTAGCAGGTTGTCCTGACAAAGAGGTTTCCCTTTTCTCTGCCCCCGTGACCCACCGTGGAAGATTTGTGTGAATGAAGGGAAATGTGTTTGCATAAGAAGTAGTTCCTTAGATTCTCTTTTGTTTAAGCCACCGGGTCAGACACTGAGAACAAAACAGAAGAGATGGCTATAATTCTATCCTGAAGCTGCCGGTACACGAATAACTATAAGGCAGGTACACACATCCAGGAAAGCATCATGGAGGGATCAGCGTATGAGCCTAGTGGAAAGCCAAGAGCTTCTGGATTCCTTATTTCAGGCAAGACAGAGGTCACTGAAATCACCAAGGCGTGGTGGAATGTCGAGAATGGCCCAGAGCTAGAGTCTCAGGACCCAATGGGCTCACTGGGTTCACTGGGATGGCTCTCTAGTGTAAATGAGGGGATGGGCCCAAGATGCCCACGTTGTTCTGAGTCCCAAAGATCCGAGTCTACGTTCTACTTTGATTAACAAAAAAGAACCCTTCTCGTTTTGTTATGCTTTCGTCACTTGAGCAGCGCGCTCATGTGTTAACTAAGCTTTTTCTCTTTAACGAATTGTTTTGACATTGCTTTGTGCAGCCCCCGATGCTTTTAATAAACACTGCTGAGGTCCCCATTGCCAATGATGAGACAGGCACCGACCGCATTTTGGGCTGGGCCAGCTGCAGGAGGCTTTGGTTCTCAGCAAGATGGGAAGACTCCTACCAGCTAAAGAGAAGCTGAGAAAGTCCTCCAGGGGTGATCTTTTTGCAAGCGTTTTGGCGACTTACGCTCTTGGCGACTAACCCTCTTGACTCTTTGGAAAGCATCAAACGCTTGCTATCCCCAAAAGCGACACGGTCTTTGGCGAGAGGAAAGAATAACATTCGTTTTGATAATAGCAAACCTCAGGTGGGTTGTAAAGGAGTTCCTCCTCTGATCACAGAGGTGCTTCCAGCAAGATCTGAAATAATTGACCCTGTGGAGAATGCACCAAGTGAAGCAGAAAGGGCAGAGGTAAAATAATAGCAGATACACTGAGAAACAACATCTGGTTCACGCTTTAAACAATGAAAGCCAAAACTACGACCCCCTCCCCCACAATCCAGTGCCGAGCCTTTCGGTGCCCTGCCTGTATTTAGGGTGTTGTTGCTTTACTTGTGGTCATGGACAAGGAGGGGGTGTCTTTTAGGTTTAGACCTGCTTGGAATGGACTAGCAAATTGCCAGGCTCTTTTATACTCACGCTGCTTTTTGGTTAAGTGCGGTAGTGATATTCATTATCTCCTGTGAGCCGTATTCCAAGGCCCTTTGGGCATCAGTGTTCATAAATTAATATTTATGATGAAGATTAATAAAACTGGATGAAAAAAAGGGACTTAAAATTAAAATTTAAAAAGCTCTTCAATCTATAAATCCATTTCCAGTGAAAGGGAAGGAAGAGTAGTTAGTGCCACGTGTGTTTTGAAACATTTATCAGTAGGCAAATCTCTTAATTGTAACCATTATATTATTTTATGAATGATCCACTAATCTCTCAGTTTCATTCTCCACGGTTTCCCATTTAAGCATATTCTTTCTTCCCTTGTATTCCTAGTCCGTCAGTTAAAGAAGGAAAAAAGCCTCTTGTGAACTAATTTACTTTTCCTTTAGATTCTCGTCTACTCACATGAGTTTCTGTTTACGCTTTTCTTTTATGTGAAGGAAACCAAACAAAACGTTTGAAAACAGGCTTTAAGGAAATTCCATTCTATTTACCTGTCCCTTCTAAAGACTTTCAGAGCGGCAGTGAGCATATGCCATCAGCAGCTACCCTTGTATTAGAGAGTTTTTCTTGTGTTCAGAAATCACTTGTGTTGTGGGTTTAAGGTACTGTTTTTGCCCTGTTCTTAGAAAGTCTCAATAGATCAGGGGCGCCTGGGTGGCTCCGTGGGTTAAGCATCCGACTCATGATTTCAGCTCAAGTCACGATCTCAAGTCAAGCCTCTTATTGGGCACTGCACTGACAATGCAGGGCCTGCTTGGGATTCTCTCTCTCTCTCCCTTTCTGTCTGTTCCTCCCCTGCTCATGCACTCTCTCTCTCTTTCCCTCAAAATAAATAAACTTAAGAAAATTAAAAAAAAATAACGTCTCAATAAATCATGATAACTTATTCAGACGGCACGAGGTTACGTTAAGTCTTGGCAAAGTTTTGTACTGGCTACAGCGGGGTTAACAGTGACTCTCAACAGGGGGTGTGTGTGCGAGGGGCATGACATTGCCCTTCCCCTCCAGGGGACATTCATTTGGCAACATCTGGAGACATAAAAAAATTTTTTTTAAATGTTGACCTTTTTTTTGAGAGAGAGAGACAGAGAGAGACAGAGAGAGACAGAGAGAGACAGAGTATGAGCAGGGGAGGGACAGAGAGAGAGGGAAACACAGAATCCAAAGCAGGATCCAGGCTCTGAGCTGTCAGGACAGAGTCCGACGCAGGGCTCGAACCCATGAACCGTGAGATCTGGCAGGTAGGGGCAAGAGGTACTGCTATTCTACGGTGCTCCTGACAGCCCCCGGGACAAGGAATGATCTGAACCAAAATGCCTGTAGTGCCAGGGATGAGAATCCACGGGTTAGGAGGAAGTGGTGGTCCGTGTGAGAAGGCAAGGCCCCTGGAACAGCTGTGGGGAATTCAACCCCAGTGTGGACTGTGTGGTTCCAATTGTTCGGAGTCTCATGGGATTAATCAACGTAGAGTGAGATTAGGGAGAGCAACGGCCCCGGAGATCATTTGAAGTTTTGAAAATTATTAACCACATGATTTTAGTTATATTTTGGATTTATTTCATATTTTATCATGAGATTACCAACCTGATTTGCCTCTATTTTTCATCAGGTAAAAAGCTGTAATTCATTATTTGGGAATTCGAATTTTTCAGGAACCATTTTGGCTTGGCCAGCTTAACCGTCAGCCTTTTGATATGTTTCCCCGGCATAATGAGTGTGATTTATCTGTAATACAAACTTCTGGCTGGTTAGTCCCTGGCTCTGACTTTAAAAACGGCTACATTGGGGGGAGTTGTACTTTCCCAACATTAATGTGGGAGAGCGTGAATGTTTTTCTTCCCCCTCCAGAAAAATGCCGATGTGTCAAATGTCAACAGTATGAAAGTATTCCTAATTTCAGAGCAGGCATGACTAAATACAGAACGGAACACAACTCCGATGGCTTCCTGGAGCCAAGAACAACAAGAATAATCTACGGGGGCTGCAAAGTGACTGACTCCCCTGACAACTTCCAAATGTGCCACATTCCTTTGCAACAGGATGGCCACGAGGGAAGCTGATACAGAGCCCATGTTCCATCAGATTTCCCATCCGGGCAGCAAAAAGCTTTTCCCATCTCATCACCTTGGTTGGGAAAGAAGGTCCAATGTCCTGACAGGGAGTCGAAGTACTTTGTAAACTGTAGAGAGATACACACTTGTTCCGATTCATCAACTGTTAATGTCCAATGTGTTAAATAAAAAGCAAACAAGGCAGCTCTTTGCTTGAAATAAATATGGGAAAACAACGTGATCCCTGCTGAAGTCCTGTCCACCGCAAGCCATTTGGACCGATGAGTTAGAAAGAGTGAGATGTTACTACCACCCCTGTTTGCTTGGTGAAACTGAAGGAGTTTGTGCAATAGCCTTCCTTCCCTGGAGGGTCTGACATTGTTTCACTCAGAGCAGTGTCAACTGAGGCCAAGGTCATGGGTGGACTCCTCCCATGGGCAGCCAGCTTTTTCAAGTCCTGTGACCAAAGCCAGCCCTCCCAGCCTTCCCTAGATGTTCATTTAAGAATATTGCTAACTGCTGTAGTTGGAAGGGGCAAGAATGTGGGATCATTCCTACTGGTCCATTTCCAAGAAAGGGTGTCCATGAGGGTAACATTGATTTCATAGGCAAAAGATAGGAGTCTTTAAATTTAATACGGTGCCATGAATGTCATCATGTCTTGTTCCATTAAAAAAAATTATGTCCTTGTGTTAAAATTAGATTTCTGTGAAATGTCCATTTATTGGCCTGGGAACATTTCTCTTTCTCAGTCTTGATGCAGGGTGGGGGGTCTGGAGGAGGAATGGCTCAATCTCTGTTTCTTCACACTATATTAACTCTCTGATCTGGTGGATTCTGAGGGACTGAGGGATGGAGGGTGACGCGAGCAGTGATGGGAACAGAATGCAGACGGGGGAGGAGTCTGACAGCTGCCATGGGAGAAGAAAGTCCTGATGGGGACTATCCATTTTGCCTCCCCAAGAGCCTGACCTTGGTACCTTATCCACAGACTCATGGAAGGTTACAGCTGAGGACAGCTACGGGCCACAGTGGTTAAGTGTGTCAGTGATTACACACCAGCCAGTGGCCAAGTTGTGATTGGTCCTCTACTCTACGCTGCCATTGACTACAAAATGAGGAAGCAGGATGGGCCTGTGGGAAGGATGGAGAAGGAGACCAAGAACTTGAAATTCCAGTGTCCAAGAACCATGGGATTTGAAACAGCCCAATTTTGTTGAATACAGAGTAGGGATGGGAAAGGAAACACGTAGCCTTGCTTTCTCAAAACAATGGCGTATTAAGAATTTGAAGGCTCAAAAACCAAAACAAAATTAAACTATAGGATAAGGGAAGGATTTCAGGTGATGGACTCCTGATAGGTTACCTAGGGGAGCATCTCTGCTACCTAGAAGCTCAAGTTGGTGGAACTGTAGCAAAGATTTGTGGTTGTCCTTTGGGGCAAGGTGTCCACAACCTCATGGGGCAAGGTGTTCACAACCTCATCATGGCCCCCAGAATAGAGTGAGCCTTCTTCTACTATACTGGTAGGATTTTTCCCTGGCCTGGAATGTCCCTGTTTCTGAGACGTTCTCACATGAGGCAGACCAGGGGTGATGCCAGAAAAGGGTTGGAGTCTTCCAGAGCCATGGCTCTAGCTCGCTGCTCCATGGGAGTCCCCTGTAGACAGCAGACCCTGTTCCAGGCCCATCAGAAATGCTGTGCTCAAGATAGAGACCAGAGAGGTCATGGGAAGGGCAGGCGGGGGCCAGCTTGCCCAGTACACTCTTAGCTCGCTGTTCAGGGGAGCTGTCTGCGGAGCCCGCAGAGCGAAAGGCAGGGGCCTGGGGTCTCCAGGCCAACAGTGTGACCTCCGTTCTGGGTGGTATTAAATTTTCATCATGATATCTCTGTGACAGAGGAGCCCTATCCTCTCTGATGTGTGTGTGTGGCGCTCTCTGAAAACTGCTCTGTGACAGGGGAAATGATTCAGAAAGTTTCTGATTCAGCCACAAATGAAACTGGGGAAGGCTCATTAAAGGCACTAATGAGTTGTCTCTTTCATTCCCGGGGCTGTCTTGACTCTTCCGACACTGTTGTTGCCAAGCTGGGGCCTGTGCTCTTCACGGGAAAGCAGACTCACTGAGGTAGAAGTCTAGGAACTCTAGGAACAAAGATAGCATTCTAGTCTGAAAGGCAAGTCCATCCTGAAGGCACCTGAAAAAGATCATGGAGCTACGGCTGCCAAGACTTCGCAGGGATGGACGAGGGCTGGCCTGGATTTCTGTTATTAGAACAGCGGACAGTGGACAGTGTTATAGACCGAATGCCTGTGTCCCTCCCTTCCCAAATTCATATGTTAACACCTAAACCCATCATCCAACTGATGATGGTGTTTGGAGGTGGGGCCTTTGGGAGGTGATTAGGTCTTGAGGGTGGAATCCTCCAGAATGGGATTAGGGCTGGTATGGAAGAGACCCCAGGGAGAGCCAGGAAGGCGGCTCTCACCAGACACCAAATCGAATCCGCAGACACCTTGATTTTGGACTTCCCAGCCTCCAGAACCGTGAGAGGCAAATTTCTGTTAGTAAGCTACTCAGGCTATGGTATTTTGTTACAGCAGCTCAAACGGACCAAGACGTATGGCTTGAATTTTTCTGACCAAGATGCCTAGAAAACGTGTGAATGAATTGTTTCACACCAAGATGTCTACATTTTGTGCAAAAACAGAAAGGCTTCTTCCCAGATGGCAAAGAAATGGTTAAGAAAGCCGTGTCTTCTGCTTTTCTCTTCCTTGAGAGAAACAAGATGTGTTGTGGTTTATGTCATAAAATATCTGATCATACTGGGGGGGGGGGTGGAGGGAGGCGGCGGTGGTGGTGAATTTCATGAATTGTAAAATGCTGTTAAGTCATTCTAAAACTATGGGTTATATGTTTCATATGGAAAATTTCCCTAACAGTTGTGAATAACTGTGCTTTTTTTCACATGGCAAAATGTCCAGGAGAAGGGCACAAAATCCAACCATAATTCTTGATCAAAATAGTTAATTTGGTGGGAAATGGACCTACAACAAAAGTAATGTTTTATGCATAACCATAAAGCCAATCATTTGCATTCTTTTCGGAGGATAGGAAAGCCGATTATCCGTGTTTAAAAATGCCTGAGACGGAAGGAGGTTGGCATTTCTGCCAATTTCTGCCATTGGAAGTCTGCCTCAGAATGCTAGAGCAGGGGTCCTGCTAAGGTGGGAGAAAAAGCACCTTCCCTCTGGCAGTGAGGGGCTCTGGTCATACATAGCTTGGACCATATGTGAGAACGCTCACCCAGAGACAATAAAATGAAAGAGACTAAAGAGCTGGAGAGACCAGAAGAGGCCATCTGTCCAGGACCTCCCTTCAGGCAGGTAAGTGCTGAAACCATCAGGGTGGTCCATTTATTCTTGAGCATCTTTTATGAGACGGGACCACACACCCCTTAGGGTCTGACAGAGCATGACACTATTGGTCTATTTGGTCTGCTTAACGTTCAAGGTGTTTTCCCCAGTATTAGACAGAAAACCCCTACTGAGATGTTTGTGGCTATTTCTGGAGACCAAGCCTGCGTCTGCCGCAAAGCCTGAGGGCTTCTTTGTAAAGTGGGAAGAGTTAATAAATGCAAGCTGATGATGTGCGTTCTCTGCCTATGCGGGCAGCAACAAGTAAGAAGCCATCCCAATCCTTCCAACGAAGATCACTGAGTGTCTGAGTCTTTGTGAAACCCAGCCTGATGAGGAGAGTCCTGGGGTCAGGACCTCATCATGGGTAGGGCAGTGTTATCGAGTGGAGCCAGGACTACGCGATGTTGTGTGAGTGGGGATCAGCACTGGCCTTCCCCTAGGGTCCCTTCTGTGCTTCTCTATCAGCAATGGTGCCATGGGAGCAATAGGGAAAAACACCGGAGCTGGAGGGAGGCTGGGAAGGCACCAGGCTGCCCAGGCTAACACCAAACCCGGAAAACCAACAGGCAAGATGCAGAGTGAGGTGGATAAGGGAGTAAAAGAAAGGCATTTCTCAGTTGGGTCTGGTGAAAACGGACAAGCCCATGTCTTCAGTACTTTCTCTTTAGTAAAGTGTTTATCTGTTACCTTGGGATGATGAGGTCTGTGTGATTACCTTCCTCTTAAACATAGATCCAGCTGCCTGATTTGGTCATACCATTTTTTTTTTTAAGCAATGGTGAATTTTTTATAGGGTTCTTTCTTCTCTTTCCCACCTATAGCAGACCTGGGAAAGGAGCTTAAAACCAGAATGCTTATCAAATCCTTTACGAAACATTTGGGGCTAATTACCCTTGCTGGAAATCTCAGGATTTTTTTTTTTCATTGCCCCTCCCCTTTCATTTTACTGGAACACAGTTCAAGTCTCATAAATGCTTAAATATGTAGTCGTAAAGTTTGAGCCGTCTCACGGGCACCACTGTCTGCAAATCTGCCAGGCAGGGCTCTGCGGAGGTTCAAATTTGAACCGGTTTCCGCCTCTCTGACAGCGCGTTATATAAACTGAGCCCGGGAGACTCGACGTGCTCGGTGCGACACGTCATTTCCTAAAGGTCTCCCGACTCCATACCCAGGGTCGCCCCTGGAAATCTCGCCCCTCCTCCCAACGTTTAAGCAGGAGGACTGTGCATTTATTCGGCTGTCGGTGCTCCCCCTTATCCAGTTCTATCACCAGGAACTAGATCTTTCATTTCCTTGCTCATTACTCCAGGTTTTGAGAAAGAAGCCAGACCAGGCCAGGGTTAGATATTCCAGGTTCCCCTTTATCGGGCTGAAACCAAAGCCATAAATCACACGGCCTCTGGATATACCTTCTCCTCTCCCAAAGCAACAATGCCAAGGGATTCAAGGGGGTGAAAAATAGGACGGCTCGGTGCAGAATCATTTGGGGACCCACAACTATGATTTGGGACGGAACAGGGCAAAAGAAAGGATCCAATGTACTCCTAACTCTGTTTGCTTCTAACCTTGCCTAAGCCCCACGGTGGGGGTGGGGGTGGAGGGAGGGGAAGGGGGGAATGGAGGAGGGGCGGGGAGGGAAATCCCAGGCCCATGAATCCTTCCTGAATCTCAGCGGCACAAGCACAGACTTTCTAGGCGGGCCCTTCCCTGAATGCAGAAGACCATATCTGATGAGCTGAGGGTCTGAGTCCAGAACTGGGCTCTCTTGCCAGGACTCAGGGGGTTGGGGTGGTTCTCAGGAGAGGAACGCGGTTTTCTAATCCCAGCAAGGATTTTGGGGTGCTCCTGTGCAACGGACACTTGTGTATGTACCTCATGTAATTTTCCTAATCACACCGATGTGTCTGACTCAGCGAACACATTTTCATGTCTGTCGCGTCACTCTACAAACTCTGGTGGCCGCTGATTCATTTCTGAGTAGCACTTTACTGTGGGAATAGGACCCGGACTTTCTTTTTTTCTCGTCTTTTCTTTCGCACCCTCCAACTTCCACTTCTGTTCTCTTATACCCTTCTCCCAGTCGGGCAGTAAAAGGAATCAATGGGTTAAACGTCAGCATGCGCACCCTGTCGTGATTATAGGTAAAGAGCTACATCGAGCAAAACTATGGAGATGATAAACAGAACTACAACGCCGAGGGTGAACCCTAAGGCAAACTGTGGACTTTGGGGGATTGTGATGTGCCGAGTGGCTTGATCTCGATGTACCATCTGGTGGGGGTGTCGATTGCGGGAAGGGCTGAGCATATTGGGGGCAGAGGTATATGGGATATCTCTGTACCTTCCTCTCAATTTTGTGGTAAACTTAAAAGTGCTCTAAAAATATAAAGCCTTTCGAAAATTGCATATGGGAGAACCAGTCAAGTAGATTATTTGCCAAATGAGGGGTGTGTTTAGTCAATGTGTCTATCTTGACACGTTGGATCTGTTCAGGATTTTCTTAAATGCCTCCCTGGGTGGTTTGTTCTTCATGTCATCGAGGGTCAACAAGAGTAGCTGTGTCCTGGCCTTTTCAAATTGTCAGGCCATGTGTGTGTGCCATCATGTACGAGGCGCATAAGAGAGTGTTACCAGCGCTTTCTCTTTACTGCGCAACCGAATATCATTCCCATCGAGTGGCCTTGTCATGGACGAAGGCTGTGTGGTGATGCTGTTCAAATGTCATTCATCAAACCTGTTTTATACATTGGGAGTTAAGCGTGTGATTCCACATTAAAAAAAAAAGTGTTTTTCTGTTAAAATGTTTGGCCCTGAAATAGGGAGACAGGAATCACTAAAGGTACTGATACTTTAGCAGACAAGGGATGTATCCAGGGATGGGTGAGACTAACTGAAGGTGCAGACAGTAAGATGAAGGTGGGAGAAGGAGTCTGGGGCAGTGACCGGGCAGCTCAAAGGTACAGGCTGGGGGAAAAGGGTCTGAGCAAGATGGCAGGCGGTGGAGATGGGGAGAAGGTACCAGCAGAACTGAGAAGCCTTTGGAAAGAGAGGATTTTTAAAAATCAAAATATAGAGGCACCTGGGTGGCTCAGTTGGTTAAGCAAAACTCTTGGTTTTGGCTCAGGTCATGATCTCACGGTTCGTGGGTTTGAGCCCCACACGGGGCTCTGTACTGACAGCGTGGAGCCTGCTTGGGATTCTCTCTGTCTCTCCCTCTCTCTCTGCCCCTTCCCTGCTCATGCTTTCTCTCTCTCTCAAAACAATCTTTTAAAAAAAGTTAAGATACAAATAATTTATTTGATTGTTCAAACACCTTATGACATTTATCATACATGCATACCCAACGTATGGCTTTTTGCTGGGGCTTGGGAACTGGAATCTGCTCATTTTTAGGACTAAGCAAATCTTACATTGAAGAAATAGAACCTAAAACCTGGAGTCAAATGATCTTTCAGCACTAGGTAGCCACAGTTAAAGGCCTTTCACTTTCCAGATTGATTAATTCAGTAAAGGCGGGTCGCCATGTGGCCCAGGGTCAAAGCTGTTGGTCCTAGTACGGGTCAGGTTATGAGAAGAGCTATTATACATTCTAAATGAGAGGCTTTCTGCTTGTATTTTCCAAAACTTAATTTTTTTAGGTACAGCTTTGCTTCCTTACAGAGCAATTCTGCTCACGTGGGAATTAGTGTACGACTTCAAGTTGAGTTTTCTTTGCACGCTCACTCACCTGGCTTGGAAAATACAGCGTGGGCCCGAGGAGCTCACATCTAGGGGCTAGACTCAATCAAAAGGAACTCTGGGAATAGTCTTGTTTTTGCTGCCTTCACATAATGAAGACTGGAAGTGATGCTGCCAAGATTTCTGAAAAGCTTCAAACATACATAAATTGTCCAAGGTCTTTTGGGACTCACAAAAAATTACACAAATTTGCGATCCTCACACCAACCCTATTAGATTTCATAAATCTCTATTTTGTAGATAAGGACACTGAGGCCCAGGGTTGGGTAAGTGACAGTTAATAAGTGATACCAGGCTGATAACTAAACCTAGGTGTGATATTGTGATTTATAATAAGAAAGGTATGTTTGGTTTTCATCCCTGTTCCTGGCACAGGGCTCCTAAAACCCTAGGCATTTCCTAAGTGGAAAGAGTGAGAAAAGGTGTCTCTTGTTATTCATAACAAAACCCTTCCAATCACATCTGAGTTGACATTAATGGAGTGACTTTTGGAAAGCCCCTAAGGTTGGGGACCATAGCCAAGAGAACCAACCATGTATTTATGGAGTAGAGACTTCCCAATCCCACCCCCTTCCCTCCAGGGACAGAAGAGAGGCTGGAGGTTGAAATCAGTCTCTGATGGCCAACGATTTAATCAACATGCCCACGTAATGAAACCTCCCTAAAAATACCCAAAAGGTTTTGAGAGCTTCGGGTCGGTGAACATGTAGGAATTCGGGGAGAAGGGTGATCCCAGAGAATATGGACACTCTCGCCCCTTTCCCCATGCCTTGCCCTATGCATCTCGTCCATCTGGCTGTCCCTGAGTTACATCCTTTCATAAAATTTTTTTTAAATGTTTATTTATTTTTGAGAGAGAGAGAGACAGAGCACGAGTGGGGGAGGGGAAGAATCAGAGAGGGAGACACAGAATCCAAAACAGTCTCCAGGCTCTGAGCTGTCAGCACAGAGCCCTACATGGGGCTCAAACTCATGAATGGTGAGATCATGACCTGAGCTGCAGTTGGACACTCAACTGACTGAGCCACCCAGGTGCCCCGAGTTATATCCTTTTATAATAAACCAGCGATCTACTAAGCGAAATGTGTCCCTGAGTTCTGTGAGCTGCTCTAGCAAATTCATGCAACTGGAAGAGGGGCTCGTGGGGACCTCCGATCTACAGCTGGTTGGTCAGAAGCAGAGGAGACTGCCTGGACTCGAAGCCGACATCTGAAGTAGGGGTGGGGGTCTCGTAGGACTGAGCACGTAGATCTCGTAGGATCTGACACGATCTCTAGGCAGACAATTCAGAACGAGTTAAACCGTAACTCAGCTGGTGGCACAGAAGTGCTTGGTGTGTCACACATCTGGCATCAGGAGGACAGGAGTGTAGGCTACTGAGGGCAGGGGAGAAACCCTAGTGCTTTCCTTTCATGCTAGATTTTCCGACTCCAGGCTGCGCCCTAGAAACTGCTGAGGTTTCTCGGCGTTTTGTTTCAGAAGCAATGGCTACAGAGTGCAGACATCCACATCTGTGTGCTTTTCTCTGCGGAATGCGTGAAATACGATGCAAGTCATTCTCCAGACCATCAAGAGGGATCGCAGCATCTTGGAAAATGTTTCTTAAATGGACAGTGGTATTGACTTTGCAACGTGCAGACTATTTCCCCAGGAAAATCTTCTGGGTTAACGCAGTGTGACCTTATCCTGTGCTAGGAGTTCTCTTCCACCCACAGCTGGTCCTGTGGAGATGGAAAACATGCACACGCCCTAAAATCTTGTCCCTGATGAATGGCTTCAGGGGATGCTAAATTCCCAGGCAGGCGGAGACAAAAGAGAAAGGGACACTGGCCATAGTGGTTCTGGCTCAATTTTACTGATGTTTCACTGTGATGTTATTTCTGGCACCATTTTGATTAGTGACTCAAGGACTGGTTTTAACTTGGGGAGAGACTGTTTCTTAACACATTTCATTTGTGTCTTATCTCCTCCACTAAAATTCAGCTAAGTTAATGCTCTGTTTACCTAGTGCTGGAGGAGATAGAAAAACCAAGTCAGATCCGATCTTTCCACTTGAGAGAGGCCTACAGTAGGAGATATAAGACATTATGTAAACAATGCCATTACAAGGCAGAATAATAACAATAATAGAATTGCCAAATGATGTAGAAGTTTAACATTTCATGGAGAAATCTACCTTTCCATCTACTCTTTCTTCTACGCTCCCCTTGGCTCACCACACTCTAGCCATGCTGTTTTCTTTCTCTTTCTAGAGCAGGGCACATTTGTTTCTGCCTCAGGACCATCGCACTTGTTCTTTCCTCTGCTTTCTGTTCTTCCTCTGAAACCTTGCTTGCCTCATTCTTTTTCATCGTTTGGGTCTCAGCTCAGATGTCCTTATGTCAGGAAGTCCCTCCTGATGACCTTATCTTACTTATTTGTTTTGTTATTTGTCTCTCTTTCCAATAGAATGGAAGCTTCCCATATATATTTGGGCATTGTGAGTACACTACGCTGATAAACATGCCAGTACTCAAAACATAACTGAGATTCAAAGGCCGTGTAGTTAGCTCTCGAACAATGCAGAAGTTAGGGGTGCCAACCTCCCACGCACTCAAAAATCCATGTATAACTTTGGACTCCCCCAAAACATTACTAATAACCTACTGTTGACTGGAAGGCTTACTGATGACATAAACAGCCGATTAACACATTATCTTGTGCATTACATGTATTATCTACTGTATTCTTTTTTTTTAAAATGTTTATTTATTTTTGAGAGAGAGAGAGAGAGAGAGAGAGAGTGAGCAGGGGCAGGAAGGGGCAGAGGGAGAGGGAGACACACAGAACTCGATGTGGACTCCAGGCTCGGTGCTGTCACCACAGAGCCCAACGCGGGGCTCGAACCCATGAACTGTGAGATCATGACCTGAGCCAAAGTCTGGTGCTTAACCGACTGAGCCACCCAGGCACCCCGTTATCTACTCTACTCTTACAAAGAAATAAGCTACAGAAAAGAAAATGTAAAGAAAATCATAAGAAAGAGAAAATACATTGATAATACTGTATTCATTGAAAAAAAAATCCACATGTAAGTTGACCCTTGCAGTTCACACTCGTGTTATTCAAGGGTGAACTGGATACAGAGAGAAGAGAACAAGACTGAGAGTTGATCTTTGGGTTTATCCATTTAGGTGGAATGAGCAACAAAAGAAACCAGCAAGGGAAGCTGAGAAGGGAGAGGAGGAGGATAGCACAGGGAGAGGGAAGCCAAGGGCACTGGGCACCTGCAAGTGGGAAGCTGATCAGAGCTAGAGAGACATCGAGGAGGATGGGACACTGGGATCGGCTGTGACAAGTGAGTGGTCACTGGTGGCTTCTGAAGGAAGCAGGGGCAGTAAGGGCAGAGGTCAAGGCCACGAGGATTTACAGAAGGGGGGTGGGGAGGATGCGGGTCTCCAGGAACTGCACATTCCACCCGCTGGTCTGCAGGCAAGGAAGGAGAGAGTGCACCATGTTGGGGCCACAACAGCTGTGACAACTTGCTTTTGGGATAGATGGGATGGTTGGAGTTGGAGGGCAGACCAAGAGGGAACCTCAGAGGGGAAACACAGTGAAGGGAGCAGGGGGAGGTTTTACAGAGAAACCTGCTGGGAGATGTGGGAGAAGGAGGGGCTGAGGCCAGGGAGGAAGGGTCAGGGCCAGGGCCAGGCTGGGGGGCTGGGGTGTTATCCTGATCAATAAGAACACTGACGATGGCCACGAATTATGATCTACAATTTTGCAGAGAAGTGGTAGGTGAGACTGTTCCTTTTATTTTCCAAGTTTGGGAGTTCTTTACTTAAGATGTTCCTTAAGGTTTTTCGTCTTAAATTAGAAGCACCTTGTTTTAGAACCAATTTAATATGGTTTAACGAACATCTCCCAGATGAAGGAAACATGATTTTTTCCCCACAACGTATAGGGCTTTTCATCCCCTCTTTATGTTTTGTATTTTTTGATTTTTCAGGTAATATATGCTCATTGTCAACAGTCAAACTGTAGGGCTCCTGGGTGGCTCAGTTGGTTGAACGTCTGACTCTTGATTTCGGCTCACGTCGTGATCATAGGGCTGTGGGATTGAGTCCCGCATTGGGCCCTGTGCTGGGCAGGAGTCTGCTTAGGATTCTCTGTCCCTCTCTCTCTCCCTCTGCCCATCCCTTGCTCACATGTAGGTGTCCACATGTGTTCTCTCTCTCTCTCTCAAAAAAAGAGAGCAAAATTGGAAAACACATAAAAGTGAAAGGATCTTAAAATTATCTGTATTTCTACTGCCCAGAAATGACTGCTCCAATACAGCGCAAGGGCAAAGCGTACGAATTCCAGAAGCACCTGCCATGCATGGCTCAAATCTGGCCCTATTACTTCCTACTGAGGGACAGTTGCAAATTACATAAACTGTAAAGCTTCAGTGCCTTCTCACATAAGTTAGAAACTGTGGTAACAGTCCCTGCCCAGCAGGGCTGTTGGGACAGTGATGTCTAATGTCTCCAGAGCACACCCCTGGTACCTCCAAAGTGTCCACTTTGGTGATAATGGCTTCTTCCACTTGACTCTTTGAACAGACAGATGTTCTGTCCCTTGTGGAGGGGGGTTGCCTTGTCTGAATACTTACGTATCCTGCTTTTGTTCCCACATACCATTAATCTGTGAACACCCTCCTGGAACATTTGCAATGATCCCTCTGTTATTCTAAGGTGAGCAATGGCACAATTCCCCCCAGGACCGAAAGAGCTGCTTATTTTCGTGACCTGGTGACATCGACTCTTTCCACCCTTTTGAAAACTGAAGAATGCTGCCCATCATAATCACACAAGCTCACTTTACAGAGAATCGTCACAGGGCAGTGGCCAGCCCTTATTCTTTCTTCACATAAACAGAAGAGAAGCAAAAACGAATGACTGGCACCATGCCAGGATGTCACAGAAGAAACAGACCCAAATGTGCCCAGTGTTCAGTTCTCCACCCAGTCTTTGCTGCTTCTCTTGTGATTTGGGCTCTGTTTTCACAGGAAAAAAAAAAAAAAAGGAGAGTCCCCTTTTGAATCTGAGTTTCAGACAATGCTCAGTGGTGCTGGGGGTTCAAGTCACAGGGAAGGGACACAGCATAAGCAATATGGCCCCAGGGCTACTGCAGCCCTTCCAGACACTGGCTTTGCCTTCAGAGGGAGATATTTCCTCAACCCCACCTGCTGGCAGCTGATGCAATTGCTGGGGTCACCAACAAAGCCCCTCCAAGGTATTTCAACCCTCCACTAAACCCTCTCCGAGTGCCCGAGTGAAATGCAGGGTCTGCGTTCAAACCTGACTCTGTCGTCCCCATTGTAATTTGCGATACATCAGGTCATTGCTAGGCTAGAAAGAATCAGCAAATTGTCTTTAAAAGCAATTTGAATTTTCTTCCAATAAAGGACACGGATTTTAATTTTTTGAGCCACGGACACAATTTTCTTCCTTGGACAGACCCCATTTATCAAATGCCACAGGATCTTAACAAAGCATACATCATATTCAATCGTGTGAGGTCGTCCTCCAACCTGGGTTTAATAATTCTGCTCTTAAATGCCATCTGATGGGCGATTGATCCATCGTACTCCTAACCCAAGGTACGGAGGTGTAAATGCACAGAGAAGGATCTGGAGGCTGGTGAGGCTGACGTTACAGCCGGGGTGGAGAAGGTTCTCTACAGCTCAACTTCTCTCCATTCTGCAGATGAGTTCTCTTACTAGCCTGTGGGTTTTTGCACAGGGCTAGGAGCTCACCCTTGAAACCTGGGGGTGCAATTCGAAACACATTGTAATACCAGAAGTGGTCCTTGATGGCAGGCTGATTTGCCTGCATGGAGCCAGTGCCCTGCTGGGGTCTATGTTGTTCTGGAATTTCTAGTGGATTAAAGGGCCCATAGAGAAACTGGGTTCCATATGTGGAGATACCCAGCCCTCCAGAAAAGCACAGGGGAGGGGAAGGAGGGGGTTGGGTCATGACGGCAGGGCAGGGGTAGGGGATGGTGGTGGTGGTGGTGGTTTGATTAGCAGTCAGCACTAAGGCAGGGGGTGGGGGCAGGACATTGCGTGTGCAGAACATTTCTCTCTTTTCCAGGCCCTCCCACTCTTGGTTTGAACTTGGTAATGCATGTGAAACATATCAAGGTGGTTTTTAGTTTAAGCGCTTTCAAATTCCTGTCCAAAGCTGCTACACAGGGCCTTCCAAGCAAGGCCACATTTTCAGGTGTGCTTAAATGATGAATGAAGAATTGATAATGAAACTGCTACCATTTACTGAGCATCTTGCATGTGCTCTACAATATGCTGAGTACATAGGTAGACTATCTTATTCTGAAAACAATCATGTAAGTCATTGATTTTCACCCCCCCCCCATTTTATAGGAGAAGAAACTGAGGCTCAGGACAACTAAATAGCTTCCCAGATTCATGCAGTAGGTACACGGTGGACCTGGACCTGTATTTGGTGGAGACAGGTAATGTGACCCTGGATCAGTCTGATCCCAAAGTCCCTGCTTATCTCAGATACGCCATGAAGCTGGTCTAAAATTACCAGCCACACCTGCCACGTTCCTTGCGCATTGCTTACAATAGCCAAGGAGTGGAAACAACCTGATTGGCCGTCAATGGATAAATGAATAAAGAAGTCCTAGTATATACACACACAATGGAATATTATTCGACCATAAAAAAGAAGGAAATCTTGCCTTTTTTGACAACATGGATGGACGCTGAGAGCATCATGGTAAGTGAAAGAAGTCGGAGAAAGACGCATACTATATGATCTCGCTTATATGTGGAATCCAGAAACAAAACAAAACAAAAAGCAAACTCATAGAGAGATCAGACTTGTGGTTACCAGAGGCAGAGGGTAGGGGGCGTGGGATTTGGAAGAAGATGGTCAAAAGGTACAAACTTCCAGTTATAAGATGAATCAGCCCTGGGGATTTGGTGTACAACCTGATGACTACAGCTAACACTGCTGCATGGTCTATAGAAAAGTCGTTAAGAGAATAAATCCCAAGAAGGAAAAGACATTTTTCCCCTTCCTTCCCTTCCCTTCCCCACTTCCTTCTTTCTTTCCTTCTCTCTCCTCTGCTCTCCTCTCCTTTCCCTTTCTTCTCCTTCTCCTTCTTCTTCTTTTCCTTCCTGCCTTCCTGCCTTCCCTCCTTCCTTCTTTCCTTCCCTCCTTCCTTCCTATCTATGTGAGATGATGGATACTAACCAAAATTACTGTGTGAATCATCTCACAATATATATAAGTCAAATCACGATGCTATACATCTTAAACTTATATAGTGCTATATGTTAATTATATCTCAATAAAACCGGAAAAAATAAAATTACTGGCTAGGAAAAAGAAAATAATTGTGAATGCATGACTGTATACTTTTCCCAGTGGCACAGAAAATTGTGAACTGATTTGGCAGTGAGGTTTAAGATGCAAATGAGTGGATGCAGATTGCTGACGAGCCTGAGCAATTTGGAGAACAGCTCAGGGTCGGATGAGAAAACAACGCAAGTGAACTCCTCTGAGTTTTGGCCCTCGGCACACGCCTGGGAGGGGCAGAAAACAGGAGATTTTGAGCATTTTTGGAAAACTGAGATTCACCATGAGTCCTACATTCAGTTGGGACCCTCCCTCCCGCCTCCACACTGGGCATCTCCTCCAGGCCTGAGAACCAAGTGTCTGCGTGTCCAGAACATTCTTGCTAAATCACTGGCTTGGAAAGCTGTGAAAAGAGTCAGCAGACCTTGAACCAGAGGGTAACCCAGACAATTCGTGCATGACAAGACCAGCCCTCTCCGGTGGATGGCTCTGATGCTGCACAGGTGTGTGCGTGCAAAGGCAAGTCTGTCTTGAAGCCAAAAGATCAAACACATAGGCAGGTGTCTCTGACAGGCTGTACCGCCCGACTATTGATGGTTATGGATCCTACCATTGTTTTTTGGTTTGCACTTCCTCACAAGCAGGGTCCAAAGAAAAAGGAGGTAGTGTAAGCCCTCCTTTGCTGGGAACGCACAGTGTCTCATATGGAGAATCTGGCTGGGAATTGAAAAGCCCTGGTGTTATTTCTGGCTGCAATATTAATTCATAGGGTTGAGAAAAGCATGAGTTTGTTTTTTTTTTTTGCTCTCAGTTCCCCATTCCATTCATTCCTATTTGCCCCCCTTCCCACCCCCACCCCTACTCTAAGCCATTTAGAAGGTTGATCATATATGGTAACTGATCAAATACGGTAACTGTGGGTACATTGTATGTTTCCTTCCCTTTGCGTGCACTGTTTTCCGATCTGGAAACCATCCTCTGAACTACAGCCAGATACATCTCGTCTGTTCTTCAGCTTCCTCCTTGAACCCTGCTCTGAGCACCTCTGAAATCCAACAATGTGTGTCATCTGACAGTCTCATGGCCTCTTTTGCCTCCTGCCATGCATTGCCAGTTATCTGTTTCCCACTTGCCCAACCAATTTACCTAGTTGCAAGCTGCAGCAAATACCTTATTCTACTCTTTTGTGTCTCTCCCTCAATATCAGCACACTGATGGCATGGAACTCAATAAACGTTTGTTGACTGAAACATAAAACAGCAATGTTAACAGCACCTTTTATTGACGGCTTATCATCTGCCAGAACAACGCTAAGAGCTTTACAGTGCAATTTCTCACTCATAACATTTGGGGGGCTTGATTATGCTCCCTTTACAGTGGAGGGAACTGAAGTTCACTGACAAGTTAATGACCACAGAACTAGCAGGTGCTGGACTTGAGATTCAGCCCTGGAGCGGTAGGATTCCATTAGGGTTCCACTGCCATGCTGCCCCGCCCCAGTCAAGAAATACTTGATCGGCTAAAACAACAATACAACATGAATCTGTGATTCACACAGTGACAGAAATAGCAAGCAGGCAACTAAAACAGAAGGAAGAAGGAGACAATGTGAGGTTCCAAAGAGCTCTCCAGGTAGCAGATTCTCATACTGGATCCGCATGGAGACCACACTGCCGAGTGCTTCAAACCCCGAACTCTGAACTCAAACTCACTGGGTAAGTCTGGGCCCTATAACATACCAGCTGCTTGATCTTGAGCGAGTGACTTGAAGCTTCCTCATGCATCTAATTGGACAATAATGGTACCTCCTTCATTTGGTTGCCTTGAGGATTCAATATATATATACATGGGATGTGCACATATAAATCAATGTCAACCATTACCATCAAGAACCTCTAACTTAGACCAAAGCAATAGAATCTAAGTGTAAAGGTAGAAGTTGGGCATTTCACAGGGATTTTTGGGGGGGAAAGAACTCCGTTTTTATCTTCCACTTCCTAACACCACAAAGAAACTGCTGATAGGTAGCCCTGTCAGCAACCCCAAAAAACTGTGTCTTAAAGATTACCAAACACACCGCCGCCATGCTGACCGGGAAACTCGTCACGACGGAGGTCAGAGTCTGGACTTAAATGGCGGTGAGAGAAAGCATGGGCACCAGGAAGGACCTGGTGACACCTCAGTAGGTGAACTCGTGTTGTCTATAATTACTAAGCCCCGTGATGAAGAGCCCGTGCAAACCTGGTCTGTGATTGTTCCTTACGAGCTAGGTGACCTTGGACTGGGTGACCTCAGCTCCATCTCTTATCTGTAAAATGCGGACGTCATAGTAGCCACCTCAGAGGATCCTCGAAAGGATTAGTATGTCTTTAAAGGACTTCGAACCAAAGAAACACCTTTAATTTAGTTTCCTTTTTACAGCTGTAACCAGTCTAGACAAGCAGTTCCCTTGGGTGGTCAAGATGTAGCCCTCGCAGAGCCGAAGGGCTTGCTCTAGACTATTTAACAAGATTCCCTAGAGCTCCAAGTATTTTATTCCCTACAGTGGAGTAAATATGGGAATTTTATTAGATGGCTTCAGCTGGAATTCTCAGCATCCCCTCACGGCAACTTCTGCCCTGCAATGGTTATCTGATGAGGTCTATTAAAATTTAGAAGCTGTGACTTTTTTTTTCTGATGTCATCAGGTGATACTTTTCAGAGGAAGGTGGGATTGTGTTTCAGTAGCTGAGCAATTTTTTTCCAAGGCTTTACCTAAGGCTTCATGGGCGTGGGAGGCCAACCGAATATAACATCAGTAGCTTCAAGGAGGCCACACCAACCTCATCCCTGTTCCCATTCTGATCCTCGCCCCCCCCACCCCCGCCCCCAGCACACAGTGAGAGCTGGCATTCTGTGCCTTGCCTGCTGCCATGCCTGGATCCGGGCCCTCAAAAGAGGTGTCAGCTGCAATTTGCCCCCCAGGGTGGAATACAACAAGCATTTCCTCTGCTCAGAAAATGCTTGGGGGTGCCCTGAGCTCTTGGCCAAGACAGAAAACAAGCAGCAGGCTCTTTGGCCTAGACCAGGAGACGCTGTGGAAAAGCCCCCAGCGGCTGCCTCAAAACAGGGAAATCACAGACAGAATGCTCCTTTGGGGAAACACAAACAAAGCCGCCTGGTGTGGGACATGGCAGCCCCTGAGCTTGGACCCAGGCTCCCCAGGGAGGAGAGAACAGAGAGCCCTCAGATTCCGAGGAACCGCTGCCCTGAGACTTCCATTCAGCTCTGGGTCCCCGGTGGCGTCGGCTACCTAAAACACCAAATTGCCTACTTATAAGCTTGGGTTGCAGCTTGTTTATTTTCTAACAGAATTGTCTGTCAGAAGACCTCCTTAAATTTCCCCTGGAAACTTAAAGGAAACTCATGAATAACAATCCTATACACACTTCAGAAATGGAGGATTTTGTTTTCCTTCTTTGAGAAATTAAGAAAGACGGTTTTGTATTCCTACTCATTTCTCAGACAAGATGATATGAAATTAAAGATTGGATATCTTTATTAAATGAATTAAAGATTGGATATCTTTAATTTTGCTTTTATTGTGTAGCAGATGAATACACTGATAATAACGAGTGAGTATTTATTGAGCTCTTACAGTTTATCAGACATGGTCTAAGTATTTTATATGTAATGTCTCATTCAAGAGTTTTTATTCCCATTTTATAGAGGGGATTTGGTCTGAAAATTGGGACTTAATGCCTAATTCACTGACTCCAGGGGATATGCCCTGCACCCAGGCTAAGCTGACCCTCTGTGACAGGTGGGCCAGCTGCCCACCCACCGGTTCTTCCCAGTATCCCTGTTGGGGAGGTCATGTGACTGTTCCGGCCAACAGGATGTACATAGAAGGGAAGACCACCATTGCCACATCTGACACATAAAAAGTCTGATGGGTGTTTCCCTTCTCTGTCTTCTTTTGGTAAATGAATAGCCACTGGGCTGCTAGAGGAGGGCAAAGTCACAAGATGACCTTGAGTGATCCCATGGAAGGCTGTCTACCAACCAGAACATTGTCAGACTTACTGTGAGTGAGAAATACATTTCTGTCATGTTAAGTCCCTCAGATCTCCAAGATATCTGCCGCAGAAGCCCAAGTTACTTTCACTGACGTGCCTATAATAAAAATGGATCGACTGTCCACATTTAAAAAGTTATTGTTAGTGCAAGAATGGCCACATTGTTCTAAAGGGCATGTTTTCTCTCAATCTGCAGGGTGTGCAATCATATTGAAGAAATTCTCCTCTAAATTACATGATAGGGACCATGTACCCTGTTTCCATCTTCCAAAGGGAGTCAGTATGACATGAAAATTGTCAGATTGCACAATCATGTATTGGGAGCCCATCTGGTGTGGGGATGAGCTCATACCCTTGAGAAAGAAGAAAATTTCCAGCTGAGGAGGGTTGGTGAGCCTCCCCAAATAGGCCAGCTGGTTTTCAGAAGGTCCAGGGGTGGGGTGGGACAACGCTTAGTGAAGAGCATCCAGGAACCACACTGGTCAAATGGCACGGTCACCATGATTGTAAATGATGTAAAACATGTTGCACTTATTAACTAAGGGCACGTGATCGTTAAGCCTCACAAATTTAGTATCCTTGTCCTCTGTCTACAGCAGCAACCCCGGGTCAGTACATAGTGTGACTCCTGCTCACGTCTCATGTGATTCCCCTTCCTATCCCTTTGCCTTGTTAACTCCCACTGGACTCTAAGATCTCTGCTCACGTGTTGTCACCTCAGGAACACTTCTCTGAACAACTGAGAACAGCCAAGTTCCCCTACTGCACCCTCTTAGACCACCAGGTACATTGTCCTCAAAGCATTGACCCATGATTGTAATTTCACGTGAATTTGTATAATTATTATATTAGCACTAGTGAATGAATGCATGATTGTCAGATTTCCGCCATTGGAATGTAACCTCTATAAGAATATGGAATCATGTTTGGTTTTGCTCACCATCCCATCTCCGGAACATAGCCAATACCTACACAGAGTAGGTGCTCGCTCAGTCCTTGTTAGATGAATGAGCAAACACATCAATGAATGAGTCAATCTGCACTTACTTAGTAGAGAAGCTGAGGCAGACCTACGCCATACCCAGATTCACTGTAAAAGCTAGAAACGTCACTTAGAATACTTGGCTCCAACAACTGCTACAGACTCTCTTTTTCCAAACGACTCTGTTGAAGAGACTACTGAAGAGAATCAACCTGAATTTGCGTAGCTGAGTGTGGCCCCAGAGCAAACATCTAGCATCACTTCTGAGATCCTTCCCCACAGGAGGCCAGCCACAAGCTTCCCTGAGCCTGGATGTGGTATCCTTACTTAGAACACCTCCCAGCGGTGTGGAGAATCAAAAAGAAGGGAACACATTTGAAAGTATTGGGTAAACTCTAAAAAGATAAGCATGTGTAGTTTTCTTGACGTTAAGAAGTGTGAGAAATTATCTCTCAATTGATGGGATCTTGAAAAGATACCAGTTTAGGAAGAATAGGACATTTTGAGGATGTTAGGCAAAAACTCTCCATTGAGTTCAATGTCATTATTTTTTCATGGCAATGGCAGAGAAATTAGATCCCCCAAGGACTTCATCAGCCCAAAACCAAGAGACACCCACACAAACATACAATTTAAGTGAAAAACACATCAGTCCCCTTCCAGTAGGATTACCATCTGCAGGCCCTACCTAAGTAGGATTTAGGAGTTCCTCCAAAAGGAATCGGATATTGGTCCAAAGCTAAAACTCTGAGTTGATTTCCACAGAGCTTTGGAAGTAGATTCGCATGTGTTGGAAGGAACTGACCCAAAGGGAGACATAGTTGATGTTGTGACTGACAGCTTTTTAAACCTCCAAAGTATTACTTTCTTACTGGAACCAAGGAAAATGCCTTCCAGGACGATGAAAACACACCCCATGTCACACTCAAAAAATAATTTAAGAACAAAGTAAAAGTTGAGTTCTTACATTCTTTGCAAATACTGTCCACATCAAAGAAGCATTAGAAAATTCAAGAAGGGGAGTTTTGCTCCTGGTCTGATTACAAAGACGTGCTTCTGTGTCAACATAAGAACATACCCTTGCAAAAAACGGGGTGTGTGACATTCGAGCACTGGTGGAAATGCAAACACATCACCCTTTACTGACAGACGCCCACCAATGGGTGGCAGAAAATGTTAAAACACACAAACGTGCAGACTTGACAAAAGTTTAGAAAGACATATGATAAATTAGCTAATTTTTCTTTTTGGGGCGAGCCTTTTTTTCCCCTCCTTTCCCCGTAACACACGTTATAGATCACTGGAGAAAAGGCTAAGCCCCACGCCATATGTAGGCATTAAATAATACAAAGGGCACAGCCCTTTGAAAGCATACATTGCCGTAGCGCCATGATGAAAGGGGAACAGCAAAAATAGCAAATTGAGAATCAAAGCCTAACTTTCCACATGTGGAAACGTTTGCTGGAATCGTGGCAACATTCGCCGGTCCCAGATTGGTTGTATTCGTTGTTTCAGAAGATACGAATGAATCATTAAAACCCCAACCTCGTTTCTGAGGACTCGCTCGCCTTGAGGAGAATGCAGCCCTGACATCACGATCACTGATCATGCAGACAGCGGACAAAAGTTGCACCTTCCAAATAGTTCAATTTCTAGAACCTCTCAGCTTCACAAACACAATTTCGACTAGGAAGAAAACACATGAACCTTTCTCTCTGACTACTAGCCCCATCCCAGGATGGTAGGGTCACTGCAAGGAGTAGCTGGGTAATTGACGTGCCTGGGCGTGGCCAGGTAGTTGTGGGCGTGGCCCTCAGTCACAAAGGGGGAGGGGAGATGCAACATAACAATGTAAAAAGGACTCTTCCCGGATTCCTGACCCTTGGGTGGTCACTAGGGCCACCGGTCCATATTTCCTCCCGGAAGCAGCGGTGATGGGTGAACACGGATGATTTGAAAACCATGGAACAGACCACACTTCTGGCAGGAAGGTGGGAATGCACCCTGGGCCATTTTCCCACTCCCGCTTTCTCTGATACAGCTTCCTTCCCCCAAATCAGGAGGACCAGGTATGTTGCCGCTTGGGGGCTCTGTTCAGCGGGCATTAGAAAATAAAAAGCATAAACAGAGTTGACAGCCCTCATGAAGGGTGCAGTTTCTACAAATAGACCAAAAATAAAAAGATAAAAACATTTCTAAAAACCGATGACATCCAACTTAAAAAAAAAAGTCACAATCGAAAACAGGCTCACATATGCCTTACATATGCGATCCACATCTCTGGGGCCAGAAGCAGTTTATGGCACGGTAATAATTCAGGTTGCTGGTCTCATTTATTTTATTTTTCCTATAATTCATACCGCGCGACCAGAAGGGGGAATGGGGGAGGTGGCTGGGAGGGTACAGAAGGGAGTTCATCGTGAAGCTTAAACTTCAGGGCTCCTCACTTCCTGGGGTCTCTCCCAGGTCTCCAGGGCCATTCCTAGCAATATGTGCACATACTCATCTTTGCATAAGTGAGCTATTTTAATTGTCATCTGTTATGACTCATGGCTCTTTCCACACTGACTTCTCCCACTTTGTTAAACTTCCCGTCTTGATCAGGTAGCATTGGACTGGCTGCAGGCATTTTTGGAATTCAGTAAGTATAAAGTTGAGTTGAGGTACATGTAGTTTGAGTTTAGGGGAATGTATATATGAGGTTCACACTCACTTCTAGCTGTGAAAAGATAGAGGTGAGATGTACCAGTGTAGAAATGGATTCCGGCCAGGTTCCTGACTCCTAGGTGCTGACACCTCGTGTTGTCCCCATTAGTCCAGAAAGAGACCTTATGCAGATATTACTACATGTTTACATGTTACAGCACTTGGCTATAAGGTATATGAACTCTGTCCACAGAGGAGAAATAACATTTAAAATGCTAGATGCCACGAGTGGCTGGGTGGCTGAGTTGGTTGAGCGTCCAACTCTTGATTTCATCTCAGGTCATCTCAGGTCATGAGATGGAGCCCTGCGTTGGGCTCCTCACTGAGTGTGGAGTCTGCTTAAGATTCTCTCTTCCTCTCCCTCTTCCCCTCTCCTGCTTGCATGCCCGTGTGTGCTCTCTTTCTCAAAAAACAAAACAAAACAAAAACAACAACAAACAAACAAAAATTGCTAGGAGACAGAAGCTAGTCTGTGGAGAAACCTTCTAACCATTAGACCTGTAAGTGAAGAGTTAGTTGCTTATAACTCCTGGTCAAAAGTGGAAGATTATCCCCCTGGCAGGAGTATATATATTATATATATATATATAATATATACATATATAATGTATATAATATACAACATACACAATCACAAAAGCACCCTATAATTTTTTTCTTATCAAAAGAAGAATATAATTGAATTTTCCCAGAATTCCTATGTTTAGAGGACACACACCTGTGCTTTGACTGTCAACCACAAGTATGTTTGGTAACAGATCCTATGAAAAGGAAGCTTGGCAGAAGGCTTTCCAAATGTGACGGCAGTTCTAAAACTTTGTGCGCTATTTCCAACGATGAGTTATGACTCAGAAAGAAACCTTTCTAGCCCAACAGTAATGAAAGGACCCATTCTGATCAGCCGTGCTGGAGGAAGACAGACTCATGGCCTCGTGAAGAAGAGATCAAAGGGCAGGCAGCCAAAGATGTGGGACAAAGAAGGATAATGGACATGCGTCAGGCAGTTAATTAATCAATGTGTCATCTCTCTGGATTTCGTGATGCGTGTGGTATTTGTCAGCTCTCTGACATTTGTAATGTGCTGTTGTTTTCCTTTCACACCTATGTTTGTATAATTTAGTTTTCTTTCACAACTTCCCCACCCCGGGTTATAGAATTATAGATTCTGTATAGATTGTAGGCTGCACAGGGATGTCAGGGTGGCCCAGTCGGTTAAATGTCCTGCTCTTGATTTCAGCTCGGGTCATGATCTCATGGTTTGTCGGTTCGGGCCCCACATCTGGCTCCCTGCTGACAGTGTGGAGCCTGCTTGGGGTCTCTCTCTCCCTCTCTCTCTCTCCCCCTCCCCCACTCGCTCTCTCTGTCTCTCTTGAAATCAACTTAAAAAATTTTTTAAATAAAAAATAAAGTCTTCCCGGTTGAATTTAAAGTTCATCCAGAGATTGACAGTCATCACTTTAGCCAAGAGAGAGACTGTAAGCCATGAAACCATTACTATGAAATAACGAAAAAAATATATATTGGTCCCTGTGCCTGGTTCCGGGTGTAGAGATCCTAAAACCCTTGTAATTTTCCTAAGTGATTAGAGTGCAAGGAACATCTTCTGTTCTAATATTTGGTCTTTGACCCTGGTTCTTGACACAGAGCTCCTAAATCCGCTGGAATTTCCTGGGTGGTAGCAGTGTCTTTTGTTTCAATGAGGCCACTCCCGGGTGGGCTCCCGGATCGGATCGGGGCTGGTCACCAGAAAGACCAAGCCATAAATAGAAACTTGGAATTTTTGGCCCCACCCTCTGTCCTCCAGGAAGGGGAGAGGGGCTGGAAATGGAGTTAATAATTGATCATGCCTTCGTGATGAAGCCTCCGTAAAAGTCCCAAAAGTACTGGGTTCAGAGAGCTTCCGGACTCGTGAACACAGCTACCTGTGGGGAAGGTGGCACAAACCAAACCCCAACGGGTCAGGAGCCCAGGGTCCTCTCAGATCCCACCCTGTGTATCTCTTCATCTGGCTGTTTATCGATATTCTTTCTCATATCCTTTCTCATATAATAAACTGGTAAATGTGAGAAGTGTTTCTCTGAGTTCTGTGAGCTGTTCTAGCAATGACGGCGTCCAAGAATGGGGTCAGGGGAACCTCTGATTTGTAGCTGAGTCGGACAGAGGTCATGGGAACTTGGGGTCTACTACTTGTGACTGGTGTCTCATATGGGGGAGCCCTTGTGGGTCTGAGCTCCTAACCTGGGGTATCTGTGCTCCAGGCAGTCTGTGCCCCAATTGCTTGGTGTGGAAAACCCCACACCCAGTGCCCGAAGTGTCATGAGTGTATGACAGCGTGAAAATAAAGGAGAACATGCAGAATTTCCCCCAGGCAATTAACTAAACAAAACATAGAGGAATGGCCATTAGTCACCCCCATCACTAATAAATAAAGGCACTCCTGATGAATTTTTCCCAAGATAAAAAACAGAAAGAATACAGTATATTGAAAAACAGCACGTCTCCTTTGTACATGCTCTAGTAGATACCGCACACGTGCACAAACGTGCTCTTACTCAATCCATGCACCTCTGTGAACTGTTACCCCCACTCTATATGGCGGGAAGCAAAGGCTAGGAGAGAAAAAAAAAGATTTTCTGGTAAAGACTTCCCTGAGCAAAGTTCGTTTCTCCCTGCTCTTCCCTTGAAGACTCCATTAGTCAAAATGCAATTATTTGGTTTCTCAGTTCTTCTCCAGGAGACTCTGAGCTCTTGACGATGGGCCAGTCTTTTGTGCTAAATGTCCCTTTAAGCCAATCCTGTCTGCCAGCATGAGTGGGGGCTGGGAGCAGGTAAACTGCCTGGGGTGGTAAGTCCTGTTTGGAACTGCTCAGCCCATCCCTGGTCCGGCCAGCTGCTTTTGGCTCTGGGCAACGCTACCTTCTCCCAGCCCCTCAGCTTAGTCCTGCAGGCTGCTAACTGGCCCTCCTGACCCCTCCCCTGGGTCAGTGAACTGGTTTCCACTTGCATTCCTGGCTCTCCCCCCAGTGACTGCTTCCTGGATGCACCTGTGGGCATTACCCGCTGGCTAATGGGGGAACAGGGGGAGCAAGGTTGTGCAGGCTACAGGCATCTGCCCCTGGACCGACCAGCCCAGCTTAGCCAGAGACAGGCGGTGAGCAAGCAGGAGGCACAATTAGCTTCTCACAGTGCTTGACACATAAACACGAAGTATCTGGTGAACGGAGCTGAGGCTGAGCAGGGGACAATTTGTTTATCCAGGCCTGGTGGCCAATAATTCAGTGTTCTCCTCAGGACACTTACAATGTCAAGGGAAGTCCTGGAGAAGCCCCCTGAAGGGGAGCTAGCCCACCCTTACCTACTTGACTTAGAGTCGTCGTTTTTATGTACCTTGATGAGACACAAGAGAAGACAGACAAGAGGTAAAGGGAGACCGAGGTGAGGAGCAGGAACCCCAAACTCAAGTGCAGTCAGAGCAACAATGAAGACGACGGAATTTTCCTGACTCAGGAATTCTACCAAACGCCAACCAGCGGTTCAGGAAAAGCTTCACGTGGACAAACCACCCACGTGACTGCTGGAATCTTCCATCTGGGAGACTTTTCCCAGTATTCTTTCAGATTCACAACTCATCATTTGGAAATACCATGTGCGTTTTTCAGATTGCCATCAGATTTGGGAAGACTGCTCTCAGTTTCTCTTGTGATCTATCACAGATAGACTTGCCATTTGTAGTAGAACTCTAGGTATGTGCCCTTCAAACACAAGCATTCTGGAAACAGATCTCATTTCCACTTGAACCGTCTTCACCCCGTTGGCCAATGGGGTGGTGAGAATCCTGGAGGGCTGTGTCCCCTCTGTGAAGTCAGCAGGGCCCTTGGGCACGTCTTCCAGGGAGACGTCCCCTCAGTGAGTCCAGACATTCCATGAGGAGGGATGGGGGAGGGGTGGCCACATGGCCCTGCACTGCTTGGCCATTACAGTTCATTAAGGGATTAGATGCCACCAAATTACACCTACAAATACAAAGGCCAGCTGTGTGTCCTTGGTGCCAAGCAGTGTGATGAGCCACCTGACAGAGACAGCAAAACCACTCAAGTTGACTTAGTGAGGGAAACTAGGTCGTGAAAACCGTCAACGGAAGATGAGCTAGTGACACCCCTTCAATAAGCATCAGGAGAAGAGGTCGCCCTGCTACTCTGCCTTTGTGCCCCCCAGTGGGTCTGCATCCTTCCTCCCAGTCTGGGCTGGGCAAGTCCCCGTGGCAAGTGGGGACCTGGTGGCTTAATGAGACCAGTCTGGGTGGGTGGATGGATGGGGAAAGCAGACCCTCTCACGTTCCCCTGTGAAGGGCTCCACACCTCCAGCCAGTGGACTCAGAAGGGCCACCCTCCTGCAGAAAATGTTCTCTCTCGAGAAAAAGAGGCTGTATATGGATGTCTGACTTTGGAGGCTGCTGGGGAAGCCACAAAGGATGGGGAGGTGAGGATGGAGACTCAATACTGCCTCTCAGTGTTCTTCCCTCTGCCTCCTGTCCCATGGCCACAGGCTCCTTACCAGCTGGTCACCACCCCCAACACCTGGATGCGCGCACACACACACACACACACACACACACATGCACAGACAAGACACAGACACATACGTACACACACAGACACAAACACATCTTTTGAGAGAAACAGCATCTCTTGTGTAAGAGGAACATGAACTCATGGAAAGGGCATCCTTGTCTTCATAGCCAGAAAAACCTTGCTTTAAATCACAGGACTCGGGGGGGTGCCTGGTTGGCTCAGTCGGTTAAGCATCCGACTCTTGGTTTCGGCTCAGATCACTGTCCCTTGGTTCATGACATTGAGCCCCTCGTCGGGCTGTGCGCTGACAGTGCGGAGGTTGCTTGGGATTCTCTCTTTCCCTCTGTCTCTGTCCGTCCCTTGCTCTCTGTCTCTCCCTCTCAAAATAAATACATCAATAAACTTTAAAATAAACTAAAAAAAAAATCACAGGACTCTGTCATTTGCTAACAGTAACCTCCGAGTTTCAACAACCTCATCTCAAAACGGTGACCAAAGCATCCACATTATCGGGCTGCTTGGAAAACTGAACTGCTTACGAAGCAGCTCGCAGTGCCTGGCATCTGGAAGATGGCACTCCATTAAGGTTAGTGACCGCCTCCCCCGCCCCCCCCCCGATTTCTCACGCTGCAAAGAAATGTAAGAGGAGATTCCAGACCCACCTGGTAGACAGGCCTGGCGACGCACCATGGTTTCAGCATCAGCTGCAGGACCCGAAGGTGTCCCCCTCGACACGTCCTCAGCGCCTGGGAAGTCAGGCCCCGAAGCCGATGGCCCCAGCTACATAGCAGGTCCTCTGAGCCAAGCGGCCCTACAGCCATGCCAGCTCCAGGCCCCGCCTTTACCCCTCTGGTCCCAGGCCCCCACATCCCGGGCTGTGTTCTTTTAGCCACGCAAAGTTCAAATGTCACCGAGATTTAATCAGGCAAGGGAAAAATGCAGTCAAAATAACTCTTGTTTCCTCTGCCCCAGTCTCCTACCTTCCCTCCACCCTCACTAATCTGCAGGGACTGTTTTCCCTCAAGGATTAGCAAATGGCTCATAAATCGAAATGTTTTCTCCCTGGCTCTGGGAACTCACCAGGGAGAAGGTAAAAATAAGCTTCACCCTGCAGATAATCGCATGCCATCCCTCCCCGTCTGTGGGCTGCTGTGGACGTCGAGCCGGCTTCGGGGGCAGGTCAAACCAGCATTTAGGGAAGAGCATAAGCCCAGAGTCATCACTGTGTTCTCGTGGTTTCGAGGTTCTGTCCAGGGTGAGAAGCAAAGGAGAAAGAGCCCGGGCCTCCCCTGCCAACATTCCTAAGGCATTCCATCTATTCTCTTAACTCTTTAAAACTTAGAGAACCGGAGTCTCTGGGTGGTGAAGCAAAAAGTCCAGTTTTACATCAGCCCTGGAGAGATGGCTATTTCTGTGGGCACTTTGCAAAAACACAGGCATTTTCTTTGGCGATTTTCCAAGTTTACATTACGATTAAAAGGGCTGTAAGAAAACTTATCTATCAGATTCAATATCAACATCTGTGATTTTGGAGGAAAGTAGATAAAAGAGGCAAAGTCAACATATCCCTTTTCTCCCTGTAACGGGTCATTTTCTGCAAACGTTCTTGCGATGCCACCACGCGCTGGATAAGCCCATGAAGACCTTCACCCGAGGAAAGGCATCCACTTAAACGGTACAGCGCTTTGCCGTGTTGATTACGTTTTTTGAGTTTTGATCTTTTTTTTTAATGTTTTTATTCATTTTTGAGAGAGAGAGAGAGAGACAGCATGAGCAGGGGAGGGTCAGAGAGAGGGAGACACAGAATCTGAAGCAGCCTCCAGGCTCTGAGCTAGCTGTCAGCACAGAGCCAGATGCGGGGCTCGAACCCACGAACAGTGAGATCATGACCTGAGCCGAAGTCGGACGCTTAACTGACTGAGCCACCCAGGCACCCCGAGTTTTGATCATTTTTCACCTTGTTTCAGAAGGGCATCTGAATCCTACTTTGATAGGTTATATGCCAAAAGGTGAGATCCCAAAGTGGGGAGGGCAGACAAGGTGTAGGGGAAGATTCAGTCCTATACAATCTGTATTGTGCAGAGAAGAGGTGTGTTTAGTCTTCACACAATTTTGATTGCACCGCCCTGAAGAACAGTGGTGGCCACCAAGGCATATTTTCCTTCTGCACATTCTTTCCATCGCTTAATTGATTGATTAGCTTGTCTCTTTAATTCAGAACTTAACTATCCTCTGAAAAGTAGTTGAGCACAGCTCACTAACCTCTTGGAGCATCCTGAAGTCAAGACATACTTGAGTTTGAATTTGGCCCTACCACTTACTGTGGGACCTTAGACAAGTTAATTAACTTCTCTGACTTATTTCTTTATCTGTAAGATGAGCATCATACTGAGCCCATGGGGTTGATGCGAGGATTAAATGGGTGATATTCTTAAAGGGGATAACATAGGCTGTGGCATGAAGCTGATTTTAATTTTTGTTTTGTTTTTTTTCTTTTTAGCACTTACCATGGTCAGGCAAATCAAGGACATACCTAGCCCTGATCATACGAACCTCTTTTGGTCATTTCAAAGTTGGTGTTTCTCTAAATCATCTTCTCTTAATTCCTTTTCCTTTTGCTATGGATAGATGCATTCATTCATTTAATTAATATGTGAAGAGCATTTTCATTTAAACTCTTCTTTGATGAGTTTCATCATTTTCCTATGAGTAATGGCTCTAGGGTAAAATGTTATGCATGATTTCGTTCCTGTATTTTTAAAAATTTTTCTTTCTGTTTATCTATTTTTGGGACAGAGAGAAACAGAGCATGAGTGGGGAAGGGACAGAGAGAGAGGGAGACACAGAATCTGAAGCAGGCTCCAGGCTCTGAGCTGTCAGCACAGAGCCCGACGCAGGGCTTGAACCCACAAACCATGAGATCATGACCTGAGCCGTAGTTGGACGCTTCACCGACGAAGCCACCCAGGTGCCCCTCATTCCTGTATATTATTCCTTCATTTCCATATACCCTGTCATCAAAGGTGAGGGGTTACTAAGGAATCCTGTTTTTCTACAAACAGTCCATCAGCAGAGATTGTTTTATTGAGAGAGAGAGAGAGAGAGAGAGAGGGAAAGAAAAGAAAGAAAGAAAGAAAGAAAGAAAGAAAGAAAGAAAGAAAGAGAAAGAAAGAAAGGAAGGAAGGAAGGAAGAGAAAGAAAGAAAGAAAGAAAGAAAGAAAGAAGCAAAATTAAAAATCAAATAGTATGTGGAAAATGATCGCTCCATTAACATTAGTTAACCACCTTGGAATTCTCAAGAAAAAACAAAGGCAAACTACATCAGAGTTAGCATTTGCCTGTCCCCCAGCTCATACTCTCCATCCTCTGGGGATTTTGGCTGTGAACCAGGCTCTTATCCAAAGCATGTAATTATGGAATAGATAGGGACAGTTTTAAAGGCATTGTTTGGCTCTGTGATTAAACAATGTGACTTTAAATTTTTTTTCAAGTTAAATATATATTTAGCTTATGGTCTGGGAATCTTTTAAGTACAAAGGTGCCTGAATTGAAACATATTAATTCCTGAGAACGGCAAGGCTTACTCCAACTGGCCTGAAATCTTTATCACTCATGGGGACGGAGATGTCCTCTGCGGAGCCTGGTAATTTCAGCAGATGTGCTGGTGGAGGACACTGTCCCGTTTCAGTGGCCTGGTGTCTTCAGCTCTATCTGCTTCTGCCCTAGGTTTGAGGTCGATAATTCAGACTTTGACAGGCAGCTTCCCCAACGGCATCTGCGAGGCTGTACATGCAAATAGCTCCATCAGCACCAACCGTGGAGCCCTGTGCTTTTAAAGGGATTTAGAATGAATGCTCAGAGCGATTAGATACAAATGTGTGTGTCTCTGTGTGCATGTCTGTGTGCTGTGTGTCTCTGTGTGCATGGATGTGTGTCCGAATACGTACGTATATCTGTGTGCGTCTCTGTCTGCATGTGCATCTGGAGCAGAAAATTATAGTGCAGAGGGTGGCAGTAACCTGTCCAGTGAAATCTGTGACGGATCTGGGACATGACCTCAGGGCTCCCCAGTCCAATGAGGAAACTGCCTTTGTCTTACTGACTCCACCTCTTTTTAACCATCTTCTTGATTCTTTCTGTGAAAATAATAGAAAATCGGGGAGTTTGCCACTTAGTTGTTCACAGAACTTTGAAGAGTGATGAATCAGGGTCATTGTAGGTGTCTAAGGGGTGAGGAACAGCATCTGAGATCCTAGGAAGGTATCATTAAGAGCGAATCACCTCTCCTTCTGGGAGACTTGTTGCTAATGTTTGGGGTGCAAAGAGTCTGAGGACTGAGTCAGTTGCTGAGTGCTGGCCTCCTGTACGCCCTAGGGGGATATCACAAGTGGAAGCCAAGGTCTTGGCCCTGTCGTTCCATATTTGGGATGGGACCAAGGCTGGAAACTCTAAATCAGGTGCTGACCGTGGGAAGGAGACAGGCGTGGTGAAGCCAGGAGTTCCCGCCCGGGGTGAAGGCAAGAGAGGCAGGTGGACCCTTGCATGGCACATGGGGCCACCTCGGGGCGCTGACCTCACTGTCCCTCCCCACCCCTCCCAGCTGCTCCCACCCTGGTGCGGCTATTCATCACCGTCCCTGTGTCCACCTCTGCCTCTGGGTTTTCTGTCCCTGCTTTCAGACTCATTTGCTGCATTCGTAAAGACGGAGGAATTCTTTGCAAAGCAATAAATGCCTCTGCCTGGCTCTAGAGATGTTCTCAGACATAATTACCACCTCGAGAAGAACTTGGAAAAACTCTAAGTTGGAAGTAATACACGGCGCAATTAGGAACAAAATTTGCAAATACATTAAAGATACAGGAAATTGCGTGCACACGGAGAACTATATTTATAGCAGCCCAAGAAATATATTCAGAAATGAATTCTAATGCAACCCATCTTAATTATTCAGTGATCATTTGCTGCCACCTATTTTAGAAAATGTCAGCCATCAGATTGACTGGAGAAGCCCTACACCCTCTGTCAGGTCAAAGTCAGAGGCTGGGAGGCGCAAACACCAGTTTGAAAAAGATTGTCTCAGATGCATTTTGCTATCTCTTACTGACAGAATTTGAAGGTCAAGGCCAGTTTCTCCCACATCAAAGCCCAGTCCAGCAGAGCTCCAATGCGAAGACATTTCAACCCGAATTAAGCCCTTACTCCAAGCAGATCTGTTCTCTTGAAGAGCAAGGATCAATGGGTAACTTACTCCAAAGTGAGAAGGTGCTAGAAAATGATGTTTTTTACACTGGATTTAATGTTATTTTTAAGTTTATTTATTTATTTTGAGAGAGACAGAGACGGCGCGAATGGGGGAGGGGCAGAGAGAGAGGGAAAGAGAGAGAATCCCAAGCAGGCTCCGCACTGCCAGCACCGAGCCTGCTGTGGGGTTTGGACCCACGATGCCGCGAGATCACGACCGGAGCGAATCCAAGAGTCCGATGCTTAACCGACGGAGCCACCCAGGCTCCCCAGAAGGTGCTGGAAGATAAACGAATCCACAACAGTGAGGGGAAAGCTGAGCTGTGTTCAGAAACACCCACCAACCCTCCTTCCAGGTTTCGTAGAAAGCAGATTCCTTTTGGTTTTTGCAATTAACATTTCTGTGCCACACGTGGACCATTTTAGTTCTCAGCTACTAACTCGCATTTTAATTCTCCATTCGGCTCCTGACTTCCAACACAGGACTCAAACTTAGGCTTAAATCTATTGCACATTTTGCTCTTTCCTTCCGCTGAATGCTTTTGTTATTAAATCCCCATGTGTAAACCCAAACGCAGGTCGGGGGCGGAGCTTCATTCTGTAAATGGTGGCGGCCCCTACTCCTTTGTTAGTATTCTTAAAAAACACAACACTTTAGGGGCACCTGGGTGGCTCAGTCAGTTGGGTAGCTGACTACGGCTCAGGTCATGATCTCGTGGTTTGTGGGTTCGAGCCCCGCGTCAGGCTTTGTGCTGACACGTCAGAGCCTGGGGCCTGCTTCAGAGTCTGTGTCTCCTTCTCTCTCTGCCCTTCCCCTGCTCGCTCTCTGTGTCTCAGAAATAAATAAACACGAAAAATAAATAAATAAAGTGAGGTTGTCTTTAAAAAAAAAAAACACAACACTTTATTAAGGAATAATTTATGTTCCATACACGCCACCCATTTAAGCTGTACAACTCAATGGTTTTTTAGTATATTCACAGGGCTATACAACCATCGCCACCATCAAATTTTAGAACTTTTTCATCACCCCAAAAAGAAAGCATGTGCCCAGGAATTGGCACTATCACCCCTCATTCCTCGCTCCCCTCCCCAGCCACCAGCAACCACACATCTCCCGTCCGTCTCCATGGATTCACCTCTTCCGAATATGTGATATAAGCATGATCTCTGTGACCGGCTTCTTTCACTTAGCATAATGTTTTCAAGGTTCATTCATGTTGTAGCATGTCCCACACTTCCTTTCTTTCTCTTGGTGAGTACAGTTCCATCATATCGATAGATCACGCATATTTTATTTGTCCATTTGCCCATTGGGGGCCATTTTGGTTGTTCCCACTTGTGTGCTATTGGGAGTAACCCTATGGATGCTCATGTACACGTTTCTGTCTAGATGTATGTTTTTCAGTTCTCTTAGGTAGAAACCTAGGAGTGGAACTGCGGGGTCATATGGTAACTCGGTGTTTAACCTTTTGAGGACCTGCCAAGCTGTTTTCAACAGTGGCTGTACCATCTTACATTCCCGCCGTCCGTGTGGGAGGGTTCTAATGTTTCTACATCCTCACCAACCGCCTTACTGCCTGTCTTTTTGACTGGATCCATCCTAGTGGGTATGAAGTGGTAGTGTTCTTGCTTTCCTAATCAAATTCTGTCACACACCTTTGAGTGGAGGTAGGGCGGCAGCACGTGGGAAGGGTGAGTCTTAAAGGCTGGCTGCTGTCCACCCTGACTAAGCCCCACGCTTGCTGCTGCAGAGGGACTCTGGGGAAATAGGGATGGAGGGTGCCATAAAGCCCAGAATTCCCTCCTCCTTCCGAGACTGCTCCCTCCACCTTGTCTTCCTTCCGGTCCTGAACCTCTCACGCCCACCATTGGGGCAAAAGTCCAAACCCTACTGGATGTCCCCATTTGTCTCTTTATCATTCCAGCACCGGCTCTTTGGGAAAAGGATATTTAGAAATAGCACTTGTACGGTTAAGTGAGTGGGCGATGTGCTAAACCCAAACCCAAACAATGTTTTGAAATTGAGGGGCGTTTCAGGGCTGCTCGCTAACATATTTAATCCCATATTTGGGTCTGGAAGATGTCCCAGCTCTGACAAAGAGTCATCACGGCATCATTCCTCAACCTGAGAACCCAAGAGGCCCATTTATATAAAAGCTAGGGAGCTCACTCTGTTCATTTGGGAGAATAATTTTTTAAATAAAAAAACAACTCTTGGCTGTGTGTATAAAAATATTTTGGGTCCCTGGGAAAGTAGAAGAGAGACAGGCGCTGCCCTCTGGCTCAAGTCCTACCAGAGCAGCATGCCAAGAGCTATGTTTAGAATACTTCCCCCCACGCTCCACAAACCATTCTACAAGTGGTCCTATGGCCTTAAAAGTGATGTCATCCTATAAATCACTGTGGTTATGAAATAAGTTCTCATAGACATGCCAGGCCCCCACAGAAATACAGTCAGGGCCGTCTGAATTCAATCAGTCCAGGCCCTGAATGAGAAATTAAATGCTCTCGGCTCCTCTTTTCCTGATCTCTTATTATTGGGTTTCCATGAACATAGTGGCCAAGGAAGATTTTTGAGCATATATTTTGCAAGCATGTGTTTATGAGATCATGGCTTTCTGGGGAAAAATACATATGCTTTGTTTTGCTTAGGAGTCAAAAAACACTCGGAAGAACACCGGTTTGGACCTGTTGGGGTGAAGTTATAAGGTTGGGGATCCCAGTCACAAAAAAAACGAGGGTCTGCCTGCTTGAGAACCTCTTCTGCGTCCTCTCACAGAGGAAGACGTGTTAATTCTCATAGGACAGTTGTTGACAGATCATCAGCACTTTCCCTCCATGTGGGAACAGGGAAGACACTAGAAAACTTGTATCTAGAAGGTGTGAAGAGGTTTAAGGTTGAGTGAGTGGGAAAGAAGTTAACATTTCTCCTCTAGACACAAAGGAAGGCAAGTAAAACTGATTAAGAGGTAAACCAGGGTAAGAATACTGAGTTTTTACCTAGAGCTTGCATTCCTTTTAGCCCTTCACACAACTGTGGCTATTACATTGTTTATAATACTGTGTTACTTATATTAGGAGCTTTTGAAGAAAATGTGTTATTCATTTCCGGTGAAGTCCATTTCCGCTCTAAAACTCCTTCTCATTTAGCAATCTTACATTTTAGAAAATCCTTAGTGCTTGAACTTAATAGAAATGTAATGACTATGGGATGAATGAAAAATGTGTATTTTATAGAAAAGCGTGGGGTTGTGGCTTTTCCCGCTGCTCTTGGGTGACATGCCTTCCTAAAATCTACCCTGGAGTAGCTGAATTTCCCCAAAAGGAAGTTCTGTTATTCTTGTCTTGGCTTCTCAAGGAGCAGGCATATCAGGGGAGCCCTCCATCCCCTTTCGTACTCTGTAATAGAGACATGACACACTATGACAAAGGCAATGCGGGAGGTTTGATGAATGGCAGTGAAATGGCCTTCCTAATGTACGTGGGGTCAATGCAGCTCTTGTGGGTCAGAGGCAATTTTGGTGAGCTAATGACTTAGGGAAGCCATTTTGAAGGCTACATTTTTCTCTCGCTTCCTTAGAATATTTTTCTCTGGGGGGAACAAGAAAGTAGAGATGTAAAAGATGTCTGGCCATGCCAGGAACCCAGCTGGGAGATTGTCTGCTCACCACCACATTGTCCCAACCCCACTGCTCTGTGTCATCAGTGTCACTGAGTCCAGAGGTCAGGATTTCAACCAGCGTAGAGCTATCTCTGATTCTAGAGACCATATCCCAACCTGTGGCAGAAAATCCATTTTATCCTAGTTCATCCCATTTTCTAAAGTTAACAAAAGTTCTCTCGTGGAAAAGCATCCATAACAATGACAGAAAATCCCAAAATGAATGAAACAAAACAAAAAGTAACCGTGAGTTCTTTACTTGAGTTGGTCCATGGGGATTGGATTCATCCATCCATTCGATAATGGTATTACAAATTCCAAGTGAGCCAAAAGGCAAATCCCTTGATATATACACAAAGTTATGTCTGTTGTAGGATCATAAACTTACTGACGTGGTACGTTGCCTACACTACCATTGAAGAATTTAATAGTGTACCTTTCTCATTAAGATCTCTTAGAGATAAAAGTATTTCCTTGGAGGGCTGCTGTTTGGAACCATTAAAGTCAGCCTGACTATAGGTAGCACGATCTTTTCTATATCCGTGGCTGACCAACGATAGTAGAGGTGGGTTAGGATTTAGCAACAGAGCTTGGGAAAAATCAAGAACTATACTGGGGTTGTTGAAGGTCTAGGCTCATTATGGTTAGGAAATCAGGACAGTGGTCACAGACAGTCACCGTCATCCAGGATTTAAAGGTCAATCAGGCAATCAGAACGTCTGTGAATAATGAATCCAGAGTTGGAGTGGACCAGGAAGCCAGAAACTAGATGGAGAGAGAGCAAACAGACGAAAAGATACGAGGCAAGGCAAGCCGGGGAAGGGGGATGGGGGTCAGGGCTGGATGGAAGACTGAAGGAGAGAGAAGCAGGTGGGACCCAAAGTGCAGGTGTGCAGGTGAGGAAGGAGGGAGGGCCTGCCAGGTACTTGTATCCACCACTTAAAATTCTCTGTTTGGATCTCTCCAATGTCCTGCCAATCTTGGACTGTCTAAGGGCAATATTTCCTGAACCCGGAGCTTAGGGTGACCCTGAATTTTTTAAGAGTTCCTTTTCATCCCTTAGCAAACCTGCAATTGGTGAGCCAGGGAAACGGCCGGTGAGAAGAAACATAATGCCTTTTAACGATTCAAGAGAAGAAACGTCATTACACCCGCGCAGGCCATGAATGCATCTGAAAATCTGTAAGGAGAACTAGCGTAGACTTTATTGTTAGGTTTGTCATGAAAACTATAACATAATGAATTTTTTCCCCTTTTCAAAAAAAAAAAAATCTTGGTGTGTTATAATTTGGGGTAAATTTCCACGAGAGAAGAAGGAAATTGGATCGGGGTGTCGGTGATTTCCTCCTCGATGCCGAAACAAAGGTGATCATTTAAGATTCAGCCAGGAGGGGATGTGCGGGAGCTAAGCGCCTTCTGTTAGTGTCTCTTAATAAACCCAAGACAACGGCCTCATTGTACGCAGCTGGGACCCGGCTTCTCGTTAATTAAGCCCCGGTAATAGGCAGGTCTGAGCTCTCCTTGGTGAGTCTGACCACAATTAAGCGGCCCGAGGCACCCTCTCTAGGGAGCACTCTGCGTCCTCCACCAAAACTCAGGACGGATTTCAAAAAATGTAAAAACCAGAGCAGCCCACGTGGCAGAGGTTTTGTGAAACTGATCGTGTGTTCGGAGCCCGGACCCCGGCTGATAACGCCCTCCTCACTTCCGGTGTGAGGCGTGCGAGCATTTACCTGTCGGGTTTCACGCCGCCCAGCCTCCAGGTCTCAGACATTTTGTTTTATTGTGGTAAAAAATAGGGCTCTTTGCATTTTGCAAAACTAACCCCCTGTGCTCATCAAATGCGACTCCCCATTCTTCCCACCCCCAGCTCCTGGCATCCACCGTGCTACTTTCTGCCCTTGAACTTGATTTGGGTCCCTCCTATGAGCGGAAGCACACAGTATTTGTCGTTTCCTGTTGCGCTTCTTTCGCTTAGCGTAGTGTCTTCAAGGTTCACCTGTTGTAGCAAGTGTCAGAATTTGCTTCCTTTTTTTTTTTTTTTTAAGTTTATTTATTTTGAGAGAGAGAGAGAGAGTGAGCGAGCAGGGGAGGGGCAGGGAGAGAGGGAGGGGGAGAATCCCAAACAGGCTCTGCACTGTCACCACCAACCACCCCCACCCCCACCCCCACCAGGCGGGGCTCCAACTCACAAACTATGAGATCATGACCTGAGCGGAGATCAAGAGTCTGACGCTTAACCAACTGAGCCACCCAAGAATTTGCTACCTTTTTAAGGCTGAATAATATTCCACTGTGTGGACAGACCACCTTTTGTTTATCGGTTCATCTGTCAATGGACATCATGGTTGTTTCCACCTTTTGGTTGTTAGGAATAGTGCTGCTATGAACACAGATGTGCAAATATCTGCTTGAGTCTCTGCTTTCATTTCTTTTGGATTACCCAAGCATTACCCAGGACTGGAATTGCTGGATCATACGGTGATGCTATGTTTAATCTTTTGAGGAACTGCCATTCCATTCCATACTAATATTTTCCTTTTCCTTTTATTTTTCTTTTGAGAGAGAGAGAGAGAGAGAGAGAGAGAGAGAGAGAGAGAGCACGAGTCAGGGAGATGGACAGAGATAGAGAGAGAGAGAATCCCAAGCAAGCCCGATGTGGGGCTTGGTCTCACGACCACAAGATCACAACGTGGGCAGAAATCAAGAGTCTGATGCTTAACCGACTGAGCCACCCAGGCGCCCCTCCATACTAATCTTTTTGACTTACTGCTTCTGCCCTGTCCCGTTCCTAGGTCTGTCCTGAGGCAGGCCAGGAGTTTGCCCACAGACAGACACCCAGCTGCTGACATCTAGGATTTGTTTGTCCCAGGGAATCCGGCTCATTAGGTGGCCCTGGGGAAACCCTATGCTTCTTGGCACGCAGGAGCTCAGCTGGCCCTAGCACTTACAGCTCATTCCTGGGCTGGGCCTGGGGGCCAGCTCTGAAGTCTAGCTCATGTTATTTGGTGCCAAGGCACCTGGCATGGCCCTCACAGGTCTCTCCTCCTGGACACACGGCTCTGGCCACTCTCCCTGTCGTGACCCATGGGGTCTTAGTGGTCAGGTAGGCAGGTTCCTCTGCGGGTGGCTGGGGACAGGGAAGGAGTTCAGGAATGGTTGGAACCCGCTGAGCAAATCATACTGGTCTAGGGTGTTTGGGGGTGTGTAGCCCCATATGTAAACTACCCTGAACCTACGTTAGTGGGTGTGAGTTAGGGTCAGGCATTAGGGTGTGGAAAGCCACCCGATGACGATTGGGACCCTTTCTGAGTTGAAGAAGGGCCCCCAACTGGGAGCAGAGTTAGGACGAGCTGGGAGCAGGGTTAGGACGAGCTGGGAGCAGGGTTAGGAGGAGCAAAGCACGGCATTAGGACCCCAGCGCTAGCAGGGTCCAGCCTTTGTGGGAAAGCAGACGCAAGTCAGGGTCAAGGGCATGGACCCACTGGTTTGGCCCGGGTTTAGGAAGAAACCACCATGTCCTGGGTACGTGTGGGTCCCTGGCACACCCTAAACCCACGGGTGCCAGGCTTCAGAGCCCATAGACTCTGCCTGTGGGTGCAGGTTGGCTCCCGGAAGCCCGCCCATCAGTGCCGCATGAGGAGCGAAGTGCTGGCAGTTTTCACACCTGTAGCTGTTGGGGGCGGGGGGCCCTAGCGAGGTGGCATCTGACAGGATGCTGCCCAAGTGGCTCTCAAGTGAAGCCCCTCCTCAGCCCCGTGGTGCCCACTGACGACAGGGGCTTTGGACATCTCCGTGGCCCGGCATGGCGACTTTGCAGATCTGATAGAGTTTCCCTTCCCCGGGACTCAGCATTTCAGCTGAGTTAGCACCCTCACCTACCCGGCCCCTCCTTTCCCACAGACTAATGGTTGTCAGTGTTTTTACTTGGGCCCCATCCTTAAGGATTCCAATTTTATCGGTCTGGGGGAGGGACTTGGCATTGCTATTTTTAAAAAAAGCATGCCAGGGGTTCTAACCTGCAGCCCAGCACTGAGGTCTCTGTCCTCCAATCCTCTGTTCCTCTGCGTCATGGAGTCGTGGGTTTTCACACGTTAGCCCGCATCAGAATGACCCAGAGCGTTTGGTGAAACACATGTCTCTGGGCCTCACCCCAGAAACTTTGACTCTCAGTAGATTGGGTTAAGGCCTGGGCATCTGCATTTCTTTTTTTTAATTGTTTTTAATGTTTATTTATTTTTGAGAGAGAGACAGAGCATGAGCAGGAAAGGGGCAGAGAGAGAGAGAGAGAGAGAGAGAGAGAGAGGGAGGGAGACACTGAATCTGAAGCAGGCTCCAGGCTCCGAACTGTCAGCACAGAGCCCCACGCGGGGCTCGAACTCATGAACCATGAGATCATGACCTGAGCCAAAGTCGGAAGCTTTATCGACTGAGCCGCCCAGGGGCCCCTGGGCATCTGCATTTCTAACAGAGTCGCCGGTAAGGCTGACTCTCTGGCCTGAGCCCACACTTGGAGAGCCACTGATCTAGGCCCGCAACGGCCCTCAATTCTCACACTTAGGTGCTTGAGAGAAACAGAAGGTAGGTGTGCAAGTCACTGTGTTGACAAACGTGGCTGCATCCTCCGACAGCCTCTTCAAGACCCCTGCACTCGCCCCCAAGCCTTGCTTGCGGGAAGGAACATTCCAGAGGAGCGGCCGATCCCTGGGCTCATAAACGACCTTCCCCCCCCCCCCCCCGACACGAGATGGAAAATCCAACACTTAAGGACCTTCCATCCAACTATTCCTCCTCCCAGCTTCCCTGAAAGCATAATTAAAGAGTTAAAAGAAATGTTTTGGTAAAAGAAACAGAATTTTTCCTCCCGTCCTGAGGACGGCGTACTGACTCGAGAAGCCGGGGTAACAAGAACACATGTTTGTTTCTAAATGAAAAGCATTTCTTAATGATGTGATATTTTCAGTGCTTGGGGTCCCCCAAGGCAGGGATGAAGCAGCCATACTGAGACCCTGAATCACTCGCTCCTTTGTCCTCGTGGCTGGGAGGCCAGAACGTTCAGAGGTTACAATCCGCAGTCAACAAAGAGCATTTCGACTCTTGTTTTAGAAATGAGTGAGTCATCTTCGGGTCATTTTCTTGTCTATTTCTTGTCTCTCTCTGCCCTCTCTCTCCACCCTCCCCTGCCCGCGAGGAAACCGCAGGCGACATGCGTGCTCTTTATCTCAAGGCACAAACAACACGAATGTTGCTGATCTCGGGACCCGACTTCCTGTGAACCAGGATATCCTACAATTTAAAGGAGCAAGATTTCTAAGCAAAGCAGAAAGTCAAACGATTTCAGAGTTTGCTTCCCACCTACAATTAATGAGGCTACAACTGTAAAGGAAGAGAGAAAAGAATTCAATCAGTCCACGGCAGGAACCCTCGATATCATCTGTGGACTTTTTTTCCTTAAAGATGGGGCTCTACGTCTAATAGAAAGCAAACACAGATATGACAGAAAATGAAAAATAGCTGATCAGACAATAGACAAAGGCTGGCGTCTCAGGCTTACTTACTTTTATTTACTACTTGTACAAAACAGAGAGGGGAGGGAATTACCCTCTTTCCGACCCAAAGGCCATGATCTGCCTTCCATCTGTGCAGAGGACTTTTTTGGGATCGTGCACAACCCAGAAGCATTCCCTTTTGGTCATGCAAGGGTTACAGATTTTTTAAGCCCTAGGACCGTTTCAGGTCTGTAGGAGTTCCAAATTTGGCAAATGCGAAATTCTCATGGTGGACTCTTTGACCTTGGTAGAATGTCAAGGAAGGGGGGACTATTTCAGAGGGGATTATGTTTTAAGCGTCCACCATGTATGAGGAAGGAATGCCTTTCAGAAAGGGACATCTCAACGCGCTTTGTCTCTTACAACTTCCTGCCCCAGGAGGATTTCATTTCCTGTTGAGCAGGTTGGAAACTTGCACTGATCTTGCCTAAGCGTTTGTATAAAATGATCATGGCAAAGGAAATAGATAGGTATGGGGACAGTTAAAGTGACAGATAGGTGATAGATGATACCCGACATAAAGAAGAGAAAGGAAAATATAATCTGTGTCCATGCGCATCGATGAAGACACTTTAGAGAGCCTGGCTTCCGCACTACTTGGGAGCTTGTTAGAGACGCAGATTCTCAGGCCCCGCCCCAGACCTGCAGGGTCAGAATCTGCATTTGACAAGATTCCCGGGTGATCCCTTACACACTGAAGTGTGAGAAGCCCTGCTTTAGAACACAATAGCCTAGAACCCAGCACAGTGGGTGGAAACATCAGAAATATGTTAACATTGTTCTGGTGAGGCAGGGGCAAGGGATCTAAGTCTCCTCCATGCCCTGGTGGCACCTCTGGGCGGAAGCTGCTTCTACCTCTATGGGGGTGGCAAGGACTCCCAGTGTACTTACGCTAACCTCTACCAACTTAGAGAGTACAGCCTGCCACTTTGAGTCTTCTGAACGACATGTAAGCCCTGGCATATTATAATAGTCAAGCAAAATTAGAGGGTCATTAACAACTGATTAAAAAAAATTAGTGTTTATTTTTGAGAGAGAGATGGACAGAGTGTGAGCAGGGAAGGGGCAGAGAGAGAGAGGGAGACATAGAATCTGAAGCAGGCTCCAGGCTCTGAGCTGTCAGCACAGAGCCTGACATGGGGCTCTAACTCACACACCAGGAGATCATGACCTGGGCCGAAGTCGGACGCTCAACCAACTGAACCACCCAGGCACCCCAACAACTGATTCTAAAGCAAGATTATGTACAGAAGTCGAGCTCAGAAATTCTACAGAAGGACCCTGGGGGAGAACTCAAGGAAAGCAGGGGGGCAGCAAACCTAATCTGAGAGGAAGACAGGAGAGACAAGGATGGAAAAATGGAAGTGGCTCCTACAGTTAGGGCTGCCAGGCCACCCAGTTACCTTTGAATTTCAGATAAACAACATGAGACACACTTAAAGAACGATTTGTTGAAATTCAGATTTAACAGAGCGTCCTCTATTTTCATTTGCCAAAATCTGGTCATCTTGTTTCCTCCTTCAAGGACACTTTTCTCAACAGTGTGGTCCCCAAGAGTCTCCCTCTAGTTTAGACCCCAGTTGGGTTTCCTCATCAGAGATTTCTGGAGTCAAATTGCTGGGGTTCAAATCCCAGATCTGCCACTGCCGGCTGTGTGACTGTGGGTCACTGACTTCATCTCTCTGTTCTGTTCTCCTCTCCTGTGAAATGGGGGATACACACCAACACCCGCTCACTGCAGAAATGCACTTGACGTTGCTGTCTTTGAGGTCAAAGTCTCCTGGGTTTCAGCAACTTTCTGACTTTGCTCCTAGTGATTATCTGGGAGACCTGAGATCGAGGTGGAGAGGTGGGTGAGGGTGAGGAAGACGTAGTGTCTGGAAACCCATAGAAGGAGGTGCTCTCCCCTCCTTCCCCAGGGGCCTGGCCGGCGCGTCTATCTGTTCAGTGCATTTCCTTCCTCCGGTTCCCAGAGGGCCGTGTCTGGGGATGTGCTGGGGGAAGGAGGGTGGAAAACGTGTCACTTGATATTTGCTCCTTGACCCTGGCTGACCCGCTTAATTCACTGCAGAATGGAAGGAAGGACGCTGGGCCTTCCATCTCAGCAATCAGGGAGCCAGATCTTGCTTCCTCGACACTTCCCTGAGCAACAGGAGAGCCGGTAGCCTGGCAAAGTGGACAGTCCCCAGAGCTGCGACACCTTCTATCTCAAGGGCAGAGATTCTCAGAAAGCTGCTAAATCCCGGAGCCAGCATTTGGGAGTGCGCTCTTTCCTCCCCTCAGAGTACACCCGATGCACCAGTGAAGCCTCATTGTCTCTCTGCTTTTATTACCATCTTTCTTCCCATGAACTGCAAGATCCAAGACTAGATTCCAGTAATTGACTGTCCTTAAACATGAAACAAAACAAGAAAGCCAAAGTATCTGCAGGCGTATGGGGCTCACAGTCCCCCGGAGGAGATCCTGGAGCCAGGTTTCGCGGTAGACTATGACTCCGAATCCCTAATAGAATCGAACAATTATCCCGAAACTGCTGTCTGAAAGCTGTGGTTTCCCTAAAGCAGCGTTCTTGGCCTCACGATTCTTCTTGGCACGGACCCATCGCCTGTAGCAGCGAATCTTTCCCAGGAAGCTATTGTTATTTGTGCATCTGATAGTTTATAGCAGAGCACACTGACAGCAAAATTTAGAAAGAGAAAGAAAAAAGAAGTGTAGGGTGAAAAGGACAGAACAGAGGCTTCCAACATCCTGGTGGGAACTGCAAAGCAGGAACTGCCTCTTTTTTGGCCCTTTGCACAGGGAGTTAGCACTCCAGAGCAAAGTCATTGTCAGGCGTAGTCGTGGCTTGTGTGGAAAGGTGGGCATCAGGGGCGGAGATTCCCAGTGGGAATATGCACCTTCTGACCCTCCACCGGGGATACCCATCTATAGCATATTCTCTGTTCTCCCCAAGAACGCCCCTTCAACTGCCACTGAGGGGGTGCGCAAAGTCAGCACGTACACACAACACACAATGCGGTGAAATGGAGCAGCCCTGTTTTGTCAGGGCTGAATGTTCCGAGTGAATTCGCTCCCTTCTGGGAAAAAGAGCTGCCTTGTTCAGAGCACCATGTTCCCACGTCTCAGCTTACCTTTAAAGCATTTCTCATGCACCTGTTGGGATCATTAGTTCTGTCAAAAGAAGGGAAGTAGCAGATTTTGTTCTATTTTTTACTCTCAATGGACTGTGTTTCCATTGTGTTGGTTTCCCTTTCAGAAAGGAACACAAACAGGAGGGAAACTTCAGGATTCCTTGCTGCTCAGGAGGGGCGGACAGAGGCATGTAAATAAAGACACAGGACATAGGAGTAAACTAGGAAATTAAGAATAATATAGAATAGAAAAAAAAGGAACTGCTTAAAAGGATGCGATCAATGGGAGAAGGCATCTGGAATGAGCTACCCCATTGGTTACCTGGCAGCAAAAGTGAAAAAGGTAAGCACAGTGAGTCATACACGTATTACATAAGGAGCGGTATCTTTAACTGTGACTTTGAAAAAGGCTCCGAATCATTTTCCCACATGTTTTTTGTTGGCTTTGTGATCAAGGTGGTCCCTTGGCCCCCGTCGCCCTGTGCCCAGGCATGCTGTTGGCTTTGTGATCAAGGTGGTCCCTTGGCCCCCGTTGCTCGGTGCCCAGGCATGCTGTTGGCTTTGTGATCAAGGTGGTCCCTTGGCCCCCGTCACCCTGTGCCCAGGCATGCTGCAGCTATAGAGTGCTTCCTGCACTTTCTGCTTACTAGCTTCTGCTTTCAACCTACGTCTCTAATTTCTCTGGTCTCCCTCTGACGGCTTTATTCCAACATTTTCCAGCTCGAACACCTTCAGACTCGTGCCCCATTAACCTGTCTGTGGGACCTGTTTCAGAGACCATGGCCACCAGCAAAGTCTCTTATCTGCCCCTGGTTTTTTATTCTGTAACTCCTACCCACTCTACCCCATCTCCTGCCTGAGACCTAGGTCACTTGGCCCGGGTTCAGGCCCAGAATGGGTTGCTGTGGATCTAAAAGAAGGATGCTGAACATCAGGCCTCAGTCAAGAGGAATTAAATCTAACTCAAAATATTCTCTGCAGGGGCGCCTGGGTGGCTCAGTTGGTTGAGCGTGCAACTTGATTTTGGCTCAGGCCATGATCCCAGGGTTATGGGATCGAGCCCCATGTTGGGCTCTGCGCTGAATGTGGGGCCTATTTGGGATTCTCTCCCTCTCCCTCTGACCCTCCCTAACTCACTCTCACATGCACACGTTCTCGTCTCTCAAAAAAATATTCTCCACAGGGAGTTGAGAAAATATGGTCCAGGTTTATTGATCTTTGATTATTTAACTTCATAAAGATATAGCACAAAGGAATTAAAGTAATGCATAGCCAATATGTGCATTGATCTGTGTCTCCTGCGTGTTGGTTGTCCCTGGGAAGCCTTTGGCCAAGTGCTAGACGGCAGTCAGTTCACTTGCCATTTCAGGGAAGAGGCAGAAATACAGATATGCTGAGATTAAAATGAAAGAGCCACGTCTCTGCTGCAAATAGGACAAGGGAGGGCGCTATTCAGAAGGGACAGTGAAGAGGTGTGACCTGTGTCCTCCTCCAGCGAGAGCACCCGTCCACCGGGCAAGATCGAGAGTTCCACTGGAAACAGCCGATGCTTTCATCAGGAAAGGAGCTGTGAATCCGTTCAAGTTCTTGCTCAGAGACTTGGCCGAGACCCCAGAATTCCCTTCCATCGAGCATGAAAGAGGTGATTTAGAACTAAAAGGTTTTAGTTCAGCTGTTCCCAGTCAACCACCTCGATCATAAAAGAAGCTCATTTCGGTTCCCATACGACTGGTTTTGAGTGGGACCACACACTGTTGGTCTGTAAATAAGAGTTAGCGGCGAACTATACCTCTAGGTGGTGGATGGATTGCTTTATTGGGTGAAACTGTTTGACACGGTTCACTTTAACACGGGGACACATCTGCCAAAAGCAGAAGAAGGTGGTTGATACACAGCTGCCCAATCAGGCAGTAATTGGACTGTAGCTTCAAGTTCTCAAGTTCTGTTCCCGTGCCGAGTACTAAAAGTATGCTCTCTGCAAAGACGAGGCTGCCTTCCTATTTTCTGTAGCTGGAGGCCAGGCATTCAGTTTTGAAATGTATTTCAAAATTTGCATTTAACCTGTGAAGAGTTTCTTTTCTTTTTTAAATAAATTCCGGTTTAGCACGAGGATTATGATGCCAGCTGGAAGGCCTGATGATCTATTCCAAGATTGATGTTTTTGTATTGAGATGTCTCTTTTTTTATGAAATTCAAGACTGGGGAGAGAGAATACGTAGCCATGTAGGTTGGAGTGACACTCATCTTCCTGGAGAAGTTGAAAACTGGCATCTTGTGGGCCAAATGTAGGCCACCAGTGTGCTTCCTTTGGCACACATTGTTTTTCTTTAAGCTTGGCTTGGTTGCCAACATATAAAAATTGAGATATTTCAGGGGCGTGTGGGTGGCTCAGTTGGTTAAGCATCTGACTCTTGATCTCGGCTCAGGTCATGATCTCATGCTTCGTGAGATTGAGCCCCGTGTCCTGCTCTGCACTGACAGTGCAGAATCCCTGCTTGGGATTCTCTCTCTCTCTCTCTCTCTGCCCTTCCCCTGCTCTCTCTCTCTCTCTCTGTCTCAAAATAAAGAAACTTTCTTTAAAAATTGAGATATTTCATCTCTCTCTCATACACACACACACACACTCCCTTGCTTAGAGGAAGACTGTGCAAAGATTTTTATGGAAAAGTCAGAAGATGCAAGACTAGCAACCCCAGGTTCCCCGAGCAGAGCTCAGTAATACTGGCCCCATTTGCTAGGGCACAACTTTCCTCGTTGTGCTACATTTATTTGACTGCCTGGCTCGTATCTGCGTTTGCCTGGATGGGGCCTTATTTTAGAGGACAGTGAATATGCATAGAAACACTCCAGGATTTACATGACGGATTAGGTCCCAAGGGAACCATAGGAAATAGATACTGGCTCTTGAAAATAACCACTTTCTGATTGGTGAGTCACAGAAGGGACAGGAAAAGTCTTAGCCTGTGCATTATACATGTTTCTCTCATGCCACCTTAAGGCCATTTGACTGTAGGAAAAAGGAAGTCACAAAGTCTCAAAGACTTTTACTTGCTGTCAGGCATGTTGGTTCAGTACTGTCCACAGGTACTGAACACACATCTAATGGGATGGTTCTAGAAGTAAAGGGCAGTTTAGATGCTCTAAGAATGGACTCTGTGATTGAACCAAATGCCACAGGACATTGATGTTGTCCCCTGGAGGTGACGATGAATGGGACTGCACGTGGCCTGGGGAGCCTGGCTCTTTCCCTGTGGGCATTGGTCCCTGGGAAAATTGTAGAGCTGCTGGTGAAGGCAATCAATGAGTATATGGCTCTGTGCTGCTGGGTTCAAATCATTAAGTGTTTTTGGAGGATCTTTTTTTTCTTTCGTAGCTCCTCTCCCTGAATGCTCTGCTATTTGAAAACTCAGAGCTGGGGCCCAGCAGGATGAAGGTTCGCTCTCCTTAAGTATTGGGTTGATATCTTAACAAGAGGGGTGCTAGGCCCTGGTACCCACATTCCTGCCTACATGGATGGACTTGGGCCACGTAACACAGTCCTGCAAAAGCAGGGGTGTTACACCTGTGTGCAGAAAAGCATGCTCAGAGCACTGGCAACTGAGCTGATCCATGCCCAGGCCCACCAGTTCCGCTCCGGAAACAAAACAGCCTTATTCACCACCATCAGCCTAGAGTGGGACCCAAACACGTTTGTTGTAAAAATTATTCTTTCACTAGTTCAAATTGGATGTGCCATAGGCACGTCCTTACCTAGAAGGGGAGGATGGGAGGGATGGTGGCTGGGTGGACACTCGTGGGGTCTACATAAAGGACTATGTTCAAATGGCTAATGGCTGTTACTTTCTTTTGACCCAACTGGGAGATAAGAGCACGATTTTCTTCTACGAAAACGCCACGAAGACTCAGTGAAATGGAACCCTGAGGTCAAAAACATGATTTCTGCCAGTTCAGTTCAAATCCATTTGCTTTATACAGACCAGGTCCGAGGCCCTAAATTCAGAGTTCAAATGAGGACTTGCTCATTCCGGTCATTCAGTGGCTGGCTCAACCCTAAACTATACTTTCTAAATATATTCTGGGACTTGGCTGGGTTATGAAGCTCTGACACATGATTACATCAATCCATGGCTCTTAAAATTTTTTTCAGAGGCAAAGCAAAGGAAAAGAAAAGAAAAGTTTTCTTCAGATAGATCTCAGGAAAGCTAAAGCTTTGAGGTAGAGTGAGAGCTTTTGACACAGGTGACCAACAAAAGATATTGAAAATTTTCACCTTCTTTCTTTTTTTTTGGCTGGACAAGCTATAAGGGAAACGACAGCTCTCCTTTTCTGCCATAGTGGTTTAAGCGGGGGATGGGGGGGACGTCAAGTAGGAACACTGTCCTTCTAGGGCGCCATCACGAGGAACATTCACCACCGGCCTTGGTTGTCATAAGCTTCACCTCATTCTTTGCCCTCATGGCCTCTACCTGCTCTGTCCAGGATTGACCTTTGGTTGAGTAAAACTTGTCCCAAGACTCTCTCTTTTCCTGTCTGCATTCATTATTTCCCCCTTTCCTGTACTGCGTTCTCTTCTCTTCCTCACTAGTGCCTGTTTCTATCTGCAGGTACTGTTTCTCAAACTTTAGTCCATAATTACGTGCCCCAGAGGTTCAGATTCAGTATGTCTGGGGTGGAGACCATGCATCTGTGATTTGGAGAACACCCAGCAATTCTGATGCATGATACTTTTGCACCTGAGCTTTTTGATAACAGTGCAATACGATGATTTTCTAGTCCTTGCCTCTCTTGGCTCTCAGTGGGCAGCCCAACTTTCCCTTCTGAGAAGTTCTCTTCAATTCTCTTTCTAGCTCACTGGCTGCTCCTTACTAATTTTCTTTGCTGGTTCCTCCTCATGGAACTGACTTCTAAAGTTTAAAGTGACTTCGGGTCCAGTCCTTGGACATTTCCCAGGTGATATCACCTGGTCTTGTGGTTTGAAACACCACCCGCCAGTGGTGTCCTGGTAAATGTTTAACTATCAGCTCTCTAGAAGAAAAAGAAGCCCAGATGTGTAGTGTTTGTGATTTGCCTGGTGCAGTTCTCCCACTCGGGACGCCTCTCAAGCTGCCACGTGTCACCACTGACTGGGGAGTTGGGGAGAGATGTGCACAATCAGCACTTGAGACAAGCCAGCTTCAGGGCGCCGGGGACAGTGACCACGTTTACCTTTGTAGCCTGGAGCTCTCACCTACACATGAAACCTAGATTCTTAGTGTCTTCCATTTGAATTTTAATCATCTCAAGTTCACCCTATCCAAAGGGAGCTCTCCGCCTCCGCTGCCTCTGTCCTCACTCCCACTCAGCCCCCTGGCAATGTCTCCAAAGTTGGTGTCAACCCCAGGCTATATACAGCTGCTCGGGGGTTAGCCTTGACCCCTCTCTTCCTCTCTCACTTGCCACCTAATCCATCAGCCAGTCCTGACAACCCTACCTTCTAGATAAATCCAGAATCCATTCATTTCTCATTGCTCATCACCTGCAGAGTATTCTCTGGTCGAAACCATCACCATCTCTCATCAGGATTACTCCACTACTGACCCAATGAGCCACCCAGTTCTCTATCAGTCTACTATTCCTTCAAAACATATCAGCTAGTGTCATCCTTTGGTCCCCAAGCCACTGGTCTTCTTCTGCTTCACTCAGAGTAAAACCCCCAAGTCCTTATCGTGGAACCCTCTGTCACCTGGGTTCCTAACACTTCCTGACCACTGTTCTGTTCCATGTGCCCTCTCCCCTCACTCTACTCCAGCTCCTGCTGCCCCCACCACCCCCTGTCTTACTGGTTTCCAAGTCCACCAAGGGTGTCCTGGAATTGCCCCTCTTGTGTGCCGGTGGTTTCTCCCGCCGGGCACCTTCCTTCCCCAGAGGGCTCTATGGCTCACCCCCTTTCTCCTGCACGTCTCTTCTCAAACATCTTTACCGACAGCCACAGAACATAAAAATGCAGCACCCCATCTCTTCTCACTTTGTCTACTGCTCTACTTTCCCTTAGAAGTCTTAGCATCACTTACGAGACATTGCTATATCCCCTGGGTCTAGAAATCTGCCTGGCATGTAGTAGGTACTAAATAAAAATCTGTGGAATAGTGGGTTGGGTCCTAGGCATTTCATTCCCTGGGGTATTTGGATTTTGAGACTGACTGGGTAGACCTCAGACCGAATTTTCCAGAAATGATCAATATACTTTTAAGCTTTATTGGTTTTCCTGATTCATGTTCCAATGGAGGTCTTAGAGAGGAACCATTATCCATGTGGAAATGTGAGCTTGGCATTTTTTTTAGAAAAGTCAGCAAGCACTAGAGGAAAATGATCAGAGGTGTATTTATGGACCATCTCAAAATACTCATACACAGATTCTGACTGGGAAGGAAAGGGGCCTGCGCACACACTCAAAAGGGTTAATTGTGTAGCAGAATTTCAGTGAGTTTTTCCTGAGCAAGGTCTCTCCCAAGAACTAGCATCCTAAAATAAGTCACCTGTTAGGGCTAATAAGGACCCAAATGCTCATTTGCATAAAAAAGGCAGGCACTTGGCAACCATATCCTTCCAGTGACAATTCTATTTGACTACAGGTCTGAGTTGCAGGACCATGAAGACATTCTTTTTATACATCCAGTCACAGTCATTCAATCAATATTTATTCGTCCAATATACATGCCAGGCACTGTTCTAGGTTCTGGAGCTTAATAGAAAAACTGACCAAGTCCTCTGAAAGCAGTTAGTTATTGAGTGACCAGAAAGGAAAAGAAAAAAAAAAAGAAAGAAAGAAAAATCCACGGATGTGGCTTGTCCAGTCCCCGATAAGAAAACAAGGACCCAGGGCCATAGCTTCTTCCACACTGTTTTATACCTATAAGATAATAGTGTTCTCAGAGGTGCATTGATGAATCAATACAAATAAAAGTGCACCATTTGTAACTGTGTGTTCAAGAAGTGCTTATGTCACACAGGTGGATAGAATTCACTCTGCTAGTGTAATTTGTCGGAGATCTGTTTTCAGAACACCTATAGAAAGTGTTCTGAGATTGCATGATTGATTTGGGGACATAGCTGCGATAGGGCAGGTTGAAAAACTCGGAAGGGGCTTTGTCCGTGCTCCCGTGGGGAAAAGTTCTGCAGGGCTAACTACACTGGCTGTTTCTGAATGGTCTGGAAGTCCTGCATGAAACTAGCCCCTGTGACTTCAGAAGGTTGTGTTTAATTACCCAGAAAGTGGCCCCACAGTGCTGAGCACTGCCGAGGATGTCCTAGCAATATGGACCCAACTCGCAAAGTGTTTAAATGATATTTTTTTTTCCTGTTGAGAATGACACTTTTGAATAAAAATCCAACACAATCAACTCAATTATTTTTTTTCATGTGAAGACACCAGAAAGCACAGGACTAGCTAATTTCCTTAAGCTCCACATTACCCAGACGATCCATGTTGACCATAATCTTACTTCGATGTGGCTGGACATTAGAATTTCCTGGGGCTTAAGGAAATTCCCCATGCCCGGGTCCCCTCTCTAGAGATTCTGATATGCACTGATATGGGGGACAGCCTGGGCACTGGGACTTTTTAAAGCTCCTCAGGAGCTCCCCAAGTGAAATCAAGGTTAAGAAGTGCTGTTTTAGGACAACTCATGGCATTAGACCCACGACATCAGGGAGAGTCCTGTGGAGTCCGGAGTTGGGGCGAGCGGTCTACAGAGAGAAACCATTGCTTGGTTTCAGGCTCAGCTGGATAATGCCATTTGGGGTAAGACGGTAAAGCTCCTGGGGGTCCTGGCCAATTGAATAGAGGTTTCCTGTCCTGTTTTCCACAGTAGCCCAAGGAATAAACACTCCAGATTGGTACCAGGAAGGACAGCCTTTCCACGGTGCAATCTCATTCTGGCCAAGATAAGAAGTCATGGGTTTAACCAGACATAAGCTACTATAAGAAATAAAATAAATGCCAGTTCACCAAGTTGGGGTCACTTAAAATGTCACAGGACTAGCCAATATGGGGAAAAAGGCTTTTAATGTGCCTTATGAACTAGAGCATTGGAGTCCCCAATAGTCCATGTTCTTCTCCAGAGAGGGGTGTATATTTATAGAAAGAACAAAACCTTATACAGGATGAGGGGGTTGGATAATAATATGTGTGAATACACTGATCTGTCTGAACAGTTTCTTGGCTGTCTGCTTTCAATGGTAATAAATATCCACTAAAAGCCGTCTGCTATATGTGTTTCTGGTAAAGTCTCACACTTCTCTGCATGAATACATTCAGAATGTAAGCACCACACACTCGACTACAGGCACTCTGTTGTATTCTGAATTCTTAAGTTATGCAGCTTAGCAGCTGTGATAATGTAATGGTTTGCAAAATAATAGACTGGCAACGTGTCAACCTGAAATAACACACCAAATAATGAATAATGTGGGTGCAAAGAGGTTTAATTTATACTGTGTTAAAAATACTGCTCCAGAAATATCACACCATTTCAGTCTTTCCGAGTCCAAAAAAAAAAAAAAAAATCCTTTTATTTAAATATTCAAATAATTGTGGTAAAAGAGAATGCTTTCTTGTTTCTTTTTTTTCCCTCCCTGATAAAAATGTCAAATTTACATTACTCTGCGAAGAGGCATGTGACCTGAGTCTGGTCACTTGTTCACACACACACACTTTGCGCTACTCTTAGAGCTTAGAGTATTTGTCTCCTCGGTTTGTATCAACATGTAAGCGTAAACACATTTCGGATCAGCAATAACTGGGTGTGGGGTAACTTCATGTGAAAAAGGAGGCTGTTTCTGTTTACATCTCAATTCTTCTCTTCCTCCCCAATTTTCTCACTGAGGGAAGTTGATAAGAGCTTCCAGATTTCATTTATTTGCTCATCTAGCGAATATCACACTTCTATTGTGACCCAGAGACCGAGATGTGCTCCCTGCCCTCAGGACTTGGAAGCTAAGGAGGTAGAGGGAGGAGGAAGTGTGTGTCAGTCAGACCAAAGCACGTGCAAAAGCCCTGAGGCAAGGGAGCTCATGGCAGTCGGGGGAACCACAGACATGTTCAGTGTGGTTGGGAGTCTAACATGTTCAGGGTAAAGTAGGGGAAGAGCTGAGGTTGAGGAGGGTAGTGGGGTCCTAATCATCAAGGTGTTGTCATTACATTGAGGCATTTATCTAAGTACTTATCTTGAAGCAGGGAACCACTTAAGGGTTTTACGTAGACAAGCGACTTGACCAAGCCTACATTTTAGAAAGAGTCACACTGCTACAACACAGAACATGGACTTGGGGGAAAAAGAATGACACCTGTTTGAACGTGAAAGATGACAGTGGCCTGAGCCCAGGGAAGGGAAGAGGCAGGGAGGGCGCCTGGGTTCTGCTGCAGGTGTTTCGGTAGCTGGTAGACTGGAGGGGGAGCAGGACTGTGAGCGAGATGCCCAATTTCATTTTGGACATGTTCAATTGGAGGTGTTGGGACACCCGGGAGAACAGAGATGTCCGGTCCTTCTTGGGATATGTGGGTCTGGATGGTAGAGAAGATAAATCGCTGGGAAGGTGAGCATCCTTAATAAGTGCACACCCTGAAACAGCTCGGGCTGGGCCACAGAAAGCTTTCACCGACCTATTCTTGGGTTTGGGAAATAGAAGGAAAGGTAATCTCTAACATAAAACCATTGCCTCATAGTGTAGAGTCATAGTAGTTTAATAAAAACATTGTCCCTCTCCAAGGCGAACTCCCAGAAAAAAGGTCCACATTTGTTCTTTCCTTCACTCATTTATATGCAATCCTCTTCCATTCATTAGAATTTTCCATGAAGTTCATTTTAACCTCTGGAGTCACAACATCCAGCTCTGGAAGGAAGAGACCTTACAGAAGTATATGGGCTTGAGTAAGTTCAGATACTTGGCCTTTGTGTGCAATTAATTTGAAACATCCTGTTTTCTATGTGTCTTACATAAACTTGGAAGTCCAAGACAAGTCATCTTCAGGAAATACTGTCTGTCTTGGCTTTACTGAGTGACTATCCTTAAAGGATGTCTCCAGGTGACAGTGAGGTGTGACTAAGAGTGTGTGTGTGTGCGTGTGTGTGTGTGTGTATAAAGGCTACCAGTTATTAAAAATACAAGCCAGTGTTCCTCCACTCAAAGATAGGCAAACTTTAAAAATATCCTATCATTTGGGACAGCTGGGTGGCTCAGTCGGTTAAGCATCTGACTTCGGTTCATGTCATGATTTCACAGTTTGTGAGTTTGAGCCCCACATTGGGCTCTGTGCTATCAGCTTGGAGCCTGCTTGGGATCCCCTGTCTCCTTCTCTCTCTGCCCCTCCTCCACTGGTTCTCCCTCTCTCAAAATAAATAAACTTAAAAAAATACCCTATCATTAATGATTGTTTTCTATATGTGAGGCATTGTATTAGGTCCTTATATAAGGAAGTTATCTGTAATCCTAATAATAGTGCAGATGTATAAACTGAGAACTCGGAGGAAGCCTGGTCACACTGCCAAGGTCACACAATTAGTAAAGGGTGAGGCTCTTGGTTTTGGGGACCGTGTGACTGCAAGCCCTGTCCCTTCCACCCCACCTGGCTGCTTCCTGTAGCACCTAATTCGTCTTCGTTTCTTGTTTCGTAGCTAAACTAGTGCGCTGTTATGTCAATACTTGTAACTGTTTTGTTTATATAAACCTGTATCCCCAATCTCCCCTGTCTTTCCAAGCAAAGCGTCTTACATCTCTGTTGTTTTTCCAACCCCACCCGGCACAGTGATGGGCTCATGACAGTCTGTGAACAAATTCTGTGAACAAGAACTGAGCCTGGTCTCCTGGCCCGAAATCAGGATTTGATGAATGTCTAGACAGCATAGTTTAAAGGTGTGTTTTTTTTTTTTTCAACTCAACTGGGCAGTTGGAAAACAGGAGCAATTGTGCAATCGTGCACACAGCCGGCCCCAGGGATCGTTTGTTATTCTCCTTGGTTGTGAGTCTTCTATATTGCCTTTCATGCGAAGTACTGGTGATGAGTTGGCTGTCGCCCTTTGCTCATGGCCAGGCTGTAATGTTGAGGCTCCCCCAGAGAGCCAAGGATGATGGAACGAGAACCCGATGGCAGGGACAGAAGATACTGGGTCCCTCTAGACATGGGGCCTGCTCTGTGGTTGACTGTATGTTCCTGGACAGAAGATTAAACCTCTCTACGCCTTGGCTTCCCTGCTCCTACAGGACAAGGGTAATGACCCCCATTCTCTGTGTCTCACCAGCAGCTCAGGATCACAAGAGGGAGTAATGAATATAAAAATGCATGGGAGCAAAGACAGTACAGACGTGTGAGGCCTTAAGATCATCACATATCACAAGACAATGGAAACCAACCTGAATGTCTGTCACCCTCTAATCTGCTAGTGGAACTGGACAAGGTGCCATTGTTTTTAAATCAAGGAGTGCCAAGAAAAGAGTGCTGGTCCTCAGTGTCTGCCCTTAGCAGATGCCATTTCTTCCTTTTCCTGCCCTCCTTTTACATAAATGTTTGACCCTGATTCTGAAAATGGTCATAAAGTCGGCAACAGGATAAAATATCCAGTTGGAATGGACACATTCCCCATACATTGCTATTAGTGTCATTCTCCCTTACAGTGCGGGGTGGGGCGGCTCATAAGGAATGCAAGAGCCCTCTTCCTGTGAGCCATGGTGTCCCAGCCCCGTTTCTTCACGTCTAGCAACCGAGATGCATAGGATGCCTGATGGTCCAGGGGTGTGCGTGCTTCTCCTAAGGGCCCCAGCAGCCTGCAGATCTGAGACTGCATCACTGGTGTCTGCCCACGGGCAGAAAACAGTTCTGTGTGTTTTGAATGTAAGTATCTACCAACACATGCGACAATGTTTTATGGATGATGCTATGTTCATAGACTGCCGGTTTTTCTTAAGTCGGTAAACGGTGAATAACAGAAGTCGTAACTGCATACATCTGGCTTCATTAAACATCCATGATCTATCAAACATCCGCCTGGAGATTCTAATGGTTAAAGAGAAGTTACTGGGCTGCTATGGAATTTTTTGTGTGCCCATGCCCAGATAACTCTCTCCTTAGGATGACCAAGTTCTACAACTCCAGCGTGTACAATGTGCATTTCTAAATGATTAGTTGGGAACAGAACATCTTATATCAGCTTATCGTTAAAGGCAAAATATTTTCCACGGGACCCAAAATCATATTCAATATAAGCCTTATGTGCTTGTAACACTGGCCGTAACTATTAGTCCTATGCTCTCAAGCTATTGGTTTAGAAGGGAGCATGCAGTAGGCACTTACTGTATATTAGTTGTTGACTCTGCTATTGAGCACAAGTGAGATGTCTCAAAATAAAGACTGACACAGGGGCACCTGGGTGGCTCAGTCGGTTGAGTTGGCTCAGGTCATGATCTCGAGGTTCGTGGGCTCGAGCCCCGAGTCAGGCTCTGTACTGACAGCTAACTCAGAGCCTGGAGCCTGTCTTCGGATTCTGTGTCTCCCTCTCTCTCTGACCCTCCCCTGCTCTCTCTCTCTCTCTCAAATATAAATAAAAACATTTAAAAAAATTTTTAAAAAGACCTACACAAAACCAGAACAGGAAGCGAAGGGTTTTTTTCATCATTACTCAAATGGCAGAAATAACGTAAGTTATCACAAGTCAGGAAATCAAGCCCACCTGGACGTCTAGATAGACCCTCATATTTTTTTTAAAGCTTCAACTATGTTTCCCTTGAATTAAAAAAATCACTGAGGTGTAAGCATACCAACGAGAACAAGTTCCTCGAATTCAACCCTGTTCCCCTTCGCAAGACGCAGAGGTTGCTTATCAAGAGAGATTTTGTGATGCTCTTTGCCTTACGGCTCTTCCAACTTCATTTTAATCTAGAACATCTAAGTAGACTCCACAGCTCCTGGAGGGGACTGGCGTGATTCTAACAGGAGCTTCTGGGTTTCTGAGATCCACAAAGCATTCCACGTCCACCCCCTGCGGGGAACGTAGGCATTTTGTCCCTACACCGAGCCCAACACACTGAGGACAGCTAGCTTTGCATTAACCTCAGTCACCCCAAAAACTGCATGAGTCCCTCCAACGAAGGACAAATCCTTACTATTGTACAGGATCATCTCTGCCAGGGGCTACCATAAAGCAAGCATGTTTCAGAAAATTAACTGAGTAATTTTGAGACAAAATCCGTAGTATTAAAAAAAATCCAAAATGATAGCGAGGTATTTGAAACAACAACACAACAGAGGACTGTTTTCATCAGTGGGGACATAATTCAAACCCTCCAGGCTTCAAAGCTCCTTAACATCATCAGCGCCTCCTTTGAAGATGCCTGTCACCCCCCAGAGGAAATTTGCAGCTGTGCCGACTAATGGATCTGTTTGCAGCCCCAGCTTTTCTCCCCAGACACTCACGTCTTCTCTCCCCATCCCAAAGGGCAGTCCCCACCCCATCTCTCTCCCTCCCACCTCATCTCTAACAGCACCCCCACATGCACAGCCGGTGCAGATTTATTGCAAATTTCTCATCAGTTATCCTTTAAGAAAAAAAAAAAAAAATGGATACATCACAGAGTGTTCTACCTTCCCAGGAATTCAACGTTTTCAGGAAAACAGGGCTACCAGAAGGGATGCTGTGTACAATGAAAACAAACATCTCCCTTTCTTTGGAGCAACTGCTCGACGCAAAACAAACCGCCCGCCACGTCACTTACCCTCTCCACGCTGCGTCTTCTCAGAGATCCATACGGAATTTTCAGTAAAAGTCTTTGAGATCTATTCGGAGCCACTGCAGCCTGAACCACCATGGTGTTAGAGCCGCGTGAGTATGTGTGTGTGTGTGTGTGTGTGTGTGTGAGCAAGTGTGTGTGTGAATGTGTGTGTGAGTGTGTGTGCTCCCAGCAAAGTGAGAGACAAGGCTTCCTCAAAACTAAGTTATGGTCTCCTGGAGGTTTCGCAAATATCAAATAACCAAAAGAGTTTTTTTCTTTCGAGTGTATGAGTCAAGATGTGGTTCGTAGGGAGGCGGGGGGATGGGGGAGCAGAAAAATAGCCCAAGTTCTGTAACTTCAGCCTGCCTTCAGCAGCGCGGGTTTAGCTGCCTCTTGTCTGTCCCTGCCTGTCAGTCCCCTCTGTGAGACTGCGTGTCCCAGAAGTTAGCAAGCAACGCCTCTGGGGAGAGTGATCCAGAAATGTCAACTTTGCTTCTAGTGGCTACGGACGGTAACCAGGTCAGTGGTCTAATCAAAGCTCCATCAGACGTAGTATTCATTCCATCACGTGACTCCAAAGCCCCTCGGCCATACAGTAGGTCACATGCTCACCTTAAAAAGACTACTTGGAATATCACCATCTGGTGCGGAGATTAATGTGAAATCCTGCATTGTGATTTCACTCTTTTCCGAGCACAGGAAAAACATTTGCAGACCAGTGACATAACGCACTGGGGACTTTGGGGAGCCCTCTTCACAGTCGTAAATTACACGTATGACCCTGAGGATCGGATGTGCATATCTGGTTTTTCTGTCCCGCTTTCCAATGCATAGAAAACAAATGTAGGAGTGCAATTAATTCTATATGTGGATGTAGTCCACAAAGATAAAGCGTGAGCAAAGGAAAAAAATGTGGGTATCATGTGGTTCAGATGAATCAAATCAAATGCACCAGAAAGACTCGTATTTGGCATCTCTTCATTTAAATGTTTGTGGCATAGAACATTTAGTTTTACGTGTGCCAGTTAACATGAAGAAGTTAGGTTTGATTTTACAAGGCTCTGAAAAGGACTAAGTTCAGATTCATCTATCACATTTCCTATTCTTTTCTGATAACAGTGCGTGATTCCAGATCAGACAATCCTTTGAAGGACAGTACATGTGATCTAGAATGTTAACTTTTCTGTAATATTTTGTAACTGATAGATTCTTCATCTATGGCCTCCTCTCTCCACCCCACCCCCACCCCCAAATCTGCTTACTTCTCTAGCAAAGAAAATTAACGATAAATAAAAACAAGTCAGGAGTCAGGGGCTTCCAGAATTGGAGGTATCTTTGTTTTCTTGTTTTTAACATATTTCTACACCCACTGCTCCTCTCTGTACTGGGTTTTAAGAAAGGGATGCCATTTCCTTTGTAGTAACCCATGCTTTTTTGGTGTTAGCCTGATATCACTTACATGCATCGGGATCTGGCTTTTATTTATTCTCTGCAGACCAGTTTATTGCAAACCGTGGAAAAGAAAGTTCTGTTTATTCAAAGGCTCTACTAGGAAGTGGGGTGGGGTGTCAGGGGAAGAAGCAAAGGTTTAGGCTGCTGGAAAATGAACCGGGAAAGACTCTCCGAGGTGGGTGCCGGTGGGGGCGGGGTGGGAAGGAGGGAAATGAGGGCCTGGTCACCCGGTGCAGACACACATTAAGAGGCAGTTAAAGAAAGCATCAAGTTGATGTGGGAAATTCCAAATATACAACAATCGGCCTTTGTTCGTAATTGGTTCCATATGTGCATCGGAGAGCCAGTGAGAGGGTGAGAGAGAAGGCGAGCAAGGAGGAGAGACGAAGTTGCTCAGCCGGGCTTGGGGAGGGGCTCTGGCTAGGTGGTTTAGATTACCTTTTTCCCTCTTTCTCACGTCCTTCCTGCACTGCCTGGTTTCAAATCAGACTATTTTGGGGTGGAAATAAATCTGGAATGGTGCCCGATTTTTTGGCCAAATGCATCGAGTTTCCTTGATAAAACCCCACTGGACTACATAAGGGTTTTGAATGAAGAACAGGCACATTTTCAAAAACACTTATCTGCCCAGAGTCCCGGGATTTCTTCCTTCCAGCCCAGTCTGAGTTGGGGGGGCCGGGGCAGGGGCGCTGGACCAGATCAGCTGAGAGAGAAGTCACTGTCTCTCTCCTGACCCAGGCCAGGGTGAGGCCCCTGGGAGCTGAATTTATTTATATTTGACTAAATGCAACTTCCTGTTTCCCAGGGGTATTAATGAGTGTTTCACTGACGAGTTAAGGCCTCATGCCATAGTTCAGATCATAAAGGACACTTTGATGAACTAAGTGCAAATAAAGCAAAACATATGCATTTGATTAAGGTTAAAATACATATAGAAGAGAATGTTAATGGAAACCAAAATAACCCTGAGCCAGACTCCCACACATTTGAGCCCCATTCACCTCTAGCCGCACCCCCCCTCCCCAGGGTGGGGGGGCGGCGAGGAGCAGGATCATTTCTCATATCAGCACCAGTGCCTTCTCCCAGCTAGTGGGGATGAGGAGGTGGCTCTGGAGCTTTCCCCAGTCCCCACAGAGTAACTAGCCACCTCCTCAGACAGATCTGAAAGCTCTCAAAGGTCATCTTGTCCGAAAATATCTTTTTGATAGTTTTGCTGTGGGTGTTTAAGAGTTACACATTCAGAATTAATTACTGAGACTGAAGCATTTAATTTCAGAAAGCCAATGTTGTAACACAAATATGTTTCCCAGGAAGGGATGTGCACCCATACCTTTGCAGATATGACCACTTTAGGAGAGGTGAGGGGAACTAACGTTTACTGAGCGCCTAGCAGGGGCCAGGCAACATGCTAGGTCACCCAAGGCTATCTCAATGGCAGAAATGAGTTTCACGGTCCATATTTTACTGGGGCTCAGAGAGGTTTAATAACTTGACCAATGTAATGCAGCTAGAACTGTCAGATCTAAGATGACACCAGAGTCAAGATGTTTGATATCAGGGCCTGACTTGGGCCATTATACTCTCACATGACATGAGGACTTTATTACATCACAGCAGGTTAGAAATTCAGAAAGGAGATATATCCATGGGTCCCAAGAGAGATAAGGGAAATTTCCATGTCTTTGAAAAAGAGAGAATTTAGGAGCATGAGAGAGAATTTTAGGTCATGATCTCATGGTTTGTGGGTCTGAGCCCAGCATCGGGCTCTCTGCATTCAGAGCCTGGAGCCTGCTTCAGATTCTCTGTCCCTCTCTCTCTCTCTGCCCCTCCCATGCTCTCTCACTCTCTTTCTCTCTCAAAGGTAAATAAACATTAAAAAAGAGAGAGAGAATTTAAATACAGGAAATGGCATTAGAAGGAGCAGTTCTAGAGTCTCTGGTCCCTTGATGAGAAGTAAGGAACAGCAAAGAAGCTACCAGAGCCGAGGAGGTAGCCCAGCTGGAAGCCAGCACAATCCTTGGGCTGAGGGTAAAGGGAGGAGCCAGATTACTAGCACCCAGGGCCAGGGTCACCTTGCAGAGGCTGGAACCCTGTGGACCCACTGGAGACCTGATCACTGCCGGAGCCATGGGCCACGGTGGAGTGGGGAAGGCCCTGGTCCTCCCTCCTCCTCTGCTCTAGCCTACCACTGGCGTCTGCCATGCGCTGATGCCAGCCAGGTGACAGGGAGACTTGGAAACAGCCATAGGGGTGGGGGGGGGTGGAAAGAGAAGGAAGAGATCTGAGGGAAAATGCCCGGTTTCAGCACTGAGACCAGAGACGGGGGACCAAAGGACTGGGACATGGTGAATAAGGAGTAACTAAAAGAAAACAGAAAAGCAAAGGGACAACGTCTGGAAGAGCGTATTACTTGGAGAAAGCATGTTTTTGCCAGGATGGTGGGCACTGAGGTCCGCCACGCATCCGGGCACAGTGTAATGGTCCACGGGACAGATGGGGAGGAAGCCGTGGGGATGGCGTGTCAGTGAATCCCGGGGGGTGGGGTGGAGAAGGCACACTTCTGTTCTAGAGGCTGCAAAGCCCCTGCTTTGGATGCCTCCTGGAACAGAGCACTGAAGGCGAGTGGAGTGCGGTTTTGTTTGTTTATTTTGAACATTTCCTCCCCATCTCAGTGAAAATGTTTACAATCAAACTCTGGAATGAAAATGCATGGGGATTGATTGAAGCATATTTCAGGAAAATCAATGGTCTTGACACACCAACGTAAGATGTATCAAATCAAACCGGTGTTCTTGGTCACGGATAGCAGGAAGATGAACGGGGTTGGGGCTCGGGGGGTGGGGATAATGTCCTGTCAGAGAGAAAGCATTCGACAACATGGAGCTGGTGGGAGGCAGCCATGAAAGAGGGGAGACAGCACCAGCTGGGTGTGTGCCCATGGATGCCACCACCACTAACGGATCAGGCCAGCGACCATGATGGCACCTGCTGAGAAGCTGTGGGAAGGGTGGGTGTTTCTCAATAGAATATTGGGCACTGACACAAGGTGGGAGCGGTCACTACAACCTCTTGTCCAGGCGGTGCGCGGCCTGCCAGCCTCAAGTGTCTATCACAACTGTGGCCCGGTCCCTGAAGCTACCATCTGTGAGGCTGACGCCTTTGGCCCTCCGAAGTCCCCCATGTGTGCGAAGAGAAGAGATGATGGAACAGAGAGGTTTGGGGGTGGGAGGAAGGAGGCCACAGGTCCCACGGCCCAGCGGGGTCCCATGGTGTACTCTGGGTCAGAGGGCAGCCTGAGGCCACCGTGAGCCCCCGGGACCAGGAGCGAAGGGCAGTGAGCTGAGCAGTGTCGGGAGGGTGAGTCAAAGCACCCTTGTGGGGAATAAGGATGGCATCATTTTAGGAAATGAGATCCCCTGGCTTTTTATCCTCATTCATTCTTTTTCTGATAAAAGGTGAAATATCACTTACAGTAAGGACACAGATACAAAACTGTACAAATGCCTCTTCTTTAAAAAATTTTTTAATGTTTATTTTATTATTTTTGAGAGAGAGAGAGAGAGAGAGAGAGAGCTCACACAGGGGAAGGGCAGAGAGCAAGAGGGACACAGAATCTCAAACAGGCTCCTGGCTCCGACCTGTCACCACAGAGCCTGATGCGGTGGCTCAAATTCACAAACTGTGAGATCATGGCCTGAGCTGAAGTCAGAAGCTTAACCAACTGAGCCACACAGGTGCCCCTATGCATACCTCTTCTAACGTCCATTTCTAGCCCTTATTTGTCGTAAATTTAGCAGCATGTTAAAAGGGGGCTCTTTCATGTTTAAAAAAATTTTTTTAATGTTTATTTATTTTTGAGAAAGAGAGAGGGACAGAGTGCAAGCAGGGGAGCAGCAGAGAGAGAGAGAGGGAGACACAGAATCTGAAGCAGGCTCCAGGCTCTGAGCTGTCAGCACAGAGCCTGATGCGGGGCTCGAACCCACGAACTGTGAGATCATGACCTGAGCTGAAGTCGGACACTTAACCAACTGAACCACCCAGACGCCCCATGGGTGCTTGCAGTTTTACTGGAGGTATGAAGACCACAGGTGCCAACCGTCCCCACCTCCACAGCTGTTCAAGGTGTGCGAAGGAGAGTCTGAGACCAGATTTGAGGCCCCAAGGGGACCTGGACCTGCAGCCTGGTGAGGGGCTCCAAGGAACCTATGGGGAGGGTTACAATGAGCTTTCTATGGGAAAGAGATGGGCTGAAGCACGGGCATTGTCCAAGGGGAGGGAAGAGTGGCAAATGGGAGGTAACTACGATGCCATTATCTTGGGTCAGAGGTGGGTGCCCAAGAGAGTTGGTGGTGCCCCTTCTTAGGGGGCTCAGTGTGTTGTCTGAAGCGCTAGGGAACCCCAGGAGGAAGGGGCTGGCTGTAGGGCCCAGAGCAAGAGGAGATCTTAAATGACTAAGTGGAAGAAACACATCACTTGTACCAGGGAACCGAGGTGTGAAGGAGGCAGGGTCTTCAAAGACCCCACAAGGGACTCCATCCACAGGACAGAGCTGGGTTCAGATGCCGTGTCAGTCCCGCAGAGAGACTATGGGTGCACTAGACGCAGCTCGGTGAGCAGGACTTGTGCAGAGGGACATGGCAGATGAACCCACGGTAGCCCTGAGCTGGGGGAGTGGGGGAGGGAAGACTGGCTTTGAATGAAGTTTGGGGTTTAATTGTTGTCATGTAAACCAGGTGGGAGGACAGCCAGGATGAGACTGGGCCAAAGACACACACAAAGAATTCCTTAGCAATCTGGAACATTCCTGGAGTCGGGGTGAGGGGAGTTTGGAAGGGAAGCCCTGTCTTTCTTCATTGCTCCATCACCATTTCCATTAGCTCCTAACTCAGCCAACCTGGGTCATTCATGTCATGTCTTATTAGAGTAAACTATGACTGAGGTTATGCAAACAGAAGGGCTGCCCACATCCATAATTTTCTGTTTGAAAAGAGGCCGGAATTTAGGCCAAACATGAAACCTAATATCCCCAAGAGCAGGAGGAAGATATCAAGCAACACAGTTATCACCAGAGCTCAAAGGGCCAAGGCTGGTGAGACTATTCACAGTTCACACGGGGAGGATGGTTGAGGGCTGTCTTGGTTTTTTAACGCTGGTTTGGCCTGATGCAGGGCACCGTGGGCACTGTCCATCTTTGGACAGACTTTTCTTCCCTGTGTGGTATGGGGAGGAAACTAGGTATAATTGTAGCCAGGGGGGTGGGCAGATAAAATTTTCTTCCCTTCTTGCCTTTCCCTTCTTGCCTTTCCCTTCCTCTTCCCTTCCTTCTCTCCTTCCTCCCTCCCCTCCTTCCTCCTTCCCCTCTCCCTTCCTTTCTTCCTTCCTTCGTTTCTTCCATCCCTCCCTCCCTCCTTCCTTCCCTCTTCCTCTCCTTCCTCCTTCCTTACTAACTTCCTTCCTCCCTTCCTTCCTCCCTTCCTTCCTTCCTTCCTTCCTTCCTTCCTCCCTCCCTCTCTCCCTCCCTCCCTCCCTCCCTTCCCCTCTGTCTCTCTCTAGCTTCCCTTGCCTATTTAGGCTACATTCTGGACTTTATTTAATAGTCCTCCTCCATGACCAGCCAGGCAAAGAAAATAAAAGGAGTTTGAACTGAATTTTTCACTTTGGCTCCTAATTATCATTGCTGGTAGAGGTCTGGTGGGCTGGGATGAGTCTCCTAATTGCTTCTGATATGACACTGTCTGCTTTTCTTTGTCTGCCACATCGAGCTCGACAATATTGGCTTTTCCCTCATCTAAATGAATTTTTTAAACATCCTTCTATTGCTTATACTGCATCATTCATTCAACAGTTATTGAGTGACTGATAGAATAACAGCAACCCCCTTTCAAGGCACAGTCTGTTGCAGGCACTATTTTAAAGGCTTTTAGATGTATTAATTCCTTAATTCTCATAAGATCTTATCAAATAGGCACTTCCCTTTTTCCCTAGATGAAGATGAAGACACTGAGGCACAGAGAAATTAAGTAACTTGGCCCAGGTCACACCGAGGGAGGCTTCAGGGTCCATTTATTGCTGGACTCTGCTAGATGACTACTAGAGATCAGGCGCTGTGCCAAGAATGGAGGATACAAGGGGACTTCCACTTTTGGGAAGTGTTTGTTTTTGTTCCTCACACTTAGCTCCCCGCTGTGATGAGGTATTCGTTGTGAAGCTAAAGAACCTTATACCTGTGTACACCTGGACTTTGCTGAAGAGCTACCCAACAGGAAGAAATGCAATCCGTCCAAGTTCTTTGGAAATGGTACACACAGACACACAGACACAGACACACACACACACACACACACACACACACACACACACACAATTTCCACTCTCACTTCTGCACATTGTTTTCCTGTTGCTTTAACATAACAGCCTTCCTGGATCTCACCATCCATCTCTCTGCCTCTTCATACATATTCTCCTAGGACATCCATGTTTCATCCATCCGAATTCCTTAAAGGTCACACAGCTTAGCCACATACATTGGGTGGTAAAGAAGCTTCTTCTTAGACCTCTGAGAATGTCCTGTTCGGTAGGTTTCATTGGGGTAACTAGGAGTAGAGAATTAATTAGCCCAGAATAAGGGCCCCATTCCCCATCAACTCAAAAAAACACATCCTGTCCCAAAGGAAACCAGACCTAACATTCTTCCAGGGTAGGGAAGAAAATACAGCATTTGCTGCATGGAAACCTCATGTGCTAATCAGGCATCCCAGAATCTCACTCAATCTTGATGGCAATGATCAAGCTGTAGAGAATGTCAAGCGGAAAATATTAATGGCCTGTGTGGAGGATTAGTCTAGGTTCTGCCTTAGCACCCCTTGCTTCATGGACATCAAATCCCAGCTCATCACGTGCTGGCAGGATTATTCAACTCTTCACCCAGAGAAGGAGGGAGCAGGTAGAGATCTGGCTTGCAAGCAGCAGACAGATTTTATTCCTCCGCATAAAAGTCCTTCACATCTGCCCTGGATGTGATTTGCCCCTGTCAGGCTCCACTTGCCCTTCCCAGCATGAGGCTAAGTCAGGCAATCAATGGCTGTAGCCTGGGATAATGGCTATTCTGCATGGTGGTAATGGCTTAGTGCATGTGCTATTAGAAGAGATGTCATGTCCAGGTCCTGAGGAATCGATAAGATTGCCAGGATGCCTGTGTGATTAATCAGGTAATAAGCTGACCCGTGTGGGGCTGGCTGTGTAGATTGGCTTTCGAGACCATTTTGCAAAGCTCTTTTTCATGGGCTATCCATCCATGTGGATGGATTTTGATAACTAGCATTGATTTGCCATTTTTATGAAGTGCAGTTTGCACAGGGTAAACTGTGTAATTGCACCCAGAATGGCAAAATAAATAATGTTCTTATCTATGGTATTGAAGGCCCAGGATTAGCTGAATATATATAGTACACCTCTAAACAGAGTCAATGGATGTTGACTTTTGATTTTTACAAGGCGCAGCTCTCAAAGTTCAGGTGTCTTAGATAAGCATTGGGTGGCAAATGATCAACTTTTAAATCTGCTACTAATTTCCATGCTTCCGTTTTTCTAGGAGAAGTTTAACATAATTTTATTTAATAGAAGAATGGTTATTTTGGTTTAAGTAATTCCTCTGGTGCTGCAAAGGACGGTGACTTTCTTTGGGGCCATCACATTGCTTTCTGTACCGTGCCCAGGGCCATGTACTCCCAATAGCAAATGCCCATTTTCCCATGGCTCTCTGGGATAACCCATCTGGCCTGTATTTTACCAAGGTGAGGAAGGAAAGCACTTGATCTGTTTAAAGATGGGTGCTGAGAAACCTCCCATCACAGGAACGTGCCCTAGATGGCTCCAAACATCCCATAACTCAAAAAGCAAAAGGGTTACCCAGTAGAGGATCAAGGCCAGAATGGGCAAAATACCTACCATGGACACGTGCTGAGATGTGAATAAAGATGCATAGGGGATTCTCACTGTTACTGTTTGCTTGGGGTACATTATTCTATTTGAAATCTAAACCTCGATAGCACAAATGCAGATAATAGACGTGAAAATTAAGTGACATAGTGGAATCATGTGTGGGAATAGAGGCAGTAAGAAATGACAGTAGAGCCAGATTCTGACATGCAGATGATAGAAAAATATATTTTAGACCTTATCTGTGAGCAGCAGGAGTCATTACAAGTTACTTTTTGCAAGGAAGTGATACCGTCTAGCCTGAACTTTGTGAGCTTGAGTGGTAAAGGCTGAGTGGTAGGATGGAGAGCCCAGGTGTATCAGAAGCCAAGAGAACAGTTGCAAGTTTATTGCCATTGTCCAAGTGAGAGGTGATGAAGCCTAGAACTAGGACAGAAGTGAGAGGCTGAATACAAGATACTGGGGAAAAATAAATGGTAGACGGAGGTGTACAGTGATCCTCTATCATGAGGGAGTAGAAGAAGGATAGTCCTATTAGCCAAGTACCCAGGAGGAGGACCAGGTTTGGGGAGATGATAATGGGTAACTCTGGACACGCAGAGCTCCTGGTGCCCGAACACTGTGACCTGGAACTTCAGAGGGGAGTCAAGCCTAGAAACGTAGCTTTGGATTTCAACTGCAGACAACTAACTACTAGTCAAGTTATGAGTTAAGCATGAGGGCAGACATTCAAGAACACAAAATTTACTTCTTCTCATGCACCTCTTCTCAAGAGTTTACTGGAAGATAGTCTCCAATAAAAGAAAGTTAAACCTATAAGGGAGGGAGGGGATTTGAATTCCAAGGAAAGGAGAACGAATCCTAGGAGAGCTGACAGAGGGGTTTCTCAGAATAATGAAAAGAGGAGCCCTAAGAACACAGTCATGCTAGCGACTCAGAGAGGAGCTCACCCAAGAGGTGCGGGAACATGGAGGGGCCCCAGAAGGAGGTCTCAAAAAAAAAAAAAATGCATGGATTGAGTATCTGATGAGTGCACCAAATTGAGAGGAGAAGCAAAGCTCCTTAAAGATGAAATATCTTAGAGAAAAATGATTGAGAGGTACACAGAATATCAAGCAAACAATGAAACAAGGCAATTACTGCCACCTGGAAAAACAGGAAATTGTACAATCCAAGAGATGTAATCATAACATACACTATGTCTCCAGTGTAAACAATATATTGGTCATCCTAATAAAACTGAATTTTGATTTAAACCATGGTAGAGATATATTGGTAAAGGTAGAGGGAGAGAGATAAGGATTTGTAGGGATGTGGAGGAAGGTTTTAAGTAAGTTAAAGCCTCACCTTACAAAGGATGTCCCTGGAGAGAGGACTCAGAGATGGGGAGAAAGGGTCTGAAGCCTGGTGTTTTTCTTTATAAGCCTTCTAGTCCTCCTCACCTTTAAAATGTTATGAACATTGCCATGCACATGTGTTATTTTGATACAAATGAGAACTGAATTGTAAAGAGCGGAGCAATGTTACAGGCAGTGTGAGCAGATATGGATGGGGAGCAGTGGGTGGCATTAAAGGGTCGCTGGATGGCCTTGAGAAAGTGTGTCCAGCACACTGACAACAGAAGTCGGGCTGCAGAAGGGAGAGCTTGAGCCACCTGGCCTCATTCTGAAGGGACAGATTTGAGCCTAGATATTGGGTTATTTGATCTGACACATAATGTTTCCAGAGACCAGCCTGATTTCCTCCATTTTCCTTCCCTCGGTGTATGTTTCAGAGCTCTTGGTCTATGGATCTGCTATGGAAATGACTACTGAATGAGAAGCCTCCAAACTATACCTTGAAAAAAACCTTAAATCCTTCGAAAGAAGATGAAGACACATGGACAAAAGGAAGGAAGACAAATACATCAGCCAGGGCATTGCCAACATTTCTGGAGATAGTCCTGAAGAGTCCTCCATGCACTTTGACTGGACCTTATGTGTTCTCTACTTTGCTGTGATATTGTGTGTTTGCATGAATACACTCATGTACACACTCATGTATGTTATTTCCTCTCGTGAACCCAGTAGCATTGAGGCAGCTACAGGAGCCCCAGAGTGGTGACAACTAATTATGAAACACCAGGTCTGATATGTCCCTTTTATCGCATCTTGCAGAAGCCTTGCATTCCTGAAAAATCCCCCAGTGGCCCTTTGTAATCCTGGAAAGGAAGTGTCAATCTGGAAACAGCTGTTCTTGAGATAGTGGGATGACATCCTAATGAGCATGCTATGAGCAACAGAGGAAACCTAAGGCTAATGGGACTGTGATGCAAATATTTTTCTAGACAATGAGACTCACATGAGAAAGCCTATATTCCCTAGCAAGTCTGAGAGGAGAGTCAGCGACCTATGGATGACAAGTCCCCAAACCCTATGGGATGCTGGACACTTTCTCTGGCTCTCTCCCAGGAGGTAGTTCTGGCAAGGCAGCCCACGGTCACCTTGCTCAGAGGCCCCACCAGGATAACCCAGCTGGAAAGCAGAAGAAGCCAAGTACAGGCCTGTCCCCAGGGCTCCACCTCCCTGTGGGCTGCAAAGCTCAGGACCAGGTACCTCCTACCACTTTAGAAGAAGTCAGGAGGAATGGCCACAGACTGATGAAGTTACAGCCAGGAGTAAATGCTGTGCTTCCACAGAACCAAAACCCCTGGTAATTCCAGGGAAAGTGTTGAGTGGGAGTAGTAAGAGTGAACATAGGGGTAAAGAAACAGAAAATGACTTATTGCAGTTTGGGGTTTGAAACAGATGCTTTTGTAGGGGAAGACAAAGGGAAAACGCAGATTATCCCATGAGCACCTCCTTTGCATCAGGCATGGCCCTGGGCACTTGCTCTAAATTACCTCTTTTAGATCTTCACTATGATCCTGTAAGCTGGGTAGAATTAGCTACACTTTATTGACAAGGAAATCAAAGCTCAGGAAGATTAAATGCTTGCCCGCCTGCTGACAGTCACACGAGTAGGAAATGGTGCTGAACTGGGACTGAGACCCAAGCTCATGCAACTTTAAAGCTCATTTTTAATATTCTTTAGGGATGTATACATCAGAGGATTCTGTCCTTCTTAACAAGGCCTGCCTTCAGGAGAAACTATTTTATGAAAGCCTAAACAATGGGGAAGGGAAGACTTCCTGGGGAGCCTATCTGGGGAAGGGAAATACTCAACTCTGGCTGGCTCTAACTTTCCATGGGGAGAAGGGAAATACCCAATTCCAGTCCCTCCACCCATCCTGTGTCACCAAAGGGAGGAAAAAAACCCTGAGAAACACTAGTGAAGATAACATCCCAAAGACACAGGCTCATAAAAGACTGAGAACTAGCGTAGGACTATACGATGCCTCTCTTCCCATACTTATCACCACGTTACTAAAGACCTATTTCTCATAGTTCCTTTCATACAGTACATCATGTCCACCTTGAGATTACAAGGCATACTAAAATACAAAATACACAATTTGAAGAGACTGAACAAGCATGAAAAACAGTGAGATATGGCAGGAATTTGGAATTATCAAACCAGGAACTTAAAAAATCAACTAATATTTATATCCTAAGGGCTTTAATGGAAAAAGTTGGCAATATGGAAGAACAGATGGATAATGTAAACAGAGAGATGGGAATTCTAAGAATTAAAAAGAAATTCTAGAGATCAAGAACTATGAGAGAGAAGAAGAGTGACTTGATAGGTTTATTAGTATACTGGACACAGATGAAGAAAGAATCTTCGGGCACCTGGGTGGCTCAGTTGGTTGAGTGTCCGACTTTGGCTCGGGTCATGATCTCACAGTTTGTGAGTTTGAGCCCTGCATCGGGCTCTGTGCTGCCAGCGCGGAGCCTGGAATCTGCTTCGGATTCTGCGTCTCCCTCTCTCTCTCTGCCCCTCCCGTGCTCACACTCTGTCTCTCTTTCTCTCAAAAATAAGTAAACATTAAAAATTTAAAAAAAAAGAAAGAATCTCTGAGCTTGATGACAAGAATATAGTAACAAATATAGTAAATGTTAATCTAACAATATCAATGATCACTTTAAATGTCAATAGTCTAAATATACCACTTAAAAGACAGATATTATCAGTGTGGATCAAAACACAGGACCCAACTGTATGTTTTCTATAAGAAACCCAAAGACACATATAGATAGAAAGCAAAGAGATGGAGAAAGATCTATTATTCTAATACTAATCAAAAGAAAGTAGGAGTAGCTATATTAATTTCAGACTCAGCAGACTTCAAGTAAAACTATCAGGAATAAAGGGGTATTACATAATGATAAATGGGCCAATTCTCCAAGAAGACATAAAAATTCTTAACATATATGCTCCTAATAACAGAGTGTCACAACATGTGAGACAAAAACTGATATAACTGTAAGAAGAAAAAGATAAGGTCATTAGTAGAGTTGGACATGTCAATACTCCCCTGTCACAAATGGACAGATCCAGTAAGGACAGAGTTGTACTCAACAACACCATCGATCAACTGACCATGATGGACATCTATAGACTATTTCATCCAACAAGAGCAGAATACACATTCTATTCAAGCTCCTGTGTATCTTTCACCAAGATAAACCATTTTCTGGTGCATAAAACACATCTTAACAAATTTAAAAGATTAAAAGTTAAATGATATCTTCTCTCAGACCACAATGGAATTAAACTAGAAATTAATAACAAAAAAGATAATTAAATTATAATTGAATATTAAACACCATAGTTCTAAATAACACATGGATCAAAGAAAAAATCTAGAAAGAAATTAAAAAATTTTCTGAACTAAATGAAACTGAAAACACAACTTACCAAAATTTGTGGAGTGCAGTGAAACAAGTGCTCAGTGGGAAATTTATAGCATTAAATGCATAAATTAGAAGACAAAAGAGGAATCTAAAAATTAGTAATATAAGCTTCCCATTAAGGAGAGTAGAAAAAAGAAGAGCAAATTGAACCTAAAATAAGCAGAAGAAAAAAACTAATAAAAAATAGAGCAAAAATCAATGAAATTAAAAACAGGAAATTCATAGAGAAAGTCAATAAAATCAAAAGCTGGTTCTTTGAAAAGATCAATAAAAGCAATAAGTGTTTAGCCAGGATAATTAAAAAAACAGAAGACACAAAATAATACTATCAGATGTGGAAGAGGAGACATCCTTCCACATTAAAAGGATAATAAAGGAAAACTATGAACAACTCTGTGCCCACAAATTGATAACTTAGATGAGATGGATCCATTCCTTGAAAGACAATCTGCCAAAACTCACACAAGAAGAAACAGAATCAATAATTGATAACTTGACAAAACAGAAAGCCCTAGACTCAGACAGGTACATGCTAAATTGTGCCAAGCATTTATGGAAGAAATTATACTAATCTTCTACAATATTTTCCAGAAGATAGAAGCAAATACTTCCTAATTCATTTTAGGAGGCCAGCATTGCTCTAATATGAAAACCAGATATTACTAGAAAACTACAGACTGATATATGAACACAGATGCAAAAATTCTTAACAAAATATTAGCAAAGTGAATGAAACAATGTATAAAAAGAATTATACACCATAATCAAGTGGGATTTATTCCAGGTATACAAGGTAGCTTCAACATTAAAAAATTAACTAATGAAACAAAAATGCAATGAAGAAAATCCCAAAGAAGAAAACTCATACAATCATATCAATAGATGCAGAGAAAATATTTGACAAAATCTAACACCCATTCATGACAAAAGCTCTCAATAAACTAGGAAATAGAGGAGAACTTTCCCAACTTATGAAAGAATACCCTCAAAAAAGCCTTCAGCTAACACTATATTTAATGGTGAGAAACCTGGAAGTTTTCCCATTAAGATGAGGAACAGGGCAACAATGTCTTTCTCATCATTGCTTTTCAATATCATATTGGAAGTCCTAGTTAATGCAATAAGACAAGAGAAAGGAATAAAATGTATATAGATTGGGAAAGAACATACGACATATAAAACTGTCTTTGTTCACAGATGACATGATTGTTCACATAGAAAATAGAAAAGAATTAACAAAAACATTCCTGGAACTAAGAAGTGATTATAGAAAGGTTACATAATACAAGGTTAATACACAAAAGTCAATTGCTTTCCTATACATGGCAATGAGCGAGTGTAATGTGAAACTTAAAAACATTCCCATTTACATTAGCACTCCCCAAAGTGAAATATTTAGGTATAGAAAGTTCTAAAAGAATATGCACAAAATCTATATGAGGAAAATGATAAAACTTTGGTTAAAGATATCAAAGAAGAACTAAATAATTGGAGAAAATTTCCATGTCCATGGATAGGAAGACCTGATATTATCTAAATGTCAGTTTTTCTCAAATTGATCTATAGATTAACACAATCTCAATCAAAATCCCAGAAAGTTATTTTGTGGATATCAACAAACTGAATTGGAGGTTTATATGGAGAGGTAAAAGATCCATATTGGTTGATTCAATATTGATGGTAAAAAAAGTTGGAGAGAGCTGACGCCACCCAACTTCAAGACTTACTATAAAGCTACTTTAATTAAGACAGTATGGTATTGGTTCAAGAATAGACAAATAGATCAATGAAACAGAATAGAGAGCCCATAAATAGACCTACATAAATGAAGTCAACTGATCTTTGGCAAAGCAGAAAAGGTAGTACAATGGAGAAAAACAATCTTTCAAACAGCTGTTGAAGTTATTTCTGGAACAACTGAACATTCACATGCAAAAAAAAAATCTAGACATCAGATTTATACCTTTTACAAAAACTAACTCAAAATGGATTGCAGACTTAAGTGTAAAACACAAAACCATAAAACTCCTAGAAGATAACATAGGAGAAAATGTAGATGACCTTGGATATTGTGATACCTTTTGAGATATAACACCAAGGCAAGATCCAGGAAAGAAATAATTGATGAGCTGGACTTCACTAAAATGAAAAACTACTCTGCAAAAAAATGCCAGGAGAATGAGAAGAGCTATAGACTGGGAGAAAATATTCATAAAAGCTATATCTGACAAATGACTGATACCCCAGATAGACAAAGAACTCTTAAAATTCAACAATGAGGAAACAAACAACCAGCTTAAAAAGTAGACAAAAGACCTTAACAGACACCTCACCAAAGAAGACGGACAGATGGAAAGTAAGCATATGAAAAGGTGTCCAATATGATATGTTATTAAGGAATTGCAAGTTAAGACAACAATGAAATACCACTACACATCTATTAGAATGGCCCACATCCAAAACGCTAACAATACCAAATGTTGGCAAGGATTTGGAGCAACAGGAGCTCATGTTCATTGCTGATGGGAAGGCAAAAGAGCATAACCACTTTGGAAGATAGTTTGGTCATTTCTTTCAAAATGAAACATTTACCATACAATCCAGGAATTGAACTCCTTGGTATTTATGCAAGTGCATTGAAACCTATGTCCACACAAAAACCTGCACGCAGATGTTTATAGCCATTTATTCCTAATTGCTAAAACTTGGAAGCAACCAAGACGTCTTCAGTAGGTTAACGAATCAATAAACTTTGGCACAGCCAAACAGCAGCTTATTATTAAGCACTAAAAAGAAATGAGCTATCAAGCCATGAAAAGACACAGAGGAAACTTACATGCATCTCATTAAATGAAAAAAACCAATCTGAAAAGGCTACATACTGTATGAGTCTAATTACATGGTGTTCTGGAAAAGGCAAAATAGTAAAGGAGACAGTAAAAAGATCAGTGGTTGCCAGACCTTGGGGATGGGGGGAGGGATGACTAGGCAGAGCACAGTGGATTTTTAGGGTAATGAAGTCATCTTACATGATTCGGCAATGGTGGATAGATGTCATTATATGTTAGTCACCCACAGTCAACCCATAGAATGTATAGCACCAACAGTGACCCCTAATGTAAACTACTGAGTAATAATGATGTGTCAATACAGGCTCCTTGATTGTGATAAATGCATCACACTAGTGTGGGATGTCCATAGTGGTAGAGGTTGTGAGTATGTGGCAACAGGAATATATGGGAAATCTCTTTACTTTCTACTCAATTTTGCTGTGAACCTCAAACTAGTCTGAAGAATTTTTTTTTTTTAGTAATTAATAAAATAGAGTATAAAGAGGCTGATCTGAAGATGATAATGGTAGGATGAACTGGAGGGAAATAGTGGATATAGGAGGATAATTAGACGGTTAGTCCAAGTGAGAGGCACTAAGGACCTTAACCGGGGCCATGAAATTATGGGGTGTATTTACAGAAAAGGATGGAGTATGTGATCCCATTCCCTTCCAGGAGAGAGTATATCTAGGAACTCCCAAACAAGATTATAGTGGTGGAAGTATTGAAAAAGTGTGTGTGTTGGGGGGAGGGGCAGCTAAGGACAGAAGGGTCTGTACATTAATGACTTGGTGGTGTTTAAATAAAACAACTTCCTGACTAATTTTACCCTGAGGTGACCAAGCTCACACTAACCCTTTGGTATGCCACACAAAGACCGCCCCCCCATACAAGACCCTATAGCCACCACCATGGCAGACCATGGTGGTTGGGCAAAGGGTGTCAGCAGTCAAAGAAACTTCCTATCCTGCTGCTCAATCTCTGTTTATACTTCAGAAAAGAGCGATGCTGGCCATGAACCTCCCATCACTGGAAATCGAGAAGGTCGCTCTCCCTTCTTGACACATTCTTCCTGAAGGCATAACTTCTTGACCTTCCAGTCAGAATGAATGTGAGGTATTGGGATCCCAGTATCCAGCCTGAAAAGGGCAATTCCCTTTGGGAATCCTGCCAGTATAAAGTTGCCTCAATTAGATGACAGATTATAAATTAATAAAGAAAAGAAACCCCAGACTCTCACGTCTGCCAAAACACACCATTCCCTGTAAGGTTCCTGAAAGGGACTTAGTGATGTATAGTGAAAGAGCCAACCCCCCACAGCCTTTTCCAGATTCAAGACACAGACTGGCTGGTCCTCAAAATGTACCACCACTGGCTTTCCCAGGGGAGCTCCAGTGTTGTTCTTGGAAGGAGAACACTTTTCTTTCAGCTCACTAACCTCCTGCATGCTTCACACAGTCTGTAGCTCCCTCCCACCTCCCATCAATAATACAAAACAGACCTATCGCCAACAGAAAGCCCCGAGAAAAGAGTAAGAATGACTGTAGTTGGTTTGGGGTAGAAATGATGTTTAAGTTGCTATGGAGGCTGGGGGTTTTTCAAAGACTGTGTGTCTAAAATCATCACAGGAATAGAAGTATCCTTGTCAGCTGCTGCTGCTTTAAAAACCAGTCACTCAAACAGCCTTATCCCCTAAAATCAATTCCTGAGGAAGTCTTGGTAACCTAATCCCTAGGAGAGTGGACAGGATCCAGGCACCGGTGCTCTGTACAGAGTGATGTTCTCTCTCTCCCCCACCCTCTGCATGCTCCACGGGAAAAATACAGTATGTTGAGCCCACCCTCCCTTTTGTTTTCTGGAATGATCACTTCACTTCACAAACATATCTGAGTCTCCCTGGGAGTACCTATTGTGGCTGCTTTTGTCTCTTTGGGTAGATGTTTTCTATTCCTTGATCCCATTCATTCAGACTTCTGGACATTACTTGTTCTTAGAAGCCATTTCTCTGCTATGTCATCCGTACAGACCATTCCGTACCACGCAGGCATTTAGCGACTTTATGGTTTTCTTCCCCCGAGGCACACGAGCAAGAAATAAAGACGCTGTGTGAGAACTGGACAACTGTGGAATAGAATCCTATTCAGGAATGGGGACAGAGTCGTGAAGACTCTGGGGGCGGCAGAGGAGGATCCATTGTACAGAATAAATGAAAGCCTTTACTTACAAACACATCCATGAGCAGGTGTTCCAGCGTCACTTCAAAGTCTTCCAGTTTGGCGGCTAGAGTCATAATGAATGCTCCGATTTGCACTTAGGCCCTGGGGGTGGCCCAAACCTGCTCACTCCTCAGCTCAGAAAACACGGCTGGTGTCAAATTTAGTCACAGGCAGAATGGGCACTAGTGGGACGCCAAACAGAGCATCGCAGACCGCCCTGATGGTGCTCTGGAGCCAGAGATCTTTAAGGATTAAAAAGAAAAAAGCCGTACTAATGGCACTGGGTGCGAAGTGATGTCACCAGGTGAAGAATCCAGCCACCACCCACTCTTTACAGCCTTCTGGTCTGAGGTGCTGCGTGAAATGCAGGAAACCCCAATAGTGGGCAAAAGAGAAGGCACCGGGAAGATGGTGACAGGCGCAGTGAGAGAATGGAAGAAGCCGTCTGACTCTGATATTTATAGGGCCACATGTTTTTGACTCTAGCCCATTTCTCAGTTCATTTCTGACCTTTCATAAATGGCCAAGCACACTGGAGTGTATTGTAGAGCGGGGGCAGTGGGTCCCACAGAAGTTGGCTGTGACCAATGCTAGGGCAATTCACACAGACACGCCATCAATAGTTCTTTGTGGGAAACCCATCAGACCTTGTTCTGTACACGACGACAGAAAAGCACATAGTCTTGTGAAAAACAAGGAAATGAAAGTTGTGGGGGTACTAAATTTTTCCTCAGAATATTATTAGATCCTTACACTCTCCCCCGTCCTCTGTCCTCCCCACCCCCTCCCCTGCAAGAGTAGATAAACATCAAGGAAAAAAATTAATCTCTGTGTCAACTCCTCAAGCTTCTGCCAGTAAAGAACATCCACTATATCTTGCAAATGTCATTTCTCCGTTTTGGCCTTCAAAGTCTGACATTTTTTTTCTTGCCTAAAAGATTTTAAAATTGTGGTAAAACACACATAACATAAAATTTACCGTCTTTATTGCATTTAAGTGTAAAGTTCAGTACTGTTAAGTACATTCAGATTGTTGTAGGACCAATCTCCAATCTCATCTTACAAAACCGAAACTCTGTACAAATCATCATCTCCCCCCTTCTTCCCAGCCCCGGGTACCCACCATTCCATTTTCCATCTCTATGGATTTGACTACTCCCAGTACCTCATATAAGTGAGATTACACAATACGTATTTTGTACCCAGTCCTTTTGTGTCTGGCTTCTTTCACTTAGCGTGTCTTCAAGGTTCATCTATGTTGAAGCCTATGTCAGAATTTCTTTCCCATATAAGGCTGAAATCTTATATCCTAAGAAAGACCCCTGGTTTGGACAATTTTTCAGACCTCAGAAAATCTCTCAGGAACACCCGACAGTCAAATCTTTAGTGGCCATTCCTGCTGTGACGGTCCTAACCAAAACAGCCCTGGTTTGCAAGTAAGTTCTGTCCTGTTCCTTAAACAAGCTGAATGACCCATGGAAAGTCTAGTTTCTGATTCCACACAGGGCGTGACATATTAATGTCAGAGAAGAGGGTGCCCCACGTAAAGTTGAGGAAATACAAAGAGTTAAAACTTTCCCTCTTGTTGTCAGACCTCTATTCTCAAGTGGGAACCATTGAAACTCTCCAATTTAGTATCTTTCCCTGAATTTCCATTTTCCCAAAGGAATACAGACCCCCTTGACTCAGTATTTAACATTTAAACCAAGCAACTGCAACGTAAAGGACAAGGGGAGAAAAATGATAAAAAGCATCATACTATTTCTCAAGAGGATTTGGAGTCTGTCGGTAGTTTAGCTTGACGGTTGGTCATAAATTGTACGTAAATGTTCTTTGAGTTATGGTTTCAATTCTGTTTTGGGGTCTCTCATCGAGGAATTCGAGTGGTTTCATGACAGGCATCTCTGTTTAGGAAAAGGCACCAGGGAGGGGGAGGCAATGCTGTGATGAATGGCTCCAATAGCCAAGAATGTACAGAAAATATATTTCCCGGATGGGTGAACTCATATTCACAGAACTTCCTATCAGCTAATGCATTTGCCATGCCTGCAACTGGTCCAGTGAGTAGAGCAAACAATGTCTTCAACAAAGACTCAGCACAAGCTGACTTCTTGCCATGCAGCTGCCATCTTTTGTTAAAACTATGGCTGTCCAGAAGATACTAGAAAAGCTAGATGCCTTCTCTCACCAGGTGAGAGCATTGGGTGAACAATCGGCCATATGACTAGGGGGACCATTGGGAAAGACAGGTGTATACATGCAATACGTTCCGGTCTCCTAGCAACCGCAGGAGAGCTTTCAAAGTCAGGTTTTCTGTAGCCCCTCTCTTTATGAACTGAATTTGGACAAAGTATTTCGAATATCTGGAATTTTGTAAAAGGTATACTTGTTTCTTTCATTAATTTCTTCCTGGGATGGACAAGGGATCGACCAATGGAGAGCAGTTAATGTTTTCCATTTAAGGCAGGCAGTCTCCCAGCTCCAGCAGTAAGTTTACATGGTGTTAAGGAGCAGGCAGTGGCTTCTCAAGAATATAAACAGCAGGCTTCAGGGATAAGAAGCTGTGCTTAATTTGAGCCATGTGAGTGGTTAGTATTCTTGAACGAGGGCTCTGAGGAGGATATGTTGAGAATACCCTGCTTTTAGGAACAAAACCATTTTCATGGTTTCCAAAGAGGAGAAATTGACCAAAAGGGAGTTAGCATGAAGAGAATGAGGAAATTGGTATTGGGTTGTGGATATCACACCCATAAGAGACATTTATTATGAGTTCCAGTGTTAGTGGATGGTATGAGCCCTGTGAAGTAGGTGGGTACTCTGGACACAGAGGACCACGCCACTCTTAGGGGGGTGGGGGGAAACTGTTCATACAGTACTATAAGGCAAGTTCACTGGCATCAGTGCCTATGAGAAGCTGGTGAAGGATGGCTTTGGTGATTGAAGGTGGAGATTTTTTTAGCAACTCTATTCTGTCTATATAAGACATATTTTTGTTAACAACGGAGAAGTTTTACTGATGTTAATATCAACTCTGAACGTTTATATGTTCATTTGTTCATGCATCCTTCCTGCAAACACTAATTCAGCACCTGGGCCAGAGAGTGGGGTCATGGGTGCTAGTGCTGCTAGGAAGATTCAGACACAGCTCTCTCTATAAGACCTTAGAGTCTTGAGAAGACATGGCCAGATGTGCTGGTGTAATTCTATACTATTCTTTTCTGAGCTATGAAAGAAGAGTATACTTCTTTGTCAGGTGCCCTTATTCTGGGACTTGCGGGGTGCAGGAGGGCTCAGTGATAAAGAGGTAAAGGAGAGTGTCACCCCCACCCTATGGGAAAGGCAAGGACATGAATGAGTGAGGTGAAGATTGCACCTCCAGATGGATTTATAGCAATAAGTGGCAAGGGCATGGCTGGGGGCAGAGGTGGATGCTAGGGGTCTGAGCCCAAAGACCAAATTGCATTTGAGAAGGTGGCAACCAAGATCTCAAGATTCTCAATACAGGATCATGATACCATCCCAAAGACAGGCCTTTGATGGTATAAATCTCATTTGGAGGGAAAAAAAAGATACACTTGAACAGTTGATCAAAGCTTCCTGGCCACCTGAGAAGAATCTGACATGCACCACTCTGCCGGGGTACCCCAAGTGAGAGCAAGGAGTCAGCAATACATCTGACATGGGAGGCAAATGCTAGAATTCGTTCTGCAACTTGAATAAAAACATAGGTGCATATGGTTTTACATTTCAAGTTTCTTTCTGTTTGAATTTTGGGTGACCATCTTCTTCCCCTCTGTCTATGAAAAATCCCCCCAGCAGGGCTCAACATTTTGGTGATAGAGCTCAATAAAGGGAACGTTTTTGGAAAGTGGGAATTTGGCTGAATTCCCCCATACAGCCACGTAGATTGGCACCCCTCAGTCTCCCCAGGGGAGCTGTGGGCAAACCATCTTTCTAGAGAGTACCATGTTTTCTGCAGCCCTGAAAATAAATTGTCTACTTCAAAAGCATGAGTCTTTATGGAGGCGAGGGCTGTGGTTCAACTAGATCACAGTCCAATTCATATCAAAGTATCTCTATTACATACAATGGTGAGCAAGCCCAAGGCAATAGGTAATTGAAGAGGCAAAAATGTTTTTCTGGGAAGGTCCCTCTCTCCACCCTAGAGCAGTAATTTTCTGTTCAGTAAAATGATTTATTTAAAGGTCAGGCACAAAGGAGTAGATCAGACCCCCATCCGGTTGATCAGAATCGGTCACTGAGATAACCTAGACACCATTTTAGTGCCTTGACTGGTGAATCTAAGCAGAACTTTGATCCAGCAATGAAATAATTACCAAGATATTTTTTAAAGCGAAATCACTGACTTTTATCTTGATCACTCAATTATGTCCCACAGACCCAGTTTCTAGTGCAAAAAATGTACAATCTGTGTAAAAGCGACTCATATCCATGTCCTATTGATGTATTTCTCTGTCAAGCTTCTCCCTCACCTTAAAACCAGAAAAAGAGGATTTTTAAAGATATCATGCTTGTTTAAGTAAACCAGACTCTCGTGATGGCCCTACAGACAGCTGCCTGTCTGGGTCTAGTTATAAAGGCTCGCCTGTCTGCTCTAGCTGTCTCCCGGAGGACAGACGTGTTAATTTAAAGGTTTGTCTCTATAGGGCCCCTGGCAGGCTGGCACAGCAGCGGGTCAGGCCACTGGTGTCAGCAGACCACGCTCTCAGTGGCTGCTCACCCTTCCCGTGTTGGTATCAGACGGCTAACACAACCAACCTTGTCTTCCCTGTTCACAATGAATTTTTAATTTTGACAGCCTCTCTGACCAGTACAAAGGCTCTATTCCTCTACATCTGTCCCCCCAACCCCAATCCACCCGTATCCCCCACCTGCACCCCCTGCCTGGTCACAAGGATGACTCTGAAGACTTTCTAAACGAACGGGCAGTGAAATTTGTGTCAGGCACGTGCCGGAGCGCCTTGGGTTCATGATGCAGAGAAACACATAATAACTTGCTTGATCTCTCAGTCTTGCCACCTGTCACTTGCTCTACAACTTGGAGTAATAGAAGCTTGGGGAGGTTCTGGAATCAGCCCCAGCGGGGCCCAGTGGGGAAATGCCAATAACAACCACCCCAGCTCCTCCAGCTGTGTTTTCTAAGGCACCTCACTTTCTGGAGTTCAGAGGCAGTTTGGGAAACACAGATCTTTACCACCTTCTCCCACATCTTTTATGGCTGTTTTCAATGACTCTTTCTCATCTGTAAAAGTGTAAAAATCACAGGATTTGAAGATTTCCATGCCTTCCACGCGTTCTGTATCTGAAATGAGAAGCTGTGAGCACAGGACCATGTGATGGTTACCAGTTGCTAGGGACTGAATGTTTACATCCTCCCCAAACTCACAGGTGGGAAACCTAATCTCCAATGTGATGGTATTTCCAGGTGGGGGCCTCTGGGAGGTGATTAGGTCATGAAGGGGGCGGGGAGCCCTCATGAATGCAATTAGTGTCCTTATAAAAGAGGCCCCAGAGAGTCTCCCTCGCCCCTTCCTTCCTCCATGTGAGGTCATAGCTATAAGAAGGTTGTCTATAAACCAAGAAGTGATAAGACTATGAAGGAGGAAGTGTGTCCTCACTAGATGCTGAATTGGCCAGCGCCTTGATCTTGGACTTCCCAACCTCTGAGAAGTAAATTTCTGTTGCTCATAAGCCACCAGTCTGTGGAATATTGTTAAAGCAGCCTGAACAGACTAAGACACTACTGTTACTTATATTACTTATATTACGTGAATGAGAAGTTGGCTCAGTTATGTCATTGCGCAGACAAGTGAGTCTGCTGGTAGCAAGAGACTATCCCAGGGAGAACCACCATCCATGTTAAGTAACTCTGACTTAGATTGGGTTTTCTCTCCCCCAAAGCCTTTCTTGTGTTGCCCTAGAATGAGCAATGACTCTTAATCCTTTCAATGGCCTTTTGTTATAATGACTCTTTCATAATGTCCCTTACTGTCCTCAAGTGAAACCATGGATAATATAACCGACCTACACATGTTATTTAAAAAATACCAACACAACTCTGCTGTGTAAACAAGCAATAAAAGGAAAGTAATCTATAAGGAAATAACACACAGCACTATTCGTAAATGTCTTTGTATAATGAAACTACACCAGAGAACAGGGTGAACTTAATCACTGTGAATGCAACAGATCCAAACACAAACTGACATCAGCCTGCTCCCCGTGTTGTCAGGGTGGTGGTCTGCCTCCCACCACCTCCCCTCTCCCTTCTGTTGTTGGAGGACAGCCTCCCTGGGCTTGACAGTGATAACAGGATAGAGGAGAATCTGGAAGTAAGGATCTAGGGCTGTGTGTGTTTGAGCAGAAGAGAATGGTGTTTGGGAATCATGCACATTCTGATCAGTCTCAGTAACTTGGCAGCTTCTTGTTCCAGACCAACTCAAGAGTGATTTGAGAGGCTTTAATAGTTACCAGACAGGCCTGGGGACAGAACTGAATATCTATTCATCTCCAGTACACTCCTGAGACACCATGTCCCTGATTAGCAAGAGCTATCTAGTGTAGCTTGAACATATTTCCATTTGACCCCTATGGTCCTCCACTAAGGACAGGCCGGGAGGCTATGGCACTTGATCTTGACTTTTCATTTTGACTCTTCCCAGGTGCTCATCAAAATACATGAGTTGTATTGTGCATGTCCTGGCCTTAGTCCTCAAGCAACGGAGGTGGCTGGGCTGTCAGTCACTTGTGGTAGGCTAGCATCACACAAGTGAGGCTCTCTGAATGTTCATAGGTGGTCAGAATCCTGAGAGCCTGGCTCCTGGCTGTTGCTCCATCCTTCCTTTGGAAGGACTCTGTGTTTTACACACATCATCTCCAGAACTTGGAAGAGCATTCCTGGTACAGTTGGCTGAAGAATGGCAATGGGAGGATAGCTCTTGACCTTGTACTCTTGTATGATTAATATAATCCCATCACTGAGATAAATGAAGCTTCCACAAAACAACAAGATGAATATTTTTGTATTCAAAAAATACCTCGGAAGGGGTTTGGATGCTGGGCTTTGGGTGGCCTCTACCCACACCTCAGAGCTCTCTAATCAAGGTTAGCTAGAGTGCTGTCTTGGACAAGAGAAGGATGTGAAATGACCTGAATTTATCTCGCGATGGTAGGACTGCTCCAGAGACCAGGCTCTGACATCCTCACTCAGGCCATCCTTTGAAGGGAAGAGGGCTCATTTCTTCACAGGTTCTCTGACATTTCTACAAAAACTACAGTTCCTTGGGTGATTCCATAATAGGGGGATAGCCTGCTAAGGCAGGTGCATGGAGGAAACTCTTTACTAATCTTTGTGAGCCTTAAAAAGGAGTCTAAAACATTCAGGTGTCTTAGAGCCTGCTTTTCTTGTGAATCCCATTTCATGCTACACTGTGCACTGATAAGAGTAGAATGAAATCTATACCTAAATATGGTAAGAGGAAAAACCCACTGGTCACATCAAGACGACAAGGCATTAAAGCATGGAAACTTTAGTAGCAGTTATTCTATTGAGTATATTATTAATTATGATACCTAAATATGAAAATTTCTACTTGCTACATGACTTGTCCCAAGTTATTAGGGCCTGCCTCCATAATTAATATTGCTTCTCTCACTGTTTACATAAGGACCTTTGGCTTAAGATGGAGAGTGAATGATCCAAGAGCTTATCCCACTGGATAAGCCAGGATTCGGTGTAACTAGGTTTCCATGTGGCTACCAGTGGGCTGGCTGGTTGGAATTGAAAGTCAGAGGCACAGCGAGGACAGGGAGGTATTCTCAATGTCATGTCTGTACTTCTTCCTGCACAAGGAGGCTGTCCCAGGGCAGCTGAGGCAGGAGTGACACTGAAGTCCCCAGCCTGTAACTTTAGGATCTCAGCCTCTTTGGCTATTTCCTCGTGGGTCCAATTCCAGACAGAGACTAGACAAAGATTTCTTGATGTTGGGCATTATGGAACAGTACAGTTTGCACATCAAGTTAAATACTGGAAGGACTAAGCTAGGGTTGCCAAAATACTAAGTTGGGGTATTAAGGAAAAAAGCAACAAGTGACAAAAACAAGCCAATTATCTTAGTGGGTTAAGTGTCGTCTCTTGACTTCGGCTCAGGTCACGATCTCATGAATCATGAGCTGGAGCTCCCCATCGGACTCTGAGCTGTCAATGAGGAAGCTGCTTGGGATTCTCTCTCTCCCTCTCTCTCTGCCCCTCTCCCCACTCGTGCGCATGCATGCACAAGCTCTCTTTCTCTTTCTCTCAAAATAAATAAAACATTAAAAAACCCAAGCCAGTTATCACCTGCCATCACCATGATTTTATTAAAGCCATTTCAACCCACAACAAAAATGGAAGAGATATCATCTCCAATTTTAAAATGGAAGTCAGCTGGATGGCTATCTTCTGTGCATATTTTCTACTGTGCTACAGGGCCTTTATTTCAGGCCTGTGCAGATCAGAGACTTGGGGCCTGGAACCAGCAAAGGGGAGGGTCCTCAGCTTCAGTTCATCTCTAATGCCTGTCATGTCTCTAGTCTTCAGCATATCCTCACTGCTACTTGCTACTAAAACAGACCAAAGACACGCAGGAGTGAGCCGATGGTGAATTGCTGGAGGAAGAACCATGTGATTTACCCCTCACCAGCTCGAGTATCATTGAGAACAGCCCCGGGGAGGCAGGGGAGAAAGCCTAAATGAACACTCTGCCTTCACTCTGAGAGGCATGGAGAAGGGACGAAGGCAGACCAAGGGAGAGCAGAGTGATGCTTATTTCACTTCTTCATCAACACAAATCCTTGCAGGCTTACTCTGGAACCTACAAGGCTTTCTGGGAACTACAAGCCACACCATGATGAAGATTCTTCTCTAAGCAAGCGCCTGGGAAGGAGCGACCTGATTTCTGTCCACAGTCCTAGACCCTCTGTTTTGAAACTCGTTTTGTTAATGGTTTCGAATAGGTAGTATATGCAGATGATACAACATTAAAAACTAACAAGAGACTAAGATAAATAGTCAGTCTCTTTTCTACCTCTGACTTACGGCCACTCAGTTCCCACTAAAGGCAACCACCTTTACTATTTCTGGAGATGTTCTAATCAGATTCAGATATAAAATATTACCACTTGGGTATATGCTATGCATATATGTAATATACACCACAAATATTTACAGCTATAAATAGTACTTCATTGTCTGGAAGGCTTCATTTAACCTCTTCCCTATTGATGGGTGTTTGAATGGTTGCTAAGGCAACATGAAAACGCAGTTGGCCCACGTGCCAACATATTTTTAAGACAGACTTCCAGAAGTAGAATTGCTGGCTCTCAGGTCATGTACATTTTTTTTTAAAAATTGATAAATTTTACTCTCTCTAGAGTTTGTACCAATTTATATTCCCACAAAATAGAGAGTGCCTGATTCCTGACACCCTCAGCCATAGGGCATGAGAGCTAGCTTTTGAATCTTGTGATGTGAAAAATGGCATCACATTTTATTTCAACTTAACATCTCCTTTAGTGAGTGAAAATATTGTTCACAAAAATTCCCTAATACTAATTCCCTTTTTTTTTTAAACCAAGGCTTCCTTGAGCCAAATGGGTCCAGCTGTATCTCATAAACATTCCAGTAATGGGCATACACTAATGATTAGCAACAAGATGTTAGACCCATCTACCCACTGAAGTCCACATTTAAAGGCAATTTAAGAGAATCTTTATTAATGGTTCCCTTATGTATCTCTGGAGTGCATACCCCAAAACACACCTGTTGGGATGAATGAAAATTAAAACCACACTAAGCAAGAACAAAGGGTAATTCATCCAAATATTTCCTCTTCGGCCTTGAGAAGAGATATCAAAGCAGTGAAAAGATTGAATCTTGACAGACTTTGGACCATGACACTGATCAGATGTGGACTGTACAAAATTGATAACAGTTGTCAGCTACTCAATTTCCAATCTACCAAACTCTGAAGCTAATCTCCTAGAGGATCAGCGGTGTAGGCAATAAAGGTCCTCAGTATCTCCACTGTGTGCCAAGATATAAGAATGTCAACACCTCTGAGTACGGCTGCAGGTTACCTATGACTTTGTGGAGCAGACTTGTTACCCATGACTTTTATTGGCAAGGCTGATCCTATTGCCTCACTAAATTTACGATGGGCCTCTATTTTATTCTGTTGCTAATCTCTGCTTAGGTTTCCACTTGCTCTCAAGGTCATGAGCTGTGTTTGCACAAAATGATAATAATACTGACCTTCAGGATACCATTTCTTGAGCATTTTTGAAAGAGGCAGTGTAGACCCCATTGATTTCTTGGATATGTAAGAAATCATTAGAGAATAGCAGCCAACAAACTAGTTAATTTAATTCATTTAACTTAATTTAAGCATATTCAATATTTACCAAGCTTGTTTTCTATTGAATTTGCATCGAGGCTGTAGTGATTTTGTAATAATACTGCAAGCATTGAGTTATTAATCCTGTGGCTGGAAATGTTTAGACTCATGAATTGTTAGACTATTTTATAGAATATGACCTGCACTTAGACCATTTACTCCTCTTGTTGTTTAATAATATCTTTTTTGCTCACAAGGGCATAGATGTTGTATATACTACAGGTGAAGCAGGTCTTCCACATTTAAATTGGCATTTCTAATTTCTAAGTAAGATGTTACTGGTTACTCCCTTGCGTATCTACATCCATTATCTAGCTACCTACCTGCCTACCTACTTATCACCCATCTAGGCACAATAGGAATAGGCACAGTCCCTATTCTGTGCCAGGCACTATTTCAAGAGCCTTATAAATATGAACTTATTTAATTCTTACAATAGCCTTGTCAGGTTGTTATTATTTTTCCATCCTGTTTCACAGATGGGGAAACTCAGGAACAGATAGGTTAAGTCACTCAGTCACAGTCATGCAGCAGTTCAATGGTGCAGTCTGAACACACGCTCAAGTCTCCTGGGCCCAGAATCCATGATACGACCATACACTGGGTCTGGGTATGTACGGCATTCTAGACTCGTGAGCAATCACTTGTCCCCTGTCACTGAGGGAAAACCATTCTTCTGTTGAACGCAACAGAGAGCGCTCTCGTGAGGAAGCAGAGCTGGTTAAGAAGTGTGTGTGGTGGGGGGTGGGTTTACTGGAAAATATCTGGTACCCATTTACAAGATGCTCTTAATAACATCTCCATTGTGTCATGGAGAGATTCAATAATGGTACCAAAGGAATTTAGCTGAAGTGAATGTTGGAGCAAAGAACATACAGTGATGTAATTCTTGAAGTTGGGGGAGGAGGGTAACATTCATCTGAGACTGGAGACAAGGGAACAGCCCGCTGGGCCTTGGCCTCGGTTGGCCTGTCTGCCTAAGGTCAGCTCAGATCCTGTGGCCCAGGTCCAGATATTCTATCTGCAGGTCCCATGCTCTTGCTTTCGGCCTTGGTTGAGAGGACTGTGGACTCCTCAGACATCACACGTTAACTCAGGCATCTCCTTTCTCTCTCTGCAAATGCGCTTCTTATAGGCACTGACTGAGGTCAGCGGGAGACAAAGTTCAGTCCTGCAGTGGCCACAGTGTTCCGCCGTCCTCATGCAGATGTTTCCTGTAATGAGGTGCTGATGGAAGGTGGTTGAGACAGAAATGCTCAGGGTTGAGGGGCAGGAATGACAAGGTGTCTTAACAACAAGCCTATAGAAACACACTTCTCTGGGCTTTGAAGAAATGTGCACCAGGCCTTCAGAGTGGAATAACTGTTTTACTCCCTCTTAATTAAAAGAATTATATGACTCCCTTGCGAGGAAGCAAAATGACTTATTTTATCATAATTAAGCTTTTCGAACAGCAACTTGCAGTGCTTTGAAAAAGTCATGGAGTCTGTGGAGTTACACTCGATTCCTTTTTTTGTTTTGTTTTGTTTTCATGCTGAAATTGGGCAATTAGAACACTTCTTCTTTCTCCAGATGAAACAGAGCTCTTTCTGTCCTTCAAATTCTTCAGAGCTGCTTCTTAAGGAAGCCTAACAGCTTCCTTACGATGGTTTCCAAAAAGTCTTTCTTATGACATTCTTTGAGAAGCCATGCTGTGCTGTAGCATTTCCAAAATTTCAACATTTTATTTACAGATTAAATTTCCATCCTTACAATTGGGACTAATTCAAAGTCCTTTTGTCTGTTTATCAATTAGTTTTCTGCACCCAAAGGGAAACACAGCACAGTCTTCATACCTGAACTATTTTGTTAAACAAGACTTAAAATTAGAAACATGTGCAAGTAAGTTCCATATCTAGGCATATACGCAAAAGAAACATGTCCATGTGGGTACCAAAAGATATGCCCAGGGATTTTCATAGCAGCAATATCCATAATCACTACAAAATGAAACAATTCAGATGCCCATCAGAGGTTGAAGAGAAAAATACATAGTTTATTCATATTGAATAATCATATAAGGGTATCAAATATATCAGTAAAAATGAATGAACCTCTGCTGCATTCAAGAACATGGGTAAATCTTTTATTTTTGAGCGATGGAAGCAAGACACAAAAGGGTGTAGTGTGTATATGTTTACATAAAGTTCAAAAGCATGAAAATCTTACAGGTGTAGAGCCAGGATAAGATGTAGAAAATCTTTATTTATTTATTTATTTATTTATTTAATTTATTTTGAGAGAGACAGAGACAGTGTGAGTGAGAGAGGGGTAGAAAGAGGGAGAGAGAGAATCCCAAGTAGGCTCCTCACTGTCAGCACAGAGCCCAATATGGGGCTTGGGCTCATGAAGCCATGAGATCATTCCCTGAGTTGAAACCAAGAGTCGGACGCTTAACCGAATGAACCAGCCAGGTGCCCCTTTTTATTTATTTTTTAAAAAGTTTATTTATTTATTTTGAGAGAGAGAGAGCAGAGGGGCAGAGAGGGAAAGAGAGAATTCTAAGTAGGCTCTGCCCTGTTGGTGCAGAGTCCCGTGGGGGGCTCAATCCCATGAACTTTGAGATCATGACCTGAGCTGAAAATAACTGTCAGAGGCTTGGCTGACTGAGCCACCCAGGCGCCCCAGAAAACTTCTTATAAAAGGATACTTTTACTTGCAACATGTTACCGTGTTATCTATGTATTAAAAAGAATGTTTTCTTAATCAAAAAACTTGAATATATAATAATGAAGTTGCCGATGATTGAATACAAATCTATTTCTGAGGGATTTTCTTTTTATGGGTCCTTTCCACCATATATTCTGTTTTTTTATTTAAATTTTTACATTTTAGAGAGAGAGTGGTAGGGGGAGAGAGAGGATTTTAAGCAGGCTCCGTGCCCAGCTCAGAGCCGGGTGGGGGTTTGATCTCATGACCCTGGGATCATATCCTGAGCCAAAATCAAGAGTCAGACATTCAACCAAGTGAGCCACCCAGGCACCCCTATTTCATGTTATTTTGTGAAGACTTTCTAAAATTTGCTGTGCTGTGTGGATATCAAGTTAATACTCAAAGGAATTGTCCTAGAATGTACATTTGTATTCTGGCAAAAGATTAAATCACAAGCTTTATCCACGAAACTATTCTTTCCTTCCCTTTTCCACCTCAGTTCTTGCCCACTCGTTTTCTGAAGTCTCCCATTGTCTTTGCCATCCCCTCTCTTCCTCTCTGATGTGCAGTCGAGCTGCTCTCCCCAGTACCGTCATCTGCCTTCCGCACACATCCCCTCACCACCTGGGATTTTATCCACTCTGATGATAGTTTCTCTACCTCCTTCTGCTGCATCATTCCAATATCCACCCCCTACTTGCTCTAACCCCTGTCCAACCCTCTGACCTCGAACGCCCAGCTGCCCAGACAGCCACAGATGGCTACATCTTGTGCCAAAATTACCCAATAAAACAGAACATCAAACTAAGTTCTCACTCAACTAGCCGTGGCTTTCTGCTCGGTTATTTGGGTTGAAAGGACCACCACTCACCCAGGTCCCCAGTCCCCCATTTCTGGGTCACCTTGAACTTCCCTCCTCCCCATTTCCACTCTGCCTTTTCCATTCTCTCTCCTCTTCATCTCCAGTGTTGCTACCATCTTGGGCTTTCATTGTTTTATTGGCTGCCTTCGGCTCCTCAATGTTCTATTGCAAGTCTCTCCGCATGCTAATTCTTCCTACTTTTGGCTACTTGACTGTGTTGGGTAGTTTCCCCCCTCAAATTCATGTCCACAGGGTTCCCGTGAATGTGACCTCATTTGGAAACAGAGTCACTGAAGATGTTAGTCAAGGCAAGATCATCCTGTATCAGGGCGAGCCCTAAATCCAATACCATTGATGTCCTTATGAGAAGAAGCAAATTTAACAGAGAGACCCTGTCCCACAGAGAGAGAATACCACGAGAAGGCAGAGACAGAGATTGGAGTGGTGTGTCTACAAACCAAGGAATACTGAACATTGTCAGCGAACAGCAGCCACAAGAGAGGCACACAACAGAATTTCCCCGAGAGCCTTGAGAGGGAGCACGGCCCTGCTGACTTCCAGATCTCCAGCCTCCACAAGTGTCAGAGAGTAAATTTGGGTTGTTTTAAGCCACCCAGTTATGTACTTTGTTATGGCGGTCTTAGTAAAAAAATAAAGCCACCGCCACAGTCTTCATAAAAGACTGCTTTTAACCACAATATCTCTCTGTTCCAGGGCTTTCAATGCTTCTCTCGTGTGTACTAGATTAATGTAAGTGATTAATCTACGTTAATTTAAGTGATGCCTTTACCAGTCCTTCTGCTGTTATAACTTCATGTGAGTTCTGCTACAGCCTAACAAATTTGCTTGCTTCATCTCTTGCCAGCACCCACTTGCCTTTTCCACACCATATGCACAACATCTGATGGGACTTCTCCCTTTGACTTCTTCCTGTGGAAATTGTGCTACTTTTTCAAGGTGTTCAAATGCCACTATCTTCATAAAGCATTCCTCAGGGAGGTGTGGGTATTCCCTCTTTTAAAAAAATTATTTTGAGAGAGAGAGAGCGTGCATGAGTGTGAGCAGGGGAGATGCAGAGAGAGCAGGAGAGAGAGAATCCCAAGCAGGCTCCATGCTATCAGTGCAGAGCCTGATACAGGGCTCAATTCCACGAACCATGAGATCGTGACCTGAGCTGAAACCAAGAGTTGGATGCTTAACCTACTGAGCCATGCAGGTGCCCCTATTCCCTTTGTTAACATCCACAGTTAACACCTCTGTTATATACTGATCACATTTTGCTTGTCTTATGGTGATTTCTGTATTTGAAACAAATGTGTTATGAAATGTTTATGGCATGCATATAAATAAATGCTATTTAGCTAAGTGGATCACTGAAACATACTTTCAAGTTTACTAACCAAATACCGTACATCTTTTGGATCACTAGCTCTGACGTATCCTGGCACACACGCCAATTATGATTCACTTTACTCAACACATTTGTTGAAATAATTAAAATATTTTCTTAAGACATAATCAAACTCTACAATCTCTACCGCTCTGTGATGACTGCACTGATTGGGAGTTGTGACACTTTCTTCTGCATAAAATCTCGGGCTGAAAGCTTGTTAATGGAATAAGAAGAGGCACTATTTTCTTCTCTGTTTGGCTAAAGGAATGTTTTCAACATATTATTAATTTTTTAATGTTTATTTATTTTTGAGAGAGAGACAGAGCATAAGTAGGTGAGGGGCAGAGAGAGAGGGAGACAGAGAATCTGAAGCAGGCTCCAGGCTCTGAGCTGTCAGCACAGAGCCCAACACAGGGCTTGATCTCACAGACTGTGAGATCATGACCTGAGCCAAAGTCAGACTCTTACACAACTGAACCACCCAGGTGTTCCTCAACATACTATTAAAAAGGCACCAAGCAACATACAGAGCTGTTCTGTAACTTTTTTTGAAAAAGTCTTTTCCCAGATGAACTGAGTCCAAAGGGCTTAATTTTTAAGAAAACACAAGGCAGAACTATCTTAATACTTGTTAAGGTGGAGGTCATTTTCCGCCTTACTGGTTTCTCTGGTGATCTTATTCCTGGCCCCAGCCTTTCTGATTCCTGACTTGAGAGAGGAAATATTTCTCTTTGCTCAGGGCAACGATCAGGCCCTGACCTTCGTGCTCACAGCCAGAATGCTTTGATGGGCAGGATTTCAGTATCCTGCCTGGTTTTGTTCCGGAGCAGCCTGAACACAGGGGAAAGGAATGATTTGTGGCTGCCCTAATGAGAAAAATCCCACCAAGTGGTAAATGCCACTATTGGGAAGCATGCTCATCAGGGCTGCTTGCTGGAGATAATCTGGAGAAGGGAAAGAGTGATATCCTTATAGACTGTGGAGTTAAATCCTGGGACCATACTATCCATATTCCTTCCGATTTGTTAAGAGATGGAGTGGTTGGGCTTCTATGTCCAACATCACTCTCAGAATATTGTGAGATAACCATCTGTGAGGCATGGTGATGTCTTGATCTGAACAGAATTTTGATGACTTATGTTAAATTTTAATTCCATTAAATAGATCCATTGAGTTGGGAATAGGTTCTTCGTGATGGAAATATGTCCTTGAAAATTGTTTTGTTTCAACTTCTTTATCCTTTGCAATTTTGTTTTTACTGTTGTCCTTGCCTTGTGTGAAGGAAGGAAGAAATGTGAAGAAGAGGTCTTGGTTCCTTAGGAGTGAAGGTTGCCCACAGATTCTGATGTATGTTGGTTGTGGTAGACCAGTATCTCACCGTGAAGCCCCCAGACAATAGCACTGTCTTGGAGGTAAAAGTTCTTCATATGCCCATCTACCAGCATGTAGTCGATGGACATTCTCTGCCCCCTTCTTGTCCCCTGATTGGAACATAATGTTTACCCTCAAGGAGCTCTGTAAGAATTGCCTTTGTGGAGATTTCTGGAGTGGCAGCTAAATAGGTCTGCAGGAGGCAAAAGGTCCAGGCTTTGCGCACTGCAGACCACACCAGAAGTTGACCCAGAGCTAGACATCCCATCCATGTAGGACAAAGTGGCAAGTTGTCTTCAGGAGCTCAAGCCTGAGGTGACTCACCTAGCACTGGCTTTGCAAATGGCTGGGAGGGAAAGAGGGTCTTCAAGCTAGAGTCACACTGTTACCACTGCCTGGGTCTAAGATTGACCATTTGAAGACTTTTGGAGCATCTCTCTTTAAAGATTGTTGACTCACTGTTAGTCATCTTTACAGGGATTTTTACCTTGAGAAGCCTTGGCCTCGAGAGAACTGGGAAGACTCAAAGACTGTAAATAAAATGTGTGTTGATACATGTACAAGAAAGAAAGAGAAACCATCGTGTTCATTTCAGTTTTTCAAACTGGAGCACAGTCAGCTTCGGTCATTTCAGAGGCCAGGCAGTCAAGGGGTTTGATGTGAACTCTCTATCATCTTTCACAGATGCAGTCTTTAATCAGCTGATTATCAGTTCATGGGGAAGTGAAATTTTTTTAATTTTATCATGTTTACTTAATTTTGAGAGAGACAGAGAGACAGAGAATGAGTGGGAGAGGGGCAGAGAGAGAGGGAGACACAGAATCTGAAGCAGGCTCCAGGCTCTGAGCTGTCAGCACAGAGCCTGATGTGGGACTTGAACTCCTGAACTGGGAGATCGTGACCTGAGCCGAAGTTGGATGCTCAAGTGAGTGAGCCACCCAGACGCCCCAATGGGGAAGTGAATTTAAACACTCCTGTCTTCTTCTCTCCTGGCTGTGCTCTGAAAGCCTAAAGAAGAACCCTGCTGCTCTAGTGCTGAACAACATAGAAAGCAAAACTGACTATAACATGAAATGTGAAACTTTAGGGGCGAAAAGTACTTTCCATCTTAGAAATTTCCCCTTTGAGGAATTTCCACATCCAAGAAGTACAGGGGAATGTGGTCCTGGGGTTTCAATACCAGTGAGTGGCAAGGTAGCAGCATGAACTAGGAAGAGGCTCTGGAGTGACACAAAAACAGTTAGAAACAGGGCATTGCTGCTTTCCCACTGTGGGGTTTGTGACGGACCCCTGAAGTCAACCCTCAGCTTCCTTCTCCACCAGTGGGGACAACAGTATTCACCGCATAGAGATATTGTGACCACTTAGTGGAAAATGTATATAAGGCATTTAGCAAACAGTCTACCACATAGTTATCCTATAAATGATAGACAGTATTTCTGTGTTCTTTCTCACTAAGATCCCGAGATAATGTGGGAGGGAAGTAGATATCTCACAGAAGAGGAGGAAGTTAGGGGAAATCAAGGAAGAGGGTATGGGTGGACATGAGGCAGTAGCCCATGGCCTTGGATCAGCATAAAGAATGAACCTGCCTACCAAGATATGACTAGAATAGCTGTCACTTCCCTGGAAGTCCCAGCCAGCTACAGGACTTGGAAAGGTCTCTGTAGATATTCAAGCCAGAGCCAGAATTGCTGGGACTGAAGTGGATTTGGATGGTGAAGCAAGAACTTAGGAAAGTGTGGCTGGTGAGCTTTGAGGCTGCCTTATTCATGGTGTTTGCCTCTTAATAGCACAACACCCCCCCCCCCATTTTGCATGACTGATTGTTTTTGGGAAACTCCACACTTATTACATTATGGCAGAGTTTTACAGTAATAAAAACAATAGTAATTTTTGTTAACAGAATGAAACTCTCTCTGATTGTTATGAAGACAAAAATATTTCTTTCCTTCTGGACCTGTGTCACCACCTAGATTCCAAGACCTGAGATTTACTGCCCACCTGCCTGGATCCACCACCCATTGTCCCACAATTTTCCTTAAGCTCTCCTTTCCAGTTTATCTCTTAACTTGGGGGAAAGGACCCTGTGGGTATAACATCCCATGATGGAAATTGAAACTATGCCTCAAGCAATAACAGCAACCCAAATCTGGTGGCCCAGACCACCCAGACCAGCTTGAGTGAATCTCCTGACTCACACCTGCATTGATAGACCATGGAATGGCCTCCGGAATGACCAACAATTGCCTTTACCTCATTAAACACTAAAATCTCCACTCAAGGAAGAGCACAAGCCTCATTTACATAACATACAATGTATGTATAGGTATGTTTCCATAAGGCACATGCATGACCTTAGGCCTGCCTCTACATATGATGCAACTCTTCCCTATTTAAATATTCATCCTAACTTTAAATAGAAGGAATCCATTCACCTTTGCTGGAGGAGTCACAGCTTTTGAAGTTATTCCCCCATTGCTGTAAATAAAATTTCCTTTGTGTGACAACTCATCCCATATAGTTTCTACCTTTGACTCACTAAGGAGCGAACTCACATTAGTTTGGTTACGCCTGCAGATTTCCATTCATTCACTGTACCTCCACTTCCTAAAGTTTGCTCAGACATGTGATAGGAACTGACCTGAACGACAAAATCTTTTCCTGGCAGAATGTGGAGAACCCCCTTCTACTTCAAAAAGCAGGATGGTCATGGCTCCCAAGGTTTACACTGAAGAACAACCTGGGTTCAGAGAATCTTGTGAAAAGAAGTTGAGAAGCAGTCTCTCTGGGAAAGAAGTGGGGGTCTTGCACAGTCCTACATTCCTGACGGACTGATGTGCTGGTTTAATTTGTACCTGAGACCTTTCTCATACTTTTTTCAAGTACAGAAGTTTAAAGATGGTAAATGGAGCAGTTAAGCTCACTAGAATCACAAATGTGCCATGGAGGAATGTGGGGTAAGGAGATAATTGTGATTATAAATAAGCAATTTGTGGTGAAATGTGTAGTTTCACACTAGGTAGTCTTCAAAATAAGTTGAGGACAGGAAGTGGAAAAAATATGCTGGCAAGCATTCTAGAACTTTAACAACCAAAGATGGACTCTGGCCTTTTACAACTGGTTGTTGGAGCATTAGGAAAGAGGTCAGCCAAACTATTTCCTTCCACTCCTCATAATTCATAGTGGTCTAATTCTTTATCCCTCTCAGGTTTCCTTTGGGGCTGGTGGATTTAACTGTGTTTTAACTTTTTTTTCCCCTAAGTTGGGCCTTTTTGGGACCCCTGGATGGCTCAGTCAGCTGGGCATCCAACTCTTGAGAGAGATAAAGAGCCGAGGAGGGGCAGAGAGAGAGGGAGACACAGAATCTGAAGCAGGCTCCAGGCTCTGAGCTGTCAGCACAGAGCCCAACATGGGACTCAAACTCACGAGTCCTGAGATCATGACCTGAGCCAAAGTCCAAGGCTTAACCAACTGAGCCATGCAGGCACGAGCGAAGGGTCTTGGTTTTGAGAGGAGGCTTTGTCTTCATCACTTACAAACTGTCTTGTGTCAAGCACCACTTTATAACTTCTCTCTGCCCTAGTTTTCTCATCTGTTACATGGGATTAAGGGTATGCATCCCACAGAGTTGCTGGGAAGATTCGATGAACTAATGCATGTAAAGCACTCAGAACATGTATCAAAGGCACATTCAGCAGAAACTGCTCTCATGCACTGACGTGCCCTTGTGCCAGGCGCTGCTGCCCTGAGCATTTGTATGAATTAACTTATTTAATTCCTACAAGGGCTCTGTGAGGTGGCTACTATTATTATACTCTTTTGTGGAGGATGAAACTAAAAAGACTAACAGAAATGATCAAAGAGTAGTCAGTAACATAAGAAAATATAAATTAGTATTGTGGTATAGTAAAAAAATAAATATTTGGTTTTAGTCTTTGTTTCCTGGCACAGAGCTTCTAAAACCTTTGTACTCTTTTGCATGCTAACGAAATGATTCACTGGGGAGGAGGGTCTAGATGGCTAAAGGAAGGGACTGGTCTCCAGAAAATGCAAGCCACACAGTTGAAGGGGAGAGAACTTTAAGCCCACCCCGTGACCTCTGGGGAGGGGAGAGGGGCTGAAGATTGAGTTGAGTCACCAAGGCGAATGACTTAATTGCAATCATGGCTACATAATGAAACCTTGCTAAACAGTTAAACAACAGGGTTCAGTGAGTTTCCGGGTCGGCCAACACCTCCAGGTGCTGGGTGGGTATCACCCCACATTCTCTCCTTCCCAAACCTTACCCTATGCATCTCTTCCGTTTGGCTCTTCTTGAGTTCTATCCTTTATAATAAACCAGTAGACACAGCAAAGTGTTTTTCTGAGTTCTATGAGTTGTTCTAGAAAATTACTGAACTCGAGGAGGACATCATACGACCCTTTGGTTTCTAGCCAGTTGGGCAGAAATATGGGAGGCCTGGGATCTGTGACTGGCACCTGAGGTGAAGGCCGTCTGTGTGACTGAGGACTTTAACCTGTGGGATCTGACACTAACTCCAGGTAGTTAGTGGCAAAATTGAATTGAATTTTTGGACACCTAGTTGGTGTTTTAGAATCAAGAATTGAGAAGTATTGGTCTGACCCAAAGCTCTTGACTCTAGGTATCCTCTCTTTTTCTCTTTTTTTGAAAATTTTTAAAAATGTTTATTTATTTTTGAGAGACAGATAGAGCACAAGCTGGGGAGGGACAGAGAGAGAAGGAGACACACAGAATCCATGTGAAGCAGGCTCCAGGCCCTGAGCTGTCAGCACAGAGCCTGACGCGGGGTTAGAACTCATGAACCGCGAGATCATGGTCTGAGCTGAAGTCGGACACTTAACCAACGGAGCCACCCGGGCGCCCCTCTTTTTCTCTTTTAGAACTGAATCTTTATCTCTTTCACTTTGGAAGGATTCTCCTTGCTGAACGTCACACACCCATCCTTATCTCTGCAGTCCCATGACCAGGTCATGTGTGCCTGCTCAGTGGCCGTATTATCTCAACTGTGTCTTGTGTGTCCCTGTGAGGACTCCACCTTATTTGAACATGTTTGGGAGGATTCACAGTGTATCCCTGCCAGGTATCCTTGAGGGGGTACATGTAGCCTCCTGTAACCAGCTCTAGAGGAGGAGAAAATCAAGTCCTACAAGAGAAGACCAAGGTCTAGAGTTGGGACAGCAGGCTGAGTGTGAGGACAGCAAGTCTGCTACTCAGCTTGCCCTAGTGCCTCTATTCCGAGGACTCCCGCTTGGGTCCCAGAATGGGGATCTGGAAATGAAAGAGAGTCAGAACTCAAAAGGCAGTTTCCCTCAAACCTCCATGGTTGACACCAGTCTGGGGCTCACCCAGACAGGCTTTCTTATAGGGGGGCTTGGCCCTGTGGGAAGGGACTGGCATCAAAACTTTCAGTGGATGCACGGGTGGTGTGGGCTTGCACAGGGCAGCAGCAGCTTAGCAGAGCCCCAGTGGCCTCGGCAATACAACTTCTCCAGGGAGAGGCTCAGAGCAGGGCAGGAGGGAAAGAGTCGCCAAGTAGCTGCTGAGAGAAACGTTTCACTTGCACATTGACTAGTTCCTCCCACCATGTCCTTGGGAGTTCAGAATAAGAGCTTACTGGGAAATAGAGTTGTTACAAATGTCATTAGTAGGGTGCGGTCTTCATTCAACATAGCTCGTGTCCTTGTAAGAAGAGAAGAAGAGGCTCAGAGACAGACATGCAGAGAGCACCAGGCCATGTGATGATGGCGGGTGAGACTGGACAGATGCATCTACAAACCAAGGAGTACCAAGGATTGCTGGTAGCCATGAGGGGCTGGGAGAGAGGGAGGCATGGGACAGAACCCCGGGACGGAACCTCCAGTAAGAACTCTGCCGACACCATGGATTTGGACTTCCACCCTCCAGAGCCATGAGAGAAACAGTTCGGCTGTTTCAAGCCACCCACCCCGTGGGGATTTGTCATGACAGCTTTTGGAAACTAATATGCACAACTTAAACCTCTTCCTGGCCACTCCCAAAGCACACGGGGGAAATGTTTTGAAGGATTCCTGTAGAGATTGTGGAATGGGAACCACATAAAGACTGGTTTCTGATTCTTTTGTTTTTTGTTTTCTCTCTCAGGCTAATAACAGCTACAAGGGAAAGGAGGTCACAGGACTGCATCTCTCTCCATGGTGGCAAACAGAGACCCATGACCACAGATGGCAGAGGATGGTTGAGTGGCTGCATTCAAGGAGAACCAGATCACTGTGAATAATTCTAGACCTGCCAAAGTGACACTCTACAAAATTTGAGGATCTTGGGGCCAAGAGTCTGCAGGAAGCACCTTGTACAGCCCAAAAATCATGGAAATCATAAGGCTTTGTTATCAGCAGAAGTCAGCCCTTCAAATCTCCCCCAGCTAGAAACTGGAAGTCTCTTACATCCATGAATTTCCCTAAAATTCTACCTCAAGTGTACCTTTCTCATAATCCTTAGCTTACTATCCTCATCCAACACAAGCAACTCCTTTCTTGTAGTTAGTCTTAGTGTCTTAGTCTCTTCCAGTCTTAGTCTTAGACTCTTCCAGTTACTATAACAAAAATACAATAGACAGGGGGCTTAAAACAACAGAAAATTATTTCCCACAGTTCTGGAGGCAGGGAAGTCTGAGATCAGGGTACAAGGATGACTGAGTTTCATCTCTTCGAGATGCAGCCTGCTCCTTATATCCGTGCATGGCAGAGAGCAGACAGGGGAAGCTGGTGCTCTTGTGGCTCATGAGGGCACCAATCCCCTTCACAAGGGCGACACCCTCATGACCTCATTTAGTCCCAGTTCCCTCCCAAAGGCCCTACCTGCTAATCCCATCATATTGGGAGAGGTAGAGTTTCAGCATATGAATTTTGGGGGACAGAGCATTCAGTCTTGGAGTGCTTACTTTTAGTTGTAGTTTTTTCAGCCCCACAGTCTAGGATTCACTACCTTTGAATTCTAAGCAAGGCTACACTTGCTTTTGATACCCAATTGATCTGCCTCCATCAAAAAATATCCCTGCTGTTTGTGAGTACTTCCTGAAGCCCGGTCTCAGTCTGCTCTGGAGCAAACAGCTCTGGTCCCTAGGCTTTGGCCTTTCCATCAATTGCTATGCTCCTGCCATCTTCTCTGTTCCTGGTGGCCCTGGAGAAATGGTCTCTCCTGGTCTAGCCACTGCTACCCTCATCCTAGTTTTGAGACAGGGACATGGACTCTATCATGTCCATACAACTCTGTCCTAAGAATGGAGACAAACCTTGCCCTAATTTCCCAAACCACAACTAAGACAAAGCTGAAACTTCTATAAGGTCTTACTGAAGATTCAGCATAACCCAAAGAAAAAATTAAGATTGCTCTACAAGTGTTGACCCATCCTCAGTCTGCTATTACACAGCCGGGATCCCACCCAGTGTCTGAATAGCCTTTAATGAATGAGGGAGGCTGCCCAGGTCTCTCCAGGCTCCATTTTCAGGAAAAACACCTTCTTGGATCCCATGGGAGGGAATATTTCCCTCTAACAAAGTCCACTTGGTTGGATCTTGAATTTCTGCCTCTTCCCAGCAAGACAGGGAGTGAGAGTACTGATTGGCTCCAGAGAAAAACTCGCCTTCGGCCACATAGTATCATCTGGTCCTTTGTCCCCAGCAACTCAACCATGTTCACTTTGCTAATAAATGAATTAATATAACAATGCTCCATATTCTTCCAAGGAAGATGCAAGAAACTCAAGTTATGAGGTTGCATCATGAATAGGCATTAGTCTTCTTTGCAGATGCGTTGTTCATCTTCACGTCTGTATGATCTGCGTTCCCATCTAGACAATAAGATTCTCAGTAATAGAGAGAAAGGGTTATATTCCCTTCCTTCTGACTTTCCTATCTTCTCCATCCCTATGCTGTTCCAGCTACACACACACACACACACACACTTATACTCAAGACCTAAAATCCTGAATTGTGTATACACAGCAGGCACTGAATGATCACCAGATTGTTTGCTTTGTCACAAAGCTTCTGATACAACAACTGAAGAAAGACTGTAAATAATGCCTGCTTTCATTCTGAAGAGATTTGCTCCTTTCAGTTTTTACATGCCAAACTCATTAGTTTCTTTTAAATTGATAAAATGAAAATAAAAAATATTTTATCCCAGTATTTCTTCAGCACCAGTCTCTGTCCCAATTACCATTTCCCTGGACCCCCTGCCCCCACCCCCAGCTGTGTTTGTGGTGTCGCTAATTCGCTATTGGCTTTCTAAGCTGCTACTCACACATCCTACACCCTATCCAAACCCACATTCCCTGGGAGACCTCCCCACCATCTGCTCCCATTCATTCAGCCACAAATACTCAGGCATTTCACATGCAAGCTAAGCTCTTTGCTGCTGCTGCTTTGTCTCCTCTCCTGAGAGAAAACAACTTGTGTTCTTGCCTTCCTGAGTCCTTGCTTTCTGCCCCTCATACAATCAAAAGAGAAAGAAAAGGTATTGATTGCTTAGGGGATATTTTGAAAAAGAGTCAATGGTTCCCAACATTTCCCCAAGTAGCAAGAGGGTTTTTTATGGTTCTATGTAGCCCTGCCAGGTCTGGCAGATGATGTTTTGTCACAAAACCTGGAAGCCATAGGTAGACTGACACGCTCTGCATCTCTTTGGGCTTGCCATATTGGAGAAGCAGCAGACAATAGAATCGTAAGAATCTTCTTCAGTCAGGCTTAGGGGAAGAGGCCTCAAAGCGCTTTGCAATTAACACATTTTGCTTTTAGGTCTGTGGAAGTTATGCAGTGTAATACTGTCCATTTGCTCCTCAGATGAAGCAACATAAGCAGAGAACACACTGGTGCTTTACTTTTCAAATTCCAAGAAGTACAGTGAAGTTCTTAATTAAATGAAAGCAATGAAAGAGGTTTTTTTTTTTTTTCCTCCTCGGCATCATCTGAATATAGTATCTTCTTCACACATCACCTTCACCTTCGAGCTGGATCTGAGAATATGTTATGTTGACGAGTATGAGAAAATAATAAATGCCAGGCTCTGTGGCTATTTTGTACTATTTCTTTAATTTGAGAAATTTCAAGGAAAGGGAGACATGAATCAAACAAGATGTAAGACAAGGCATTGTTGCCTTGTTTGAAACAAGTCAAGTTTGAAACCAGAGGACCTCTTTCTCATCTACTGTGTTTATTTAAACTCTTGCTGTCACTTGATGCATTAAAGTTTTTAGAATCAAACTCAAGTTCTCTTGACTGTGTCCATTTGCTTGACGGTTTATTAAAAAAATAAACTCACCCAGAAATAAAAGAGTATTTGATCACAGAAGTACTATCTAGTTACAAATGAAATAACCCATTCACCTTTGCTTAGGTCTTAAGTTAGGCTCAGGATAAATGGGTGTGTTTTCTGGTTCTATCAACGGATGAAAGTGAAGACAAATGAGCTTGGTTGAGGAGAGAGGTAGGGTAGGTTCCATTTCCAAATATACTCTGTCCCCAAATGCTAGCTTCCTCTCCTCCTCCTTTTCTCAATTCCCAGGGATGAGAAAGAGAGGAGATTTGGCTATTTTCATACTGAATTCATCCATCACATAGAATTCACTGGCTTCGGGTCAATCTGAAATTTGAACTTACATACCTTTTGCTTTTTTTTAAAGGACAAATTGCACATAGATGAATGGAGTTTGAAATACACACTTTCGGACTCTTCATTTCTCACCTTAAGAATCTTTCTCCCATTTATCTTTTACATACAGTGTCGAATCTGGATCAATAAAACATTGGCAGAAAACAGAACAGTCTGAGTGAGAAAAAATGTGAAGAGTATTTTTTTTGACATCTATGTGGCTATTCATATCCAGAACTTTCCATTTTCTATAGTATACTTGAAACTGGAGGGGAAAAATGATTACATTTCCCCAAAAGGATATACACAGACATCCACTGTGGACTGGCAACCCAATCTCGGTGAGCATAGAGTAGATTCTCCCGGTCCTTTCTCTATACTTGCGTGACCAGAAGGGTATGGCTTGGCTGGAAATCAGCACTCCTTAGCATGATGATCATCAAGGGCGGCATGCAGGCTTTTGGGAAAGCCACATGCCACAGAGCTCTCCACAAATTCAGAGTCTCCAGGGACCGGACTGGCCGTGCGCCTTTACACATGCCCACCAGCTAAGCCACAGATCCAACGTGCAGCACTCAGAGGCCCCATGTGGAGCCGGAGATTGCCATCATCATGTATAATGCCTACCCTTGCTTTAGAAGGTGGGTGGGAGCAGTGGAAAAAATGCCCCGGTCAAACTAAAAATATTTTTTGTAGTCAAGGCAATAATGATGGACTTGGATATAATTGAGGAGAAAGCAAAAACCAAAATGCAATGCATACCAACTTTCTGATAATTATGGTTAAAAAAACAATGAAAAGGCCAAGAGCTTATTTCAAACCATGTCAGAACTGAAAGAGCAACCCTGGTTGAAATGTAATTACGTTTTCTGAAAGTCATTGGAGTCTAATATTTGTATGTAGATAAAACCACGTGGCTAGTGTTAGCTATTGTTTCCTCTAGAGCTCCAATGCTAGTACTCCAAAACAACAATGGAGAAGCCAGAGGCGAAATTTCTTGGAAGCTAGCCCTCTGTTTATTCAGCTGGGTGGTTCAAGAATGGAAGGTCCCCATGAGAACCCCAAGATCGTTTTTTATCCTTAGTCTATTGTCAGGATCTGGAATGGTCTGGGATCCAGTGAAGACATCCCATGGATAATAAAAATAGCTTTAACGTATTTTGCACTCACTATGTGTCAGGCACTACTCTAAAGACCTTACATCTATCCACTTATTTAAGAGTCACAGCAGCTCTAGGCATGGCAAGGTTAAGTAACTAGCCCAAGTTTACCCAACTGGTAAGTGTTGGGAGAAGGATACCAACCTATGCAGTGTGGCTCCAAAGTCTGTGCCTTTAACACTATGATGCTCTCCCTCCAAGTTTAAGCAATAGCTAGTATTTGTTATGCCCTCCCTCTGTGCCAGACTCTAAGCCTTTTACATGAATTCACTCAACTATGATGTCAATTCTATGAGATAGTACTATTATTATAATTATCCTATTTTGCCCAAGAGAAAACTGAAGCACAATGGGGCTAACTAAGTATTGTGCTCAAGGTCACATGAGGGCACAGCTTTTTATAAGTGGACAACTCGGGAATCAAACCAATCACTCTTGGTCTAGTAACTGTACTTTTCAGTAATAGGCATGTGCATGATTAAAGACAAACACTGAGTCTAATTCATCTCTGTCTCTACTTTCAACCAAAAGCAAGGTGCTTTTACTGATTTTGAAAAAAAAATCGGTAAATATTTGTTGAATGCTTCATTAAAATTCTTTCGAATCTTTATTTTTTTTTTTTTTGAGAGAGAGAGAGAGAGAGGGAGAGAGAGACATAGTGCAAGTGGGGGAGGAACAGAGAGAGAGAGACACAGAATCTGAAGCAGGCTCCAGGCACTGAGCTGTCAGCACAGAGCCCAACACAGGGCTCAAACTCACGAACCTAGAGATCACGACCTGAGCTGAAGTCGGACGCTCAATCAACTGAGCCACCAAGGTGCCCCTGAATGCTTCATTTTAAACACTGGTGTACACAGTTTTCATATATGGGAATTAGTGTGCTATAAAGATGGCATTCTCCAGTTAGTGGGGAGAAGATGAATTATTTAATTAATGTTTGCTGGGACAGATGGCTAGCCACTTAAAAGAAGAAACATTAAAAGAAAACACAGGTGAATGTGTTTTGATCTTTGAGTTGGCATGGACTTCTAAGCTTAACAACAAAGCCAGAAACCATAAAGGAAAACTTGATACATTTGACTCCCTAAAAATTAAAAATTCTGTATGGCAAAATTCACTGTAAATAATGTTAATAGGCAGATAGCCAATTAGTGGAATAGTTAGCAGCATCTAAGATTCTAACGCACAGGACTTACTTTTCCTAATGTACCCAGAGCACTACAAACCAATAAGAAAAAAAATTTGAACAACAGGCAAAGGATATAATCAGGAAGTTTCAGAAAAGAGCCCAAAGCAGCCAATAAATTTTTTGAGAAGACATTCAATAAGTAGACAAATTAATATAAAAACAAAGTATCTTTTTTATACATTATCAGATTGACAAAAGGTAGAAAGACAGGCACTAATGGTGAAAATACAGTGGATACAATCTTTCCAGAGACTATGTTGTCAGTATTCTCTTCATCTCTAGACTTTGCTTAGCTAACACATTAGATGTCCAGCCAATTCTGGCTAAGAGATATGAGAGAGAATTTGCTAGGAGCTTCTGGGAAACAGTGTCCTTGTGATAAAAAGAGACATATAGGAGGAAATGTCCCTCTTTTTCATACTGGTATTGTCATGTGATGCCTGGAACTCTGACGCCATTTTGTAACCATGAGGAATAAGCTTGAGAACTGGGCCAATACACTGAAGACACCAGATGAACGAGATGGAAAAATTTGTATTTGGTGACATTACCAACTTATTCTCTTACCCTTAGAATGTCCCAACTGCCAAACTTGCTGTTAGGTAACTTACTCAGTTCCTTATGTTTTTACTTCAGTTGGCTTTCTTATTTTTTGTAACTGAAAGAATCCTGACAAAATAAATCTTGTCTATCTGCTTTGAACCCAAACAGTAATTTCTAGAGCTTCATCCCAGAGAGATAACTAGACAAGTACCAAGAGATGCACATACAACATACTATAAGCAATGAGAAACTCAGAAACAACTTAAATGCCCTTCAAAGAGAAATTGGCTAAATACACAAATAGCTTGCTTTTACATAGCCAAAAAAAGATGATGTGGATCCATATTTACAGACAAAAAATGTCATTCGAGACATATTGTTCAGGGGGAAAATCAGGTTACAAAAGAGCATATATCAGTAAGATATCATTTATGTAAGATTATGTGTATCTGATTAAGGAGATGTGTAGAAGGATACTCACCAAACTGAGGGTGAGGGTAGGGTTGTTAAACCATAGTGTATAGAAAATGTTTCTCCCAGAGACAAACACAGGCAGAGTCTGACAGACCAATGCTTCTGGGAAAGTGACTGTCAGCCATCGGACATCAAGTATTTTTTTTTAACAACGGCAAGGCTGTCTCTAAGGTGGGGATAAGAGTAAGGCATTGGAATTGTAGCCAAGGAACTTCAAATATTTCTGGTCTCACTGGCAAGGCTTCCTCTTGTGAGATGGTGCATCCATCAAAGCTGGTGTCCTCTGTTTCTGTTTGGGTGCTTTCAGCTCCAAGTTACAGAATCCTCAACTCTAAGCAGTGAGGAAATGATGATGTCGCCTAACTTAAGTCCTGAGTCAGAGTGGACTCGCGGTGTGACCAGCTCATCAAAGACCTAGTGCTCTTCCTCTCCCCACTCTGCCGTCCTCAGTGCGGGCACCCCCCTCAGCGTGGCGCCAAGAAAAGACTTCTGTCCAGAGGAAGAAGAGAGGCAACTCCTCCTCCTAGCATGCCAGGAGATTTCGCTCTTATCCCATTAGCCACAATCCCTCTGCGGCACTTGAACTAACTGCTTATGAGAAGGATAATGTTGCTCTAGCCCAACTATATTTTCCATCAGAAGTGAGGTTGGGTTGGCTTTCCCTGGGTGGTGGGTACCTGAACAAAATGTTAAGAAAGAAGTAGAGGGGTATACAGGTTATGGGCGGGCACTCTACAGTGTCCACTAACCATCGCACGGGTCCTTACTTTCCTACTCCAGCTTCCTTGTTTGAATCCCCAGTGGTTTTGTCTACAGGGGCACAATGTGCTGATCTTTCAGGCACCGCACGTTTCCTGTTTCTTTGAAAGCGCTTCTTACGATGACTTTAATTATAAAGTGCTTCTGATAACTTTACTTAATTATATATAACTTCTTATGATAGCATATCTTAGTTATTATTTAATGAAGCACTTACCATGTGCCAGACGTGATTTTAAGAGCTTTGCACATAGGAAGGAGAGAGAGTGTACTTATTTTGCACTTGTACTTAGTTTTGAACTTATTTTTCCATTCCTACTAATCAATCTAAAATTATAAAAATGCAGGGGTGCCTGGGTGGCTCCGTTGGTTAAGCATCCAACTTTGGCTCAGGTCATGATCTCGTGACTTGTGCATTTGAGCCCCACATCAGGCTCTGAGCTGACAGCTCAGAGCCTGGAGTCTGCTTCAGATTCTGTGTCTGCCTCTCTCTCTGCCCCTCCCCTGTTTGTACTTTGTCTCTCAAAAATGAATGTTAAAAAAATTAAAAATATATAAAATTATAAAAATGCATTAAAATTAATAGCACCTGGGTGCCCACCTCAGTCTCCTGGGTGCTGTGATTATTGTGTGTCCATCTCTCCAGCCTCATTTACTCTGGAAATCAACAAGAGTCAATCTCTGACTCTTCAAAGCAGAGGCAAGATCCAGATGCTTCTTCTAGCTTTAGTCCTGATTTGCCACAACAAACTGAGTCAGACACTCACTAGGTTATTTATAAAGTTATTCTTTCAACGAGGCTGTTAGGTTGATTACATTATCTTGGGAGATTTTACAGATATGGCAACAGAGGCTCAGAAAGCTCCAGTAACAAATCCAAAATTAAAGATAACCAAAGCCAAAATTCTTTCCGCCATGCTCCCTTTTCTCTTTAAAAAAAAAAAAAAAAGTCTTACGTTATATGCTTTAATTGCATGTCCTTAATTTAGTGACAACCCCCTTACTGTTCTTTTGAAACTCACCAGGTTTCAACCAAATGCTGAGCAGATAGTTACATCTTAATATCTACCTGGCCATTATCCAATTGAACTAGGATAGGCTGGGGCTCACTGCTTTAAACCACACAATCTTGTATGTGAATTTAGCTGCCTCCCAGCTGCTATGCATTCTCCTGCTGGTGCATTCCAAACGACTTAGAATTTCCTATCTGTCTCAGGACAAAAGACACTATAGTCAAAACATGAGAATTAAGTCTACTTGCTAAATATGTGTCATTGAAAAATTGCCCCACAGCTTTTTAGCTGACTAAAAAAATTAAGAATCGTTACAAATCAGAAATAGAAATTGTACAGCTTTCCTAGGACTTTTGGGGGGAAACGAATGATTCAAAAGCTTAAGAACAGCAGCGTATCAACCGGGGATTTGAAAAAGCAAGTCGTGTTCTTTCTGCTGCTTAAGTCAATACCCAGGGTAAAGATTTTGCAATCAGAGGTTCAACCAGCAATTTTGCTGGGAAGTGCAACAATGGAATGCCACTTAATCCCTCCAGCTGGATGGGAGCTGTGGCCCAACAGTACCAAGTGTGTCATCCTCATAAAATATGACTCAGAAGCATTCACAGAGCTGAGATATTGAGGTACTAAAAATAGCCTATTTTTATATTGATGTTTTCCCTAACTACAGCCTCCCTGAAAGAACGCATGTGTTCACAGTTCCACTTTCCCTTTCATAGTGCTTGTAAATTACATGCCATTTCGGCCACTTCCAGTCATCTCAGAAATACTTATTGTAAAATGGTGCCCTGTGAAGGCTGTCATCTGAGTATCTAATTCCTGCACCCGACATTGCCATGGCCACCAGAGGGGAAGGCTTTGCTTTAGCCTTTGGAAAACAAGAAAGGCTTCTTCTCGGAAATTTATAATTTGTTCTGCATGAACTTTTATTTATTTTTATTTTTTATTTTATTTTTGAGAGACAGAGAGAGACAGCGCGAGCAGGGGAGGGTCAGAGAGAGAGGGAGACACAGAATCTGGAGACAGGCTCCAGGCTCTGAGCTGTCAGCACAGAGCCCGACGCGGGGCTCGAACCCACGAACTGTGAGATCATGACCGGAGCCGAAGCCGGACGCTTAACCGACTGAGCCACCCAGGCGTCCCTGCATGAACTTTTAAAGGCACTCTCCTGGTGCCCATTACTGTGGTGCTCTGATGAAGTTAAGGGATCAGGACATTATGCTTTTTTTTTTTTTTTTTTTTGAACACTAAGGAAATGGATCATTCATGGACAGAGTGGCAGAGGCAGTTTTAGTCTGCAAAACTGTGTTGATACTAACATATGGTAATGAAGCCACCACATATTTGCTGGATACCATACCATTTTTTGAGGTTTATTTATTATTTTGAGAGAGACAGAGACAACTCAAGTGGGGGAGGGGGAGAGAGAGAGAGGTATAGATAGATTTCCAAGTAGGCTCTGCACGGTCAGTGTGGGACTGGAACCCATGAAAACGCTAGATCATGAGCTGAATCCAAGAGTTGGATGCTTAACCATACCACTTGTAAGCATTTTCATAGCACTGCCTAATTTCAGTGGTAATGTATGCTCAACCCTAAACCTATGTTTTTGGCTCATAGGGTCCTTGCTTACACGCACTGTTTTTTAAATTTTTTAATTGATGTTCTACCAATAACAGGAGGCAGATGGAGAATAGTGGCCTTGCCTCATTCAGTTGAACTTCATTTTTCTAGTTGACATTTGAAGCAGCATCTGAGTGGAGACCTCTGTGCAGCCTCTCCATTTCCCACTGAAATATGTAAGTCACAGAAAATAAGAATTCCCTCAAGTACCCCAAACAGGAACATCAAGAAACAGAATCTGGAAGACATTTCCACTATCAGAAAGGCTGTTGGAATTAAAATAAAATAAACAGTAGCATAGCCACACTTACTTTTATAAAATGAAAAAGCCCTATGCTCATGAAAAAAGACAGGAACATGTCATCCGTTCTTTGTATGCCCCTGGCTCAGACTCAAGACCTGGATAAAGCATGAAAAGGGCTATAGTACCCTCTTCTACATGGAATACTTTAGAGGAGCCCAGAGTCTTAGCCCCTAATTGTCCCTACATAATTATACTGGCATAAGCATCCTATGACTTCCAGGAAATAACAAAGGAAGAAATGTGAAGTAGAAAGAATGTGAGACATGTGTGTATGTGTTGGGGGGAGGTTGAGACAGGGACAGAGACTGGTGGCAGTTCTGTGCCTTCTGGGAGGTGTCGCTTTTGGACATGAAGCATAATGGGTGGAGCCTGGTAGACATACCTAAGGAGAGAATGTTCGGAAATACTGTACCGATTCAGAGTTGCAGAAACCTGGGCAACTGAGCTTGATACAGAAGAGCCCCACTAGGAATCGGGGGGGATGTCTTGGACCTCAAACTGCTGCTCTTTTTGGAGATGAGAATGGGGGACTGGCCTCCCTTGCAAGGACAGTTGAGCCAAAGCTGCATACCTCCTCCAATAAAGGTGACTGGGAAATCTACCTGTGTGCTCAGGGTATGCGTGTCTATTTCCTCAGTGCCTTAAGATCAGGAACCTGGCTGATTGTAGCTCAGGTAGGCACTTGATATTTGTTAAAGAAACAGGAGAGTGCTCTGAGTCTGGATACAGAGGATGAGTAAAGAGGACAAAAATTACATGTATGTGTGTTAGAACTGGAGAGAGAACTATACAAAAAGCACACAGAAGTACAATAGGGAGCAACAACCATTTGAGGGATTCGGACATAGAGCCTGTGTCTGTGTGTTGCACGCTGAAGTCATGGCATAAAAGCTCACAAAAGACTAAGAAGAACAAAGTATATTGGTGAATGACACAGAATCCACAATGACCACTAAAGTTATGAAACTCTATGTAGTAAATAACCTAACATAAAAATACATAAAGCAAAAACTATTAAAAATATAAAGAGAAATTGGGAGAAACAGGATTATTATTGTTACAAGACACTTAAATGCACATCTTTCAGCCTATGATCAAATAGGCAAAATCAAATAATACTATGGAAGAATGTTAACGATCATAGAGCTGTACCAACAGATGTATATCTAACCTCCTATCCTTCAGGGAATAAAGTTTCTTCTCAGGAGCCCATACAAAAACGTGTGATATAGTAAATCACATAGAAAATCTCAGTACATCTCTCATGGAAGTTAATATGTTTTTAAACAATAATAACCAGGAGAGGGTAGAAAAAGAAAAATTAAAACTCTATAAGACAAAACAGAAAGAAAAAACAGATGAGAAAATCAGCCTGTTTATGATAGCAGAAAGAGGAAATAACACAAATTTATCAGTTCCCTGGCCTGGTGCCTTATTAGTAACACTGGCATGAACACACACCCATGTGTATATACACAGAGCTCATTACTAGTAATAGTGGTAGCAGGTCCAGGGCCAATTCTAGGTATCAAAAATCATAACTAGTATAGCAAGATTTAACTTGTACTGTGAAAGTTTCCTTTCACTACTAATATGCCTCAACCAGGTGTCATTTCATCTGAAATTCTACCGTTAGAAGTTCACTTTAATACATTAAGCAATGTGCTTTCTAGGATCATCTTTCAGAGGCTGAAGATTCCTGAGAGGAGTACTGAATGTACTCATTAACACCTCAGCAGGAATTTCAGGTATTATAAAGTGCACCTTTTCCACATTCAGGCCCCAGGGAGGAGGGAAGTTTCTGCTGGTGTCAGTGGAAGGGGCCATGTGTCATTTCACTGATGGTTTTTCCGGGTGATAACACACCAACGATCTGAGCGAAATGTTTGACAGAGTGAACCGGTTATGATCGAGAACAAATAATACATATCAGATCTCCAATATTTATTTGTTTTCCTGTGATTTTATCATTCAACAAAATGTAGTTCAACAAAAATTTGATTAATTTCTATTTTTATATATCTATACATTTATATATAATCGAGTACATTTATATATTACTGTATCTTGTTCATTATGTTTATACTGAAATCTGACTTTGGGCTGTGCTAAGTAGCTATCCTTGGAGTTCTTAATCTTGGGATCTAAAAGTGGTTATGGAGGGTGGGAGGGCAATTGTCCTTTCCTTACCAGTGAAAACAATTACATGGTACAGAAACAATAATACCTTACATTTGATATCACTTCCATATGTGTGAGTTCAAAATTCTCACACACACATGATCATAGCCTGCTGGGTAGCAGCTGAACTCAAGATTTTTACATATTAGAATGTTAATTTCATTAGGGCTAATTGAAATTGTTTCCTGGATTTCCACCCTCCCCGCCCAGGCTAAGCGAGATGAAGGAAGCTGTCTTATTTACTCCGTTCTCTCTCTTAAAAATATCCTGAATGATTTGTGGGTATATTAGTCTCTCATGTCAACATGCTAAGCTTTTGTTCTCTGTCTACTGTCACTGTTTCCAATTACCTTCTTCCCCCCAACCTCCTCTCTCACTCCCAATTCCTGCCTCCAGGGTAGGAGGAAAGGAGATTTGCTGATTTACTTTTCAGTACTGTGGGGAAATGTCATTTGCTCACCCTGTTATATTCTCAGAAGGTTAGGTAGTTTGGCTAAGTCAATGTTGAACTTAGGTCATGTGAATTTTATTCCTGGGTCTGCTACTAATTCACATGGTAATAGACTGTAAGTTATCGAACTGTCATGCATTGGTATCACAGCTATGAAATTAAGAGAAGATTGCTAAAACTACTGGTTGAAGTATGTGTAATTCAAAAGACTGATCTCTGCTCGTGCAATGGGTTCTCTGGGGCACAAGTACTTAGTTTAGAGATGACTCCCGGAAGTTCTCTGCACAAGCTCGTGCGCATATACATGTTTTCTTGGGAGAGAGTTCTTAAATTTCCTCGGGGTTCAGGAGAGCCTGTGAGTCCTGGAACCTCTAGGGCAGCTGGTCATAAACACTGGTTTTGGGACCCATTAAGAATTTTCACTGGTCCATGATGAAATGTGAAAATAAGAACAGTTGTAAGGGAGTTTCCGCATAGCTGAAAATGCATTCAATGTTAAAAACTGCATTTCATTTTAAAAGCATATATTTTCTAAGTTGTTGGTGTTTAACACTATTGCTATGATAGTGTTAATTTAGGGTAGTCCCCCTGACGTGTGCCCCAGTGGCCTCCCTTAGCAAAATTTAAGTTAGCTTCGAAAAACTTTTTAATATTTTCATGGCCCATGAAACCGAATATTTGGGAATTACAGATTTTATAGAAGAGTCTCCTGGCCCTTTGTTTTCCCTTCTAACTCTTACTGTCTGTCTTTGGCTTCTTTGAAAATAATATTAATCAAGTATCATTGGGCTGCCTCTAGGGCCAGACTATTCAATACCAATCAAGTGTCATCACCCTGCAGAACTAACAGGTCTTCACTTGAGGTGTTATCGAAGGGCAGCTCACACACACATCACAGTGCACGTAGACTTTTCTTCCCCTCACTTCTCATGTTGAGCTGAACTGCTCAGCTTCTTTTCCTCAGCCCTTGCACCTGCTTCTGAGCATGGTGCCAGGTCCCATGTCTTGCTCCTCCCTGGGGAACCTCCCTCTTGGCCAGATCCCCAGGGTATGTGAGTCAGCATCTATTCTACCTCCTTTCCACCACCTCCTCCCCCAAGCCATCTTCCTGGAATTTTGGAAGATAAAATACTCCATCTTCCAACAGAAGTTACAGTTCAAAGAAGTGAGACTTGAAAACGACAGCTATAAACTACATTCCTCATTCTTAATCTCTCATTTTATTTTATTTTATTTTTATCCCCCTAGTCTCTATCTTCTACCAACATCTTGTTAGCATTATAGAAGAACAGCTCATTGGAGAGGAATTGGATGAAAGTACATGTGGTCAAGGAGGGAAAGTCTTGAAGAGAGGCAGAGAAGTGAAGATCTGGTCTTCAGTATGAGCAGGAATGGACCTGATAACAGAGTACTATCCATGTGAGTCTTTGGAAGCATCAGACAACTTGCCTACCCCAGGGCTCTGAAGTGCCTTTGAACTGTTATCCATGTTGTGGTACTATATCTGGGTTCATTCACTTATTCAACAGCTGTCTATTGAAGGCCTGCTGTGTACTAGACATTGCAAGGCACTGAGGACACCATAAGGAACAAATGCAGACATGGTTTCTGCAAACATTGGGAGCTCATACTGACACCGGATCAGCAGGATTAGGGAGCAGATATGTTTTAAGATCAATGAGTTGACAGATGCATTGCCCAGGGAAGTTTCCTTAGCTTCTTAAAAGGAAATGCAAGGATTTCAGACTAAGAGTGATGCATCTAATCAAAGGCAATTTAAGAGTTGCAAGACAAGATCCATACCAGCAAATCTTCAGTAATTATTCTCTAGAAAAAAGGCATAAACTAAGGTCACCAAGGTACCGAAGCAAATATTCCTTTCTAAGAAAAGAGCCCAGATCCCTGAAAATTTGTGTCTTCCTCAGTTTCTTGATTTGTCTTTCTGCCGCTCCATGTGGCCATTCCACGTGTGAGAGCATTTAGACCTCAGTTTCTCAGAAGCCAGTCAATAGTAAATATAAATCAAGAGCTGATTTAGTGACCCCTGAAACATGTGTCCTCCATGCTACATTCAGAAAGGAAACCAACTCTCTAAGAGACCAAAATTAAATCAAGCTGACATCTGAGTTGGCTAGGGAGGAAGTCTATTTAATGCAGATGACCTTTAAGCAAAGTTCATATTTACATGGCCACTGTGTAAATCCTGCTTTTTTAGCTAGAAGGTAAGTCCACCCTTCATACATCATGCCTATGTTAACAAAACACAAAAGAAAACTTTGGTTTAGGATGAACTACATTAAACATATTTTAATGGATATGGAAAAATTTTCTTTGTAAACGATTCAGTAGTTTTTGATCATCAGACGGAAACAAAATGTAACATCCAAGTTATTATTGTCCCTAAACTCTGTTGTTAGGAGGTAAGATGATTGGAACTTGGGTTCCCTTTGTGCCTTAGGATAGGGGTGGTAATGGGGCAGAGAAGATGACCAAACACATGTGTGGGAAGATCAGCACTTCTCCAAGGAAAGCACTGAATGAAGGAAGGAGGATAAGACTGAGTGAGAGCACCAAGAGATGGTGAGCACCAAGAGATGATGGACACTGGAGTGGACACTGGATGAGTCCATTGGGAGTTGGTGGCTGGGGTGAGAGGAAGAGGGGGAAAAAGGAGGAGTGGGAAGAACTCCTTTCCCAAGCAAGGCTGCTTCTCTTAGTTTTGTGGCTTTGCCACAAAGCACAAAAGACTGTGACCAACATCTAATAAGCTTTAAATAAAAGTGGATGTTTACACCTGAAATTCTACCCATTAGACACTGACTTATGCTAACAACTTCCTCCATAAAATAAAAATTCTCCTGGGGAGGTCTGAGTCAATTGACCATTCATTCTCTACGATGAATGTTTAATAAGACTGATTTCTTTGGGAATATCTAGTTGAGATGAGCTGAACAACGAGAATATGAAGGTCAAGTAGATAAGAAGAGGCAAGGCAATTTGGGGTTAAGGAGAGACTGGACCTTGGGAAGTCAGACTTTTTTATTTCTCCAGGATAAATGTCCACAGAGTGCCCAGTAAAGGAGGCACCAGGAAGAATGAGCCAAATACAATAACTGTGGCTTTGTAATTTTTGGCATCATGTAGGATTCACATAACCCTAACTCTTCTAAGTTGTAAGCATTCTACGGAAAATGAAAACTCTCAAATATTTTTAAGATTTAAATTCTGTGAGTTGAAGTCAACTGGATTTCTAAAGCCTAGTGGTGTTACCCCATCCTGCAATCATCCATATTTGCTGTCCCAGATCTGCGAAGCTCTAATTTTCAGCAAGAAGTAGGCGTTTGACAGCAATAGAAGCAGCACCACAACCACCACACAAAGGATCATTTATCAGTTATTTTGGGAAAGGGGAGGATTTTATGTTTTTTAGAAGAGAGAAAACTATGCTAATAAGCTTTTTGTCTGCACTCATTCCTCACTGAGATCCCGTATCACTGTGTCTCAGTTTGCTACATATTTACCCTTAAAGGAAAATTAGGTGAGATGGAGATATTTGAGTCATAAAAGTAATAAAACATGCTTCTGGAAAATAGTTTTTCTACCCTTCCCCAGCCCTGCATCTCCCATTTATGAGAATTGTTTCTTTCAATGCAAGTCTTGGTAAAGTAGAGCTAGGGATACAGATTACTGGGAAAACATATACATACGTTTATAATTTATATGAAGGGAAAGAGAAAAAGAGCCAAAGGAAAAAGGGATTAAAGAAAAATGGCATAGTATTAAACAAACAGAAAAGAAACAAGGACAACGCTTGCTCTTTGAGGACACTGTTACCTGTACCCATACCAGCTTCCCAGGTTACCTGGGGTGCCCCCATCTCTTGGCTCAGATGTTGGCGCTAGGCAATACCTTCTATTTATTCTTTCTTGGGGATCTTGCTGATGGGTATACTTCTTGCATTTCCTTTAAAAGGCTGGGAATGGGAGTGATATGCCTGCTGGAGCTGAGGGAAGGGCCGCCAGGAGATTGATGGGATAAAGCCTGAAAGCATCTTGGTATAAGAGGAGGTGTTCTAAGCACGAAGAACTAAACCCATGGGGTTGTCTGCAAGAAATGTAACGTTCTTCCAATTCCTGGGCGACTCACTTGACCTGCCCATCATCTCTGCATGGTTGGCTTTGAGGGTGTGTGACTGAAACTAAACACAAAAGACCTTGAATATTCATTCCCTCCAAACTAATATATAACTGGGGCCTGAGGTCAGGTATAACATGGCTGGTATCCATGATGGGAAGATCTTGCATGAAGGCTAATGTGGTTGGCGGTGTCTTGGCTTGCCCAAGGGCCATTGGAGGAGGAGGCGGAGCAAGGGGCAGTTCAGGGAAAGGAGTAAGCCGTCTTCATGGGTGCTTCATGATGCTGTTAGGACCACCCAGCTGGTCAAGTTGCAGTCCCTGAAAACTCAGATTCTGGAAGACTGGAAGGTGCCCAGTACAAGTTGGGTCATGAAAAGTCCCTTTTACATTTTGGGTAGTTAGTACCATGGCAAGAACAACGTACCTAGATGATTAGCAGAATGTGGTCAAGGTGAATTATTATGAGGGTGCAGGTTATAGAATAGGGTCTCAGTGGAAAGAGCAAAACAGGGAGCAGTGAAAGGGGGTGGGGGGGTGCGTATGTCTCAAGAGTGTGCCAACCGCCCCTTAGACCTAGGTTCTGTGCTCCAATCTTCCATTTGTCCAGAGACTGAGGATCAGATTCAGACAATGCAAATGTGTAAGACCTGGATCTTCAACAAAAGGATTATCAGCTGCCTCATGGCTGCAATGTAAGATAGAAACAGATGAGAAAAAGCAAGGGCAACCAAAACGAATAGTTGAGAAGACATCACACCCACTGTGAGAGCTATAAAGTGCTGTGTGGAAAAACAGCATTTCTGTGTCCCCGTACTCCGCCCCTGGAAAGGAATGCTTTCAGAGTCCGTGCCTAATGAACACACAGAAGAGGAAATGCTTAGCCAGCAGGGGTTGGATTGATCTGCACACACATTTGGTTGTAAAACTAGTTCCTTCCCCTTAAAAATGTATTCAGTCCCTACAGACTCTGGGAAGCATCCAAGAATTAGTCCAATGCTTACATATAGTTACACAGAGCTGGTTTGGAGGTGACTGCATGGGGGGAGGGGAGGAGACCCACACAGGGCAGGCAGGAGGGGATTTTATGAAGGAAACACGGGTAAGCTCTGGCTAACCACCTGGGACAGGGGATGGAAGGCTGTGTAAGAGAAAAGGCCACAGGTCTTGACTTCTAGGGACTTAGCTGGTTTAATCTAGATCCTATAGAAGCTTATACTGCAACAGATCCTGCAGATAGGTAGAGGAGATTACCCAGAATGAGGTGACAGTCTACATATTCATTGAAGAGAGTCCGAGAAAGATGCCCTTATACTGTGGCAAAAAAGCTACAGTAACCGGAGCCAACTTCCAACAACTATAACACTGCTGAGAACAGGTTCTGCAAGGTCATCAGCAGTGACTAAAAATGTGGCTTATTTAAATTACCCTCACTTTTGCACCCAAACAATAAATGGTCTACATCTCTCAAAAATGGTTTCTCCTCTCCAGTAAGAACTTTATGTCCTCATGAAATATTGCTCATGTGATTGTGTTACCATACTGGGAAGAGGGGAAGCAAGAAGGGGAGCAAACGTTATTTCCTTTGCACCTAATCAATCTGGGCATGTATTAAATACTTTTCTTCCATTATCAGATTGAACGACACCATGCGTTACTTACTGTTAATTCTATTTTTCAAATTAAGAAAGGCCTAAAAAGTTTATGTAGTTTTCCAGGCCACTAAGAACAGAGACAGGGGGCGGGGGGAAGGCCTGGGTGGCCTAGTCAGGCGACCATCTCTTGATTGCAGCTCCGGTCATGATCTCATGGTTGTGAGATGGAGCCCCGTGTCCGGCTCCTTGCTGGGGATGGAGGCTGCTTAGGATTCTCTCTCTCCCTCTCTCTCTGCCCCTCCCCCATCTCAAAAACAAACAAGCAAACAAAAAACCAAAAAAAAAAAAAAAAAAAAACCAAAACCAAAAGAAAAAACAACCCCACACACAAAAAAACAAAAACAAAGAACAGAACAGAATTCGAACCCATGTCTATCTGCTTCCCACGACATTGCTCTTCCTTATATACCATGTTGCTTCTCTAAACCAACAGTGAAAAAGTATATTTTAGCCCAACTTGGGCTGAAATATTTTATCCATGAATGTGTGCAGATTCACTGGGTATGTATGATGCAAATTCTCAAATATTGGCTACATAATATTTGTGTGTGTGCCTGTGTGTGTGTAGGCAGTATGTGTATGCATATATATTAATGTTTCATGAAACAGATGTACTGTCCTATATGTACTGCATATGATATATATTCCATTAAATAAGTTAATAAATATACATTCCATTAAATATATATTTGTATTCCATTAAATAACAGGCCTGCATTAGCGATGCTCTTGTATTGTTATAAAGACAGAGAGTGGGGCTTCCCCAAGTTACAAAGAAAGGCTGTGTGTCTGTGTTTGTGTCTGTTTGCTGATAAACGCATATTGGGCAGGATTTGGCCTAAGACTTGTTTTCCTTTTCATACACCACCTATCTCTAACCACAGGAGAGTGCTAATACTTACTAGAAGAATCTGACCTTAGCTGGATGGCTACCTGATCTTGAGTCCATTGCCACTGCTGAGCCCGATGACTGTGAGGCCAGCCCACCACGCACCCCTTTACCTAGCCATCCTCCAGTGTGGGTCTAACCGAGCAGCCGTGTCATGGAGAGCTGTGTATGAATCCCTACCACTCTGTCCCTGTCTACCTGCATGGTTACTAAGGACCTGGGGCTTCCTGAGCAGGCCAAGGAAAGAAACGTGCTTGGGTTTGCTTTGCCATTTCCAAGCTTCTTAAGCCAAAAGAGGGATGGTTGTGAAAACACGTCACTGTTTGTTTGGGCGAGGGGGCGGAGGGGGGGGGGGATAAAACATCAACATGGATAAAATCCATGAACTTGCCTTTGCCCACACTTGTCTGTACTTTCCCCCTCACAATTCATTACTTAATTCATTTTTCCACGCACCTTGTCCTCCCTCTGCACTCCAGGAAGGGAGCAGAGGGGGCAGCACGAGGGATGGAGAGGCGCAGGGCAGAGCTAGGAGGTGCGCACCGTGCAGGGGGCGGTGAGCATCCGGGGCTTGCGGAAAAGGCAGTTCCACATTTGACCCTCTTGCCGGAGAGCCTGGGTCTAGGAGCACTTTGCAGCTCCCACGAGGGCCAGCTCAGTGTCACTCAAACACAGAGAAGCCAGGAGTCGCCGGGAATCCCAGGTTCTGCCGTGCCCTTAGGAAGGCACTGCCATGGACTGAAAATTCTGCTGCCCCTGAGGATGATCCAAGAGACAAATAACATATGCTGCAAGGGCTGTACTCTGGCCCCAAACTGTTGTTCCTGTTCAAGACTCTTCTCACTTACTGGGACTTAAGGTGTGAACCGGGTCAGCTGGAAGGCAGGCCGTTCCTCTGCCACTGGATGACTGTAACCTCTGAGATGCGACTTTCTCATTCGTCACATGAGGACAGTAATAATAATAGTAATAATCATGTCTCGTCCGCTGACCTCTCTGGGTTGTTATGAGACTCGGAGGGGATAATGCACGTGAAGGTGCTTCGTAAACTCTAACGCGAGCCTGAAGTATTTGCAGTGATGATGATTCGTGTTGGCAAAATGTCAATGCCTGCATCCCCTTCTTCCTGAATGGAGAGCCCTTTCCTCACCCTGCTATTAGGAGGTCACGCAGGTCAATTCGGAGAGGTCCTTTGCGAAATGGGAGTTTGATGTGCACCTTGTGGGGAGTGATCCACCTGGGGCAACCTCCTCTGGAGGTCTGGTGAATGCATCAATTTTTAGAAGCAAATACAAGGCGAAGCAGACGTGTTTGAGCTGAGGTTTGCGTCTAGTGATTTTATCTCCTGAAATGCTCAGAAATAGTCCATTCTCATCGAGGAAGAGGATCTCGCATAGCCCTGTTGCCAGTTGGAGGCGACCCATGTGTCACATGGCGTGAGCGTGCACCTGCACACTCACCCACGTATAAACAGGGCTAGGGTGGGGAAAGGAAGAGATGGAAGGGGCAGAAGGTCATATAAAATGAACCCAGTTGTGCAAAATAGAACACGATGGTGACAGCCCCAATCCACCTGACGATCACTCTGGCTTCGAGGATTAATGACCCTTGTCATTAGATTTCAGAGGCAGACAGCATCTCATTGCAGGGGACCCTCCCTTGAATGAATGATTCCAATAAGCAGCAGCCAGAGGTCTATCTTGTTTGCTTCGCCAGATCCTGAGGGAACAACAGCCCTGTTTGTAGCATTCTCGGGTTCTTTTTCTGGAATCGCAAGGGTTGAAAGCAAGGGTCACTCTGCTTTGTTCCCTGCCTACAGGCAAGACTGCCCCCAAACCAAACCAAATGATGTGGGAATGACCTTGATAGGCTATGAGAACAAGCTCAAGGCTTTAAAACCCAGGCTCTGAGGAAGTCTTCCTACTGCGTGAGGAATCTTACATGTACCTTATATTTAGTAGGGCTGGGGGGGCAATGGGACTCATGTACAGTGGCACACTTTACAAAGCTGCCTTTTCTCCTGCTCCAGAGGACATGCAGGCAGTGCCTTGGGTGACCTAAGGCCAGAGTGGAAATGGCCTCACTCAACATTTATTGAGCACCTATTATGTGCAAAGTGCGCTTTGAGACATGCTGCATTTTACAGCGTTGGACATGTTTTCTCACAGGACCCTCACAGTAATGTTCTGTGTTAGGGCACGGTGGGGGTTGTGACCCCTAACTTATGGATGAAGAAACTGATGCTCAAACAAGTTACGTTGAGTTACCCAAAGTCCAAAGACAGTAAAAGTCACACCCAGCTCTTCTGGCTCCACACCCGTGTCTCCTGTCCCACCACATCAACCTCTTGCTACCCTGGGCCGTCGTCCCTCTCTGTGGAGATGGGCACATCCGCATTCAGCCTCTTCCAGTGGGCTGCTTCTTAAGGCTCCATATTCTGGATGAGTCCTAAGAATTCTTCACAGGAACGAGGACACAAGACTACCTCTAGGTCTTGAAGAATTTCCCTTAGAGGCTGGAACAGTCTAGGGTGTGGTAATCCTGGAGAGCCAGGAAAAGACCCCTCGTTTTCCTTCTCATTGACCCCGGCAATCAAGCACAGCAGCCTAATGTGGCAGAGATTAAGAGTGGGTCCTCACAGATGGTTCAAATTCCAACTATGCCACTCGTCACCTATGGAGGTAAACTTCCTGTGTTTTGCCTGCCCCGTCTGCACATTGGTGATAATAAGAGCAAACATCCTATGAGGTCGACATGAAGGTTAAACACACAATGCCAAGGAAGCACTTAAAACAGGGGTCAGCATCCAGTAAGCATTCAATACGTTAGGCATATTCATAATTCAAAAATGTAAGGAACATATGAGGCGTCTGGGTGGCTCAGTTGGCTAGGGGTCCGACTTTGGCTCAAGTCATGATCTCACAGTCTGTGAGTTCCAGCCCCGTGTCGGGCTCTGTGCTGACAGCTCAGAGCCTGGAGCCTGCTTCAGATTCTGTGTCTCCCCCGCGCCCCCCTCTGCACCTCCCCTGCCTCTCTCTCTCTCTCAAAAATAAACATTAAAAAAAATTAAATGTAAGGAAAGTAAATGAGATAAAAATGAAAGTGTTTTCTAATATTTCCATTATGGTTCCCGGTTCCTTTTTTTTTTTTTTTTTTACCATCCAGCACTAATTTTCAGGTGATCAAGCCTAAATAGCAATGGTATGTAATGAAACGGGTGAAATACACGGTGATTTTAGACAACATATTTACGGGCCAGAGAGTAAAGGGCTGTGTAGACTTGATTCTGTACATCCTTCGGTCCCTCAATCGCCTCTGACACTCAGCAAGATGGTGTGATAGTCTGTGAAATTTGTGTTGGGCAACTTGAATATTCCCTTCTTCCCCTGTACCCGCAGTGTCCTAGGGAGAGACGTTTCTTTCCAAATAATCCACTTTTGCTACTACTTTCACATTCTTTCATTTGTTCCTTATGTACCAACTGAGGCTTTTATGATGTTCTACATTCCCCCCTCCCTCTTTTCCTCCATATTTTCCCAGCCTGTGGACACAGGAACTGGATCCTATACATGGATTAATCTAGAAATGGCCCCCTCCCCCGCCCTTGCCAATGTCCTAACCCCTCCAGTACCTCACACCCTCTTTCATCCAACTGGCCTCATGGGAACAGCAATTTGACAACCAGGGAGTGTCCTCTGTGGGTGCCTGGCTCTTTCCTCATGCCACATGGGCACCAGGGCCAAGACGATGAGCCCCTCCCGGGCTGGGGCTTGTTAGCCAACACTCTGCCGGACCAGATGACCTTTTGGATCATGGGCATGGCTTGCAATGATTAAAGGACACTGGAAGCCAGTTGTGCAAGGCCCTCATTTTGCAAGTGATGAAACTGAAGCCTGAGAGGGGACCGGTCCTGCCAGCAAGAAGCTGAGTTGGGGAAAGGACCTGAGGATCCTTAATCGGGATCCCTTCAGCCTCTTATGTGGTCTTTCTGATCATTCGCCAGGCTTAGTCATCAGCATTAGGGGCTGATCTCAAGGAGATAGATGTGTGGAGTCAAAGAGAGGCTTGGAGAAAGAGGCACTCCACCTGAAGTGGGGAGCGCGCTGCCGGGTGCCTAACGCTGAGACGTGGGTGGGCATAGTCGTTATCTCTGGAAGGGGAGACGGTCAACATCATCCTAACAAAATCACAGCTCTTCGCTGCTTTTATAGAACGATCACTCATTTTATAATAATAGCCCATAAATTAATAAACGCCATTACGTTTATGGGCTTCTCCTAGTCAGAGTTCTTTGTAGCTGTCAATTTAATTTTTAATAAACTCTCCGTGACTTGTAAAACCACAGTAGTCAATTTTTGGTCTGTGCTGAAGTGACATTTCTGATATCGACTTCCTTCTGCACGCGTGCGTTAGCTGAAGGTGAAAGGGCCAATAACAAGGCCATGAGACATTCGTCAGCTCACTGTGGTAGGCACCTGCATGAAGGCTGACGTGCCTCCCCTGGGGTTTGGGCGCACGCCCAGCTGCACAGCTCCGGTGAAGAGCAAACAGGAAAGCCAGCTCCTTTTGAGACCCTCTGAAGCAGAACTGGGTGGGGACCATGGCTGACCAGCAAGTCATTTCTCATCTAAAAATGGTAATACCAGCTCTGCAGACCCTATGAGGGCTGACTGCGGATAGAATGAGCAAACGTTCAACAGCAAACTCTACGTCATGGAGAATATACACGCAGTACTATGATGATAATAATAGTAAGTAACTACTATATATGGAGTGCCTTCGACCATGCAAGGCAGTGTGCCAAGAACTAGACACTCATTATTGGTTTTGATCCCTACAAAATGATGCTTAGGAGGCAAGCATCATTCTCCTGAGGCTCAGAGCAGACGGGTAACTTGTTTGGGGTGACATATCTAGCTTCGTGTGCCAGATTCAGACTTCCAGGGCTGGTCACCTGGCTCTGCTCATGTTGCTGCACTGCCCTGGACCCCTCAACATGCAATTTTCACTAAGGCCTATCTGTCTTACTTCAGACCACACATTGCAAAGATTTTCTACTAATTGTTTAAAGCACAAATGCAACCCCAGCATATTTTTATTCATCTTCCAGGCATGGATTCTCCAAAAGACGTGCAGGCTCTACTGACAGCCAGTGTAAGAAGTTAGTGTTTCTTTCCCAGGAGTGACTGGAAGCCCTGAAGACTTGGAGGGTGGGAGATGAAGGGTGGGGAGACAGTGGGGGGTCCTGGAAACTGCTTATTCAAGGAGGGACTAGAACTCCTAATGGCATTTGGAATAGATTTCCCATGAGCCACTAAAATTGGAAGAGATTATAGAATCCTTTGAATCCAACATCCTTATTGGGTCCCGTGGCTTAAGGAGTTTGTTGTATTGTGTCCACTGTTACCGACTAGTTGGTGACAGAGCTGGGTTAGTTACTCTAACCCACGATGCTCCTTCCTCCGTGCCATGCTATCTCTTGGGCTACATGGCACAGTCTATGGCTCACTGCTCTGGCATTTATTTCACTGTGACCCAAGCTGCAGAGGGGTGGGGCTGAGGCCAGGTGAGGAGGAGGCATCTGAAACTCAGGAGCTTTTGACTTAGTAACTCGTCTTTATGGGCACTGTTAAAATATAAGCAGAGTAGCTTTGTAGCCCATAAGCTACCTCTTCAAGTCATGTCTCCCAGGGCATTTTCAGACCTACCAATGATCATGATAGGTAGTCACTAATTTAGGTCCGTCTGATTGTGAATTTACTATAGCCACCTGCAAAGGCCTGACAAAGATCAAAACAAATAGATTTTTCAAGAATGTTCATTATTATATCCTAGAACCTAGCAGGATATCTTATACAGAGCATTACTGATAAATATTTGTTGAACAAGAGAGCTGTTACGATTTCAATTTACTTGGTTCTCAGAAGCTAAATCCAGTAACTCGTTCTATTTCATATCTATGTAAGACATAAGGCAAAAATTTGAAGTTACACATGTCTGTCTGCAAAATCCCTATCCTAACCACTGTCCAACCCTACATTCTAAGGCAGGGCTCTCACACATTAGTGGGCTGAGTATACAGCCCACTATATACACAAGGTGGCCGGAAAGATCGTTAATAGCAGCTGACATTTTGGAGCCCCTACTCTGTATCTGGAAGAGTTAGTTATTTCTTTCTTCTTACCAACTTGACCAATCTGTTATATCATTGCATTCCAGAGGTTAGGAAAAAACCTCTTGGAAGCATAGAGAGATTAGGCGACCAGCACTGGTCACTGAGTTGGTAAGATACGGGGCCAACTGTCACGCTATAGAGCAATCGTGTTCAGCCATTAGGCTCTGCAGAAGGGCGAATAAGGAGGGAGAGCCGACTGTGATGGACTGTGATTGTCTCCATTGGGTTCTGTCTCATCGTAAAAGGAACCGGGTCCCCGGGGAACCTCCACATGAGGGGAAGGCTGACAAAGTGGCCCCTCCAGACAATACTTCCATCTGGGGACACACCACGGGGCAGAGGTAAGCTGTGAAGTGGCAGAGGGGTAGCACAGTGCCTCTGATTGCCCACATTACTGTTACCATTTCGTGCTCACCAACCAATGGATAAGGAGACACTTCGAGTAGATTCCTGTCTTAGCCATAATTTCTTCGTTTATGGCAGCAAAGCAGGCAGATAATTGCCAAAGACATAAATAAAACAAGAATTTGATATAAGCTCACATGATGACGTCAATAACTGGGTTAAGTACCTCCTCCCCACCTTTGCCCAGCTGAAACTGCAGCTAATGAAAACTTGGGCTGGTAACAAAGCAGAGCATCATATTTCTAAAGAAATGTTTCCATGAGTCAAGCCTTGGAGCTAATAAAGCCTCATTTATGAGAGGTTCCACCCCGAGAAAAGGAGTCCCGGCGCACATGTTTCAGGCCTCATGGACTTGTAGATGGTGCACATGCAGTGTGCTCTGACAACGTCAAAACTGTCCTGCAAAATGTCTGTAGCCATGGCTTCTGCTTCTGCTGTCATGCGGGAAAGGAAACAAGGCCCAGGCCCAGAAGGTTTTTTAGGTGTTCCCTTGCAATAATCGTATTTTTTATTTTCTGTATTTTATGATTTTTTAAATGTTTATTTATTTTGAGAGAGAAACAGAGAGACAGAATTCTAAGCAGGCTCCGCACTGTCCGTACAGAGCCTGATGCAGAGCTTGAGCTCACAAACTGTGAGATCATGACCTGAGCTGAAATCAAGAGTTGGACGCTCAACTGACTGAGCCACCCAGGGGCCCCTTTGATGAAGTTCTGACACCTTGGTGCCTTGTGGATATGAGAGTGGATTGCTTCTCCCAGGAGGAGCTACTTCCTAGAGATAGTAAGTGATGTGCCTGCAAGCACACCTCAGTATGCAAACCGACCAGTTCAGACTTCGCACCCCGAACCACCTCCTTTTATCAGGTTCCTGCAGGCCAGCACACTCTCCCCCGACCCTACATCAGCCCGAGGCCAGGCACAGGACAACTGGGGATCACCTCCATTGCCCAGAGCCTGCCCCGAATTAGTCAAAGTGTCCAATCCTAAATTTAGCGGCTAAACCTGACTTGTCTGTTGTTTCCTATGAAAAACCACAATAAAGGCTTTGGCTCATGCTTTCTCCTGGCTCTTCTGCTTCCTGGCCAACGTTGGTGCCTCCCTGGGTGGCCCTGCCTGGTTCCCAATGCCCCCTCCTCTTGCGAACTGTGAGTCACAAAGTTCCTTTTCAATGACAATCATCTCCTGATGTTGGCCTCCCTGAACCTGAATGAAAACAAGATCCCAGGTACATTCTGAAACGCCTCCTTAAACTAAACAGCAGAATCAATCCTCCTCCTTTGTATTAAGGGAATCACTCCCCCATCTGTTTGTGTAAGAAGCGTTCGTCACACGCTCCGAAAACCACCTCACATCACAGGTTACCTCATGCCACTATAGGACAGTGTTTAAGTGTATGGAGATGGAAAAGTGGCTGAATCCAAACTCCTAGTTACTAGCCGTGTGACTTTGTGCGAGTTACTACCTCTAAGTCTCTGTCTTCTTGTCCGTAAATGCGGGTGTGAACATCCGCCTTGTAGGGGGTGGGGGTGACCACAGATGGGGTACACGCATGACCCAGGAGGCTGTTTGAATTCCAGTTAGTTCTATATTAAGGGCGGCTTTTAACAGTCTTGTTTTCTCCAACCAACATCCTGGTACAATTTCCTGACCGCCCCTGGGTGAGCCTCCGACACTACAGGGCGTATGTGCTCCCTTATCATAAATTCTTTCTGCAGCGGAGAGATCCCAGGCATCTCAGAAGCTCACATTCAGAGAGCTTGCCTTGCAGCCCAATGCCCATGGGTATGCTGGCAAAGGAAGACCGTCTCACACAGTGGGCACCGCCATGCACCAGCGAGAGGGCTCAGCCTGCAGAACAGGGTGGGAACTTGGGGGTGGCTATCTTCCCATCTATTCATTTGCATTCACTGTCCTGTGAAAACCTCCTCTTGGTGAAGCTGGTGCGGTCGTGATTTGGGGGATGGACCATCTGCCTGGTCCCAAATGTGATTCATGAACTTGGAGGGATTTGCATTAACTGTTCCTTTCAGCAGGAGGAATTATCAATCCAATTCACAGTTTTGAGGATCTGAACCTTTTTCATACTGTAGCAGACATGCATAGACTCTGACTTTTTTTTTATTAGCATTGAAACCAATTTTTGTCTTTTTTTTTTTTTTCAAAATCCTCTGCTTTCAACTTTAATGTGATTGGCAAGAATCCTATGTCTTTCAAGAACCTCTGTCATATTTAAAGACATTGATTTTCACTATAGATATATATGTTTCTAGTAAACATATACTTTATTATACGTGTGAAATAAATGAAAGTAATATACTTTTCTATTTAACTCCTTAGATATAAAACTAATTAGGTAGCTTGGGGAGTGTAGTACAGTAGTTAATTTAATTATCTGTTTAACTAAAGGCTAGACAGAAGGCTCATTTTGGTTTCCACCACTTTAACAAAAAAATCTTTCAAATGTGCCAGGCTGCTTTTCCTGCCTTAGTGGACGGAACATTTGATTGATCTTTGATAATTCAGCTTCTGATGTTGCTTCAGAGTCACTGATATGAACCTCAAGTCTTCTAGTACAAAATATTTAAATCAATGTTTATTCTAAACAAAGTTTAGAAACAATTTATTTAAAAAAAATTCGTCATAGTTTATTTTTTTTAAGTTTATTTATGTAGTTTTGAGAGACAGAGAGCGAGCAGTGGAGGGGCAGAGAGAGGGAGAGAGAGAAGCCCAAGCAGGCTCAGCACTGTCAGAGCAGAGCCTAACATGGGGCTCAAACTTATGAACCGTGAAATCATGACCTGAGCAGAAACCAAGAGTCGGCTGTTCAACCGACTGACCCACCCAGGCGCCCCTCCTCAGAGTTTACTTTTTAATGATCTGCATCATGCTTTCTACGAGGCACAAATAGGACTATTTTCCACTAATCAAATTTGGGAGAATCAGTTTGGGTTAAAAAGTATTTTATCATAAATTGTCTCCCCTCCCCCTTCAGCCAAAGGGGAAATGGCTGTTTCCAACACTGACCTAATGGATTTGCCATTCTTTCAGGGTCCTATTGTGGACAAATTTGTGGTCCTCCTTGACCAGCCAATAGTTGCAGCAAAAGCCTATCTTGAAAATGTTTTATGTGTAAAACCCCTGAGTTGATTTATATGATGCGTATTTTCTTAGAATTACGAGTGGTCACGATGGCATACAGAAACATCCCTGAGTGGACTGACCCTTGGCCATCTGTCTGACTTTAGAAGCTCCGTAGCCCTGCACCCACGACTACCCAGCAGGGGCTGGATGAGTGATTTCACTGTCCTCCACCTCAGCTTCCTGATTTCTTGGGTGCATCTGGAGGTCCCCCCAACTCCAGAATGCTGGAATTGCAGACACATTATGCCAGTGGGATTATGTGTATGTGTGTGTGTGTGTGTGTGTGCACATGTGCACAGGCAATGACCAACCATCCCGGTTTGCCCAGAACTGAGAAGCATTCCCAGGACCTGGGACTTTCAGTGGGACCACTGGGAGAGTTCTCGTCCCAAATGGGGCAAGTTGGCCACTTAGTGGGGAGTGGGTGTGTGGCATGTGGTGTGTGAGAGCACAGGCACTGATTTATATGATATGCTATTAATGGCCATTGACTTGGGGGGCCAAGGTGCAGAAGAAAAGAGATATGGGTAAAGTACCAGCCTATGACCTGTCATGTGATGTTAGTTATTATTACTGTCTTTCTCAAGCATTTCCACAATTCGTTTCTCATATTCACAGCCATTCTGTGTGTGAGGCAGAAATTCTTCAACTCGAGAAGGTGTAATGACTTTGTCAGTGCTGTGGGTCCTGGTGGAATCCAGAGAGAAAAGCAAACCTTCTGAGTTGAAGCAAACCTTCTAACCTGGAAGATGGCTGTGATTTAAATAGCCTATACGCAGCATAGATTTCAAAGTAATCTGCAATCAATAATTAATCTAAACAACAGTGCTGTGTGTGCCACATTGTTAAACAGAAGAGGAAAGAGAGGAGACTAAGCAAATTCCCACCGAAGACTCGTGTCGTTGTGGCTTCTAGTGGATGGTACATAGTAAATGCTGCTAGGGGATTGCCTGTCACTCACAAGAGAGAGAGAGAGCTGGATTCCTTTACTTTCATAAAGCCGCCTTGGTATCTGGAAGGATAATTGTAAAGTGGAACCCAAAACAAACATATGTAAATCAAACACAGCCTTGACATTCAGGACATTGCCTCCTACCTGCTCACACATCTCTCTTAGCCCATAGCTCAGATCCATCTATTCTGCCTCTAAGAAGTGTGCCACGATTAGCTCTAACCTTAGGGAAGCTATAGCTAAGTTTCCACTCACTTGTCTCTCCAAAGCAAGGCTGATTACAATAGAACTGTTTTGTATTTATTTCTGTGTATTGGACCCTGTGTCCTATATCCACCCATCTAGCTACCTTTCTATATGTACATCTACCCATCTGTCTCTTTGTCTGTCATCTATCTATTTATCTACATCATCATCATCATCTGTCTACCTGCCTATCTATATGTTTATCCATCCATCTACGTATCAGTCTGACTACCCATCATCTATATATCTGCTCCTTGTTGACCCTTAATAAGCATGATGGCTCTTGAAAGTCGGAGGAAGGATGGGGTCTGCCTTGCACATTCGAGTCCTCTCTGCCAATTGTCTGCACTGGCACCAGTGTCCTGCGTGATGGGGACAGCCCTGCCCTGACAAGCCTCTAGGAGTTCAGGTGGTCTTTGGAACATGTTGATGGAAGGAAAGTTCACAAAGAAAGTCCACACAGTTTCCTCTCGTCAGCCCTTCCCTTCTTAGCTTTATATCTTCTTTCATATGACAGTTTTCTGAATATTTGAAGATATTTGCCTGCCTAGATTTTTCTTGCCTGGCTAACCACCGCTGGTCCCTCCAATGGCCCTCTGATGGCCATGTTCCAGATTGCCCATGTTTCTCCTGGAGGACAGTGGCAGGAACGGCTCATGACTCCAGAGATGGCTGAGTGAGCTTGAACTTGGACAGCATTGCTACTTATAAAGTTCAAAAAATTATAGTTCCAGGAGTAGGATTAAAGTCTGTATTATGTTCTTGATAGTTTCAGCTGTGTGTTGACTCAAGGGGAGCGTATTTTTGGCTAAGTCTTCTGTGCCTTTCCCCCAGTTTCCTACACACCCAGGGTGGTTAGTTTTTCTCTCTTGTGCTCACCCACTGCTCCAGCTCCTGTGGTCCTTTTGGTTGCTCATTCTGTCATCAACAGATTCCCCATTGTCCCGGTGTTGAGTCATCTACCCAATAGTATCACCCCACTGAGGAGTGGTCCTATGAGCGAGTGAGCTAATCACTGTGAAAGCTGCCAATGAAGCCAGCATGTATAAAATCACAGACAGGAATGACCCCGTTCCCAACATGCTGGGTGGGAAGCTGGGATAGAATAGACATGATGCTCATTGGCCAAAAAAGAGTTACTGAACATTTACTACGTGGAAAGTTCCAGGTAGGCACTCGGTAGGAATCCACTCACTCATTCCTCACATCAACCCTATGAAATAGGTACTATTATCCCCAGCGTAGCAGACGCCCTTGCTGGTGCCCACACACAGCCTCTGTGGGTTGGCTGCTAACAGCTGGCACCTGCTATCTGCTTCAGAGGTTTGCCCTCAGGCTGCCGGAGTTGTTTTCCCAAAGAAAGAGAGCCAGAGGTCCACGGAAATTTAAGTCCACCTCACCACCCTTGCAATGACCTGACTGCTGAGAGGGTACACAGGCCTGGATCCTTTTCTTCAAGAGAGGGTGAGCTCAGAGATGCAAGTTACACTCCAGCGCTCCCCAGAGGATCGGGCTGAAGCAGGGACCTCACGTGAACCCAACCCTCAATTGGCTTCTTCGCCTACCCATCTTGCTTACCTACTCCTTTCTAGGTTTTCCTGGGGGCACTTTCTTAATTAATCACTTTCACTGGAATCCTTGGTTCAGGGTCAGCTTCTGGTTAAACCAACCAAGAACTCAGTTTTGTACATGAGGAAATGGAGGCACAGGAAGGGTGAGTCAGTGCACACAGCTGCCATGTGAGAAAGCAGGGGACGTGGGCCCAGAAGTGAGCTGGGGACCAGGCTCTGATGATTAGCCTACTGCTAGCTGGTCTGGAAAGGGCAAAAAGTGAGGGCAGGGGTGAAGCTGGGAGGTGTTGGGAAAGGCCGATAAGATGAGGCTCATTTATGAGGGAGCCGGTGGGATTCAACCACTACTGCGGGTCACCACCACTTCAAAGCCTCTTTCTTGGAAAGACCCCAGCACTTGAAGCCCACTTACTTCCCCAGCTGGTTTGACTGTCACAAAGGTTGTTCCCAACTCTACCTATTTTTCCCACAGGCCCTTGGCAATGGCTCTCTGGAGGCTCTGTGTCCATGGGGAGAGAACAGTGAGCACTGTGACGGCCGCTGGCCGACTTCCCACCTGTTATTCATTCATCTCCCCGTTGGACCGGCCCGACAGCCCCATGCATGCACGTATCAGCCCGGTTCCCAGAGAGCAGGGCTGCTCCAACTCTGAACTGTCACCTCTTACCGGGAAAACAAAGATCCTCTCCCCCAACCTTCCACCCAGTAAGCTGGGAACAGGGCCAGCGCCATTTTATGTTTTCAATAAGTTTCCAAACATGTTCATTTCGGCAGCAGCTTTTGTGGTGATTATCTCATTAGGGTCTTGGCCTCAAAACACCTTTTTTATGATGGACTGAAAAAAGCTTACCCTCTCAAGCTTTAAAAGTTAAAACAAAACAAAACAAAACAAAACAGGCTATAGTTTCACTGGAAATTTTTCACTTGTGGGAAAACATCTACTTGGCCTGTTGAGAGGTACCATCACCAACAGTCTGGACTTATGGGAGGGGCCTGGCCAGCTCCATGGAGCGGGAGCTCTCAGACGGTACAGATGTTCAGGTAATTTCCATGCCTTGTTTTGTTTCCTCCATCCTCTTTAGGAGCCCAGGATTAAACCTCAGGAGCCAACGAGCTCCTGATTGCTCCATATAAATTGCACAGATTTTTCATGGAACTAGAGTAAATCCTGCTCTATCCTGACAGAGCAGGGCTGACATTCTCTAGGAGGGAGAGGAATAGTTGAAATGGCTCTAGCATGGATGGCAGAACTGTGATCACATAACCCAAACAGCGAGCATAAATAGTAAAACGTGGCTGCAGGCACAGATGCCTGCTGGGGGCGTATTTACAGCAGGGGCCCAAAAATACCTACAAAGGAAAATCCTCTTGAGTCATAAGAGACAGCTCTTCCAGGGAGCACGCCATCGAGGAGGTGTTCTCGCTCCTGTCTGAAGTCCTGGAAGCCTGAGGGTCCACAGCCACCCAGGAGGGAAAATTTGCTATGTGCACCAAGCGCACAAGATTTATACCTCGGGTTCTCTGTGCTGCACAGATAGGACAGGAAGTGGAAACGGGACAGGGAGTGGGAAGGTGATTGGGAGGATCATTAGGGAATTTTGTGCTGCACACTGTAGACTTGCAGGGGGAGAGCCTGAGGATGCCACAATCAGCATGACAGTGGGCATCAGAAAGGGGCTACTTTGCAAGGACCTGAGCAAGACATGGACAGGAAATGTAGAATCAGGTCAAGGAGGTGGGGGGGGGGGGTCAGGGCCCAAATCAGGGTATAATGCCTCAGCCACTCTGTGCTAAAGTCTTCACCAACTGCCCGGAAAGTAGGTTATTAGTTAATGCCAATCATTTAGGACTGGGTACTATTTTTTTTTTCTGTATTTCTAACTTTAGGAACTGTGTCAAGTGCTCTTTGTAGATGGGTTCAGTACCTTTGCAATAAATCTTTTTGTCCCTGTTTAAAATACTTGAGTTTCAGGTTTTACTAAAGAGAAGTACCCAAACTAAGTAATAAGGAAACCACCACCCTTGGGTTCTGACAGCATGGACTAGCAAAACATGAAATGACACCAAATGCATCAGAACTTCTAGGCACGCACAAGACTTCCAGAAAATGAGGGAAGAAGTTTAGACTCCTAAAAGTCTTCTTGAAAGGATATCCTTATATGTTAATTTCTTAAGTAATTTAATCTTTTGAAAATGCATTAAAAAGTAATCGGGGCACCTGAGTGGCTCAGTCGGTTAAGCGTCTGACTTTGGCCAAGGTCATGATCTCACGGTTTGTGAGTTCCAGCCCCATGTCGGCGGGCTCTGTGCTGTCAGCTCAGAGCCCAGAGCCTGCTTTAGATTCTGTGTCTCCCTCTTTCTCTGCTCCTCCCCTGCTCACCCTCTGTCTCTCTCTCTCTCAAAAATAAATAAATATTTTAAAAAATCAGCTGATGTGTATGTGTGCATGTACACAGTACAGAGTAGAAAAGGTGTCTTGCTTGCATACAGCATTTAAAACAAAACACTACCATAACCTGATTTTAGAGAAAAGAGCTGCATGAAAAAATTGTACCGTGCATGTAAAGATTATTTTTTTTCTAAAGAGCATCTTTTCCTGAGCTGATTCTTCCAATCTTAGTTTCCCTATTAAGAGATTTTTCTACGTCTCCCTCATTCCAGTGGGAGAAACGGAGAGGAGCTTGGCATCTACTTATTTGCTTTCTAGCTACCGTATCACTAAGACGTTCGATGCGTGTCTTTAAGTCCCCAACTGGAATCACCATTGTTATTAACACCCTGTGCTGCTCACTTACAAGATAACTAACACAGGATCAGGAGCACAGCTCTTCTAGAAGGTACACCTGTCCACCACACATGGAAACTTAGCCTCAGATGATTTCATTTTCTAGCAGGGGATATCTTGTCTTCTGTTTGCCACCACCTCGGGATCTCTTGATCACCTGCACAATTAAAAGCTAAGGCAGGGTGATTTTACACTCCTGACACATTCATCTGTCTTACAGCAAGTTAATCAGGCAGAACTTGGCCCACAGTTTCACACCCCGAGACGCGCAGTTCCCTCACATCTGCTCCGTGTTGTATTTGCTGTTGGGGCAGTGGTCCGTGCAGACCCAGAAAGACAGAGACTGACTGAATATTCAGCACTGTGATTCTTGATCACGTTGAATAAAGGTGGCTCCAACCTGCCGCGGACAGCTATTAAGAGAGTTTTACTTGAAACTGAGACAGGACACTTTGATGACCTCAGGCACAGACAGCCACGGCCCAGTTTACTGCAACAGGACTGGGAGGGACTGAGGCCCAGGAAAGCATCTTCCTACAAAGGTGGGCAGGATGGGAACAGACTCTACAGGCTGGTGGTAGCTCTCTGATGACAGGGACCATGGCTTATGTCCACTGTATCTCTCGCACTCAGCTCAGAGCCTAGCTCACAGTATGAGTCGCTGAGTGCAAACATCAGCAAAGCTGGAGTTTTTAATGATGATCCTCATCGGAGGGGTTCCATGGGTAATCACGTGATTCCCAAACAGCTCAGTGGAAGACCCTACTGGGGACTGGGAAGCTAACAATATTTGGCGATCAGAGGTATGCAGTTGGCATGGGAGAGGGAGTCTGTCATCACGCAGTGGGGTCCTGGGACAAGGCTGGGCTACAATGGTAGCACTTTACCTTGGAGGGTATCTGGCATGAGTAAGATGGGACCAGAGGGTGTCGAGTGGTTACTAGGATGGGGGCTCAGGTCTAGGGAATGGCAGAGACCCCTGTGTGGAGAGGAAGCCAGAAGTCGGGAGACACGCAGCCATGAGAGCTGGAGTATGAGACCAGGGTCAGAAAAGCAACATGACCGACACAACATTGCCACCTTGTCCAAGAGTGTTTGCCAGAAATAGAGTTCCCGGCACCACTTCCATTAAGGTCCTGTGGCCAGGGCCGGGGTAGCACCGTGGACGGGGAGCAAGTGGGGAAGGGGGGCCAACGTGACGGTGTGACAGCATCTGCACTCCTGATTCCCTATGAGGTCAACTCTCAGCTGCAGGCAAGACTCAGCAGTTTACAGAAACTGCCTTTTTGGTTGATTTACAACTGTTTTCCTCCCCTCTGAACAAAGTGCATTTAGGTTAAAAACCAGGAAGCATATAAATAAACTAATTGACAGCATAGGCACTCAGATTTTAGTGTCCTTTCATAAATTTGAAGTTTTAGAATCTTCCCAAAGCAGAGGCAGTGTAAACTCCAGCCTTTACCTGCTTAGAAAACTGACCCTGGGTTTAATAGGGTGGAAGGCGGGTCCTTCTTGATTGAGAAAGAGAGATGACATTTATATAGATAAATTAATCAAAGAACAATGACACTCCTTGAAGTCATCATGAGGCACAGATTCGCTCATGCACCCACTCATGCTCACACTTACACACACACACACACACATCGTTGCGTCTGAATGAGTAGGACGCAGTTATAACCACTATTTTCTGCAAAGGAAATATGTTTATAGACAATAATAAAATGTCTCTGGTTTTGACAATATTACGAATACAACCAGGATAGAAATGATCAGCAGCACGTTTGGAGGAGGTTTGACATTAAATCTTGCATTTCATCACTTAGTGAAAACGAGGTGTTTCCTTAAGCTGCAGTTAGTCTTCTATTCGAAAGGTACCTCTGAGCCCACAGATCGAGGAAGGAGTTTTTAAATTGCCGTTCGATATCCTGAAATGTTCAACTGCACTTGTCTCTGAATGTTTTCAAGAGCAGCCCTCTTTCCCTCCTGCTCACTGCCACCTAGTGAATTTACTTGGGAAAGAAACTATAGCTGGAAAGGAAATGGCTTTAACGGGTGACTTCTATTGCAGATTTTAATGCGTATTGGAGTAAGAAGGTGGAGGCTCTTGCCAAATGGCCATGGCTGAGATAATGGAGTCAACCCACTGGGGCAGAACACATAAATGAACTGTCCAGAGGAGGCTTCTGGAAAGTGCGGATCGCAGTTAGCAAGCCATGACAACACAGGCCTTCTGATCAGGGGAGTCTGGCTCGGACAGAATCAGTCGATTCCTTTGATTGCCCCGTGGTTGAACGCAAATGCAGGGCATGTCGCACTGCCCACCCTGTGCAGATGTTAGGTGCTGGGTGTAGGGAAACGGTGTTTGGATGTCTGAGCAGAGGAGTTCCAGTGTGCAACTGAGGCATTTAAAACTATGTTAACGAGGCCCCCTGGGGGGACGATCACAGAAGTGAAGGAGATGTAATTAGAATGGAAATGTAATCATGTGCAGCTTTCCTACATCCTCAACTCTGTCTTTGGCCAGACTTCCCTCACTGGGAACACAAAGGCTGTGATCTCGCGAGTGGAGAGCAGGCCAGGGTAACCTCCCCAAACCCAGACTCGCTCGGCACTTTTTCCTCCCTCACTCCACACACAAGATGGCAGGAGAGAGGGGGGCACGGGGCTGACGTAGGGAGCACTGCACGGCCCAACCTGGCCATCCTGGAAAAATGCTGTCTGTTCCCGTATCTACCTCATTGCTCTCTATGTGGGAGCCTTTGGCCCCGCCCAGTGTCTGTGCACGTGCATGAGACGTGGAGTGCTCAGGTTCAGGGAGGAACACCTGTGCTGGTCCCTGGAAAGAAACACTGAAGAACCGCAAAGGCTACTGCCATTGGAGTGGGGGGGGGGGTGCACATGCATGGGTGTGCATGGTTGTATATGTGTGCTTGTGCATGTGCGTTCATGCATGTGTGTGAGCACTAAGGGGATGATGACATTGAGTCTTTATTGTCTTAGTGTACATTGTCTCTGAAGGGTGAGTTTTATTTTTTTATTCAAAAATGTTTATTTATTTTGAGAGAGAAAGAGAGAGGAAATGAGCAGGGGAGGGTCAGAGAGAGAAAGGGAGAGAGAATCCCAAGCAGTCTCCACACTGTGAGCACAGAGCCCGATGTAGGGCTCAAACCCATGAACTGTGAGATCATGACCTGAGCTGAAACCAAGAGCCAGATGCTTAACCAACTGAGTCACCCAGGTGCTCCCGAAGAGTGAGTTTTAATGACTATGACAGTTGACAAGATAGTAAGGCTGTTTGGCTCTGAAACTAACAAAAAGAACCCAATGACTTTAATAATTAAATGAGACCAAAACGAAACTCCAAGATTTATTAGTTCACTTAGGAGATCACTGACCATTCAACTCATGACATCTCTTTCCCAGGCATCCTCCAGAGAAAATCTTTTCTCCCTAGGTACTCGTTCACATTTTAAAGATTCTACCTGTAATGGAGGGCTTCCTGGTAGCTGCCACTTTCACGCTTGAAGAGATCTGCCCCGTTGAAAAAAATGGCGATGTCATTTGGCACGGGGCCATTCAATGATTTGATGGTATTTGTATTGTAATATACAATTGTCAATTGATTTGGAATGCTTACACTATCCGTGGGGACATAGCTATTAATAGAGCAATGTCTAAAGAGCCTAGATGTATTGCAGGAGATAACTCAGGTTGAGTTATTTTACATATGCACTTGTAAACATAATTTCAGTGTGAGCACTTTGCAGTCTATGGGCCAGTGTTTTGCACTGCACCCATTTCTCCAAATCATCATTCCTATTCCACATGGTGGATCAAACCCTTATTTAATATCAAGGAATGAAAGAAAGACCACATGTGTAGGTGTTAGCTCATATATGGTACGGCATATAATTAAGCATATCTAACATGCTTTCCAAACAATAACCAACTTTTCCAGACCTTAATGACACTGGATCTCTTCCAGAGGCTGATGGTCCCATCACAGGGCAAGCTCAAAGTGCACCAGTCCAATGGCCAGAGCACTAGCTCTCCATGGATCAATAAAATCAAGAGAACAGGAAGATTTGGGGAGTAAAAATGACAACTAGAACACTCGAGCACAGCCACAAATTTGGATCATCTGTGCCCAATTGAGAGAGGCTGTAAAAATAACCCTCACCATCCTGTTCTTGGGGAAAAAATAGTGCCAATCCTTAATTAGTTCTTTCCCTAGCAGCAGTTACGTAGAGGGACTCTCTGATCTCCAAATCCCACTAGATGTATGTAGGGAGTTGTCTTAACTGTCTTCTGGGCAGTCTGGGAAAAATTACTTTTTAACTCAACTTTTCAAATAAAATTTTAAATATTACTTATTTCCCTCCAAAGTAACAAAAGATAATTCACTTAAAGAGAATAAGTTTTAAGCAACTTTTTGTGTGTGGGACTCACTCTGCCCATGAAATGAGGGAGATCTGGATTCTGTTGTCCAGGAGTTGGGGACCCAAGGGGGACACAGTGGTCTGAGCCAAATAGGCAGTGAAATAGAAACAAAACACAACACACGATTTGCCACCCACCCAGTGGAGGTCATTAGCAACACACCACGGTACTTATCACAGATTCTTTATTGCTCATAAGAAATGTTAGAGGGGCACCTGGGCGGCTCAGTCGGTTGAGCGTCTGACTTCAGCTCAGGTCATGATCTCATGGTTCATGAGTTTGAGCCCCGCATCGGGCTCTGTGCTGACAGCTCAGAGTCTGGAGCCTGCTTCGGATTCTGTGTCTTCCTCTCTCTCTCTGCCCCTCCCCTGCTCGCACTCTGTCTCTCAATCATCTGAAAACATGCATTGTTGAAGCATCAAATGAAAGAACAGATACACTGCACTTAGCATAGTTAGTATCCAGTAGCCAGCACCCAGTATCCCGTAAATAGAAGCTATTTTTATTTGCCTTGGGAAGTTCTCGGCCCTTTCTCACTTAGATCTGTGTTTCAGGGGGTACCCGGGCATACAGGGGCTTGCTCTATCTCCATGAAGCGTCATACTCCATTCATGGCAGATTCATGACCTGACTTTTGGCTTAAGCCCCAAACCTACATCTATGGTTTGGCTTCCCCTGGGTCTTCCAGATGACATTCAATAAAACAGTTTTTATAGTCTAAATTTACAGGGCAGAGTCAGGAGAGAGGTCGGAGGTAAGAGAGGGTAAAAATCAGAAAGGTCCATGATGATTCTGATCAAAATAGCTAATATTTATTGAGCATTACGTGTCAGGCCCTGCTTTAGGTGATGTAGATGTATGTAGTTCATAAATCTTCAAAAGATGGGAATACTTTTTATTAGCTCTCTTTTGTAGATAGGGCATGGTAAAGGTCAGAGAAATTATATAACTTTTAAGTGACAGAGCCTGATTTGAGCCAAGGCAACCTGGCTTTAGGGCAACCACCTTCTCCTCCATCCACTGTCGGGCTCTCCCTTCAATTCCCCGTCTTGGGCTTCACGCAGACTCTCAGGTAGAGCACAGACCTCTCTGGTTATCACCTGACAGGTGCCAGCCTTGGGTCCTTGTTTTACACTCAGCTCAGCCTTTCATCAGAACTCACGCATTTAAAACCACTTAATGCCTGTGGTAAGGGAAGCATTTCATTTTCCATCACGTTTTTATTTGAAGTAGCATCCATACCGGAGCTTCCGAGAATTCATTAGAAACCTTCAGGTGTGGCCAGAGCTTGTGCACCTGGACACTTGGGGAGAAACGCTGACAAAAATTCCCCGCTGCACGTATTTTCAAATTGTGCTGCCGTAATCTGCAGGGATAGGCTGGGCTCGGTTCGGGGAACCTGAGATAGGGAGGTTCTGGGACAAGATATGTTAAGAAGACTGTCTTACCATATATTTTGCCTCCCCTAAAAATCCGAATAAATGAAATAACTCAGCTTTTCTATATGCAGTTACCATCTAAGATCTGTGATATTTGGTTTCATATACTTACTAGGTCTCATGATCCACCACACTTTAGAATCAACATGAGAAAAATCTAAATCTTTCTAAGATTTTGAAGTTAAAATTATTGAAGTTTTTTTTTTTTTTTTTTTGCTGGAAATATAGCATAGATTTTTCTGTGATTGATCCTACACTTTTCAGGCTTTCTAATAATCAGAAAAAACTAAGTGTCTCAGGGAGAATCCATCATTTGTTCACTGTTATAGAACTCTGAACTAGAAGTGTGGGGTGTTGGATCTGGTCTTCTTAACTCTGAGCTATATAACTTTTATTTTTTAATTAATTTTTATTTTTGAGAGATAAAGCATGTGTGTGATAGTGGTGGAGGGGCAGAGAGAGAGAGAGAGAGAGAGAGAAAGTCTTAAGCAGGCTCCATGCTCAGCATGGAGCCCCCACAAAGGTCTCAGTCCCCTGACCCTGGGATCATGACTTGAGCCGAAATTAAGAGTTGGATGTTCGACCGATTGAGCCACCTAGGTACCCCATGGGCCGTGTAACTTTGGGCAAGTCTTTAGGCATCTCAGAGCCCAAGCTTCTGGACCTTCATTGTGTGATTTGGATAGGGCAGTGGGGTTTAGACTTTTGACCCCAAATCCTAGGGGTTCCTGCAAGAGCCTCTGGCCTTCCTTCTCCCTCCCCCTACCCCCTGATATCCACCCAGGTTGCTACTAAAACAGCTCTGCTAGGGGTGCCTGGGGGCTCAGTCAGTTAAGCTTCTGACTCCGGCTCAAGTCATGATCTCACAGTTCGAGAGTTGGAGCCCTGCGTTAGGCTCTGTGCTGACAGCTCAGAGCCTGGAACCTGCTTCAGATTTTATGTCTCCATCTCTCTCTTCCCCTCCCCGACTCACACTCTGTCTCTTATCTCTCTCTCTCAAAAATAAACATTTAAAAAAAAATCTGAAACAGCTCTGCTAGATCTGCCCTATGTTTTCCATAGTAAGAATCTTCATACTGTTTCTGTTAAAATATATTCCACTTAAAACCCAAAATGTTGGAAAACCTCTGGGCTAGGTGACAGCTTGGGGAAGTTAGATCGCTTCTCACTGGTGATTTTATAAACCTTTTGTCCATACTAGATCTCACACAGGCTATAGGATTGCCCAGAACTTCCTACCTTGATCCTTCTTTGAGGGCAATGAAATCAGTGGAATTGACCTGCCATCATTAATTTTGCTGAAACACTTCCCAGGTTTTTTTCTTCAAAGTTACTTGCTGCACAGTTAGTCTTATGAGAAGGTAAAAAAGGCCTATGCAATCTGCTACTCAAAAGATCCTTCCTCAGATCCTTACCATTGACTGAAATTCCAATGAAACCCATTTACACTTTCTCACAAGTTAGGTGTGAATCGGTTTTAGCAGATCATTGTGAGGCAGGATACGAGAGGACAGAGTGACTAGGAATTAAAGGGGAAAGGACATCAAGTGAAGACCAAAATGATGAAGAAAGGGGGTGCGAGGGACACCAGTGATGCACTTTGCCCACTTTATGTCCTATTCATATCTGCACCTGCTCTGTATGGCTGCCACTTCCTTGCTTGAGAATTTCTACTTACAAGGCTTAAGCTTGACCTCTAAGGCTAACACAACACAACACACTCTCCCTGGGAATAATGCCCACAAACTATTCACGGAGCAAATCACAGAAGGATATTCTCTTCTTCTTCCCTTCTTCACCAAGTTCATTTAATCTAATTTAAAGTGTATCTCCAACCAGATATTTGATGACAGTCACCTCTCAACTATTTCTAGACTGAATGAGAAAATTGAGCTGCTTTTACTGGACGTAAGTCCAACCTATGTACTACGATGCTTTTAGGGAATATAAAATGCAGATTTCCTCCCAGTTAAGCATATTTGGGGAAAAAAATGCAAAAGAGCTCAGAAAAAGCAATGGGGACAGAACGCAGGTGGGGCAGTCCACTGAGGGGAAGACTGATGAGTGACAGACCTAAGGTCCCGCACTAGCAAGGCTTCAGTAATAAACATTCACAGCATGTAACTTCATCTCTCTCAAGAGAAAGGCTAAATCATGCCCTGCTCATTTCTTATTAACCAAGCTTTTGATTACATAGGTATGTCGGGGCACCCTGACCAAGGATTATCAAGACCCAGTTGAACCTCACATAATGCTTAAGCCGTCAGCCTCCCGTATTACAATCCACAGTTCTAAAAACCTTGAAAATTAAGAGACTTTGTATGGAAAAGGACACCTCAGAGAAGATTTCCCTCAGCTACACTGGCTTCTGTAAGTTTTCTAAATTTTATACACAGCAGGTGCCTGAACTTCAAAAGCTTACTCAATTGGATTCGGCTTCTAGTATAATATTATTGTTAAGTCTTAAAAAGAGGGGGGGGAAAGGTTTTGCAGAAATGTATTCTTGAAGAGAGCAGGGCTTGGGTGTTCCCATTTGGCATGTAGCCCTTAAATAGATCTGACAGCTCAATTTTCCAATATGATATGCAGGAAATATGAAATTAGCTCCCAATTATATCTGGTACAGTGATTGTGTGTGCATGGGAGGTTTCACGCAGGGCAACTTGTCACAGCTACTTCCTGAAGGTTTATTTTCTAAAATTCTAAACCCAGGCTCAAGAAAAGAGCTTTTTTACAAAGTTGGGGTGTGGGGCATGAGATGATTTCCTTTTGGTCTATGTGGGCGTCTTGCATATCTGCTGTTATAACATCCGGTTCTCCCTTACGCAGGTGACTCGGCCAACAGCGGGCTCCGCCCCAGAAGTGTGGGAACCTGCAGTGTCAACCCCAACATGCATTATCCTTTGTCAGGACAAAGGTGCATTTTAGTCAGGCCAGCAATGAGCCCCTTTAAAAGGCTACGCAAGTGCATTCTCACGCAGGTATGTTCTGTGACTATGCTTTGCCACCTAGTGGGACACTAACGATCTCACAAACTGCAACATCATGACCTGAACCGAAATAAAGAGTCAGACACTTAACTGACTGAGCCACCCAGGTGCCCCATCTTGGGTCTTCTTTTAAAACAATTTTTTCCAGGTTTATTGAGATATAATTGACATATAACGTTGTATAAGCTTAAGATGTATAGTGGGATGATTTGATACACTTATGTATTGCAACATGTTTGCCACAATATTAATATATATACACATATATCCATATACATACGTATATGCTTATTTTGTATAATGTACATATATTGTACATATATGTGTATGTGTGTGTGTGTGTGTGTGTATATATATATGTATATATATAACCTATGCTTTACATCACATAATTCCTGTTTCGTAGTTATGGTGACAACATGGAAACTCTACTCTGATTGCAAATGTCAAGTATATAGTACATGCTGTTAACTATAGTCACCCTGCTGTATATGATATCCCCGGAACTTATTCATCTTATAACTGGAAGTTTGTTCCCTATAACATGTCCCTACCCCACCCCAAGACTCTGGGAGCCACCATTCTACTCTGTTGCTATGAATTTGACATTTTGAGGTTCTACATATAAAGGAAATCATACAGGATTTGTCTTTCTCTGGCTTATTTCACTCAGTGTAATTCTCTGAAGTTCTGTTCGTGTTGTTACAAATGGCAGGATCTCCTTTTTCTCACTGCTGAATAATATTCCACTGTATGTCTATACCACGACTTCTTTATCCATTTGTCCACCAGTGGACACTTAGTTGTTTCCGTGTCTTGGCCACTGTGATTAATGCAATGAACATGGGGGTGCAGATAACACTTTGAGAAGATGAATTCTTCTTCTTCAGATGCGTACCCAGAAGTCAGATTGCTGGGTCAAATGGTAGGTAGTTCTATTTTTACTTTTTTGAAGAAATTCCATACTGTTTCTATAGTGGTGGCACCAATTTATATTCCTACCAAGTGCATGATGCTTCCAGCTCCACAGCCTCCAGAATAGTAGGTATTCAAGTACTTTCTGACTTGAACAGGATATATGGGCTGCGAAAATGCTAGCTCAGTAAAAGCATCTCAGAAAAGGCCTTAGAGGCCATAACAATGGGTGAGACATTATACCCTACACAGGCCCGAAGGACTCGTTCATTGATTCTTTTATACAGTCAGCTCTCTAGCAGAACATAATGTCCAGTTTGGCCCACTGTGCTGTGGAAGTTGCAAAGAAAGTGAAAGACCTGTAAATGAGGAGAAGGACTTAACAAAAGGATGGAAAATTAGTATTTATAAGGAAAGGCAAATGGAATTATACTTGTCTCTTATAAAGAAAGTAAAAGTAGGAGGTGTCCCATCACTGTTTTCAAGGTCACTTATATTTGAACATGTTCTATTGCTGGAAAACAGACACATAATCGAGTGTGTTTCCTCTTGTGTCTGAGCTGCCAGAAAAATGTGTAGCAAGATTCCTTGACAAGTGGTATAAACTGCTCAGTGTAGGTACCTAAAGGTTTTCACTATTTTTAATGCTTTTTCTTTAAAAGATTTTAATGTTTAATTCATTTATTGAGAGAGAGAGAGAGAGAGAGAGAGAGAGAGAGAGCGAGCTTGAACCATGCAGGGGCAGAAAGAGAGGGAGAGAGGGAATCTCAAATAGGCTCCACATTGACAGCACAGAGCCCAAAGCAAAGCTTGAACCCACAAACCACGAGATCATGACCTAAGCTGAAATCAAGAGTTGGACCCTCAACCAACTAAGTCACCCAGGTGTCCCTTCACTATTTTTAATGGTCTCTCTTCTATTCTTCAATGTTTAACCCATGAGCCACTAAAAGTCTCATCAAAAGTAGATGAGGTGGGGCTTTTAGCATGGAGCCTTCTTGGGATTCTTTCTCTCCTCTCTCTCTGCCCCTCCTCTTGACCTCTCTCTCTCTTTCTTTCTCTCTCTCTCTCTGTCAAAATAAATAAACATTAAAAAGAAAGTACATGTGGTAAAAAAAAATTCTATGCACACACAAACACTGGTTTCAAATGTCTAAGAAGGATTTTATGAGAAGGCTGCTAAGATCTTTCAATCTAGTTTAAAAGACCAAATAAGAATTGTTTTATAATAAGAATGGAAAGAATTCATTTGAAAGGAAGAAAAAATGTCTTTCGCTCATGATCAAACATGGAAATGAGGTGGTGAAGATGTCAGTGACATTCTTATCTTTGAAAACAGCAAATATGAGAGATTTTATAAACTGTAAAGTGATCTGTAAGGTTTTCCTCTTTTTTATTATCCAAGAAGAGAAAAGAGAAATATACATTCTAGACAACTGAAATGCGCATTTATTTTTTTAAGGCAAGGTTGGAAAACCTTCCAAGGAAGGGCTCATCAGTTACCTGAACTACATTCAAGCAGATTTCTTACTTCTTTTGAAAAATACCTGTAAATCTCTTTGTTATCCTGAAAATCAACACGTAGGAAAAAATTTTTTGCCATTGTTGCAATGATTTTAATCTGCCAAACACACATGTTAAAATTCTCCTAAGCAGTTACTTTTTTCTTTTTGATGGTTATTTAATTTAAAAAATAAAACACACATAGCCATAAAATATGCCATTTTCACTATTTTTAAATATACAGTTCAGTAGTGTTAAATACATTCGCACTGGTGTGCAACAAACCTCTAGAACTATTTTTATCTTGCAGAACTGAAACTTCGTACACATTAAACACCAACTCCCCATTTCTCCATCCCATGGTCTCCCTGATAGCCACCATTCTACTTTCCATCTCTGGGTTTGACTACTCTAGGAATCTCACATAAGAGGACTCATATAGTATTTGTTTTTTTGTGACTGTGTCATTTCACTGAGCATAATATCCTCCATGTGCAGAGGCAATATTTTAACTCTTACTTGCTTCTGCTTTATAAGATCAAAGGCCTCTATGCTGTGGGGTTCCCTGAGGCATGGATCCATTGAGAATGATGATAGAATATACCACGCTGTGATCTGGCTCGTTTTTGTTGTTGTTGTTGTTGTTGTTGTTGTTGTTGCCACAGGATGGCTATAAAATGCATACGTGTCCAATGTCCAGCTCAGGGACTGCTCTGCTTCACAGAGCCTTTCCTCCAAGACAAGGGTTACCTACAATGCATTGCTGCCTCTTCCCTGGATGGATCCCTAAGCTTGAAAGGCTATGCTTGGGTCTACTATAGGAAATATCAGAGTATAGAGATCATTAACAGGATCAATCTACTAGTGAATAAGGTCATCTGTAGAAAACCTGTTCACTGAGCATGGTAGGTATCTACCACGGGCAAAGCATTATGTCAGGTACCAAAAAGAATAAGGCATGATCTTTGCACTGAGAAACTGGAAATCTTATTGAGAGATAGGTAAACACAATAAAAAATATATATAGTATATGTTATACACTGAATATTTGCTTCCCCCCAAAATTCACACATTAAATCTTAGCCTTACGGTGATGGTATTTGGAGGTGTGCCTCTGGAGGTGATTATGTCATGAAGGTGGAGCCCTCATGCATGAGATTAGTGACCTTGTAAAAGAGATCCCAGAGCGCACCCCTGCCCGCACTCTAGCCCCTTGGGGACACAGCAGAAAGGCGGCTGGGTGTGAACCAGGAAGAGGGTCCTCACCAGATACCAAATCTGCCTGCACTTTGATCTTGGACTCCCAGCCTCCAGGACTGCGAGGGATAACTTTCTGTTGTTTATAAGCTGCCCAGATGCCTGTGTTCTGTTACAGCAGCCTAAATGGACAAAGACAGTTTACAGTCATAGCATAAGAGATGGTCACAAGGTTCTACAGCTAATTGACAGGTTGATGACTGAAAATGAATCGCTGTGTGCTCTGGGGAAGGAGTTGAGACCAGAGCTCCCACGCAGCCCCTGACACACTGTAGGTGCTCAATGATTACTGAAGGCAGGCAGGAAGGTTAGGATTTGAAAAGGCAGAGAGAACGATGTAAGAGATTGTGGCCTGAGGACTGGCAGGAGCAAATGCTCTGTGTGGGGAAGCTCATGAATTATCTGAGAGGCACTAAGCAGACTGGTTTTGTCAGAAGGAAGGGGACATCCATGGAGGTGCCTGAAGACCAAGGCCAGATGTGAGGATGTGGGCCCTGTGGGGGAGGGCTTGGAGCAGCCAAATCTGGCTTTGAATTTAATTATCTAAGTAATTAGGAGCTAGGAAGATCAGCAAACAGGAGGAACATGATTAATGTGGCATTTTAGCAGAATTAATCTGGCAGGTGTGTGCGATGGATTAGTGAAGAGAAAAAGAGTAGAAGACAGAGGAGTTAAGGACCTTTCCCGTGGTCTAGATGTGGCCATGTCTGCGTTTCCTCTCAGTCAACTTCAAGAGAATGAGATGGCCTTGAAGAGGTAACCATGACTCTCCTGGGACTGCACCACCTCTACACTTTGCGTTAGACTTATAGGAAGGAAATTATTAAACTATTTCTTTCCAAATTCAAAAGGACATCTTATTTTACAATTCTATCTCTGCCTTCTTTCAATGAGTGTAATTATTATAATTAGGGAGACATACAAAGGGGTAATTAAATAGTGGCTCTGCATAAGTGCATGCTAATTGTGAAATACACACCAAGAGGGCGGCCACGAATGACCCGTGGTGGGGGAGGGGAGGTGATGGGGGAGAGGAGCTCGGGTATCCATATAGATTTATACTTATTTCTTTTAAGGACACTTACGTTCTGCAAACTTTCAGGGAAAACCAGCTCAAAGAGTGCTGTGAGGTGCATTGATTTTCATCCCATTTGTCATCGTTATTGAATAAAATGTTCCTTTAAAAATATGTGCCTTTTTAAAAAAAATACAACTATGCATCATAAACCCATTTTCAGAAATCATGTGTTGCCTGTTTCCTCCAATGATACAAATCAAAGACTAAATAGTAAAGCGCTCATTAGAAATGCACACATATATGTAGGTATATACTAGTTTTTCTTCTTTTTCAGCAGGTTCCGATTCTTGAAGAAATCACCTGTCTTTCTTAGCTGAACAGTCTGGGAATCAGACGTCCTTGACCTCTGGGGTCAAAAAGATCTGTTCTTCTGCACCCCACACAGCCCCTACCTCATTGTATCTCCAAGAACACTGAGGGCCACAATGGGTTGGCCAGACTCCAGAGTGTGGACTGGGCTAGTCTCAGCGGGTGGTCAGTGCCTTCAAAGGCACGGCATGCTTGGGTATGTAGTCCTTGGGACATGTTATCTTGTCCCTGTGGCTTCTCTGAAAGTTACCCCCTGCCCATTGCCTACTGCGTGTCCTAATAAAGATTCAGCTCCCCTCAACTTTGGGGAGATCTGTTCCCCTTTCTCCCTCATTCTTTGCTTCAGCTCTTCTCCCTGTGCATGAGCCGGTCCCACTCTCTGAGATGGAGATCAGACTTTGAGAGCATTATCCTGGCCAGTTTCCATCTGACACCACTCACAGCAGCCTGGCTTGGGCACGAAAGTCCTCTGAGGCAGTTGACTCAGTTCACCGGAGCTCTGCAGTAGAATAGGAGAGCACAGCCTCGCTGGCCATGACATAGTCCTTCTTTGTCCTTGGTTCTCTGTGCACATCTTTTCCTCGAGATGTTCATTTGGAGGTGTGGCTGGGTAGACATGAGTTCCCTGGCCAAGTACTATCTTGACCTTACCCCAGTTGCTTCTAACTTTCCACACACGGCATTATCCTAGATACTCCTTCACCTCACTTTTCAGAGCTCACTTCTCTGGTAACACACTCACCTCAGACACAGCCAGGGACTAGCATTAAAAACCAACAGAGGTAGCCTAAGTCTGTGCTTCAAGGACTATACCTACAGGGGAGCGCCCGAAGCCCTCGCTTGGAACCTATTTATTCTTATTTTTAGATACAATTCTAAAGAGCCCATTTTTGTTTCCTGAGTTCTTATCTATTTATAACCTATTATTTAGGAGAAACAGACCCACAAAGAACAGAAAGAATGACCACTGAAAACGAGGAAGGAGCCGGAAGAATGTTTCCAAGCGGGAACAACGGTCATAGACCTACCCACTGAAAGAAAGGATAACCACATACTCCTTTGGGGCAACTAAAACTTCTGAGAAATAGGAGGTAAGAAAGCGGGGAGGGAGATCTGAGTATCCAGGGTCAAGCCCCCTTCAGAGAGTTTCTGAACCCACAGATCCACTGGCAGGTGTCTGGGCTCGCCAGCGCCCCCTTGAGGCCACCCGTGCTGCTCATCTGCACACCGACGCCTTAGGAAAAGGCGCACTCGTCAGAAGATATGAATGAACCGCGGAAGGAGAATGAATGGGTGCACAGTGAGATGATAAATAATCACCTCCCTACCTGTGACGGTCTTGACGTGTTCTTAACTCATACACTCACCCACTCGGCAAACATCTTAGACCACCCTGTATATTCCAGGAATCGTGCTGTGATCTGGGGATACGGCATGAGAACCTGTCCCAGGGGAAGCTTACAGTCTAGAGCAGCTCCGTCTGGAAATCCAGTGTGTAGTTTTTACTTAAAGCGCCGTAGTTGACATGAAGCACTTTGCTGTGTAGAGCAGCCACGTGAGTGAGTGGCCGCTGGGCTTACAGCACACGCAGGCCTGGGCATATCTGGCTACTTACTCCTTGATCACTGCATATGCAAAGGGCCCAACCCATCTTTGGTTGGTTTATTTATAGTTTACCTTGCAGCCCTCATAAAATCACACACCACATAGGAAAAATCACAAATAATTGCTATTTTACTAGTTAGGTATACTATGATGAGTCTATGGTCTTCCTACCATAGACTAAAGTGTATTGCTTCCATGAGTGTTCTCTCCTCTATCACAACCATAGAAATCAATATAAAATTCCATTTAGCTCCCCTGAACCCCAGCCCATTGTCTATCAGTATCTCTGACTGTACTGTAGTCTCTTAAAAAAAAAAAAAAGGAAATACTTTGCTCACAATAGACACTCAATAAATATCTTCGAATGAAAGACTGAAGAAATTATTTTGTGAATGTTACCCGCACTTGTCGATTTCAAAGCACCAGGAAAACAGCACCAAGATTCAGAATCACTTTAGTTCTCAGAGACTTGGTTATTTGTCTCCCCGGGCTAGCCCCGCTTTTGTGCCTGTAAGTGCAGGGGTTGGTTATGAAAATTTCATGCCCTGCCTCATTGCTCTGTCCTATTAGAAGCCAGAGCTGACACAGAAAAGCAGGCACATGCTTCACCCCGGACACGTGTGCAGCATCCGTCAGGAAGACCCAAACACGGCTGCGATGGCTTGTTTTTCACCTCGGATTCGAGGTAGGGATGCACACCATGGGTGGTTTTTGCATGCCCGTTTCTCTGTGAAGATCAGATTGGACCGGCTGGAACTGGCGGGCTGAACAGAGTTCATCAAGTGTTACAGCTCATGCGTTTGCTGTCTCTGCTGCAAGCGCATGTTGCGAATTAGCCCGGTAATGGGATCCACCACGCTGTGATGCTGTGAGGAGCCCCAGGGGCAGGTGGGTGAAAGAGAGCCTCGGATGGCAGGGTCCTGAGACAGAAGGAAGCCCGGGGGGCCTTTAACCCAGCTTCCTCACTGTGCAAAAGCCCCATGTACTGCAGCTTTGTAAACAAGCAGTAAACAAAAGCCATCTCATGAAAACATTTGCCCAGCTCACCCTTCCTTCATAAATATTAGAGTGAGCTCAGACCAGCACCTGGCACAATTTATAGCCACCTGCCGTAAATTATTCCTGGTCTTTAGAAGATAGGTAATGGCTATTGGCCAAGCGGACTTAAGCCATCTCAGGAAGATGGATGTAACTTGCTCTTACATTAGATCTGACTTCGTGCCAAAGTTTACTTGGGCTGCCTTTCCCATTCTAGTTTTGGTTAAAAGCATGGCTCTGGGGCCATCAGAAGAATGCGCCCAGCAGACCCCCTACAGCCAAGAGCACAAATGATGCTTCCACCCAAATCTCTTCCCATCCTAGTCTGCTTGATGTACTAGAACAGATGGGCTAACTTCTAATTTTTTTTAATATAGTTTATTTATTTTTGAGGCAGAGAGAGAGGGAGACACAGAATCTGAAACAGGCTCCAGGCTCTGAGTTGTCAGCACAGAACCCGACGTGGGGCTCGAACCCATGAACCGTGAGATCATGACTTGAGCCGAAGTCAGACGCTTAGTGGACTGAGCCACCCAGGCGCCCCAGACGGGCTAACTTCTAAACAACAGACGTTTTTGTCTCACAGTTTTGGGGGCCGAAAGCCTGAGATCAGGAGGCCAGCATGGCCGAATGAGGAGACTCTTCTGGGTCACAGACTTCTCCTTGTTGTCCTGCATGGTGGATGGGGCTGGGGGGTCACTCTGGAGCCTCATTTATAAGGTACTAATCCCTCACATGAGGGCTCCACCCTCTTGACTCAATTATCTCCCAAAAGTTCCACCTCCTACTATGCTCACTGAAGGGGGAATTTTAGCACATGAATTTCGAGTAGGGGAAGAGGGGACACAAACATTCAGACCATAGCGTGCCCTCCCCTTCACTTAAGGTCAGAGTTACTTTGCCTTTGGAGAAGGGCTCTCCCAGTCTCTCCCAGCCTCTCCCTATCTCCTTTCATGTGGGTCATTCCCCTAATAAAACCCTTGCTGTGTAACCTGCTCTTGGTACCTGACTCTTGCAAGACCTAGAATCACATGGGCTCCTTCCCAGTGACCCAAGAAAAGTCCTAAGTCCATTATAAGGCAGGGCCTGAACAGGGCCTTGCACACGTAAGCCTTATTGGCTGAATGAATGAATGAATGAAAGACACCTGCACTCAAAGGAGGTAGCCCTAACTATAAAGGTGAATCTTTTTACGACATCGTGCAAGTGACGGTCTGCTGGCTTCCTTGTCACTGGGGCCACGGCCTCCACACCTGAGAAAGCAGGAGTCCCATTTTCTCAAGGTGATGGGGACTTTTAATGCCATGGGCGCTGCAGCGGCTCTGGGTCTCTGAGACTCTAATGTAGAATCGAAGCAGCCTACTTTGTTGAGCTCCGTGTTCTTAAGGCATCAGGCAATGAACACCTCTTATTTACCCAGTGGGGCCAGAGAAAGGAGGCCTCATCAAGAAGCCAACATTGCCAAGTAAAGGCTGAAATTAACTGAAAGTAGGACAGGTTGGTTATCCTGGAGAGGGGAGGATGGCAGGAGGGACAGGAGAGTTTGAGGAGGCGACTGCTATCTCAATCGTGTGAACATCTATGGACGCAGTGGAGACCTTGACTCATCCCCGCAAACATCCTTGTGACTCACAGGAGCACATGAGGATAACTCAGAAGTCTAGGACAGCTGTGATGGGTTTCCTTGACTGTGGACGTGTGATCTGTCTAGAATCTGGGGTGAGGCACAGATGCCCTAAATATTCAACCAGTTATTGGTGAGTGCAGTTCCTTGTGAGATGAGTGCCTAAGGCGAGACTGTGAAATTCCTTAAGCATTTAAACTTTGAACACCTACTACACCACAATCTTTGGATCTAGGACCCAGGAATCTGAATTTTAACATCCATCCAAGAAATCATTGGCCCTCAATATAGTCTACGTGACGAGTGTTAAAGACCCTATAGTTGGCCATCTTGAGAGAGATAAGGCCCCTTTTGGGCAGCAAACCAAAAAGGTAGAGAGATTAGACAGAAATGTAACTAAAAGAACTTCCTCAGTGAGTCAAATAGAGTCAAAACTCCTAGGCCCTTCTTCCTCTGAATGCCCAGAGCGTAGGAGGCCACCAGCCCCTAGTTAGCAGGGAGGCAGGAGGAAGGACAGCAGATGTTTACAAGCAAAGACTTCGGGGAAGTGGCTGGAGGGTTGGACAATGGACCCATTGTCAGAGTCTGACAGTGTTAACTGCCTGTTATGAATAATGTTGTAAGCCACCCGAGTGTTGATATATTTAAGCCTCATTTCATTCCGCAGAAGCATGAAAGACAAAAAGCCCAACAACCCACCTCCTTCCTGTTTGGGGCATGCCCACCGGATGTGTCTCGGTGGGCCAGAGGTAATTTCCCACCATAAAAGCTGAAAATATATGGCGCTCACTGGCTTTCCCAGCCTCCTGTTGCAGGGCGTGAGCCCTGGACCAGGGCACATGCCGTGACTTTGGACCTGGAGTCAGGCGCTGGTGTTAAGGAGTCCTGGGCACCAGGAGACAACCCCAGGGGCAGCAGCAGTGGCCGAGTGTGTGGCCCTGGGGAAACCGAGGGAGGCTATCTGGTACCCAGGGTTAGCATCTCTGGGGTGCAAGCCTCAGGATCTGGGCTTGGCGTGGAGGCAGTGGTCTCCTCAGGGGACCCGTCTGGTGGTGGGATTTGGGGCTTCCTTCCTGTCCATGTAACCCTGAAACCCAGTAATTCTCTGGCTGCGTTCTCTGGAAATGCTGTAACCTCCCGAGTGACCTCACTTTTAACAACTTTCCTTCTTGCAGATGTGTTTCTGCAGCGGGGAACTAAGAACCCCAGAAGACTGGGTAGTCTTTTGTTGCAGGAGGTCTTGGTTTCCAGTTGGGCGTGCTGCTCAGGGAGGCGGCCGTGAGAGGGCTCAGGGACACAGGGGCTGACTGCCAGCCTCCAGGGCAAGCCAGTGGCCGCTGTGACAGACGTGGCAGAGGATGGCTCATTCTCACTCCTGCTGACACCAGGGCTACAGGCCTCTCTGCAGGCCCATCTTTCGGAGAGGAAGGGAAGATCCTTTCCAACAAGACTTGATCCTGAGGGACAAGCACCTGTAATCTGCAGCAGACAACTGTTGGCGAGGGCAGGGCTCCGGGTCCCTTGGGTGGGACTGCACGCCAGGGAACGTCCTCACTGGTGCATTTGCTTTGGAGCAGTTTTCAGGACCCACAGTGGGAGGAGGAGGCATGGAGCACGCTTCCCCGACACGCAGATTCTGCATTCCCTTGCCCAGATGTTCATCAGGAATAGAGGCTGGGCCACGGACACTGACGCTTGCTGTGATATATTGGCAGCGTTTCTGAAGCAGATCGGGGAGCGGTGGCGAGGTTACCCCAACGCTAGACTTCCCATCCACCTGTCTCTTTTACATTCGGGATGTCCTGTGATTAATGGGGCTTCGTCGCCCAACAAATGAGAGGCGGTGACACCGTGTGGGCCGCTCTCTGTTCTGATGAAGTTATTAATCACTCCTTAATTATGAAGGACAGAATTTTGCCTCCTATCCCACGACCTTCTAAGGGACGTATTTGGGGCTGGCAGTTTGGTGGAGATACAGCTTCCGGCTCTTCAGAAAGCCCAGCATCACCCAAGGCTGGGAGGAAGTGTGAAATCTGCATATCCCTCTTTAGGTAATGAGTTCCCCAGGGCAAGGTAGGTGACAGCTGTTCCAGGAATATAAAATGTGGGGTAATTTAAAGCAGCCAGCTTGCACCTCCATTCTTGCAGAGTTATGACGGGCGTCTTAGCGAGGAAGCTCATGGTAAGGTGTGTATTGTCTTCTAGGCGACTGGGCATGAGGGTGCCATGCACGTGTGTGGACAGAACTATCTGCATCCTTTCCTTTCAAGCCTGGGCCAGACCACGTGTCCACTTTCCCCCCATCCCCCAGGAGACAGGCAACGAAGCCATTTCGAATTGTATTCTTCCCTAGCCTCATTGTGCCCTGATGCCACCGATCAGCCGAATGACATCTTCGCCTCCCAGACAGAGATCCCCCATCACCTCACACGTGCTTGCGCTACAGTCTGCACTGCATTCTGCCTGGTTTAATCCTCTCATATGTCTAAATTCAGATCAGTGTTACTTCCTCCAGGAAGCCTTCCCTGATGTCCCTACCTGATGCCCGTCCCCTCTCCTGTGTTCCCAGAGCACTCCCTGCGTATTAATACCCACAGTCTCCAGTCAGTGAGGGGACTGCTCATCTTCCCCTCTGCACGTTGGGCTCTTTGTGAAGAGGAACGATTTTACTCCCCTTTTAACTCCACGTTCCTCCACAGATCAGGCATTAACAAATGGTCGTCGCATGGAGAAAAGAATGAATGGGTAAACGCACGAATCTAATTCGTTGTTCAGCATTATATTGAGTGGATAAATGAACAGTTGAGAGCTAAAAGTTTCCAGTGAACTGTGGTGGGGACCCTGAATGGTTTTCCTGAGCCCACGGCAAGGTCACATTTTCCACCTTCCCTTGCAGTTAGAGGTGGCCGTGGGGGGTGTGGGGGGGGAAGTAAGGGACATCACTTCTCGTTTGCTGGGGGAGCAGAGCCCTCCCCACTGATTTGATTTCACATGAGTGAGAAGTAAGTGTCTATGACATGATGTCACGGAAACTTCCTTTATCGGTCACAGCCACTATTGCTACCTTAATAGAGCCACAGCCCTCTTCTCTAAGGACTGTGTCTTCTGGCTGATGTCCCTTCATTTGACACTGGGGAAAGTCACTTTTCCTCTCTTCCCTGCCTCGGGAGTAGTGGGATTGAAGAGCAGTTTCGCTGGTGTGATCTCACTCCGCTCTAGCTTAGGTCAGTGCTTCTCAGCCTCTAATGTGCACTGACATCATGTGGGGATCTCATGAAAGCACAGATGCCGATTCGGGAGATCTGGGTGGAGCCCGAGACTCGGAAGCTCTAACAAGCCCGCAAGTGGCGCCAATGCTGCCTGTTCACAGGCCACCCTTCGAGGAGCAAGAATTGGAGAAGCTGGGTTCAGCTGCCATCACCTGTTCACTAAAGAGGGCATCACCTGCAGGTGCGACAGGGCAGGGCGAGCCCACTTGGTGCCTTCACTCTGGGTATTCTGAGCTGGGGATGGGACTCTGCATTTCCAACAGGTGACGTTCTTGCTGCCCTTCCAGGGACCACGTACTGAGAGCTACTAGCTCCGTGGCTCACAGCGTGGCCTTGGGAGCCATTTCCGGCGACTCTGAAACCGGCTCTGCCGCTCCGTGGCTGTGCAAACTTGAGCAAATTGACTTCCTGGTGCCTCCATTTCCTCATCCGTTTAATGGAGACGATGCTCGTAATAGTATCCGCCTTACAAGGTGGTCACAGGCACTACGTTAATGCGTGCAAAGTGCGTTCCTGGCACAGAACGGTTCAGGGGTAGCTGCTGCTAAAATCCAATAAACAACACGCCTGACCTGGGGCAGAGTCCGGGGCGCTGTCGCCCTGCCCTGCCCAGCGGGCAGGGGGCGCTGCAGCGTCTCTGGTCCGCAGCGCAGCGGTAGGTAGGTTCCTGGCACCCTCTTCGTGGGCGTCACTGTGAGCACAGGCTTGCCCGGACCCTAGTTCTGTTCCAGAAGCTTCCATTCGTGCCGATCTCTTTGGGTTTCTGCACGAACCTTTCAGCGGCTGTGTCCATCCCACTTTTGCTAACAGCTGGGAGGAATCACTTGGTGAAAACCCAGCCAAAGCCCGTCTCCGTCTCCTGACACACGGAAACGGGGTTTCTCCGAAAAAGCCAGCCTCCTCTGCAGGTCTCTAGGGCCGCCTTACTGGGCTCTCCCCACCTCCCCGCCCCATTTCTCTTCCAGCTTTATTTGCAGTTGTGAAGGGACCCTGGGCCGGGCTCCTTTCTAAGTAGTGTTCCTCAGACAGCCTTTCTTCAGTGGAAAAGCTCCTGTGTGCCAGAAATCCCGTTTACCTTCCAGAACCTTCAAGAAGTGTGATGTGCTTTGGCTCCTGTCCTAGGAGAGAGGCCACTAGGCCGTTTGGAGCTGAAGTTTAAGGTGAAATATCTGTTGTTGTGACGACACCTTATGTAGCATGTTTTCTCCTCATGCTCGTTGCTCACTGAGCTTTGCTTGTGTTTGGTGGCCCTGGTCACTTTCAGACTGACTGGCCATTTGATGTGCAACTTACCGTACAATCCATTTACTCTTCCAGTGTGCCTTAGGAGGACGTGGAGGGTCCTATAAAATGCTGCAGAGAGGGGGTGTGTGTAGAGCAAATGTTTGACCGAAAGACCACCAACCCACACCAGTATCCCCCAGCAACCTGGACAATGCCAGTGTCTGCAGTTTCATGGTAAAAGTGTTTCCTGAGCAGATATGACACACGCCCTTACCCAAGAGACGCCAAGGCCTCTTAACTCAAGCAGAGCGGTGTGGTCTGGTCAGATCAGACTCTGGAGACACAGAATCTAAGTTCCAACTTTTCTGAACACTCCTTTTGTGACTTTAGATATGGTAATTATTACAATAGATAGGTGCTGAATGCCTGCTCTGTGCTGGGTACCATGACTGTTGCTTGATCTGTGGTTCTCACAACAGCGGTTGTAAAAAGAGGGCGGTAATATCCCCATTTCACAGAGTAGAACCCTGAGGCTCAGGTGGAGTGAAACTGATTAATAGGCAGGAAGCAACGGGAGCAGGATTGAATCCAAGGGGACCTGATCACCAACACGACTCCATCCAACACCGACACATTCCTGCCCAGGCTCCATTTTCCCCACCCATAAAACGGCACGTGTGGAGAGGGTATAATTCTCTGTCACCTCTGGGTGAGTCCTTCCCTGGTGGTCACAGTAAGGACGCGTGAGACTCAATATAATTCGAGATCATATTAGAAGGAGAGAGAGGAAGACAAGAAACACTGCTTCTTTAACATCAGATTTTCAGAGCAGGGGAACATGAAGCCCTATGTAGGGCTGTTTCCAGCTTTCCTTTTACAAATGAGGTTGAAGAAAGCAAAGTTAATGAAGCAACGCAGCTCCGACGAGGGCTGCAGCAGGAAGTAATCAAGCCCGGGACCATGGGACGGTTGCTATGACATTCCAAAGCGATCACCATCTGACATGATCACCATCTATGAACATTCCCTCCCTTGATTGATGGCCGGTTGCCTCTCTTTTCTTGTAAGCAAATGTGATAACAATATTAAGCAATTACAAGGAATGTCCCCCAGCTGCTTTTCGCTGCCTCCGGAATATTATTTTAGATCTTCCCAAATAATTGGAAACCTATAAACAAGGATGGGGGGAGCATATGCTTCTGCCTTTCAAAGACAAACAGGTGACAAGCCCCCTCCTTCCAGGACACTCAAAGATGCCATCACCCTGCCAAACAGCCTGAGGCTTGCAAAGATCCAACTGCAGTTTGAAGACGCTTGCTCGATGACCTCTTTAAAGAGGTGGCCACTGGAGGCGTGGTCAGGAGCGAGACAGGCTTTGTCGGCACCAAGGTTAGAAGGCAACTTTCCCACCAAAGTGGGACTGCCTGATCTTCACAAATGCGGCAGGCGAGTTAACTCCACCGAATATTTATCCACCACTTATTAGGGACACAGCAATCATTCGCCACGGGGAATGCAATCTCACACACACACACACACACACGCATGTATGCATGCACATGCACACGTATCTCCTGCTATCTCAGAGCTCTTGGGTTGGTCCAATGAGGAAATGCAAACATTAGTATATAAGTCCGATCCAAGGAAGACTGTGATAAATGGACCACAGAGGACCCGACACAGTACAATGGAAGCAAAACAAGAAGTGGAGATGGATTCTGACTCACTTTAATTTATGGAACCCAACAGGAAACGTTGCATGAAAGTCTGGTCTGAACGGCTCACATTTTATCCAGTGTTTTCCATCATGATGATGGGGCCACCTGCCAGGCAGCCAGAGGTCCAAGCTGGGAAATGAGGATTCTTCCCTAAGACTGTCTTCTTCCTCATCTGATGTCCCTAGACATCATCAAGTCCTGTTCACTTTTATCTACTAAATATCTCCCCAGTTTTTCCAGACCTGTTAGCACCACGTTGGCTACAAGATGATCACCGGCTGCTGGAGAAACCAGTAGCCTTGTTCACCTACAGGAATATGTCCCTTCCTTTGGTCGGCTTGGGCAGCTGAGGCCACAGGCCACTCCTGGGCCAACGGCAGTTTCCAGAAGAAGACCACAAAGTGGTGGAATAATCATAATCTCTTTCTAGAACAGGGGATTGCGTAGATGTCTGAACAAAATGTGGGTTTTATAGGAAGGGGAAAGAGGAGAAAACTTTCTTCTTTCTTTAATGTTTATTTATTTTTGAGAGAGAGAGGGAGGGTGGGTGACAGAGGAGCCCAAGCGGGCTCTGCACTGAGAGCACAGAGCCTTATGCGGGGCTTGAACTCACAAACCATGAGATCATAACCTGAGCCAAAATCTAGAGTCAGACGCTTAGCTGACTGAGCCACCCAGGTGCCCCAAGGAGAAAGCTTTCTTGGGGAAGAAACCAATAGCAATTCACCTCAGGGAAAATGCACCATAGGAGAGTAACTCGTAATTAGTACTTTGCCATATTACATATTTTTTGTAGTTCTTGGGTTCCTAAGCACTACACAAAGCTATCATTTGTTCACCTGATGAGTATTTAAGTGCTGGGCACTAGGGACACAAGAGTGAACAAAAATCCACAAGGCTCCTTCCCTCACAGAGCCTGGGGTTGAACCGAGAGGGCTGACGTTACTGACAGGATCCTATAATAAGGGAAAGTGCAGCTGGGCTACTGGGAGGAGACCCACGTGCACACACAGGAGGAGGACTGTAGGGAAGGAGGGTTGCCGTGGCCAGGACAGCATCCGAAAGGCTGCCCTGAGGGGGGCCACTTGAGCTGAGACTGAGAAGGTAACAGGCAAGGGGTAAAGCTCACCCCTGAGGGTGGCCCATGAATGAAGGGAAACCCTAGGTTCTCAAAATTACTGTTGAGCTGCTGCATTTGCCAGTGACGGCTCTTGTCTAATTTTGGGACTTCTTGTTTTGTGAGGTTATATATTTCCTCTTTGTTTAAGCCCATTTGAGTTGGGGTCTGTTGCAACCAGAAGCAGACACTTAGCTCACTACCCTGTGAGGTAGAGAGGAGACCTCACCACACTCTGGGGAAGCTAGAGGCACAGAAGGTTTTCCAGCACCCAGAGAAGAGGCCCTAGCATGTGAGTTTGAGGATGGCTTCCATAGCTAGACCATGCAGATTCATTTCCTGCTTTTGTGACTGTGTCCTCTCTGTGCCTCAGTTTTCTCATCTGGAAAATGGGACAATAATAGCATCTGCCTCTGTCTCCAAGACCCTTCACAATTGGACCAACTGCCTACCTTTTCAGCCTTTACTCAGAACCCACTTTCCTGTGCCCTCTGCTAGCTCCTACCTAGGTCAGTCATGATTCCCTCAACTGGCTCATGTTTTTCTCTTCTCTGCCTTTGCTCAAGGCATTTTCTCTCCCCAGAATAACCGACATCCACCTCCTATTGAAATCCAACCCATCCTCCAAAAACTGATTCAAATTCCACCTCTGAAAGCCTTCCTCAATTACCCCCAACCATCCCTACTTCCTCCAGGCTCACTACTATTCACTGGGCCCCCTTTCCTGTCACTTCTCATCTCTCACTTTCTTGTATGGCTATAGGCATATGTGATTCTTCCCTCTACTTAAATGTGATGTTATGGAGGTCAAGTGCCATGTGCATCGTCCTTGTAACCACCCCCCCCCCCCCGCAAATCCCAGGCATTCGAATCTGATGCAAATTCTGGTATGTTTTCTCCATGAAAATAAAATAAATTTGCTGGTTTTGTGCATGACTTTGCATACCATAGCTGAGCCAATCCAGCACCGAAGGTATTCTGCCTCCCCACTCAGTGTCCCAAACATTATTGCAGATGAGTCCTCTAGTCCGTGATGAGAAAAATGCATGGAGTGGCTCTGCAGATGGTAAAGTACGATGTGCATATTAATTACTACCATCATCGTCATCACTACCTCCATGGCTGCCACAGTCTCCCCTGCTTCAGGCCTGACCCCATCCCCAGTGTGACCCAACGGCCTCTTGGCCTCATTTCTCACCTGCTCTACAGAGCCCGTCACTGGATCGTGAGCAGTAGATAAAGATCTAATGTGAAAAGTGACTGGTACATGAATGGAAGCTACACTGCTCATTTTCTAGCTGAGAAAGTAAGCCTCCTCTGCAGGTGCAACCTCCCCCCACCCCCCAGCTACCAAGTTCCCTCCTCCCCTGGCCTGTCCTCTGCAAACCCACCCTGTGCCTGATAGGGCTGGACTTTCCACTGATAACAGCTCCATCCCACTAGCCGTCAATCCTCTCTCTCTTTTTCCACCACTGTGAATGGTAGTGAAGCTTCTAATCCTGGTAGATCTCGTTAATAATTCAAAAGGAACCAAAGTATAGAGACATTTTTTTTCTTTGATCATTTGATTTCAATCGGGGGGGAAAAAACAAACAAACAGAAACAGTTCCTCCGAGAACCTCTGGGTTGCTGATTGATTAAAAATCACTGCTGGTTTACAACAATGCCATTATTATTCCTAGATGGGGGTGAACTGGAGAACACAGTCTAGAATCAGAAATGTAAAAGCTAGCCTGAGGGCACAGAGAGGGTCAATACCAGAGCGGAAGTAGCACGCAGGACAGAAGGCTGACTGTGCACAGTGCCCTGCTCGGAAGGAGGTTCGCAGGCGGCCCATCTGCTGGGCAGGAGGCCCGCCCCTCTAAAGAGAGGCATGTGCACACTTCCGGCCTGGGGGAGGAGGGTCCCTTCTACCACGTCTGCTCCTGGAGCCACGTGTGGATCTCCCTGTAGAGCCAACCCTCTCTACTACTGCCCGATTGCCCTATTCCTGTTACCTCATCTGTCAGCCTTCCTGGCAAATAGCTGAACGAGAAGACAGGAAGTCTTACCGTTGGGTGATATTAACAGCTTTAATTAACATTAAACAACAGGAAGTCGCTGGTTGATATTTGAGGTTGGCAAACCTCTTTGCAACAACGCTGCCAAATTTTCCATCCTGTGGGCACCTGGTAGCTGGCTTTCTGCGGCTGAAGCTTCGGAGAGACGTTCTGTCTAGCTCCTTCCACGTTGCAGCACACGCCTTCTCGGTTCTCGCGGCTCCCGGGAAGGTGGGGGATGAGGGGCTTTGTCCTCACTGCCAGCCTCCCTGGGCTGTGCTCCAACCACTGCATTCAGGCTGCTCCGGTGCTTGTGGACCTCCCCTGCTCATTCTCTAGCCTATGTCGTCTTCTTCCCTGTGCCCTGGGTGACGGCCACAGAGGCACATGATCTTTTGCTGTCACTAACACTTCTTTCTGCCCTGCCCCCCAGATACCTCCCATTTTTGTCTTTACTATATTCAGAGACCTTCTGGGCTCCACTAAACCAGAGCCCTCTCTCTGTGACACGTGCCACAATCAATACTTCCATGTTTCCTCCTTGGAGCTTGTTGCAATGTTTGGTCTGTCAACACTTGCAGGTAATACTATCAGGTGCAGCCTAACACACGGCTCTAGTTTCTCGTTCACATTGGAAAAGCGGTGTGATGATCACACGTCTAAATACTGCATGTGAGCTGCACAGCTTAGAAACAGGCAGTGCTACCTATCCGCACGCACACATGTGTTAGTATGTGTGTATTTATCTGACATAGGAAAGAAAGCTTCCCATATATTTATCTCGAAACTCCAAACTTCCGGCTCCCAGGAGGCCCTGAAGTCTGTCTGGCCTGGGATCAATTCTAAACTTTAAATTCCGATTTCTAAATTCCCCAATGGGACATTCCACTTGTCACCCAGGCTGGGGCTCCAGCTCCCGTCCAGGTGTGATTTACCATGCTGGCATCTCGCCTCTGGTCTGTACACCTGGCACCTGATGAAAGCACGGATCTGACTCCTTCTGAAAAGGTCAGCTGTTCCAGGGAGTGTTAAAGCCTCATGGGCCAGGTCCACAGTTCTCCTATAATTGGCCCTGTTACACCAAAAGCACCTACCTGAGGCCGTACTATGGAAGTTACCCACGCAAAGCCCCAAATTACACTTTTGCTAGAACAAAGGAAACTGAATTGCAGAGTTCACAAATCTCTCCTCTAATTATGCCACACCCGGAACCCCAAGACTGGTGAAACCACCAGAGAAAAGAGAGGCTCAGGTGACGCGGAGGCATTGAGGGACCTCTGGAGCGGGTCAAAGTTGAAAGGTGGAGAAGGAGAACTGACCTCTGGCCGTTGAGCCTATTAGCCCAAAGTACGGTCCCCCAGACGCCCTGCTGCCTCCTCTCTCTGGTGTCTTTCCTGGGTCACGCCGGCTCAACACTCAGCCTTGGGGATGCAATCCAGGTAAGTGTGACTGTTTGAAAGGACCCAGATCCAAAGCATAAACAAAGCAGACAGTGTAACTTAGTTAAGTGTCTGTGGCTCAGCTATGTGGCTGCTCTGGCTCCCAGAACACATGTCTAAGGCTTTCATCTCAAGTTCTTGATCCACTGTCAGTCCCTTACAAGAAATCTGGGCACCGATGAGAATGCACTGTAAGTCTTGGCTCAGGAGAGAGAGGCGAACAAGACGCAGCACCGAGAGATGGATGGGATCCTTTTCTGTACTTTCCTGAGCCGGGAGGGCTCATTCTTCCTCCTCGGCAAGGTCTGCAAAGTGCCGTGAGGGCTGGGAGCAGGGTCACTGAAAGCATGGACCCCTGTCCTGTCTCTGTCACCCCTGAAATGACCTCTTCACCCCGCCTCCGCTCGCCCGTCTGAAGGCCCCCTCACTTCTCTGGCAGTGACCCTCTGGTTGGCAGGCACGCAGGCAATTTCCAATTTCTTATCCCTGACCAATGGGGCATAAAACTCAAACACACAGTCAGGTGGGAGTTCCCAGAGAGCCACGCGTTTCAAGTTGTCAACCAAACAGCCGAGAAATATTGGGAGGAAAGGAGAGCGGAGCACGTGTGCTGTGGCTAGCAGAGACTGTCAGGGGTTTGCCAGGCTGTGTTCACCTCTTCAGGTTTTTGACCTGATGGAGCTGCGGTTGTTGCCAGCCACGCTGGGCCCTGTTTGCTATGAGCCTCGCCCCGGGTACTCCGGAAGTTTCGGAGACCCTCGCAATGGAAAGGAGGGTGGACAAAAGCTGGTGCTCTGGGCTGAATGTTTGCATCCCCCTTAAATTCATATGTTGAAGCCCTCATTCCCAATGTGATGGTATTTGGAGATGGGGCCTTTGGGAGATGGTTGGGGTGAGGTGAGGTGAGGTCACAAGGTGAGATGCAAATTCCACCTCACTTCCCTGCCTTCCTCCCACCTTCCTTCTTTGCATGCAGGAACTAAGGAAAGGCCATGTGAGGACATAATGGGAGGGCAGCTGCCTCGCCAGACACTGATTCTGCCTACACCTTGGTCATGGCCCTCCCTGAGTCAAGAACAGTGAGAAATGAATGTGTGTTGTTTACACTTCCCTGTCTAGGATCATTTTGTTCTCGCAGCCGGAGCTAAGACAGCCAGGTTTTGAGTCTTTCTTACCACCCCCCATTCCTCTCTTCTAGAACCTTCCATCTGATGTTGGGAGTTTTACCGGCACATGGCAGGTCAGCAGACCGTGGCCACCAGGTGAGCTGAGGAGGACACACCATAGCCATCATGGGGCTCGGTCGCAGGCCCAACCATGAGAGGGCCCACTTGTGGGAACCACAAGGACTGGGAGCCAGCCCAGTCCTGCTCTCTGTGAGTCACCCTTATGGACGGATGGAACTGGCTTTATTCTGCCTCAGGCACAGTGTGGCCCTGCTATGACCTTCTGAACAGGAGTTGAGCTCCTATTGTAGTCTGAAGAAGATTCAACAATGTACAAGTATTTACTTGTACCATTAGAACTCTAAAGACAGGGCAGCCATCCTGGTTATCAAATTTATAAAGAGCCAGTCCTATTTTATCCTCATGCCTTGATCGGTGAGATCAGAATAAATGGGGGGAAAAGTCACTGCAATTTGAGTAAGTTAATTCTTACCAAACTTCAGAAGATGTGGTTCAAGATTCTGGCTGTGGAAGGAAGAGAACTGCTGACAAAAGTGATTTCGAGTCAGCATCTCATGAAATCCACTGATGTTGAATTTGCAGGAAAAGATGAGGTCCTTGAGACGAGGCTATTTGGGGCCAAGAAAATGCCAGTTTCTGAGAGTTCATAGGCTTTAAGTATAAAGCCAGCACATGAAAATTAAGTCAATAATGGAACAGTTTAATTTTAGGTGACAAAGCAATGTTTGAGAAGGTAGAAGTGGCTTGGGCATCTGGCCATATGCTTTCAAAGCATCTGTGGATCTCTCACACCGGGGCAGCACAGTCTGTAGACGCTTGGCCATCTCAACAAGAAACAGGACAATGGGTCATGTAGAGACAGCCTGATGGCCATGGCTGGGCTACTTCATCTCGGGCTTCCTTTCAGCCTTTTCCCTTTGTCTTTCTTTCTTTGTTCCTTTCCTGTTGTAAGGCATGTGTTTCATAAGCGGTCTTGACATCCGTTTGGGATGAGACTCAGAAAGCATGAATAGATGGATGGATGGACCATCACGTACACGGAAAGATGAACGGGTTGGAGATAGTGCTGGAGACTTAGGCGGTGAGGGAAAGAGTACACACTGTCCAGCTGCTGACGAGGGAGGTCAAAGAAAAACTAGGAGGTAACTCAACCAAGGTTAGAGACACATGGTCACAAACCATATGGTGGCAGAACACGATACTCTTGTCAATTGTGTAAAAAGGAAATAAAGAAGATGCTAGATGAGGTGCTAATATTTAAAATTCTTATTAATTGTGAGAGAGAGGGAGAGAGAGAGAGAGAGTGAAGGAGAGGCAGAGAGAGAGGGAGAGAGACAATCCCAGGCAGGCTCTATGCTGTCAGCACATGAGGGGCTGTTTTGTTTTTTTAACTAGACGCTACACAGGTAATCTGCCACTCTATTTCCATGGAAATTTGTTTTTACAAAATAAGAAAAAAAACACTCTGTGTATCAGTACTAAACTGAAAATTCAGCTTTCAGATTTACCTTTTCAAGTTCTCAGAGGCATGGCACCAAGGGATGAATTCCAAATGGTCAAGTCATTGTGACTATACCCTGGGTCCCCACACCCCTCCCCCCAACCTTGATTCCTTAGTCATCAAGGTCAGCCCTGACCGTCTCACTGCCCTTTGTAACCAGGCTACTCGAGGCTCTCCTATCATCTCATTGTTAATTAATCCCTAGGAAAGGGGTTTCTAGCATTCATAATTAGCACCATGCATTTTGCAGGAGCGTGAGAGCGAGAGACCGTCAGGCACTGCTGGATGAAACAATGCTGAATCTCAGTGAAATTCCAGGGGCGCGTGTCTTGTCCACCTCCCTGCCAGGTAACAGGTCGTGATTGGTGTCACTCCCCTGCCCCCTCAACCATCTGCACTTGCCCATTATGGCAGTGAAACGAGAGCTGTGTCATCAGGTGAAGTCACCGAGGGTCTTGCCGTTCTGATCTCCCACAAGTCCGGAGACACGGACGAATTTTCATACGGTGGCTCCTACAGGGAGGGTGTCCCTACTTCAGCTTTGTTTCCCTTCCACGGGAAGGGAACAGGTAAAATGTGGACCTTAAGCCATTAAAAATCAATCATCTTCCTCTGCGGGAACCACTCCCCCTCCCCGGTGGAAGGATGCATTCCAACTCTGAAATAAGATGCGCAGTCTACATGCGGGAACGTTGAGCTGGGCTTTTCATTCTATCTGGGAATGTGTGGGGTTTGAAGTGATGAAAAGTGACAAAAAGGTGTTGGGTTTGACTGAACGGAAGCTTTGAGTTGGTTTGGTGTCTTTCCCTCTTTCTTCCTCTCCCGGTGAAACTCCCACCCTTTGAATTTTGCCTCGCGCCCGGAGAGCTAGCGGCGCACACTGATTTCGACATCAAGAAGTTGTTTGCCTAATATGAGTGAACTGATTGAAGTTGAGTAGAGATGAGTAGAGGGGCATGATAAAAATTCACGCTGCGTAGCCCAGGAAAACCTACTTTCACTGATTATAAACACCTCTGAGATCCGGTTCTCTGTTCCCTGTACCTCCTGACCCCCGGCTTCCTTGCCTACCCTTGATCATCTCTCTTCTCATTAGCTGCCAATTGCTTATGTATTTTTTCCCACCTCTGAATATGCAAGGGTACTCTGCTCCCCCCTCTCCATTCTTTAATTTAATTTTAATTCCATCTGAACACATTTTCATACCTGTCTCTTTTCTTTCTCTTATGAGATGGAATTATTTAAGCCCCAAGTGCTTTTTCTCTGGGACGCACTTTGGGGCTGGGCACACCAAAATACTTTGAAGAAAGCGCTCTGTACTCTGCACCAGTAAGCAAGCGTGAGCAAGCTCTTCACAATAAGAAGCCAGTTGTTATGTACAAAGACCACCTCGGCATCCTGGCAGGGAAGCCAAGGGACTAAAAGGTGTCAAATATGTTTACTTGAAGGGAATGGAAAGCGAGTCATCAAGTTTTCAACTAGCTCTGGAGTCTGCAGGGATCAAAAGCAAGCTTGTTCATTCATCCCCAAACTTCTACTGATCACTTTCTACGTGCCTAGCTCCGTGTCAGATGTTGAAAACACCGAGGTGACTGAGATGTATGTGCCTTTAGCCTCCAAGATTTCACAATATGACAGGTAGGACAAAGCGGCTGAATACAACTGTGTCTTGTAGGAGAGAATCTCTCTAGTTTTTAAGCGGCTCATCTTCTCCCAAACATAATGATCTATATCCAGCACTGCAGTAAATGTTTGATGACAATACTAGCAAAATAAAAAAAATTCAGCCTGCTTTCCTTAACTTCTTAATACTGAGAGAATCAACCAGTAAAAAAATTGGAGGCCTAGTAATTTCAACCTACCTACTAGCATCCATGATAGTCAGCTAGTACAACCACTATGGCTATACTGGTTGTGAAAATACTGACACACTTCCCAAGCCATGACCTCGAACCCCAGAGCCTGAACTGCCAGTGTCCTTGTCTCCTTAACCTGGACTGTCGAGCCACTCTGCCCCTTCTCCAGGACCTCTGAACCTTCCTATGATCCAGATGGCTAGGACCTCTGGGATCTGGCTCCAATGTTATGAACAGCAATCATTCTGGGGTACCTGGGTGGCTCAGATGATTAGCATCTGACTCTTCATTTAGGCTCAGGTCAGGATCTCACAGTTCGTGAGTTTGAGGCTTGCATCAGGCTCTGCATTGGTAGTGCGGAGCCTGCTTGGTATTCTCTCTCTCCCTCTCTCTCTCTGCCCCTCCCCAGCTCTCTCTCTCTCTCACATGAAGAATTAAACATTTAAAAGAAAACCAGCAATCATTCTGAGTGGCAAATACCTATATCCTATGGGTTGTTAGACATTTTTATAATCACCCTGTTTATATATTATTATCCACAAACAGCGAAAACAGGAATAGATATGGATGGCAAATAAAGCCAATGGTTGTTTGGAAACTGGCAAAGCACAACTGTAACAATACAAGGAAGTCAGAGATACAATGGTCACAAAATAAGTAGCATCGTTAAGAGTATCCCTTGTTCCGCAGAGTGTGTGTCCGAGTCAACTATCACTGTTTCTTAAATGGTACTTATTAAAGCTTGCTGAAGTTATGGACTAAGTAGTACTCTCATCTCTACTGACCAAGAAAGTTAATAAATTCTATCAAAAACACGTTTCTCGCAAGACATGTTGTCATTCTTGTGTTCTTGGCCAACAGTGTTGATCCAGCCCTTCTCGAAACCCCTCCAGTACTAATCTCTGTGACTTTCCTACACACACTTGTAATTCTTTTTCTCCACTCCTTGTATGTGCTCACATACTGCTGAAAAAACTATGAGACCCTATGATAGAAAGATAGTTTTTAACAAACCTATATTATTTATTTTCCTTATTATTCATATTAAATTGCACACCTCTATATTTTGAAGGATACCTACATCCAAAGCTCCAGAATAGCATCAAGAACTTTTCGACAAGGTTTTAAGAAGCTATCCTACGATCAGGGAGTGTTCTCAGCACTTTGTACGTTATTTAATACCTACCACAACCTGTTGAGACGGGCATTAACGTCCCCATTATCATTTAGGGAGAGCTGAGAGATGAAATTTTACATCTCCTTTATACTTGACCTCTGAAGCCGGGCCTCAACCCCGTCACCTTAAAACTCTCTCTTCCCTTCCCTCCTCAGCACCAGCCCTGGTTCCTCTTCTCTCTGAGCATTTATTCTGAGTTCCTTTTCACATGTATTCTCCTGAAATGCCGGCGGCCCCAGAGTTTTCTTCTTAGACCTTACCTTACCATGGGTTCATCTTGCTCCTGCTCCTCAAACATTTACAGGAAATATCACCCTCACGAAATATAAATATATAATCATGTCATCGTTCTACTCATCATCCTTCAATTCTCCCATTTTCCATAGAGTAAGGCCTGAGCTCCTCAGCGAGGTATGTAGTTTGTCACTGTCGCACTCAGAGCAGAGGCCCAGTGGCGGTCTGGCGTGGGGTGTGGTTTCTCTGGGGCTGGGATGGGGCAAAATGACACGTGACTGGACAGCACTTGCCCAAGGACGACAGAGCCACAACTTACTAAGGGCAATAGGAGAAGCCATGACACACTGTCCCAAGAAGCATCTGTCTAAAAGGGGGCAGACAGTGGCACAAAGACACACTCCAGGGAGAGGGCAAATTTCAAAGAAATGGAGTCTGGACATGTTTTCTGAGCTTAAGAGGCAGTGGTGATCTGGTATTTTATCAGGAGCCTGGAGCCCTAGGGATGGGTAGAGAAGGAGCCCGTAACCGTCTCCCTTAGAAGACACGAGGGAAGATACGACTATCTAGTGAGCACCAAGTAAGTGCCAACTGTTGCATGCACCACTTCAGGTAATGCCTTTATTCTCACAGCAGCTGTGAGGTAAGCATTTTTATCATCACTTTATAAGTAAGAAAAAGAGGCCGAGAGAGCAGGGCACCCAAGCCCTTTTACCATAGGACCCTGTGCTACGTATTCAACCTTATCTCCCATTTCTTCCCTTAAAACCAACCATCAGCCAGTGTCTCCCTCAGGGGAGTCATCCTGAAACATGCCGAACATTTACTCACTGCTCTGCCTTTGCCCAGTCTGGGATGGTTAATTTTATATGTCAGTTTGGTCCCCGGGTGCCAAGATATTTGGTCAAACATTATTCTGAGTGTGTTTCTGAGTGCATTTTCGGATAAGATAAACATTAAAGTCGGTAGACAGAGTAAGGTAGATTGCTCTCCCTAATGTGGGTGGGCCTTATCCAATCAGTTGAAGGCCTGACTAGAACAAAGGGCTGATATTCCCTGGAATGAGAGGAAATTCTTCCTGGATGACTTTCTTCCAATTGGGACATCAGCTTTTTCCCTGAAACTGGAACAGTGGCAATTCCTGAGTCCCAAGTCTGCCAGCCTTTGGACTAGAACTTACAGCACTGGTTCTCCTGGTTCTCAGACCTTCAAACTTGAACTTGAACTACACCATTGGCTCTCCTGGGTCTCCAGCTTGCTGACTCACCCTACACATCTTGGGACTTGTCAGCCTCCATAATTGGACAAGCCAATTCCTTATAATAAATCCCTTTATCTGTATATTTATACATATATATGTATATGTATGTATTTATTATATATACTTACGCATGTAAATGTATACATATATGTATAGACGTATATTTATAGTATACACACACACACACATCCCATTGGTTGTTTCCCTGGAGAACCCTAATATGTGAGCTGCCTCTCTTACCCATAATCCCTTCCTCCACACCTCTATCCTTGCCCCATCTACTTAGTGAAATCCCCTTTCTCTGTGAAGGAACGCCTCAGAGGTTACCTTTCCTGTGAAGCTCCCTTGGGGTCCTCCCAGCCCTCCTCCTCTTCCTCCCACCCACAGGCAAGATCAATTCCTTCCCTCTTCTCCACTTTCACACTGACTTTGGTTGCTTGTACTTTCTTTGCTCTTTACCTTCTTCTTACTGTGTGGTCTTTACGGTTTAGAGTTTGATGGGCGTGTGGACCCACAAGATTTCCAGCTTCTCGTGTCTCTGGACTCTCTGATGCCTGACATAGTGAATGAATTGAATAAAGGTTGGTTGGCTGAGAAATCTCACTTCCCTTGAAACATCACAAAATATGTATTTGCAATAATAGGCTATATTGTCACAAAGGAAGGTCCAACCAAAAAGCAGAGTTCATGCGGCACCTGGGTGACTCAGTTGGTTAAGTGTCTGACTCTTGATTTCAGCTCAGGTCATGATCTCACGGTTCGCGGGTTTGATCCCCACATCAGGCTCCATGCTGACAGCACAGAGCCTGCTTGGGATTTTCTCTCTCCCTCTCTCTCTGCCCCTCCCCTGCTCTGCTCTCTCTCTCTCTCTCTCTCTCAAAATAAATAAATAAACTTTTTTTTTTAAAAAGCAGGGTTCGAGTGACTGCTTTTCCTAGGATCGCTAATATGTGATAAAAGCCCTATTACAGATGAAGACAATACCAGAAACCAAAAAAGCATTTTGTTTAAACAAAGGTGCTACTAATGGAAAAGACTTTTTGTCAGAAAATTCCAGCTTTCTCATCTTTAACCCCTGGAATACGTTTCCTTTCTGTCATGCAATAATGGTTATTCAAGATGTGTGCATCATTTATATACATGTTCTGGTGACATTCTCTAAATTGTTGAGCACGGGTTGTCTAAGTGGAGTGTACTCTCTGCTATTAAGGGAAACTGTCAAGCAATTTAAGCAGAAAATGTGACCTAGTAAAATGCTGACCCTTCAGAAGCTGTCATCTCATGGTGACTGCTTCTCAGAGTACAGATACTGTCAAAAACCCATCATACACGCTAAGAGGATTGAAAGAAGCAGAAGCAGTAGGAAATGCATCCTTAACTGGAAATCTGATTCTAGGATACGGGTTTGAAGATATAATAAGATGCCCTTCCCCCAAACCAATGTTTGAATTGTTACTAGCATCAAGGATGTTCTAAACCTGCAAGAGACTTTGAGAGTCTCACCTTTACAGATGAGAGAAACTAAGAACAGGGTAAGACACTCTTAAAGCCAGAGAGTATGCCAATGGATAGAATAAGAGCCCAAGCACTGTAGATATCTGACTGTGGATCTCCCTGCCAGATCTAACTGCCAAGGTGATGGTGGTGGTGTACTAAAAATGGTGCACAAAAATGGAATATATGTATCACTCTCAGTAAATGAGGACAAAGAGTGAGGGTTTAAAAGAGCTGGAATATCAACTGATGAATGGATCAAGAAGATGTGGTTTATCTAGACAATGGAATACTATGTGGCAATGAGAAAGAATGAAATCTGGCCATTTGCAGCTCGTGGATGGAACTGGAGGGTGTCATGCTAAGTGAAATAAGCCAGTGGGAGAAGAGAGATATCATATGTTTTCACTCATATGTGGATCTTGAGAAACTTAACAGAAGACCAAGGGGGAGGGGAAGGGGGGGAAAAAGTTACAGAGAAGGAGGGAGGCAAACCATAAGAGACTATCAAATACTGAGAACAAACTGAGGGTTGATGGGGTGGGGGGAGTGGAAGGGGGTGATGGGCATGGAGGAGGGCATTTGTTGGGATGAGCACCGGGTGTTGCATGGAAACCAGTTAGACAATAAATTATATTTTTAAAAAAAGAAAAAATTATATAATAATAATGCTGAACTCAAAGATTTGAGGTGATGGTTAAATAAAAAAGTGCAAAAAACAAAAGCTGGAATAAAATGCCCAATACTGAAAAGATGCTAAAATGGGGAGCAACATAAGTGAGTGGAAGAGGAGGCCTCCCTACATGACCTTGGGGAGGACTCAAGTCCTCCCCCCATCAAGTCCTCCCCATGTGCTGGCAGATACTCAAAACTTCCTCCTTGGAAGTTCATTCATTTGACTTGAGGTTGTGTTAAAATGCAAATCAGCACTGCTTCTGGGAGCTACAGCATCATCAGTCATGGTCACCAGCACCTTCCTTTGGAGAGAAGGGTCGGGGACTCCCCTGTGAGCTGGTTCTGAGGCAGGGAGGCGGGGAGAGAGGAGGGGAAGCAGGTGTCTAATAACTCCAAGAATTCTTTCTTATTTCTCTTGTTCCTGTTCTTTTTTTTTTTAATTTATTGTGTGTTCAGGTGAATCTTTTAAATAGCACAGATAATTATCTTTGCTTCGCATCATACACAATTTACATTCCCCAAATTGAAAAGCACAGAACCCTGATGGATTCCTGCTCTCAACCACCCCACTGGCAATAAATGTGTCTTTACAGCATCTTTCCTCTCTGCTGTCGGCGGCATTATCCTAGGTTTGGTAATATTGTCAGCGCAATGTGTGTCACTCAGGGTCTCACAGGCTGGGGCGCCGTGTGGGAATTTGTTCCGATGATGGGACAGCCACCTATGAGCCTGGAAGAGGGGGGGTCGGTTTCCCAAGCCGTGAATGGAACAGGTTGTAGCTTCAGACAGAGAAAAACCTATAGACTGTTTCCTGTTCTGTTTGGCTCTGGGGCTAAGTAGCGAAGAACATGGAATGAGCTAGTGAAATGGCAGAGGAGATGGGTACAAGAGGCAGGAATGGCTGGAAAGAGACTCAGACGTGGAAACTAACACAGACGTTGTGCTTGACTGAACTGCAGTCGGGCTCCTCTAGGCCTCGACATCCAGGGTCGGTCCTCATGTCCTCTGTGGAGGATATCACCCTGCGTCATGTCTGCATCTTCCAGTTGGAGCAAGAATCTGGTCAAGCTGGTTTAGACAGAATCCCCATCCTCCATATCTGATCAAATTCCTCACCCCTCTCCACCCCCAGGTGATGTCTGATGACCCTGGCCCCCCATGCCTGTACCTCCTCTTAGTAATTTCCCACCCACTGACCCCCCAACCCTGTCCTTTGGCTCTCAATCCCCACTTGCCCCTGCTATATTCAGAATGGAGCCCGTTTCCTTTTCCCCTGGGTCTCTTTACCCCTATTGCCTTAGGTCCTGATAAAAATGTGTGTTTACTGCTTCAACTACTGTCCAGCCCTAAAAGTTTCCTTGAAACCATCCAGAGATGCTCCTTCAGTTTATTGAGGCCTGGAGAAACTGCTAGTGGTTGGCTGGATTCGGGTGGCGGAGAAGGGAAGGGAACCCAAGGTCACTGCAAGGTTCATTTCTGGGATGACTGGGAGAACGGTGTTACCATGGACAGATATAAGCTTACACTGAAACAGAAAGACAGCAAATATGTGCATCCAAGGACAACTGGAAGAAGCATAAGGATCACACGCTGGAAGAGGATGATAACCACAGAACCCAACTGCTCAGTAAGTGAGGAAGCCACGGGGAACTAGAATCCAAACCCTAATTCCACCGCTGATTTACTGAATTGCTTTGGAAGAGTCACTTAATGAACCTCCCCCAGATCCAACTCATCAATCTCTTCTTTAGATCAAGAAAATGTATACAATTAACTAATGTTCCTGGATTTAGAAAATGAATCCTCTTTACAGGTCACAGTGGGGCTGTGTCCAGTTCTGAGTACTGCTCTGAGACGCTATCCCCCAGGTTCAGGGGGAGGGTGCCAGCAGTAATAACACCCACTTGCCTTGTGTTAGGCCCTCTTTTACATACACAAATGATTAACACGTTATGACAAGGCTATTTTCAGATATAGCTACTAGTCTAGTAGTTTGTTAGTTTAGCGATCATATCTGCAAAGTGTGTCTTTACTCCTACCGTGTGTGGAAAATGAAGCACAGAGAGGTCAGGTAACGTATCCAGGGTCACAAAGCTGATGGCTGGCAGAACTGGGATTTGAACTTCTGCTGCCCGGGACCAGAAGACAGGCTCTCTCTCTCTGAGGATGCTGCCCCGAGATTCAAAAACTGATCCAAAACACCAGGGATTGTGTTCCACCTTCCTTAGAGGCAAGGACGTAAGGTCTCTGACATAGGATTAGTAGCATTTTCTTTTTGGAAGAAGAGTAGGTTTATTCCGTACCGAATCTAATAAAAACTGGGATCAGTGGCTTTGGGGCACTTGAAAGCAGATTTCAGACAAAACTGAGAATATTTTCCTAACAATAAGATCCAGAAACAAGATAATCATCTCAACAGGCTTGGTAGTTAAGAGCTCTGCTATCTGGTGGCATGACCATGAGCCTCAATTTTTGTGTCACAGTTTCTTCCTCTCAGGAATGTGGCTGGTCGCAGGACCTATGTCTGAGAGCTGTTGTAAGGACTGAGTTGATAATAAGGAAGGTGTAAGGGTACTTACGTTGACTATGGCGGCCAGACAATCACATGACAGCAACGCTACAGGAAGAGAAAGATTCCTACAAAGGTGTGGAAAGGAGTCAGGATGCGCATTGCTTCCTGAGATCTGTGAGTCCAGTAACTTCACAATACAATGCAATTCAATGCAACACACAGCAAGACAATGTCTTGCACATGATCAGCGCCCTATTCAGTACAGCTGTTGACTCCTAGCGTGGCCATTATCAATATATGATGACGAGGTCACTACACCTGAGAATCCTGAAAATCTAGGGAGTAGCCTGCCCACACTGACTGGTTCTTAACCTCGCAGAACGCTTACTGAAACCATTCATGATGCAATATGACACTGTGTTCGATGTGATCTAGGTGCCAGTACTTGTCAGCAATCCAGACTTTCCCTGAGGCTGAACGTCAGCATCTAAGCAACGTCTTAAACATTTTTGAATCACCTGGAGCACCTAGCACTGGCCAGGCACATGTTAGATTCCCAGGAAAAAATGAGTAGACTGACGAGTTGAAAATAAATATGCAGTCGGTGATCTGTTAGGGCAAATGAGAGGGTAAGAGCTAAAGGTGATGCAAAATCACAGTAAATACAATCATTTATTTGCTTCAGATACTTTTCAGGTTTGCAATTTCTGTTTTCATTTCATAAGCACATGTACACATGTCTTTATTGTAAGTAGCTTCAACTCCTTTTCGGACATAGGTATAAATTATAAGTAAATAAACAAAATGCCAAACAGGCCATTTCATTGAAGGTGGTCTGGATTTTGCACATTTAGGAGCCCTGGGATTTATTATCTTTGGAAAAGATACAAATTTGTCTTTCCTCATGCCAACCTGTGGCTGAGGAATGACTTATGAGCCAAAGAAGGGAAAGTCTGAAGGACAGGTAGGGGGTGAGATAGTCTAGAGCCAACCCTGGGCGGGAGGGGGGGTTCACTGTGTTCCAGAGGTGAGTCATTTGGCCATTTGGAGATGTTGGGGCCAAACGACATCTCCAGACCAGAAAGCCATAGCGCAATGCTAACACTGGGCCCTTTACCCCCATTGTCTGGGTTCATATTCTGGCTCCTCCAATGTAATCTTGTTTCTTTGTCTGTTTTCTTGTCTGTAAAGGAGCCGATGGTCTAAATAATTCCTTCTCAAGGTGTTTAAGTAAAATTTCATTCTAGTAAGTTCTCAGAAACCTTAGCTGGAACAGTGTATGCTCTCAATCACATTGGGTGTTATCATTCCTTTAAGAGGTATACCTTATAGAAATGTATACTATGCTATTGATACGATGTTACAGAGAAGGTGTTGGAGAAACTCAGACCACCATGCATTTGATGAGCATATATGCAAAGTTTAGTATTCTGGAGTCCATGAGATACAGTCAGATAATTGAAGAAAATAAAATATGATAACTGCCTTTCTTCAGTTCCAGATTAATGAGCTCTGGGAAGTTTACATGTCATGACTGTTTTATAGAAATTATCATCTTTCAACATAGTTGATCAAAGCTCATGGTCAAGAGTTAACCATAGCTTCAACCAGGAACTTTCCTTTACAACAGTGAATGAACAAAGGAGACATGCTCAGAGACCTTAAGAATCAAGAGGAAATTTAGGGGCACCTGGGTGGCTCAGTCGGTTAAGTGTCCGACTGCAGCTCAGGTCATGCTCTCAAAGTTCGTGGGTTCAAGCCCCGCGTCGGGCTCTGTTCTGACAGCTAGCTCAGAGCCTGGAGCCTGTCTTCAGATCCTGTGTCTCCCTCTCTCTCTGACCCTGCCCTGCTTGTGCTGTATCTCTCTCTCTCAAAAATAAATAAAACATTAAAAAAAATTAAAAAAAAAAGAATCAAGAGGAAATTTTGTTAAGAAATAAGGAAAAAAATAAACAAAAAACTTTTAAGAAATAAGGAAAATAACCTTGTGCTCCCCTGTTTCTGTGAGGACTTATAGATCCAGGAATGTTTGACTTTAAGATCTGGGTCAAGATCTTACAGTGTTAACGTGATTCCTACATTATTAGAGGTTTACACTAAGATTTTACTTCTCACACATAGCCAGACATGTGCAAATATTCACACTTGGTTGTAATAAAACCGAGCTATAATATGGGATTACACACACATCACTGAAAGTAAACCTAAATCATACACCAAAGCACAGAAATGACAAAATATTGATAAGGATGATTCTAGAAACCTCAACAGCATGAGCAAGTCAAAAGCCAAGTTCTTAAAACTTACCAAGCTGCAATTGTTTACAGCCTAAATGTGCTCTTTCACAGACCATTGCTTTCACAGAAAATTCACATCATAGAAGAATTTCAATTGAAAAATAAAGTAGAATATTCAGCAGGCAACTGGATGCCTCCCATAGGATGCTTAGTATTTCAATATTAATTATGCTAGAGGCATAAAAATATCCAGTGAGTTTAATCTCAGTGTCTTTTAAATATTCCCCCTCATCACCTTAAATATGGAGCCAGCTCCATTTCCTACCCTCAGGAAGGGTAGAGGAAGAAGGCATGTGCAGATGGGTAGCTTACATGCTTCTAGTCCCCAAGTGACATCCCATCCTGGCCAGCTCTTTTTCATGTAGGTCCTATGTCCCTACTGTTGACCATAAAAAGAAGTAGATGAAGGAGCACAGACTTTCAACACATTTACTACATGGCCTCCACTGGTAAAAACCAACGCCCATGACCTGATGACAGAGAGTAAGGAGCACAGCTTTATGGTTAGAGGATAACTAGATTGGTATTTTCATTTACGTTGCAAAGCTGAAGCAGACATGATGTTACTAATTCATTTGTACACTTGCTTAATTTTTTGCATGTTAATGGGGCAAGACTGTATTCCTGCCCAGCTAGTGTACCTGTTATTTCTTCTTCCCCCCTACTCCTGTTTGGCCTCATCAGCAGCTGCAAAAGCTCTCACCAAGAATATTTTCTTTATTAATTAAAGACTGGGGGGCTCAGCCAATGATTTCTTTTTTCCTTTCCCTGCAAATATTCACCCACATACTTCTCACGATTCCGAGAGAATCTGTCTGGCACTCCATCACAGGTGGTTTCCTAGGAGACGTGCTCACAGCCAGGACCCCACACTACACATTTCCATTTTCCTCCCCACCTCCTCTCCTAATAAGCTTGAGCTAGTGAAACAAGGTGAAAATACATCAGCACTTTTAAAAATTACTCTACAAATTACTCCACCAATTTCATACTCATTCATGGGAAAAAAATGTACTTGCAGACTATGGGCTTTTTTTAGACAAATCTCAATGTAGAATCATACCTAGTATCCTAAGTATGGGATTTGTCACATGCACAGGGATTTTACAGGCTGCTCAGAGGGCTAAGCCTGAGGTTACTGAAATACCCTGGCTTCCCCATCCTAAGCTCCAGGAGGTCGCTCTGGTCTCTAGCATGCCTCCTGTGTCCACTGCAGGAGAACCAATAACTGACTGAAGGAGCAGAGCCTTCAATCTGTAGTGAGAACAGCCCATCCCTCTTTCTACCCCGAGGCTGCATTTCTTGGAAATGCTGTAGGTTAATTTTTGGACACGTTTAATTCATTTCTTTCCTCATATTTTCCTCTCCTTTGCTTTAGAAAGGCAGCAGGCCCTGTGCTCCTCACTGAATGCAAGTTTCCACCCCAGGCCAAAGGCAGAAGTTGCTCACAGGACACGTTCTACCCTAGCTCTAGTTTTCTAAAAGCAAGCTCACTGAAAAGCTGTTGTCAGGAATCCTGGGGATGGGAGCGGCGGGGGGGGGGGGGGGGAGAGATGGGGTGGGATTTTGAGCAGCATGAAGGGAAGGCTGTGTAATGCATTTATGCTGTCTCTCAATACACTAGAATTTGCCAGAAATCAATAAATATGTAGCTAAACTAGGATATATTCATGTACCCTCATTAGAGAAGTGTAAAGTTAGTATCTGGCTAGTATCTTGGTTGTACCCACCAAGGGGACACTTGAGAACAAATATCCTCCTGGACCCCCTTTATTGAGCATCATTTGCATTTGAGAATGGAGAGAAGAGGGAATCCCCCAGCCTGGGAGCGGGGTAGAGGTCAGGTGGTCCCGTGCTCCATGAGCAAAGCCCTACTCTCTGGCAGAGCCCCAGGAAGGAGACACGATCCAAGGGGGAAATGTTAGCACGGGGCTCCTGGGAATGCTGGACCTTGAGCACTAAGGGTCCAGGCCATGGATAAGATTCCTGGGCCCCACACAAGGAAAGAAAGCAGAGCGCTGCCTGACTTCACCCATGCAGGCTTGACGGTGAGCAGTCAGTGGTCACAATGGACAGGAATGGCAAGGTCTTTACCCATTTTCCAGGCACTGTATGAGATGAGTAATGAGATTGAGACTGAAATCCCTACCCATCCCGAGGGATGAAGACGTAGACTCAAATTAACTCCATTTAAGGAATAGAGAAATAGACATTCTTTCACACCTGGGTTTGTAGAGAGACCAAGATTCATCTGTCCTACAAAGATGCTACTTTTCTGTGTGTCTCCTTTTTTTAAAATGTTTATTTTTGAGAGAATGAGAGACAGAGCTCGAGCAAGGGAGGGGCAGAGAGAGAGAGGGAGACACAGAATCCAAAGCAAGCTCCAGGCTCCGAGCTGTCAGCACAGAGCCCAATGTGGGCCTCAAACCCACAAACTGCGAGATCATGACCTGAGCTGAAGTCAGACACTTAACTGCCTGAGCCACCCAGGCGCCCCTTTATGTGTCTCCTGAAAGACTTTTCTGGTGAAGCCGGAAGATAGGGATGGTATGGACCACATGTTAGTGTTGGTCCTTACCTTCTGCACTCATGACAGACATTATTAATCAAATCATCGTACTTTTCATTGTTAATTAAGTACACACCGAAACACACATTCAATAAGATTAAAATTACACACACACAGACTTCAACGCAGGACTTCAGGCAGCCACAGCAACCAGTCGTAACTGATACAGAGTAGGAATCCTATTTGCCTCTCCTTCCATGGGGTGAGGCCACAACAGCCTGTAGAAGGTAGGCATTCATAAAGGTGGTCCCAGCGTTAGTGATCCGAGAGAAGTGGAGGGTCATCAGACATGACAAGAGACTTGGGGAGCATGATTTCATGTTAGGGTTTCTCTCCCCTTCCGTTAGCTCTGTGTCATAGGGAAGTACGTCCCAGGCTTGTTTACTGCGAGCTTTCTCAGTGGGAAGTGGGAGGAAAGACTGGAGGAAGACACCTTTCTCTCTGCTTCCTGTAGTGCTTTCTCCCCTGTGGGCGGTCTCTTCCTCTGGGAGCGTGGCCCCTACCAGGAAGTCCCTACTGTGAGGCTGACTCCTGACAGATGGCTCAGGCTGGTGTGTTCTGGTAACCCCCCCCCCCTACTGTGTCCCTACAGCCTTCTGGGGGGTAGTGAGTTCCTGCTGTCACTTCACCATCCCCTGCTGGGTTTCTTAGCTCTCCCAGCACCTGGGTAAGCGATTCCCTGTCTGAAATGATCTGTGTTTGAAATTCTTGACTGGAGCCTGACTGAAACAGGAAATGACCCCAGGTAGGCAGGGGCTGAAGTCTCTTGACTTTAAGCTCTAGGGCATGAATGTTGAGAGCCTCTGTCACCTTTGTAAGAACTGCAGGGCGGTGAGGAAGGAGAAAGAGAGGATGGAAAAAATACCCCTCCTAATAGAGATTACCATTGCAAATCGGTCTGCTCCCCTTTGCTGTCACTGAGCCTTCAGAGAGTCATATGGGAAGATGCCAGCTGGGTCTCAGCACACTGAGAGGCTGACTTCACTTCGGAAACGTGTGGCTCTCTTTCAAGGGCCACCTACTCCCAGGCTCCGAGGGCTGGCTTAACTTATTTTTATTGGAATTTTACTTACTTAAATGTGTAAAACCAGAAAAAAGATCTATTTATGGTAAAGTTCTTACATAACTATAAAATCAAATTTGTAAATTAAATATATACATATTTAAAAAAAATCAAAATGAACACAATTGATTTAACCTGATATGTGTGTATATATATATAAACCTGATGATATATATATGTGTATATATATCTCCTGATGATAGATATACAACCTGATGATATATATATACATGTATATGTAACATGATGATATATATATGTACATGTGTGTATATATATATTATTTTATACATATTAATAATATATATATATATTTTTTTTTTTACTGAAACCAAACTGAATGCTTCTGACTCCCACAGAGCAGGTACTTCGGAGTGTGGCATGCCTATATTACCATGTGCTGGAGAAGAGGTCAATTCTCCTATCATTTTCTTCCTGTTCAAACCTCTGCACAACCTTTAATAATCCAAGGTGATGCCCTTGGCCTACATCTGTCAGAACCACATCATTTATTACGAAGTAATTCTCTGCCCTTTCCTCATTAGCCTGAAAGAAACATGGTGAACAGTGCAATCAGCACCAAGCCATGAGGTAGTCATCAGACGGTGCACACTTCTCTCCTACTCTTTGTGTTTTGAAGATTATTGTGTTAAAACCACGAAATAAAAATTCTTATAAAGGCCCCCCGAGACACAGTGCTAGGAATATTGCCCCCGCGGACAGCCCAGTAGTGGTAGCAATCATCATCATCCCAGAGAAGAAAGACCACAAGGAAAGAGAAGGGAAGCTTGAAGGATTAGCTGCTGTCCCTTCCACATGGAGATTCTCCTTTATTTGACAGCCTTAAAAGATGTGGGCCTGGTTTTAGTAACAGTCTAATAGGTTTTGTTATAGTTTTATGAAGTTTGCATGAGGAAAATAAAATCAGGTAATCCCTGATCAGGCCATAGTGAGATGTCATCCATTAATTAATTAATACATCAATTAATGACATATATCAATATGAGCATCTTGATAATGCAATGAGCATCAGGGAAGATGCTGAGACATTGGAATGATATTGAAAGTACATGTTTGTAGCGTCTGGAGGGCTCAGTTGGTTAAGCGTCCGACTCTTGGTTTCAGCTCAGATCATGATCTCACGGTTGTGAGATCAGGTTCCGTATTGGGCTCTGCACTAACAGCACGGAGCCTGCTTGGGATTCTCTCTCTCCCTCTCTCTCTGCCCCTCCTCCACTTGTGTACCCTCTCTCCCTCTCTCAAAATAAATAAATAAACTTTGAAAACAGTAAGTACATGTTTGAGTGGAACAATATTGAACAGAGGTTTTGGAAGGAAGTAATCAAATTCACTCTTCCTTTCATTCTCAGGATGCAATACAAGTGTGACAAATGCTCTGTATATAGACAGGACACTTACACTGCTCATTTTCTGGCATCCTTAATTGTGCACATATACTACAGAACACAGAATTGTAGCACGGGGAGGTAAAACAGGTTTTAATAGTCACAGTCCCTGGAGAGCAATTTAGCCAATTGTTAGGAGGCTCATACCTCATAGTCCAGCCATTTGGCTCCCAGGTGTAGACTCTGGGGAAACATGTATAAGAGGAGACATGTATAAGAATGGACATGGCAATATTGTTTGTAATGATCGAAAAGAGAGAAAGGTTTACCCACAAGAGAACAGATATATGACTGATGGTATATAAATGCACTGTTGTGCTCGAGCAATTCCCCTGGGAGGGAAAATGAATGAACTACAACTATGCACATCCATGCTGGTGGCCACCACTCACCCCTCGCCCCCCACCCCGCCAACACACAAACTGTTGAGTGAAAAGAACAAGTCGCAGAAGATTCATACACTTAGAATACATACACACAGGTGCAAAATACTTGTAATAAAAATATAAATAACAGTATGAGACGATAGATACCAAATTCAGGATAAATATTACCTCTGGGAGGGGAGATGGGGATGTGATTGGGGAAGGTACACAGGGGACTTCAACTTCATCAAAAGTTTTATTTCTTAAACTGACTGATATATATGTAGGTCTGTATTCTTCATGTGTTTGTGTGAACCTGAAATAAGTCATGATAAAGAAAACATTTTAACAAATCGGTCATCTTACATAAAACTCAATGCTGCTTGGAAAACACATTAATGGAAACCTTTGAATCGTCCATAGACTCCTAGATGTGCCTGGAACAAAGCTTGTAAACCTGAGCTCAAGCTTGCCTGATGACCTCATTGGCTTTCTCCATCAAAAAGGCTTATTTACCCTCTTGTTATTCTATCAAGACTCTCTACGTGAAAACATTAGTCTGGAAAATAAAAGAAACTTTGCAGCAATCTGGATAAGTGTTTTTCGTAAAGCACATGTGCCCATGTTAAAGGAGTTGCTTTTATTGTTCACGGCGGTTCATTGGTTTGATAGAGAAAAAGCTCCCAGAGGCAGAGCAAAGGAGCACATATATTTTCGTGTGACAGAACTTGCCACCTATTGAGAGCCTTGGGGTTCGGGTGTGAAAGCTATAGCAAAGTCTAAAACTGAATCTAAAACCAAGTTGAAAAAAAAGCTCCCCTGGGGTTTTGGAAAGGAGTTCCATACATCAGACTCACCTCCTAAGGGAGCATACGACAACTGTTCCAACACTGTGGGACATGGGTCTTGCATCGTCTTTGAGCCTTCTCCATGGCTCCCTGTCTACCTCTGCCACCAAGTGGAGTCTAAAACCTACTGCCATCCGGCCCATCCTTCATTCTTCTTCCTGAGGAACTTCGGAATCTGTATATCATAATCAGAACCCACAAGAGAGATTTGGGAAGCATTTGGGGTAGTGAAAGGACGGAGTGTGAGATATTTGTCCAAACAAGAGTTCAAACCCTGCCTCTATCCCCTTCGTGGCTGTGGAACTTCCTTGGGAAAGGTACCTGACTTTTTTTGAGCCTCAGTTTTCTCAGCATTAAAATGGAGATGAAAACACTTAACTCGTGCACTAATCACAGTGGCTGGAACTCAGTAGATGACATCATTGTCCCCATCATTCTGAAGCCCAGCCAACACCAGCACCTACACACAGCTCCTGCTACAGGTGAGCCCTGGTGCTCTGGCGGGGGTCAAGGCCACTTGATCCCATGCCCCTGGCACCCACATGTCCGTAGGTGAATATTAGCCTTCTATGGCGCAGTACGCACAGGACATGAGGCCAATATTTAATTAATGAAATGTTAACTCTGCATTTAGCCAAACTTACCATTTACATGGGACAAGCCTGAAGGCTTAATTCTTAGATGATGGTTTTGCCTTTTTAACAGCATCCACTGAACACTGTGTGAACGACCTGTGTGGCAGGTGTGATGCATGTATAGGAGGTAATGGACGTGGCAGTGGAGACACAACAGAAAGAGACATGAGTCTGCCCCTCAAGTTGGGGAAGGATTCATGGAGGAAGGGACACTTGCATCAGCTCTAAGAGACTATGGAATTTCCAGGCAGACAAGGAGTAGAGCAGAACCCAGGCGCCATATGCAGCATGTCCAAAAGCACAGAGGCCAGACAAGCCATGGATTTTTGGTGAAGTGTCAGTAATGCTAGAGCATAACATCCCAGAAGGTGGTGGTAACAGCAGAGATGGAATCGGGAGGCAGGGACCGATCACGAAGGACCTGAGTGTCACATTAAACGTAGAACTTTCTTCTCTGGCAATGGGAGCAGCTAGAGGAGAATTCTGAGAAGCAAAATTACATGACTACGTGTGTGTTTTAGAACAGGGGCTCTTTCAGTCATGAGCTGATGGATTAGAGGTGGTGAGTCTTGCTAGGAGACCAGAGGCCCAGCCAGGAGACTACGGGAAGAATCCAGTTTGAAGATGGCCACTTGCACCAGGACTAGGATCACGTGGATGAAGAGGAAGGGAAAGGCGCAAGATATGGTGAAAAGAGGAAATAACAGGACATGGAAAGTGAAGACATATGAAGAGTCAGGGACAATGGGAGGGGTGTAGAGACCCAAGTGTCTGGCATGGGCCTGGATAGAGGGGTCTGTCACTCAGTGAGATAAGGGACACAGAAAGAGGAGCAGCTTTGGGGACATAACAAGGAGTCCACGCTTATATTAAATTAAATACGTCTCTAGGATATATCCAGGGGCTGTTGAAAACAACAATAGAAGCGAATAATGACTCGGGTATGTAGCCATGAAACTTGAGAGAGGTGTAGGCCAGGGGCAGACATCCTGCAGGCTTCACATAACAGCAGTCAGCAAGGCCAAGAACTTGGACCTCATGATCCAGGGAGAGTGGAAGGAAATGCTCCCTCAGCCCACAATACCTTTACACAGACCGCCTTGGTATCTGCAGCAACCGGCTGAGAAAATCCCTACAGGAATGCAATTAAAGGAGAAAAAGATCTGAAACAATACGTGGAATAGAAGAGAGAGAGACTGAGAAACACTCAAGACCAGTGTTAAATTGACTGGGAAGAAAGTGTGGAAAACAACCAAGTTAACTGCTTAGAACTGCTCCATTTCCCCATGTCCACATGTGCCCTGTGACCTGACCCTATGTCCTTTCGGCACAATGCGAGCACTGAGTTAATTCATTCTTTGTGTGTGATCATCAGCTTTCACTACAGAGGTCAAAGCGCTCGGGGTATTCATCCAACCAAATATGCTTATACCAGAGGTCTCGGGCTGTGCCAAAACCCCAACTGCAAAATAGCCTGGATGGGGGCAGGGACCACATGGTCAAAATCAGCTATTATGAGAGCAATTGCAATTTACCAGTATTAGTCAAATCCCAGTTTTATGGCTTCTTTGGTTGTACCCATAAATCAGGTAGAGCTGGCCTATCTAGCACGGTAGCCAACTAACCACGTGTGTCTACTGAGCACTTGAAACGTGGCCCATCTGGATTGAGACATGCTGTAAGCGCAACATACACAACAGATTTCAAAGACAGTCTGAAAAGAGAGACTGTAAAGTATCTCATTCATAGTTTTTATATTGATTACGTGGGGAGATGATAATAATGGATACATTTGGCTAAATAAAATATATTATTAAAATTACACATACCTGTGTCTTTTGACTTTTTTAATGTGGCTACTAGAAAGAGTAAAATGATACACGTGGCTCCCTTTGTGGTTTGAATTCCATTTCGACTGGCCAACGCTGAGTTCTACAACCTAAATAGCCTTCACTCCTTAGCATACACTAGGCATGTCCTAGGCACATAGTAAGCGCCATTGTCTTACTTATTCCCCAAATTGAAAATGAAGTAATTTAGAGTAAATGTTAATCCCTTTCTAATCTACCCATGAGATACATGCCCAAGAGCTCTGTCTGAGGAGTATCCATGCTTTACTTGACCTATAAAGTAAGACTTGCTTTATAGATCGTAGGGTGATATCTAAATCCTCCTCTGTTCCTATCACATACAATGGCATTGGAATCAACTTAAGAATCAGAGAATCACATCAGTTTTGGAAGTGATCCACAGCTACACAAACATGCACACATGCACACACACACCATGTGTGAGCATGTGCACTAAATATGAATCTTTCACCAAAAATTTGTAGAGGCTATAAAACAGTAGAAAGTACATGTGTGTGCGTGAGGTTATTTTAGTTCTCAAAGCTAATTGTTGAAGGAAGGACTTCAACAATTATATAATTTCATATTTTCCTATACTGTTTTCTAAACTGGCTTCCCTAGTGTTAAATACAGTGTTTCACTTTGAAATCTGAGGAGAAATGACTACACTTCAGTTCCCCATTCAGGAAATATGTCCAAGTTCATGTTCTTTGTTTAAGATAAAGGAGACCTTCCAAGACTAAATAGGATCCTCCTTCAGGCATTTTTATCCCTTTGAAGACATTCAGTTATTACCATTAAGGTAATTCCCTCTGAATATCAATGCGGAGTTAATTTACTCAATTGCTATCATCTTCTTGTATTAAAAGTATCACATTTAGTGAAAAGGAATGTGGCCTTTGGAAAAATCATTTTCTCCTGCTTGTAGCTCCTAGAGTGTGCACTCCTGACTTGTTTTTCAAGAGAAAGTGACTGGGTTGCTTTGTCTTGTTTGTGGACCCTTCAACACTTTTCCTTTTGTTTGTACAACATTGACAGAAGAAAGCGTTTATTGCCTGACACTCGATATGAGCACTTAATAAATCCCCACTGGATGAAAAAGTAAATGAGATAGAAGAACTGCTAGATGACTTTTTCCTTCCTCACAGCTTCGCTTCTCAGAATTATCTTCCTCCCCTGCCTGGGATGTAGCAAACAGATCTGACCAGAACATGAAAAGAATTACCACAAACTAATCAACTTCTCAATTTTTTTCGACAACAGATATCCTCAAAAATCCTCACAGCATCCCCCACCCCTGGTCATGTTATGCCTCACCTGCCACACTCCTATTCCTGTTTAATTATATGGCATGAAGTCAGTGGCTTAGGGACTCTCATCTGTCTTCTTTTTACCAATTGAGTATGTCCCCGTGCAAGGGCCTCCCAGCCCCTGGGAGTGGCCACCTGGGGCTCCTCTGATGAAGCCAGTGGCCCATATATCTTCTCATTCCACAGGGCCATCCAGACAGATTTCACCATGACTTCATAAAATCTTCTAGGTTAACAGGATTTTTTGTTGGCACATGACAGAAAGGGCTTTGAACCAACCATGGCTTTGAAAGCCCAACAGTGACCAGGCTGGCACTTGTGGTCTGTTCCTGGCTCTTTTGTCTATCTGCTGGGGGTGTGGAAGAGGCCTTGCATCCTGCATTTACCCAGGCCTAGTCTCAGAGGCCCGCCCACAGTTTCATTGTTGGGAAATGTAAGAGCTGTTCCGTCTGGGGAGGCCAAGAAGAGGCAGGGGGATTGTAACTACTATAGTGAAGAGCACATGAGATGATGTGCATTCAACTTTGTAAGACCCAAAGCACCAAAGAAAGATTGTTCTTTTACTAAGATGTCAGTTAAGAGATGACCAAACCAAGGACCAAAGGAGAAAAGTAATTTTCTTGAGGTCATGGAGAGGAAATCTTTGACTTAAGCTGAGTCTACAATCCTTTCTTCTAAACCGTCTACCTACCATAATTATTTGTCATGAAAGGCTTTATCATAATGAGAGCTGATTCATGATACAGAGACATCCGTTTTATTCTGAGCTCTCTGAGCTGCACCTTGACAGGTGAGGACCCAACTTCATAGGAATCTTGCAGGGCGAGGAGCTCTCTTTCTGTGTCTCAGCTAACAGCATCATCTTGAAGATAGATGGCCTGCTTTCCCTACTTGGACTCATGACTATGACAATTCATTCCAAATATTTGTCATGAAACTTGTAGTTCCGCATATATTCGTTTATGTATTTGCTCATACATTCATACTAGTAATAGCTAACTTTTATTATGGTATGCCAAGACCTTACAGGCATTAACATACTTACTTCTTACAACAACCTTTAATATAGATCCTTTTATTGTATGCCATTTTACATATGAAGAAAGTGAGGCTCAGGGAAGTTATACCCTAGGAAGTAGCAGAGCTAGGGTTTGAACCCGGCAGTCTGTAGTCTGATTTGAACAGTCTATGGTACCTTGCACATCTCCTTTTCCAGATTAACCAAACAAATGGTCCTATAGTCCCGACCTTCCTTGGCACAGTTGGTTGCCTTGCAAGTGGTTATTTGAAAAGGAATAAAGTTGTTTCCTGTTTGTACACAACTGAGTTCAGTGGCTCAATAAATACATTACAGTAGCTCTTTGTAAAGGGATCTGATGCATGTCTCATAAGTAAACCTATTTCTGGTTTTATTGGCTTTATGGTAAAAATTCACGGCACCATAAAAACATGGAATGTCTTAAAGGCTTCTGCCTTCTGAAATTGGATCATCCTTACCTGTCTCAGAGGTCTCCAGATTAGAAACCATATCAACCTTCCTCAGGAAAACATTTTGATGTCATGAAACAGTGCATTGAACTTAATCTAAACCTGTCAGCCATCAGCTCCTGAAGGTTTCCTCTTATTTAAGCCTCCATTAAGATAAAGGATAGCCTGTCATTAGCTGGTGAATAATCTTGTGGATATTTAATGTGTTTGAAAGTAATTGTCAAGCCCTCCTTAGTCTTCCCTGCTCAGGCTCCACCATTCTGGAGTTTTTAATGATTTCTAATTCACAGAGCTCTTCGAAAAGGAGAGTCCAATATTTTATCAGAATCCACATATCAAGTAGGTAGAACACAGTGGATCATTTCAGGCGGTACTCTCCATGGAGTCCTGGCAAAGTTTCAAGCAGATTTAGCATAATTCTAAGTGACTGTAAGGATTTCAGATACTATCTGATAATTGGTTTAAAGAACCAGAGAACCACTGACTGTACTCTTTTGATTCTTTCTTTTGCTACCTGTATCGTCTATAATTGTAGAATTTTTACATCTTACATCTGTATCGAACGTGCTTCCAAAATTGCAGTGTGGTGAAGAAGGAGAATTCTTGGACTGTCACCACGTGTGGCACTTACCGTGGGTACACAAGAGCTAAACTCAAGACACGATTCTGATGTTCATGTCAAATGCTCATTTCATTATTCTCTCAGCTTCCATTCCCAGTAAGTGTCCCTTTCATAAAAAAGGATGATCCTGGAGCACCTGGGTGGCTCAGTCAGTTAAGCATCTGACTTTGGCTCAGGTCATGATCTCACGGTTCATGGGTTCGAACCCTGTGTCAGGCTCTGTGCTGACAGCTCAGAGCCTGGAGCCTGTTTTGGATTCTGTGTCTCCCTCTCTCTCTGCCCCTGCCTCATTTGCACTCTGTCGGTCTGTCTCTCTCTCTCTCAAAAATAAAAATAAAGATTAAAAATATTTTTTAATTAAAAAAATCTTCTCTGGGAAGTTAGCTAATCATAAATGGAGAACAGATATTAAAGACAATAGTATCACAGTATACTAAAAAGCCTAGTCAGCACACACAATAGTTACTGAGTTGTCAAGTTACACTTTGTAAAAATTAACACTCCAGCCTTTCTAGAGAGGTTAATTTAGGTCCATTCTCCATTTCCTGTGTAAGCATTTGATTAAAAAAAAAATCGTAGCATTGTTTGGATATAAACGGTGGACCTCTGGTTCCTCAAAAAATTAAAACTAGAACTACCATAACACTCAGAAATTCCACTTCTGGGTATTTATCTAAAGGAAATGAAATCCTAAAAAACATACCTGCACCCCCATATTCACTGCAGCCTTACTTACAATTAGCCAAGACATGGAAGAAACCCAAGTGTTTACTGACAGAGGAATGGATAAAGAAATTGTGTACATATGCAATGGGATATTATTCAGACATGAAAAAGAAGAAGATCCCATTTACAACAATACGGATGGACTTTGAGGACATTATGCTAAGTGAAAGAAGTCAGACACAGAAAGACAAATATTGCATGATCTCACTCACATGCCGAGTCTAAATAGTAAAAAAACAAACAGAAAAACCAAACTCACAATAAAATAACCACATTTGTGGTTGCCAGAGGCGAGGATAGGGTGAGGGTGACGGAAGTGGAGAAAGGTGGTCAAAAGGTGCAAACTTCCGGTTGTAAGATCAGTTAGCCCTGGGGATGGAAGGTATGCATGGCGACTAGCTAACACTCCTATATGGTATACTTCAAAGTTGCTAAGAGCGTAAATCCTAAAAGTTCTCATCACAAGGAAAGAGACTTTTATTTCTGTAACTATAGGAGGAGATGGACGTTAAATAAATTTATGTGGCTTTGTATACCTTAACCTTACATGGTGCTGTATGTCAATTATATCTCAATAAAACTGAAAGAGAAAAAGATGGATGTCCAACTAAGACAGCTTCCCCTCCCTGCCCCCAAGGACTTCCTTTCCTCTCCTCTCTCCTTTCCTCTTCTCCTCTCTTTTCTCTCCCCCTTCCTTCTCCATCTTCACCTGATACTGCAGTTGATCCAGAACATACTCCATGTGAAGTATAGACTTGTCTTGATTGCACGTGGCCTTGGCTGGGCGCTCCCTGCGAATTCTGCAGCAGGGCACCGGCAAGCATGAATCACAAGAGGCCGAAAACAAGGGGAACGTTTTTGGCGGCCTCATTCACTTGGGGACAATGCATGGAGGATTAAAGAGAATTATGAAGGTTGGAGGATTAAAAATCGAATCAGAAAAGGACACATTTTAAAACACGCACAAAGATGATTAATTATAAAATTCTTTCCTTTACCCTCCTAGGAGAAATGATTCAATCAGCAACTCTCTTTTTTTTTTTTTTCCTTTTTCTTTCCCCCTACCTCTGCAAACATCATTTGTTATGGTTCGAATCCTGAGGCCTGTGTCACGGCCTGCCAGGAGGCCAGTATGAAGTATATCCATCAGCCTAGAGACTCTCTAGATTGCATTATATATAAAAGAAAGAGTAAGTAGTGTGCCCAAGTGAATCCAGCCAAGGGCCAAAAGCTATGCTCAGCCCGTGTATCACTGATGACACACGGCCTGGGACACGGGGAGGCCAGCTGCCGCCCTGTCTGTTTCTAGGTACGTCAAGTGTGGCGGCCACCCAGGAGACAGCCTGTGTCCAGGTGCCCCCTTTGCAATTGCCTTCATTTTCACACCCGTGAACATTTTGCCCACCCCGTTTTGCCACTTCCAGTTAATCTCATGCATATTTATGTACCAATTATGCAAATCCCCAGATAAAAATGCATTAAGCACCCATGATTTAGACTGGTTAAGTCTATTACATGGCATAATGAAATTACTGCATGATGTCCAATTTACCTCAACACTTGCTTTAAACTGTCAGTAAGTTATTAAGTCACCACAACACACCAAAATTTAGCTCTAGGAGGCTTTCTTTGTCCAACCCATTCTGATACCCTGAAATCAGAAACTTCAAGCTGAATCCTTATGAAAGGCGGAGAATATTCCAGAATAGGCTTAATGAGGCATAAGGGGGGATAGGGCTTAAAAATGACAACACATTGTCACTGATATAAGTCTTTGAGTAAATTTTTGAAAAACACTGGGTAACTTCGACAACATAGGACATAACAATTTAGGAACTAAAGCTGAGTCTCACCAATGGATCTCATTTCATAGTCAGGTCCTGTTTCCTGAGTATGATGATTCTATAGATTACCAAGTTCAAGTGTAATTTGAATCTTCAATATGGAAATATTAATTGCCAGCATCAGAAATAAGAAGATTAAAGTAGAATCCACAGAAACAATTTCACACACACACACACACACACACACACACACACACACACCTTGAAGTCTAAAAATTAAAGGGTCTGAATGAGACTCAGTTTGCTCTGTAGAGATTTTATGTTTGAAGTTTAGTGGGACCCAAACCCCATAGTTTCATTGTTCATTAGATAATGTGATGGTTAAGGAACAAGCTGTGATGTGAATTAAATGATAAATATAACATACGAGTAGTCTGACCCACTGACATCTATTTTTCCCCTACCACAGCGTGCCATTTTAATGGGCCCACAGTGTGATTTATGCAGTGGTTGGGTCCTGAATCATTTGCATAGGGAACTCCCCTCCAAGTCTAGGAGAGTTGTACTCACCTAAGGTTGTGAGCTCAGATCCACGGATCTGATGGGAGCATGAAAGTGCACAACACCAGGATAGAAGGTCTGAGGCAGCAATTTCAGAAGCTAGCCAAGTAAACAGATTATAATGCCATCCCCTAAGGCATTCATACCCTACCCTGTCAATAAAGGACACCAATTGCTATTTTCTTTGCAGTGGTAGAAGATAAATGAACTGCTACCTGCCGTTTCCACAGCCCCTTGGATTGAGACAGGCTGCCTGCACCCATCACGACTTTAGCTACATGCTCAGGGAGAGCAAACAGGTCACTGAGGGGATTTCACAGGAGATCAGACAGACAGACAGAAAGACAGCCGAAGGGCTGGAATTAGAACCTCCGGTAACAAACTCTCTCTTGGGTGATGCTTCTAATGAATGACTATCAGCCAACTGGGAGATCAGGAATTCTCCCGAAGGATGGGATGCTTTCATGCTTAAGACTCTAGTTCTAACATTCTCTTAAAACATTGTGGTCATGCTCATTAACTAGCAGGGGAAAATGTTTGACAAAAGAGGCTATTTGTGTTGGAACCACTGAACAGAGCATCAAAGAGATGAGGTAAATCAAAGCCTTACTCTATTGGCTCTAACTATGCCGTATGGTTACATAGCCACTTACCCCCAATTTTTTGGCAATTTCTGAATAAAGAAAGTACTATTTTTAGCATTATTTAGAACTTTTGGCCCACCCATTTAGAGTTCTATGTGGATGCAGCAAATACCAGATAGACTCCCCATCATCCGGGCTTTTCCCGGAAAGCCCCAGCTCCAACCATCTCCTGTGAAACAGCAAACTCCAGCCACGGAGAACAAGTTCCCGGAGCCTCCGGGAGATTGCGAGCAGTTCCCTGGCAGCACCCCTAAATGTTACAGGACCAAGTTCAAGATGTCAGGCGAGTCCCGTGCTCTGGGCTCTTTTCTGCAGGTCTGGGAGCTCTCCGAGAACACACTGGCTTCCAGAATGCATTAACCTACTTTCCACAGAGGATTCCCTGACCTTCTTGCTCTGAAGAAGAGGAGGAGGAAAGAGGGTGTTTCCAGCAGGAGCTGGGCACGCTCTGCTTTCAACGGGTTACTCCTCCTGCTGCACAGCAATGCAGCCAGAGAAATTGGTACTTCCTGCGCCGAACAGCTCCCGGGCTTGCCCAGCCTCCAAGAAGAGTGATTGGAAATCCTGCTAAAATATGGCTGTCTAATCAAGCGAGAGGGGGAACTCATTTACTAGGATTCCCATTGTCCACACTGACAGATGGTTCTCTCCCCCTGCTTTCCCCTTCCCACAGATCGCGCTGCCTCTGAGACTAGCCTATTCTTTCAGAAATCCAGTTGCAGTCGCCAGCCTAGTTCTGAAACAAGACAAAAGCTCAGTGAGCCTCCCATTCACAGAGGCTGCCTCTTTTTTTTTTTTTTTTTTTTTTTTTTAACATCCAAGCAGAATCAAAAGAAATCGAGATTCACTCTCCTTACCTTGGTCCTCATCGGAGACAGGAGCCCTTCCATTTTGGCGGAATCCTCATGCCAGTTGCTCTCCTCTCCAAGTTACTCTCTGTGTGTGCTGTCCTTAAGCATCCCACACGAACAGAGCCATGTGGGGAGTCCCGGTCTCTCCCCTCTCCCGGGCGGCGCCTCTCTGCACCGTCACCCTGTCTAACTTGAATCTCCAGTGCCTGGAATGCGCCGTTCCTGGAGCAGCCCGCTCCCTTCCTCACCCTCTTCCCTCTCTTGCTTCTCTCTCTCCCGAGCTCTCTCCTCCCTCCCTTTCCTCCCTCTCTTTCCATAATCTGCCTAGAGCTCTCTGTGTACCGTGCTCACTTGACAAATGATCCCTGTCTTAGGTACCGCATTTGAGCCAAGAAAAGTGATCTGAACCAAAGCACAGGGGCGGCTCACCCAGGAAAGGAGGCGAGGGGGGCTGAGCTTTGCCGGGGCATCCTCAGCTCCCAAGGCTCAGCTGTGCAGCTGCTCTCTCTAGAGCTGACAGTTGAAGGCACTGCTTTAGCTCTCCATTCATTCCTCTTCTAAGAAACAGGACCCTGAGAGCAGGAGAGCTGGGTACCACCATTACTCAGCTGTTTTTCTGAAAACTCAAAAAGAAATCCCACCTCTCAGATATTTCTAAATACTCATGTGTTTAGCTCAGTTGTTGACATAGCATCTGGACAGTTAACTGGATTTTTTCCCCGTCTGACCAGATGTTTAAGAGCATATAAGCAAAGCCTCTTCTTAGGAAAAGTTTCAAAACTGACTTATAGACGCAGTTCCTAAGAGCTGAGCATAAAATAATAAGCATGTGTGCTGTCCAGGACTCCAGATAAGCCAGGACTGACTCTTTCATTCAGCATTGCCAGTCACTTGTAAAAAGTAGACAGTGAGAGAATACTGCAAAGACTTGGGTCAGGGCATAATGGAGTTGAAAAGAGATTTTTTTTTTTCTGGAAATTTCTTATGTTTGAGGAATTCTCTATGTGGAAATGATTCAACATCTCTCCTTCAGCTGATGACTCCTTAGTTGTACCTAAGAACATCTATACCATTACAGAGGATTCCACATTATATATGTGACACACACACATGGCATATGCGAACTCACCAATGATATTTAAGGCTGACATCCTGTGTCCCTGGTTTCTTGGATGGCACTTGTCCCTCTATCTGCTACGACTCCCAAGACATCTTGAAGGTGGGGTCATCTACACTGGTTCTTCTGATGGTGTCATAGGATGGCCCATTACTCAAGTTCTTAATCCTTGATTAACTCAAGTTTTCTCTAGTCCATTCATCTGCATCTAAAGAACTTTAGGTTCTACGCCAACTATATCATGATGATTCATTTCCTTGGCTAGTCTCTAGTTCTCTATCCTAACCTTTTCTCGTACACCTTAGGTGTGTGTTTGCAACCTCATTCGCGCTTAACCAGGTGCTTACCTCCTTTGACCAGAGTCTTAACATCCTGAAAAATCCTCAATGGCTCCAACATATTGAATGCAATACTCTGTCCTTACATAAAAGATCTTTGCCATTTCTGGGGGCCTCTGGACCTCATTATCTCTTGTTATTGGCTTAACCATGACGTTTTCTTACGCAGTATCCTTGTGTTTGGGGCCCCTTAATCTTTTGTTTTATTCATTCAATCATTCAATAAGGAGATATAATGTACCATGAGGCACTATGTACCTACTACTACTACTATGTGCCACAAGGTTTTAGTTTCAGGTTACAGACTGGAGAGTAAGGTAGAGAAAGCCCTTATCCCCTTGCCCTTATATTCTGCTTGCTACAAAACTCAACCAACTTACCCAGACCTTTCATCTGTCATCTCATTTTTTACTTCGACCTCTATCCATGTTATTGTGTTCTCTATAGGATTTCAAACCCTACCAGGAGACTGTCCCTTCCACTGTAGCTTTGCTTTCTTTTGCCCCTCTTCTTAACTGGGTACCCATTACTAACTTTCTGTGAGGGGACTAAAAACTAATTTATTCACAAGAATTACATTCCTTCACCGCCATCTTCAATTTTATTTCCTCTCCTCTTCCTCAGCCCTCCCTCTATCTTCTGAAAAGCTTTATTTGGGGGTTGGGGGAGGAAATCACTCTTGTAGTTTCAAGGTATCATTCCTCCTCTGCCTTACTTACTAGCTCCAGACACTGAGACGGGCTTGCTACCCTGGCTGTTGTAGAGACTTTACTCATCCCACATGCCATGTTCAGTTTTCATCCTGTTTGATTGTTCCTGATTTGAACAAGGTATATGTATTATTTGCTTTTTACTTTTAGCAACTCTTTCCTGAGCCATTCTGTTCTGGTCTTTGTCCCTTCCCAATCCCAGAGGCCCTCTCACCAGAATTACCCATCAGAATCACTCCTCTAGAGCTTTCTCCTTGAACTTTTTTGTCCTTGGCACAACAGATCACCCCCTGCCTCTTGTCAGTCTGACCCTAAACTTTAGTTATAGTGGTAGAATAGACTGGGATGGTGTCAAGGTTAAAAAAAATCAGATTAGTTGCATGTTTAAGACCGGTTGGTTTCTGACAAACTCCAAACATAGTTTCTAGAACCAAAACTACCTTCCAGAGCTAAAGGAAGGGCCTTTAGCAAGGAATTGCAAATATCCTAGATCTTCACACCACATAAGGAAGGTGTAGCTTTTCTTGCTGTTTAGAGTCCAGTCCCCCAGGCCCTGGAGTCTGGAGTTGTTCACCATGTTTGTATGGTGTTTGTGAGGTCCCTGACCAAACCAAACCCCTGGGAGTCAACAGGACTCAGAACCATATTAGGATCTTGAAATGATGCTGATGGTGATGATCAAGATGAAGGTAGCAACAGTTAAACACTTACCTTGTGCTAGGTACTGCACTAAGAGATTTTCCTGGATTAGCTCCTCCCATGAAGGAGGTACCATTCTTAAACCTATTTTGCAGAAGCTTTAGTTAATTTGCACACAATGGACCTACATTTAGCTCTGGGGCCACAACTATCCCTTTTCATCTCCTCCACCAACATACAAAGACTTAAATGCATACTTAATGAGCTGTTCTTTATTAGTTAGGGGCTTCAAATTAAGCATTTGAAAGTGTATTATTTTAGGCCATTATGTTACCTTTCTGTATCTCCTTCACTTATTTGTTCACAGAACCATATTCATTGGCTATCTATCCCGGCAAGGTGCCAAGTAAAACTCATAAAGCACAAGTCTTGTATTTCTTGTATTTCTTAAAGGTAAACAGTTATTTGTAAAATGGAATGTGCCAATTTATTATTAGCATTTCCAAGTCCTTTAACTACTGACTACTCTGTCTCACATGTAAAGTAGTTAGATTTATTTAGCAATGGCAGGGGGCAGGAGAGGTGGTAGTGGCAGGAGGGTTTAGGAAATACCCTAATCTAGGCAACAGATGTACTATGTCATTGAACAAAATCATCGGATCCTTAGGTATCCTAACACTGTTGAGAATGATCAGTGTTGCCAAAATGGTCAGAAGTGGGAACCCCCATTCACAGTTCTCCATCCCAAATTTCTTTATTTTGGGGCACTCTCTGCTTGCAACTTCATGTTGTTCCTTCACCTTCAAAAAGGGCAGAATATACAATCTGGGATTAACTCAGCCTCCGAAGAAAAAGTCAATGAACATCAAATATATAGAAAATGGTAAAATATCAATTAAGTCTGCACCACAGGGAAAGGGAGTCTTAGCTGCAATCTAACTCAGCAAATTTTCACTGGGAGGTGGGGGCTTCTGACCTGCAGAGCGAATGTCCCTGTGCCAAGCAACCTCTCTTAGCAAATTCCCTTCATTTGAGTCATTCTACTTCCCCATTTTGGTGTTAAAAAAAGAAGAGGAGGAATGAATAAATGAATGGATGGAATATGAATGGATGGATGACCTTCATAATAAACCTCTCTAGACCAGGGGCACTTGGAAATGTCACAAAGGCCATTAGATGGGGCATGGTCAGAGGCTCAGATTTCCCATCTCTCCTGCATGAAAACACTGACCCTTTCTTCCCCACATCTTCACCATCTTCAAGGTTAATTTCTCTAGGCCCCCTGTAGCCTCTGGGGACCACAGCCAGTTGCACAATTAAGGTTCATTATCCAAGGATTGGGTTGCCCTGCTTCATAAGTGGTTTTCGATTCATTAAGGTAAGAGGATTGTGACCTGACAACCACTTAGGTCTTTTCCTCTGTGACTCATCACTCTTTAGTTCCTATTGGGAAACATCTTAAGACTTAGGCTTTGGGGTGATAAAGGATAGAAAAGACCTTATTCCTGGCTTGGTGCCCAGGTATCTTGGGCAACACTAAGGGAGTTACTTAGCTGAGGCTATAAATTTCCTCCCACTTTCAATCGCCCCTGCCTCTGCCCCTCACCTTGAGCCACATGTATTTGTTTTGCTTCATAATATAACTGCCAAAACATATCGCAGAGAAAATTTTCACGTACTACATGCTAAACTAAAGTGCTCAATGAAAGTTGTGATTTAATTTCCAAATGCTTGAATTTATGGTTATACCTGTGTAAGTATAAGCATTCTACAAATTACTGTAAACCAGAAATTTTACAGTGACAGGCATTCTTGAAAGGGCTCTCACATGTGTTCTCTTTTTAAAAACTCACAATAATTCTGATAGGTGTGGCAGGTATTAATTTCCATTTTGAGTAGGGAGATAAATAGCAGGAAAGAAACATTTGCTGAGCACCAACTTTGTTCCAGCCTTGCCCTTTAAAGTGCCATCTCATTTCATTTTCAAAGGTATGCTATTCTATGTCATTATAATAATATTATTATTCCCATTTGACAGATGCAAGAACTGGGATTTAGAGAATTAGCGTTGTGGTAGATCGCATCACGTAGCCTCAGTTATTCATGCATTTTGTCATCCATCCCACTTGCCATTCAGACTTGGTCATGCTCTCTCACTTTTCTCTGGGTATGGCTATGTGACTTCTCTTCACCGATGGAATGGATGTTAACAAATGTGGTACAAACAGAAGCTTAAAAATGTCCCTGGGTAGGACATAGCCAGGCTAGCTTGCTGATCCCTGGAGGAGGATGCCAACCTATAGACTTGAGAGCAAGCTCAACCAACATCAGCTGAGCCCAGGATAGATGAGTAAAACTCTGCAACCTTGTGAACACCCAACATCTACCACTGTGTGGCACCCGGTGGTAGGTTTGTTACGCATCTAACGGATATCATAACTACTCCAAGACCAGAGTTCCTAAATAGTCACACAGGAACCAGAACCCTACCTGGGAAGACTTAGAACAAATATGTCAAACTTTCCTACTCTACTGCAGCTCTGAGAGCAAGTCATGCAGAGGGATGGAAATACTTAATGGTTATTCAAGTATTTCCCAGAGCTCTACATCAGAATCTGAGCTTCTAGACATACAGACTGACACTTTCATGTTACGAAACACCAAGTGTAAGACCTACGGCATTTCATTCCCTGTGTTTCTTCTTCCCTTATTTTTGTTCGAAAATGGCGGAAGACTAGGGGAAAGAGTGGTGTTAGGTTCTATGTCTTGGTTGATCAGTCATCTTGTCTTTATAATCTTTCAGATTCTCTGTCCCATTTTCTAAAGAACAGTGATTGCCTAAAGTTATCAGCAATCAGTACAGCAGTTAATTGGATTCTAGCCCTGGGAGACTTCCTTAACAGCTCCTGCCTTTCTGAAAAAGTGCTGTACAGTGGGAAGAATAAAGCTGCCTTTTTTATTTTGCATTATTGTGCACGCTTGAGCTGGAAAAGGGTCTCTACCTACCCCTGTGTTTTATGAAGAAGTATGAAGAACAGAGTGACATTACTTTACAAAGTGTTTGAAAAGAGGCATTTCCATTCCTTTCTTTCCTTTAAGGTTTCTGATTTAAGCGCATTTGTGAAGAGGGAGGCAGCCAACAGCTGCCCTGGCCTCAGATCATTACTCCAGTGTTTGCTTAGGAGACCTCCGGGAGCAGAGATAAGGACAAAGCTGAGAAGAGCATCCAGGTGGAAACGCTGAAGAAGCTGCTGGCACTTTCCTTCCTTCCAATCCCTGCAGAGTGGGAATCACTCGGATGCTCCTCTAATCCTTTCCGCCCTCCTCCCCTCAAAGAGGGCCTTCAGTTAGCATTTTATAAGGCCTCCTGTTTCTGTTGGGCTACTTACTTCAAAGCTCCAAATAAGGCAGCAAGGTGCTAAAGGGTGTCAGGAAGGGGGTACATTTTTTCCTGAGATCTTCCTCAAAATGTTCAGGATGGTCAGGCCTCAGACAAGTCCCTTTCAAAAACTGGCTTGCAATTGTTTATCAAAACCTGGATGTGGATGGGACAAGAATGACAGTGATCAAAAGAGACGGGAATCCAAGCGGTTTCTGCTTCTGAGACTCGTTGGAACCCTCAAGCTGTGTAAAGAGAACAAGAACTTTTCTCTAATGGGCTGATCCTGCAATCTGGGGGAGTGACTGTAGCCATCTTGTATAACTCCACCTTATATCCTCAAAGCACATTATTAACCATGGAGCTGCTCTAGGCTTAGCACCGGGATGCTGTGGGGCTCTTTCAAACCACACATATGTATAAAGAAATGTCTCAGTCCACTCAGGCTGCTATAACAGAAACAGCATAGACTGGGTGGCTTTTAAACAACAGACATTTATTTCTTACAGTTCCAGAAGCCAGGAAGTCCAAGATCAAGGCGCCAACAGACTCAGTGTCTGGTGAAGACCTGCTTCCAGGTCCATACAAAGCCTCCTTCTCCCAGTCTCCTTTTTTTTTTTTTTTTTTTTAAGGCCACTAATCCCATCATGAAGTCTCCACCCTCATGACCTAATCGCCTCCCAAAGACCGACCTCCTGATACCATCACACTGAGGATCACATTTCAATATACGAATTTAGGGGGACACGAGCATTCAGTCTATAGATACAATCTACTGGATGTCAGGCCCAGCCAGAGGCTCTGCCCTGAGGTTACCAAGGTAATGGATGTGGATGACAGCGCTTGAAAAACTCCAAGGACTGGAGATGAAAATGCCTTAAACAATTTGGGGAGGGAGAACCAGCACAGAGGGTTGGACCACAAAGGGGAACCAGAGGTGGAAGGAAGTACAATTCACCTGGCCTTCTGGGTTAAGACTTCCTAGAAGGGGCTACTCTTGTGGCTCCCAGGCTGCATAGAGAAGATCACTATGCTGGGGCCATTAAGATGGAGGGATGGACGTAGAGAAGTGTGGGATTGAAGAGTGTATTTCAGGCAGAGAGAGAAACACATGCAAAGGAAATCTAGAGGCAGAAAGTAACACGATGTTTGAAGGCACAGGTAAGAACTCTGAGGTGTGCAGAGTACTGATAATCATGTTGTATGATCTCAGATGTTATTTTTCTTAATTTAAAACTTTATACCTTTCCTCCTTTGGAAAAAATCTACACAACATGTACAAATAATAGGCATAATTCCCTTTATACTGTCAATGTTGTTATGAAAAGTTGCATATTAATTTATTAAAATTCTGCGGGAAATTCTTTTATAATAGGAAGGCTCATTCTTTTAACTCATTTAATATTACAAGTTGAACTGTGCCTACCTGAGCAGTACTTGCTTGTCTCTTTAATTAACAGTAGTGGGATTACTTAATAGTGGAATTATGTTGAGAATGTGACCTTTCAAACAATAAATGTGCCTCAATGTGCATTATTTTCATAGCTCTGAGGGGTTTTTCAGATCAATTCTGCATCTTAAATTTCATTGGCCAGTTTTGACCTGAGGCACAGAGGAAAATAATTGCTCGACTCAATTTCTTACTGTGTCAAAATCATGAAGTTAATGATAGATATTGTGGGGCCTCTTTTATCCAAAACCCTGAAAGCACGCCGTTTTGCAAACGATATCTTAACCTTGATATCCACGTATTTGCGTTAGAAGCGAAACTATGTTTTTTCACAAATGGAAAAAGAGGCACCAGTGCCTGAGGTCATAAAGTCATTGGCATTTGGATCAATCAGACGTGAGGAATAGCTCTGCCTCAATTCTAATAAAACATGATTTTTCTGATTCAGAACTTCTACCTGCACCTGAGAAACCAAATTCTGAACGTGAGCAGTATTGACTTTAAACATAACGGCAATTAATCACGAGAACCGAGAGAAACGATGAGGTCTGAAACACAGCTGCGGGGAAAAAAGATTTTACTTGAAAACTCTGCTATGGTTTCCAAGCATGGTCACGGAATGATCACCCAGCCATGGTCAAGGGAAAGGAAATGGAATAGATTGTCAAAACTCTTGTACCTAAACCCGTTTTCTCTCTCTAGCTTACAGAATGATCTCGATTATCTTCCTGGCTTCTCAAAGCCAACTTTCTAGTCTATTAAATGTAAAATGGGAAAATCACTAGTTCTCACATGTTCCAAAACCTTCCTGAAAAACATGGTATTTTCTTTCCGATTTAAGTGCATTCATTTGCTCAACAAAGATTCAAGTTTGCGGTGCAAGGCACCGTGCCCATCTCCCGAGGGGCACTCTGAATGTTCACGGAAGCATGCGCACAGGCTGGGCAAGACACAACTTCTGTTTCACCTCTCAGTGAAATAAATACCTCCTGAAGCTTCTTTCCAAAGAAACTCAGATGTATGGCACACAGGCTATGTGTCGGAATTGAGAGGAGAGAAGCTCGGGAAATAAAACCACATTTTTTTAAGGGAAATTCTGGCTTTCCTTACTCTAGCCTCATGCACGGATGTAACTCTGCGGGCACAGTGGAGCATAAACAAACATGACCACTGGAGTAGCGTGGGGTGTCTCCCTTTCATGTCTGAATATGTTTACATAGTTATGCAACCAGAGAGCTTGGAATGAAAGAAAACAATGCCCAGGAGAGAGGAATGCTCTGAATCTGGGTCGCTGGACCTTGATTTCGCTTTTTCTTTGTTAAACCAAGCTGGGCCTATTGCACATGTTGACCATCCTTTGCCAGAGTCTGTGTCTGGACAGGTCTCTCCTAGGCAGATACCTCAGTAAGAACATTCCACCCACCTTCTCCTATTATGTGTATTATATGGTATCGCCCAAAACCACTATGGGGTCGAATCTGCACGTCTGCTTCAAGAGACCTAGAAGATGCTACTAGAAGATGCTATTTGCCATAAGGCTCTTGCTTCCTGGGAGACCCTGGAAGAAGGATTTAGAGATGGATTCTTTTCATGTTTTCACCGAGTCCTAGACATCCACATGAGAGAGGTTTGTGACTTAACCTCGACATCTGTAGGGTGTTCTTGAGGAAAGAGGTGTCATCCTAAGCAGGAGGAGAGGTACTAAAGATCAGAACATGGGAACAAAAAGCAAAAAGCCCAAACCCTGGCAAGCCCCACCACTATGTGAAGCCTTCCTGATCCTCTTGAGGACTTAGGGTTACATCCACCAAAACAGAACTAGGTCACTAAAACCTCAAAGACCTATTGAAAGGCTCAGCGTATGCAGAGGGAATGTACCTCATGGGTAAGAAGCTGCAAAGGCAAAAGCGTTATAGGTGAAGGTGATCACAGTAGCCATGTAGCCATGGCATTGATGTTACAGCACACATGTAATGATCTTGTTCAAAGAGGTGGTAGGGTGGTCGTGGAGCCAGAGTCAGGACCTGGGTATGACTGGAACCAGGACTTGGAAGCCATGTGGAGTATCTCCAGTAGGCATGTTAGAGCATGGCATCAGGGAAGGGATTCTACAGCAGTTCTAGAGGGATGTGGTGGTGGCAACAGTAGAGAAGGCTGGTACCAGTCAAAACAACAGGGAGGTGTAATCCAGCCTAGTCTTGGAAGGCGTGGGCCGAGCTGGGCTAGACCCAGCAGAAGCAGAATTGGCCAGGTTCTGTGTGGAGTAGGACAGAATGGGAACAGCAGTGAGGCACAGATAGCCTTGGCAATGGCTCCAAAACAGCAGCGGGCAAAAGTAAAGCCAGAGCGGAGTTACCTGGGTCAATGGCAAGGACAGGAGCATGGTCAGCGCACTCACTGGCTACACAGAATTCATAGTCAATGGAGCAGAGGAGTAGGTAGGAGTGTGTACTGGGCCCACATGATCATGTAAAAGGAACCGAGATGGTCTGAAAATGCTGCTGCTCTTTTATTCAATGTCACCCACGTGTGACCCACAGGAATAGACTGTGAATCTTTTTCCCTCTTAATTATATTCAGAGCCTCCTAAGAGAGGAGAGGGTTACTCAGCCTGAGGCTGTAGCTGTGGGGTTGAGCCCAGAAGTTTTGACCAGAGGATTCAGAAAGGGAACTGTGGCCTTCAACTGGTCAAGGTGACCCTGGATAAAAGTTTTACCCTCAAAGAATAATTTTCAAAGAAGAAACAGCTTATATTCTATTAATACAATGATGCTACCTCTCAAAGGCATGGAAAGCCTGACTCCAAGATATAAAAGCAAAGGATACTGGAACGGACTTCTATGTCAAGGGTTTTATCCACTCATTTCAGAGATGAGTATTGAGTCCCAGGGAGTTCAGTGAATCTCCTTAGATTACATAAGTCCTTAGACAAAACCTGACATTCCTCTTCCTCCAACATACTATTATATGTCCTTTGCAAATAAAGGTATTTTGTTCAGACCAGGCTAACAAATGCTGGTGGAATGACTTGGAAACTCTCCGTAGACATCTGCTTTGACCTGTATCCAACCATTTCTCTGCTCACCCTCAGCGTACAAAGGGAAAATGCCAGCCAGGGGTGGTGGGCAGAAGAGTTGGAGGGGACTTGGGCCCATCACTGGGAAGTGTCAATGAACACTTGCTGAATGACCTATTTGGGGGTTAGCAATAGACAACTTGGTTTTTATGTGAGTGCATAATTTGCTAGGAAAAAAAGAAAGATAAAACAAAGAGAAAAGGGAGCTAAAGCGAAACATATGTCTCATACTCCCTAAGGAACTGGCTGGAAAATTAAAACCAGGTATGATTCTGCTCAGTAAGGAGGCAGAAGGTAGTTTCCGGTGGTGGCCCATCTCTCTACTCCCTGAAGAGGGAGGATGATGTGTGCCATGAGCCTCATGGGCTGTGCGGTCATGGGCTCCCCAGTTGCCCACAAGGAAGGTGAGGGGATGTGTATCCCATAATGCAAGTTCCTCATGTCTAATACCTTCTAGGAAAGATACCCCCACATGCTTGAAGTTCCCTGAAATTTTATACATCCCAATACCTTCTTTATCCCAAATGTGATCCGTCTCCAGACTTTCCAAACACTGTCATCAACAGTAATAATTCTTCCAGCCAACTTTATCCACATCCTTGTCTTCTGCCTCTCCTCCTGTGCCAAGGTCCCACCACCTGATGCCTGGGCTGTGTCAGTGGTCTCTTGGTTGCTTTTACCAGTGTTTCTTTCTTAAACTGTACAATTGGCTACGTAGAATTCCCTACTAAGACATGTACAATGGCTCCCCACTACATGACAGTAAAGTCCAAACTCCTTAATTTGGCTTTCAGAGTTATCTGCCATCCTCTTCCCTATTTACCTCCCCTCCTGTCAAACGCATTGTTCAATCATTCCACTTGGAAGCCACCATTCCCACCTTCCCACATTGTTTTAAGTGTTTATTTATTTTGAGAGAGAGGGAGAGGGAGAGAGAACAAAGAGAATCCTAAGCAGGCTCTACACTGTCAGCACAGAGCCCAAGGCAGGGCTCAATCTTACAAACCATGAGATCATGACCTGGGCCTAAATCAAGAGTCTGACATTTAATGGACTGAGCCACCCAGGTGCCCCCCACCTTCCCACTTTTACTCCCTTATCAAGAATCTCCCCTTGGGCGCCTGGGTGGCTCAGTCAGTTGAGTGTCCAGCTTTGGCTCAGGTCATGATCTCACAGTTCGTGGGTTCAAGCCCTGCATCGGGCTCTGTGCTGACAGCTAGCTCAGAGCCTGGAGGCTGTCTTCGGATTCTGTATCTCCCTCTCTCTCTGACCCTCCCCTGCTCACGCTGTCTCTCTCTGTCTCTCAAAAATAAATAAAAAACTTAAAAAAAATTAAAAAAAAGAATCTCCCCTTTAATCAATGATATCAGGCAGACAAAGGGCCCAATGCCTACAACTTTATAAGTTCTCCATTAATATTAAATGCTCCTTTCAAAGTCCACATCCACTCTTCCTACAAGAAGCTTGTCTGTTGCAAACCAGTCCACTCCTCTGTAATGCCCATTGGACATCTACTTTAGGTTACCTTTTATTATCTTGTAACCTTCAACTCATTGTAACCCTCAAGCACAGGCTATGAGAGCTCTGCGTTTCCATCACTATGTATAGCATCCCGCCCCGTAGATAGTAAGAGCTTAATCCCTCACATTGATGATACCGTGGCATTGCCAGAATGTGGTCCTTAGCTCCAAACACATTTACATCACTGGCTCACCTTTTAACCACCACACAGCAAAATTCCAGAAATGCAAGAATTTTAGATGAAGAAAGATTTAAGAGGAGGAAGGTAAACAAGTATTTATTGGCTACCTTCTTATACAAGATACCATTTTTTTTTGTTCTTTTATGAATGTCCTCCCATATAAAGAAAAAATAACATGAAAGAATGAATTGATTCTTCCAGGATAACAAATGTTGCTGTCATCACTTAGGCCTAGAACCCATAAACTTCTGACGCTCACAGAAAAACAGCCAATGTCAAGATTAGTTTAGACGGATTTTAACATGATTCTCAGGACTGAGAACGATGGTGAAAATGTTGGGAACTTAAGTCTGCCTCAGTAAGAAAACACTTATAAGTTTAATTAGAGCTCTGGGGAGATTTCTATCTGTCTTACTTATGCTTGCAAGCTTCATGGTGTTCTCTCTGACTCTAAGTGAAGCCACGTAGCACCTTGATAGTTCTCATAAATAAACCCGGGGCAGCTGGGATTCTCTTGCCATAACAACACCTTCCAAACATGTTTGAAAAAACTTGTCTACATTTTTAAAAATTTTTAGGGGGGAGAGGCAGAGAATGAGAGTGAGAGAGCGAGAGACAGAGCGAGAGCGAGCGAGCAAGAGAATATCCCTAGGAGACTCCATGCTCAGCTGGAGCCCTGTGAGGGGTTCAATCCCACAGCTCTGGGATCATGACCTGAGCCAAAATCAAGAGTCAGACATTCAATCAACTGATCCACTCAAGCGCCCCAAAACTTGTCTAAATGTTTTATAGATATGACCCTTTGAGTAAGGAAAGGGTCATCACTTTGGTCATCACTCCCCTTTCAAAGATGATAAAAATGAGGTACAGATCATTACAGTGACAGTCTTTCATGACACGCTAGTATGACCTGGCTCTCATGGGCTAGGCTGCTGCTCACCCTAGGGTGAAAATGGTACACTTTTTGTGGCTAATAACCACCACTAGTATATTGGTGGCAACTTCTAAGACAAGTGGGCATCACAAGTAGGAGAAGGGAATATTATCCAGATGGATATGCAATTCCTGAAACAAAGGTGACACTCAGTAGAAGGGCCAACTGGCAGAAAAAAGATGATCACAAGATGGCTCTTGTTTGTAAGGCTCAGAACCAATGGAATATAAGTCCTTCATGGTGGCCCCTGGTCTCTGTGTCACTAATTAGGAAATACAACCAACTGCTTCTCTATGCTTCCTATGCAGCAGTACATCAGGCATCATGTGACTACACAGAACAAAAAGTAGCATCAGGCTGTTGCTATGGAAACCTAAGAACCATCTGAATTGCTACGGCATCATAAAAGCAAAATTCCAATCATCAGTCTTTAACTATAGGGCTGTTGAAATCTACCTCATATTTTTAGAATGTGTGACATTTAACACCCTGATGAATATTTCCAGCTTCAGAATACATTCCCTGCTTTCATATTTAGATGGAATTTTTCAGTTCAACTGATGGGATTTTTTTTTTCTTCTAGTAAACGCGCCGTCTCCTTATGAGAGAGTGCAGCTCTTTATACACTTATTTCCTAGATGTCGCTTCATTCGTGTTTCTTATTTTCTCTTGATTCTATAATTAAAATCATATTCTCACTGGCTGCCTATCTCTGCTTCCGCCAGACTCTCCCTAGTTGTATGTTTCATATCCCTAGTGGAAACGTCATCCAGGTCTTAATCCCCACTGGTGTTAACTGATCACACTTGAAGCCTTAGCTGCTAATAATGAACAGTTCTGAGCCCCAGCCAGAGGGGTATATCTGTTTCCCTGGTGATTCTTTATCTCTCAGGTTACCATCCCCTTATCATTCAAGGTGATCCCCATTTACTGACTTTCCCAGGCTTTGTATAAAATCTGTTTCCAGATCTGGAATAATAGGTATGTCATTTCCACTTTCCCCTAGGAGAATTGCTAACGGGATTTTGTTTAACTCCGTATACTCCACATTTTGGTTATAAGTGTCTACATGCACACACATGCTCACTAATATATTGTTTATCTTGTTTAAAAGATGTCAAAAGAGCTTCATCGGTTGTTAAAGACAACTCTTCTCACCCAGTTAGGTTAGAAGAAAGAAAAAGGGAAATTTGGAATATAGAGTCGGGAAATACAAATTCTACTCAAGGAAAGCTGTTAAGTTTGTACACTGTTGTGTGATAAGTGTCCTCCATATCTTTTTTGTTCATCCAGCACCAGCCCCTTCATACTTTCTGGTTTCTGTAAGAGCCTTCTCCTTTGAACCCCTTTCTGTAAGAGAGTTTCAGGCTCTCTTAGACTTATTTATTTTCTTCCCTTCTTTAAACCTCTCCAAAGAAGTGCCTTCTTGTTCTCTCCACAGTATTAGATGATACGCTCCAGCACGTTGGTGAGCCTGGTACTACCAAGGTGTGACTTTCCTCTGTGAATTTCCAGGAACTGATGTCTCTGCCATTGCATTACTGAATTTAAAAGCATAGGGAATTCCTGGAAGGAGTGTTTGAGCGTTTTTGAATCAATATTTCTTCCGGGGTCACCAGAATCTTCCAGAGGATGATTTATTTATTCACTACTACACATATAATCTGCCCCCCACCCCCAATATGCTGCACCTGCACTGGTGAGGGCTGTGTCCATAGCAATGTGAGGTAAACATATTTGCACAGAGAGCAATGCCACAAAAAGAGATAACGAGTACCAGCCTGACCTGCTGATTCCTACTTCAAGGACTGCACTGTGCCCTTGTCAATATACAGGCCAAGTTAAATACTGTGTTCAGAAATTCCACTCTGGGGCAATCATGGCTAATTTTGTTTGGCGTTTGAATAAAATTTCTGGCAATCATGACCTGGTGAAGAACACACTCTTGCTTCAGATGATTTTTAAGCACGTTTCTACTGTCTATAAACCAATGGACTGTACTCTTCCTTGGGTTTTCTTGATAGGTTGGCTCTCATCAATCAAGAATAATGCACCAAGGGATGTGCCTTGCATTGATAACTATGCTGTAGGGCAATGAGAGAGCTTCTGCTGATTCTTTAACTTAGCTGTTCCAGGTCTGCAGAACTTGTACTATCAATCAGACACCAAACTCCCAAGAAACAAAAATGGTACCCTGCCTTGCCATTTAACTTGCATATGTGTCTTATCACATACCAACTGTGCAATAACAACTTAGGGAGTGAATGCACACGAATGCATGCAGAACCAGACTCAGGTGAGTCTTCAAGAAACATACAAATTTGTTGGGTAGGGAAGAAACTAGAAGCCATAATTGATAAAAGATGGCCTATGACACCGGACAAGATGTTGTAGCAGACACCAGAAGTGCTGTAAGAATGCAGAGAGTGGAGACATAAGTTAGAGAGGAGAATGCGTGGGGACCTTATGGCTCCCCGGAGATGTGGTTTGGGATTTTTGAAATAGGCAGAATCAGAGATACAGGGGCAGACACCCAACAGTGAAAGACAGAGTGGATGACCTCAAAGGGCAATCTACGCAGGGCAAAAGTGATAGAAGATAGTTCTTGCTTAGATACCATTGTGTATGGGTACTACTTGTCAGAAATTCTCACTTAGATCTCTGTGCACCTAGTTTGCCTTGTCGGCAATAATTCAACCTGAGGCTTTATAAACGCAAGAGGATTCAGAGGAAAAGACCTGAATACCATGGAATGAATAATAGAAACCTTGTTAATCAATTATCTTAGGTATAGCACATAAGCAGTAAACTAAAAAGTACATGTACATGTATACATACACTGTGTATAGACATATATAGATGACATACTGATGTAGTCATAGTTAGATTGCCATTCGTGGTTGTTTTTATGTTTATTTATTTATTTTCAAGAGAGACAGACAGACAGAGAGAGAGAGAGAGAGAGAGCATGAGCAGGGGAGGGGCAGAGAGACAGGGAGACACAGAATCGGAAGCAGACTCCAGGCCTGAGCTGTCAGCACAGAGCCCAACATGGGCTCGAACTCCCCAACCGTGAGATCATGACCTGAGCCAAAGTCCGACACTTAACCAACTGATCCACCCAGGAGGCCTGCATAGTTTTTTGAACAAACATGTATGCTTAGAAATATTGCTACAAAGTTCTACTGTCAACCCCAGACTGCTCTTACCAAGCCACAGGCACATTTCTCAGTTTGGTGAGACTTAGGGAAAGGTACTGCCCCTTTCCGAGGCCTCTGTTCTTTTCCCTGGTGAGTCTCTGTTGGGGATGTTGAACACGTAGAATATCCGCTCCTGCCCATGCCCCATACTTATCTGAAATTTCCCCCATGTAAAGGTGGATAGGCACACACCGTGGAGATTCCCATTCTTCCTCTATTTCTTAAAGATCACACTTTGACAAACAGAACTTTTATGAGTCAGATTTAGATGACTAGCTATATACGTTGGTAAAGCACAAACGTGTCCAGACCCCGGGGAAGTTTATGCCCTCCATCGTGCACTCTGTAAAATCATCATCTGCTGCTGCCGCCTGCCAATGCCCAGGGAAGGCTCCTGCCCTCTGCTAGCATGCAAAGAGATGTTTGCATGTGTGCATGTGTGCATGTGTGCCTATGTGGTGCATGTGTGTGTGTGAGTGTGTGTTGGGGGTGAGGGGAAATGCTGAAGACCCTGAACTTTCACAGGAAGAAAATTACTTTCAGGATATGGACCTTTACAAACATCCTCTCCCATCCCATTTCACGCACGAGCCCATCCTCCTGCTCAGCCCTCAACCTCTACCCTTGCCAAGTGCCCCAACCTCACAGTTTGCTGTTACACTGCTCCAGGATCACTTAGGTGGGTGCATCATGGTGCATCTTGGCATTCGGATTTTCTTCTTTTTATTGAGGTAAAATTCACATCACATAAAATTAACCATTTTAAAGGGAACAATTCAGGGGCATTTAGTATATTCATAATGCTGTGTGGCCACCACTGTCCTCTATTTCCAAAACTGTCATCACCTTAAAAGAAAATGGTGCAACTCAATAACAAAACTCGATTAAAAAGTGGGCAGAGGATCGAGGTAGACATTTTTTCACAAGGAAGACATACAAATGGCCAACACATATGTGAAAAGGTGCTCAACATCACTGATCATCACAAACATGCAAATCAAAACCAAAATGAGATATCACCTCCTACCTACCAGAATGGCTGTTATCAAAAAGACAAGAAATAACAAGGCAAGAATTGGAAAGAAGAGAAGCCCTGTGCACTGGTGGGAATGTAAATGAGGGCCACTAACTATGGAAAACAGCATGGAGGTTCCTCAACAAATTAAAAACAGAACCACCATGTGCTCCAGCCATTCCACTTACGGATATTTATCCAAGGAAAAGGAAAACTCTAACTTGAAAAGATACCTGCCCTCCCATAGTCACTGCAGCATCATTTATATATAATAGCCAAGACACCATGGAAACAACCTAAGTGCCCATCGTTGGATGAATGGGTGCAGAAAATACGGTATCTTGCTGTCTGCTACAACACAGATGGACCTAGAGGTCATTACGCCAAGTGAAATAAGTCAGACAGAGAAAAACAAATAACTTATGATCTTACTTATATGTGGAATCTAAACAAACAAAATAACAAACAAACAAAACCAAACTCACAGATACGGAGAACAGATTGGTAGTTGCTAGAGTTGGGGGGAAAGGGTGAGAGGTAAGTGAAATGGATGAAAAGGGTCAAAAGGCACTAACTTCCAGCTATAAAATAAATTAAGTCATGAGGATGTCATGTACAGTGTGGTGACTATGGTTAATAAGACTGCATGATCTATTTGAAAGTGACTAAGAGAGTAGCTCTTCAAAGTTCTCATCCCAAGAAAAAAAAGTTGCAACTCCATGTGATGGATGTTAACTAAACTGATTGTGATCAATTCACAATACATAAAAATATTGAATCATTATGTCATACGCCTGAAACTAATATAATGTTATATGTCAATTATATCTCAATTAAAAACAAGAAGTCCTGTATTAAATTAGAGTCATGAGAAAACACAGACTAACACTTGTGACCTCATCAGTGCTTATTAGTTTCTTTTCCTTTAAGCCTAGACATAAAGAAAAAGGGGATTCCTAACCATTAAAATAAAAAAAGGAAATTCTGTACCCATTAAGCTGTGGCCCTTATTCCTCCAGCTCCTGGAAAACACCAACCTATGACTGTCTCTCAAGATTCACTCATTCTGGCATTTCATATAAACGGGACCATATAATATGTGACCCTTTTTCATCGAGCTTCTTTGTCATAACAAACAGTTTTTAAAGCAATCTTTACTTTTTTAAGTTTATTTATTTTGAGAGAGAGCGAGCACGTGCATGAATAGGGGAGGAGCAGAGAGAGAGACCAAGTAGGCTCTGCGCTGCCAGTCCAGAGCTCAACACAGGGCTCCGTCTCAAAAACTGTGAGATCACGACCTGAGCTGAAATCAAGAGCCGGAAGCTTAACCGACTGAGCCACCCAGGTGCCCCGAAAAATGCTTTTGATGTTCATCCACCTTGCAACATGCACCAGTACTTTATACCTTTTTATGAATGGTATCTATGACATATAAATAGCATAATTCGTTTATCCAGTCAGCAGTTGACATGTGGGTTGTCTCTGCCTTTTTAGTATTATAAACAGTGCTGCTATAAACATGCATGTATATAAATTTGTTGGAATACCTGTTTTCAGTTTTAGGGGGTATATATCTAAGCGTGGATTGCAGGGTCATAGGGTAATTCTATGCTTAACTTTTTGAGGAACCACTCGATTATTCTCCACCACAACTGCACCAGCGGCCACATTTAAGCTGGAAAATACTGAGAACCCCAGGAAATCTTACATAGATTTCTAAAGCTGCACTCTGACCCATCCTATGCCCTAGCAGGTATCTGGGGGACAGAACCAGCTGTGTGTGCTTCCTGACAAGACAGACAAGTTTCATCTTCTCCGCAAGCACAGGCACCTGTAAGCAGGGGCCATGGCTAGGTAAAAACAGAAATATAAGAGGTCACTGTATGTGTGGCAAAGTCAACCAAAGCTTCAAGAATGACCTTCCCTTTGATGTACAGAAATTACCCTGAGAAAGTCACCCAAAGTAGCATAAATATTTACACTCAAAGAAATTATTATGGAATTATTCCAAAATTTAAATGTACAACCTATAAGAAAGTGTCATTCTATCAAGGTACACGCAATCAACTTTTAAACAACATTTTATCTGAGAAAGTATTCACGATAGACTATCCACTGATGAAACAGTTAACCAGAACTATGTAACGTGATGTCAAGTTATAAAAATTATGTTATAGACTTCTACATAAACACCCCACATGCGTGTGTTTGTGTGTGTGTGTGTGTGTGTGTGTGTGTGTTAGAGTGTATGTGTCTGTATCCAAGGAAATATGCCAAAATATTTACAATGGGATCCTCTGTGATTGCGATTGTCATTTTCATATTTATCTCCATTTTCCAACTTTCTTATCATGAAATTCTATGACAAAAACAAACTAGTAACAAAGCATGGGGATGATGCCCTAATATCCACTTGTTTCTTCAGTAATTCATCCATCTATACCCTTCTTCATTCATTCATCAACCACATACTGAGCTCTTTTTCTCCTCACAGAGTTGGGCTGGGTGATGTGGGAGGGATGGTGGGAAAAAAAAAAACAAGGACGGTTCTTACTTTTAGGAAATTTTAATTTCTTTAAAAAAATTTTTTTGAGAGCACACAGGTGCACAAGCTGGGGAGGGGCAGAGAGAGAGGGAGACAGAGACTCTCAAGCAGGCTCCACGCTGTCAGCACAGAACCCAACATGGGGCTCGATCTCCTGGCCATGAGATCATGACCTGAGCCGAAATCAAGAGTCAGACACTTAATCAACTGAGACACCCAGGTGCCCCCACCATATCTGGTTTTGAAGAGGAATGCCCCTACTCTAGATTGCTCAAAGCATTAAACAACCATCTCTCTGCTCAGTTTTATTTTTCCTTCATTCCCTAAGAGTGAAATAGCAATTCTTAGTCTCAGGGAAGGTTTAAATAGAACAATGAGAATTATTATTAGTAGTATCTGTTATTTATTTCTTCCAAACATCAAAAATAATCTGCCGTATTCCCTTGACATCCTTCTTTATGTAGGCTAGATGTCCTAATTTTTATTTTTGCCCGAGTGGAAAAACCCAGAGGGGTTAAGGATATTGCCTATTATAATCCAGTAAATTAGAAATGGAGCAAGAACAGGAAACCGAATCTTCAAAATCTAGCCCAGCATTTCAGTGAGATTTGAAAAGAAAAACATACCTTGGAGAGAAACCTTTCTTCGTGAGATAGTAAATCTTTCTCACAAAAGTAAAACGTCTCCCCTGTGCTTCCTTGCATAAAAAATCAGTTACCATCAGGAAATAGCAGAGGGGCTCAGGGCTGCCGTTACAGATTGAAAACTACCTGTAAAAATTATTTCCCTAAGGTTCCCCATTTATTCGGTTCTCTCCTCAGGTAATAAATAAACTTGCTCAGGTTTGAGCATGGAGTCTGACTCTTCTGGCGGAGCCATCTCCAGGGGTCCACCTATTGCGGGCGGAGTCAAGCTGGGTCCAATCAATTCCTTACACAACTGCCAGGGAGGGAGCACGTCGTATTTTCTGAGGGTGTATCCAATCATCAAAATAACGGTAGCAGCTCCTTGGATTAGGTACGTCCTCCAACATGTGTACAGCCCAGGAGAAGTGGCCCAGAGGAAGGCGGCCATTATCTACACTGTCATAGGGTCTGGAGCCTACGTTGAACACATACAAACCAAGAATCTGAACCAAGTTGTTCCTTTCCACTTTGTAACAACGAAATTTTTCATTCAGCATAATCGGGGAACAGCTGTTTTGCCTCGCTATAAGCTTTGTGTGAAAGACCAGTAGAGGCAGAGATTCAATGAAGACTTTCCCAAGGAAGGCAAGTCAGTCAAAATGGCAGGAACTGCAAACACTTGTTCCGATTCTAATGTTAAAACCCTTCCAACACGCCAGTAAGTGAGCATATGCACACACACACGCATGCGCACGTGTACACACACTCACACACACAGGAGGCACGTGCACAAACCTAAGGGGAATGTGGCAGGGAACTCATTAGTAGAAACCAGGGATAACTAGGGTCAACTGAGACCAGAAATTAACATCAACTCAAACTTGACCTACCCTCCAAGGACTGATCCCAGAGTCTCTCACCAGGCTGGCCTCCAGCCACGGACCCAATAGCCCAAGCTTCAAGAGTTTCAGATAAGTTGTAAAACATTAAAATGTACCTACTTGGGGGCATCTGGGTGGCTCAGTCAGTTAAGCAGCCGACTTTGGCTCAGGTCATGATCTCACAGCTCGCGGGTTCGAGCCCCGCGTCTGGCTCTGTGCTGACAGCTTGGAGCCTAGAGCCTGCTTCGGATTCTGTGTCTCCTTCTCTCTCTGCCCCTTCTCCACTCGCACTCTATCTCTCTCTCTCAAACAATAAACACTAAAAAAAAATGTACCTATTTTGTGCTTTGGGGCACATGACAAACATGAAAGTTTTGAATCAAAAGCTAAAATTCAACTTAAATCAAAATCTGAAGGCTCTATTTTTATAAGAGAACAAAAAGAAATCATGCACAAACCAAAATAATATCTCCTAAATACATCATAGATGTGGAGAGACATTGACCTCAGTGGGATTGGAAGGCATGTGTCACAGTAGACGTGACAATGGACTTGTGCTTATCTTTATTTGGTGTTTGATTAGAAATGCCTTTCTTAACGTAAATTGCTGACCCAGAGAAATCTCTCAATAAGTGTGAACTATTATTGCGATTAGCAATGCTAACTACGGTAACTTGAATTCAAATACGAAGTGGTAGGCAGTTTGCCCCCATCCTCTGTGTCCAGCTCTAGTTCCCTAAATGGGGTGAGCAACATTCTTGTCTAGGGTAGGCATGATGTCCAAGGGATGACAAGACCAGACAGCAAAGGCAGGCAACCCTGTGTAGGATGAGTTGATTTGATCTCAGTAGTTTACCAGCCCAATCTCCATGGCCTGAAACCAACTCATGGGAGGATCCTAGCATTGTTGCTACTGTCATTAAGGTCTCAGCCTGACCCAGAAGGGTCCCCATGGATATTTAAGTCAATTCAGAAAGCTGCCACCAAGTGGCGCCACAACAAGACTGGGTCCAATAGCCCAACTCAGAAGCTCCCTGCTGTCTGGACGCTCACTTGTTCAATCCATTAACTTCACAATCAAGGCACCTCATATTTTATACAATCGACAAATTGGGACCCTATGTACTGTGTTATGGCTATTGTGTTACGATCATTTTTTAAGGGCAAAATGAGACACTATAATAATGGACCAAAAGACAAACCAAAATTATTCAGGGCAAGTCGAATACATAGTCACCCTAGTCATGGTAAGGTTTATATTATTGTTATTATTATTATTATTATTATTTTATACCATTACATTGCTTCCTTTTTATATTTTTATTATTTTGCTGTGAGAGAAGGAGAAGTGATGTTGAGTAGAACAGAGAAAATAGTGGTGCCCCCTCCCCCACACCCCTGCCCGGGCCCATACCTGCCGAGGACCACGGTAGTGCTTTAAACGTATTTGTAATACATGTAAACATGACTGCCTAAAATGCCAACTTCATGCTAATGCCTGGGCATCTATAGCTTACTAACCCTAGAAAATGTTACACAAGCCTTGAAAACAAATAGTCCCAAACCATTTTTTAGCTTATTTTTGAGAGAGAGAGAGAGAGAGAGAGAGAGAGAGAAGAATGAGAATGAACGGGGAAGGGACAGAGAGAGATGGAGACAAAGAATCCAAAATGGGCTCCATGCTGACAGCAGAGAGCCTGACACAGGGCTCGAACTCACGAACTGTGAGATCGTGACCTAAGCTGAAATCAAGAGTCGGATACTCCACCGACTGAACCACAGGCGCCCCTAACCTCACCTTACCAATGACAGTCACCCTGCTTTACACGAGCTCCTCAGACCTTATTCATCTTATAGCGGAAAGCCTGTCTCCTTTTACCCCTCTATTTACCCCGCTCCCTGGCAACCACTTTTCTACTCTGTTTCTCTGAATTTGACTCATTATGTGTTTTTCTTTTTTTAGTTCCACATGCAAATGATACCACACAGTATTTGTTTTTGTCTGGCTTATTTCACTAATTTTCTTATTTCAGACAATTCTCTATTCTTGTAGCCTTGTTTCTTTTCATTTACTCTTATCTCATTCCAATTCTTTAAATGTTAATCTGAAGTTCTCATTCTTTATTATCTTTCGCTGATGTGAAGAAAAGATGCTATTTTTGACAGGAAAAATAGATTGTGTAAACTTCTTCCACTTCTTAGGGGAGAAAACGATCATTTTTATTGGCAGAGCGATGGTGAATGCGGGGGTCAAGATGAGAGCGGGGAACGCGGTGCAGCGTGTTCTAAAAAGAAGAGGCAGCTGTAGAAGGGGTCAGGGAGAAGGACCAGTGGAAGGACGGAGAGATTTCGAGGGGACGGATCCTGGTGGAAAGGGATCACTCAGTGCAGGCCCGTCCGCAGTGTAAATCCCCGCTCAGAACCACAGACCCTTCAATCACATCTGTCCAATTCACCAGGCCACTAATGAACCTCTAGTTTCTCAGTTTCAAATCCACCATTCCAGACCCTTCTTCCTGATGCCTGGGCTAGTGTCCAGTGCAGCCTGACCCTCCACTTCCCTATGAGGCTCTACACACAGGAGCCACCCGAGAAAGCCCGCCAAGGGGGAGGGGTAGAAGGGCTCGTTTCTTCCTGTCTGCCCTGACGCCACAGGGCCCCCTCCTGGAAGGTCTACGTTTCAACTCCATGGGGCTCTGCCTCCAACCTTCTCAGACTCCATGATCCCAGATCCTCTCTTGCCCCGTAACTGTGTCCTACACCAGCTGCCTCTTTGATCTCTCCATTTCCCCTCTTTGCCCTCTGAGTTACCCAGCTAACAATTCTTTATATCCAATTCTCACTAGTAAAATAACTGGCCTGGGTTCTGTCCTCTAAGTGGACCAGGACTGATATATTTATTAATGTATGAAAAGCACATTTTCTTCTGGGGGGAAGGCTTCAGGGTTAGGCGTGGGGAGGAAATCATACAGGCATCTCAGAGGCTGACAGTCTGAGTTATCCTCATAGTGCCCACCCCTCCCATTACCTTTAATTTCCACTCCCTTAAAATGTATTTTTCGGGGCACCTGGGTGGCTCAGTCGGTTAAGCGTCCAACTTCGGCTCATGTCATGATCTCACGGTCCATGAGTTCGAGCCCCGTGTGGGGCTCTGTGCTGACAGCTCAGAGCCTGGAGCCTGCTTCGGATTCTGTGTCTCCCTCCCTCGGCCCCTCCCCTGCTCATGCTCTGTCTCTCTCTGTCTCTGAAAAATGAATAAACCTTAAAAAAATTTTTTAAATTAATTTTTCATAATGTCCAGCACAAAGTGTGGTCTGAGGAGAGAGAAGCTTCTCACCAAAGCGAGGAAGCCGCTGCTTTTCTCTTCAGCTGCTCCTGAAACCATCCTGAGAAACGAGGGGGGCCCTGATCCGGACGCCCCCTCCCCCCCAGAGCTGTGATTCTCTCCACACAGGTGTTGCATGGTATTATTGCAACAGGCTTGCTTCCTGACACCTCACACTAAGCGTTCCGTGCAGGACGACCTACACGGTTTTGAAATCCAGGGGGAGCCACTGAATTTTGGAAAGCAGGTCAGTGGCGTGTGGCAAGGCAGCGGTGGGCAGGAGTGTGCAGCCAGGGACAGGTGGGCTTCCTGTCGGTCCAGGGCCTGACTTTCATCAGGAAGCAGAAGGCAGCAGTACCCCTCAGATACGTGAAGGCGGAGGAAAGTTGCTCTGAGGTGTCTGCATAAAAACAGCTGTCCTCTCCCAAGCACCTGGTTGGTTGTGACTCTATCCTCACTGTGCAGCTTATGACTGGGTATGTCTGACTTTGCAGTGACCACTGGATAATTTTTTTAATGTTTTTTTTTTTATTTTTGAGAGAGAGACAGGGTGAGCAGGGGAGGATCAGAGAGAGAGGGAGACACAGAATCCAAAGACAGATCCCAGGCTCTGAGCTAGCTGTCAGCACAGAGTCCAACGTGGGGCTCAAACCCACGAACTGTGAGATCATGACCTGAGCCGAAGTCAGATCCTTAACCGACTGAGCCACCCAGGCGCCCCTGGATAATTTAGAGCCAAATCTGGGCCTGACACTTCCGTGCCTGCAGAAGGGTGGTGGCGTACTCAATATTTACAAGCCACCTTCCTGGCTTTCCTTTCTCTGTTTTTTAAAATTTTTAAGTTTATTTATTTATTTTGAGAGAGAGAAACAGAGAAAATGAGCAGGGGAGGGGTAGAGAGAGAGGGAAAGAATCCCAAGCAGGCTCCATGCTGAAAGCAGGGCTCACACTCACGAACCGTGAGATGATGACCTGAGCCGAAACCAAGAGTCAGGCGCTTAACTGACTGAGCCACCCAGGTGTCCCATCCCTTGCTTTCCTTTTAACTCCGTTTCTTCCCTCTTTCAAAATTTAAATCTGTACTGTGGCATGTATACATTTTTAAAACAGAACAACCAGGTGTTTGAATATCTGATGTCACGGAAAAGAGGCTGACAATTGACATCAGTATTTTCTCATTTTCTGCCTCAAAATCTGGTAGGGATGGGCTCTACTCAAATGAGCCTGATTATAGTACACAGGTCAGGTTCCTGTAGTTCACGCGGAATGGTTTTGCAATATCACACGCACGACAGGGGACATCCAATAAACATCTGACTCAAGATAATACGAGATTCTGGAAGGAATCTAGATCCTAGAAAGTAAGCAGTGACGGTATAAGTTAAGCAACAATAACAATGCCAAGTGCTCCTTCCGCTCTTCAGTCACATAAAGAACAGATATTAACTCAGCTAATTTCCTTCTATTTCCTCACAGTCTTGATCATTCAGACTGTGAATGGGTGAGTGCTTCCCAAAGACGTCACATGCCTTGTTTGTCAACTTGCCATTTGGCTCTGTTCTGCCATCATTAGAAATCTTTGCAAGTTTTCCTTTTCTTCCGTATTTGCATTTATCGGAGTAGAAGTGGATGGAAAATATCTTGTTGGCAATGGGAAAACTAGTGTTACACTTTAGATAGTCAACTTTCTCATTTAACCAGGTGCCTTTGCTTTGAAAAATTACGGGAAAGAAGAAAGGGCGGCTCCTTGGAAGACATCGCCAAGTCTGTCCCGACATAATGATTCATTAGGACACTGAGGCTTTAGGTGAAGAGTGGAAAGGCTAAATGACCTAACATCAAGGTGAGCTGCCGTAGCCAGGGTTCAACCTTTTTCCCACAACTGTAAACTGAGTCAAACGAGGCCCGCTTCTCCAAGGAACAGGGAAGATAAGCCGCATCTGGGGCCTTTGGGTTCCTTGTGCGGGGCCTTCTTTTTTCTTCATAAAGTTGCATTTTTATATTTGCCTATGTGGGCACATCATAGAAGCTGTCATACTCGATCAGTGCCTGGAGAGAAAGATGAAAGTGTCACGCTCACATCTGTGCGGCTGGGATGAACAGGGAGAAACCGAGAAGATTAAGCAGAGAGCTTTCATGCCCAAGATAACCCAGCTGTGTGAAAAATCAAGTCTATTGAACACGAAAGCACTGAGCCACCAAAATAACCGCCTTAAAACCAGGAAGGAAGGGAACAAACACCCCAGCAAAGCGCAGTGACGCAGACGCGGCTGCACTTCAAACAAATTCACGACCGTCTCTCCATGCCTGTGATGCGCCTCAGCCTCAGTCCCTCTATTTCAGTCCTCAGTCCTGCTCACTGGTTCTCCTTTTTTGAAAAAATGGTAACACCTTACTTCCTTGAGGCTGTATAAATTCAAAGTTTTCTGAATACAAGATGTGGGCCTTCCACAGTGTTAGCCATAAAACTAAAAAGCGTTTTATTGTTCGTAACCTCTTGTGCTACCCAGTGCAGCAGCCAACGGCCACGGGTGACCGTTTATATTAAAAGTAATCAACATGAAATAAAATTAAGGATTCAGTTGCTCAGATGCACCAGACACATTTTAAGTACTCAACAGCCACAGGTGACTAGCAGCTATGGGACTGGCCAGTGTGGAGACAACAGGTGCATCATTGCAGAAAGTTCACCAGGGAATGAAAGTGGGATGGGATTTCCCTTCCAGCGTGCAAATTATTATATTCCTATGAACTTTCTGACCCTCTGAGGATCGGCTTTGCCTGCTTCCTGGCAGAGCTCCTGATATTCCAGCTGATGTGTGTTCAGAGGCCAGGAATTCCTCGGGGCTTAGGTGACTTAGGTCATTTAGAAACCGTATTCAGTCTTGCAGGCTATGAGGCCTCTGTTCCATGTGGGATGCAAAAGGAAAGTTCTCTTCCTCATCTTTAAAGCAGCTTCCCACAGTCACTGTGATGGCTACTTGTGTGTGTCAACCTCAATAGACTTTGGGGTGCCCCGATGACACGTTACTGTGGGATGTGTCCGTGAGGGTGACTGCAAATGAGACTGGCATTTGAATGGGTGAAGTAGTCAGGCAGGTGACCCTCCCCAGTGTGAATGGGCTTCCTCCAATCCATCCAGGGCCTGAAGAGGACAAAAGGTAGAGGAAGGAAGTACTCACCCCTCTGTTCCCTGCCTCCCTGCATGAGCTGGGACATCTCACCTCACCTTCTGCTCCCATCAGGCCTTGGGACTCGGACTGAATCACACGGCTGGCTTTCCTGGGTCTCCAGCTCGCAGATGTGGATCATGGGACTGCTCAGCCTCCTTAGTCATGTGAGCCAATTCCAACCCCTTCCCCGGACATGAGACACAGGCAGACCTCTCACCGGAGAAAGAGCCCACGCTCCAGGCACAAGCACCAGCGAATGCTTAGTGGTTGGAGGGTTCACACTTCTGGTCTTTGAAATGCAACAAAGATAATGCCAAGGATAAATAGGATAAGGGTAATGAGCGAGTATTGAGGGCCATCGAGCCCCCAGCACACTTCCCTGGCAAACAGCCGTGTGTCACATCTGGTCTGGTCTGCATGGCTTGGATCTACTGAGATTATTAACAACACAAATGACTAACCCCAGAACTTGTCAGTCCTTCAGACTCTTATTTCTTGTCACGATTTTTTTTTTTTTTGAGAGAGTGTGTGAGCAGAGGAGGGGCAGAGTGAAGGGGGAGAGAGAGAATCCTAAGCAGCCTCCTTGCTGTCAATGCAGAGCCCGATGCAGGGCTCGAACTCAGTGATCCGTGAGATGATGACCTGAGCTGAAATCAAGAGTCAGACACTTAACCGAATGGGCCACCCAGGTGCCCCTTGCCACGATTTATAGTATAATCTGGAAGGAGTGGGTTCAGAGAGAGAAAAGCTGGCTCTTGGCTGGTTTTCCCAGAGGCCAGTCCTTGTGACAGTGATCAGTCTGCTTCTCCATTTGAGGTACAGCATGTCCAGCTATTGCTAACAGAAGCCCGGCAACTGACTAGTTGTTTGACTCTTCTCAAGGCTAAATATTCAGGATGACCTAACAGACCTGCACATGCACACGTGTGTGTGCGCACACATACATGCACACACACACACACACATACACAAAGTTCTCATAACCTTCTCAACATGAAAGCTCACATTTTTTTCCTTCCCATCCCAGCAACATACTGAAACCAGCCAGCACTTAAATTGGGGGGAAAAAGAATCAAAAGAAGAATCCACCATGTAGGTTTAAAACAAAAAAGACTGCAACTGTTTCCTTCATACCAGAGGCCTGTGTTTTGAATTTTAATATATTTTCCATGACTATATGCTTGGTTGCCCCCCTTTAATCCCTGTTTCTTTTTTCTGTCTCTTATCTGTAAGCCTAAATGTTTCTTATTAAAGAGCTGTTTCAAAACCCAATCTTTATTTTTTTCTTAAAATTCAATGTATTTTATCTTATTATTTTTTAATTTAATAAATTAAAACATTAAATTAATTTAAATTTAATATAATTTATTGTCAAGTTAGCTAACACACAGTGTATACAGTATAGTCTTGGCTTTGTGAGTAGATTCCCGTGGTTCATCACTTACATACAACACCCAGTGCTCATCCTAACATGTGTCCTCCTCAGTACCCATCACCCATTTTTCCCTGCCACCTCTGGCCCGCCACCCACATCAACCTTCAGTTCAAGACCCAATCTTTAAAAGGAGAAGTAAAAGTCTTTTTAAATTGCATAAAACACTGGAGATAAGATCAACAGGCTCATGTTCCACTGATAGGAATCCAAAAGGGTCCAATATTTCTAGGAGGCAATTTCATCCAGACCAATCAATGGCTTTAAAATCACTCACAGCCTTTGACCTACTATATCTGTTTTGGGGGAACTAGAGTCAGTCAGATATCCCACCAAGACTTATGTGCAAGGATGTTCATAAGCTGAAAGCTAGAGAGAGGATCAGAAATGTTCAAGACACACATGGTTAAATGAACCATATATTTACACTCTGGAATATTCTGAAACCATTAAAGATCATGCTTTTTAAGAATACTTAATATCATGAAAGCTGCTCATATTATTATGTTACATAATAGAATATACATTATACCATGTAACATAATAGAATAGAATATATATATTATATAACAATAACATGTGTAATACATAATATAATATAAACCTATATATGAAATGTGAACTCACTGGAGGCCCCAGTCTCCTAACCTGTAAACTACTATTAATTATGGTGCCCTTTCACCTTAGGTTTTCTGTAAGGGTTCAATGAAACAATCCTGTAAATTCTTAGCACAGTGTTTAACACAGGCAGGAGAGCCATGTGTGTTAGCTATTGTCATTATATGTGACAAAACACACATTCTTACACAAACACACACACACACACACACAAGAGCGAGAGTCTAGTTAGCAACACACAAAGTATCAGTAGACAATGAAATTACTAGTCATTTTTATTTCCTTCCTTTCTTATTTCCTTCTTTACATTGTTTGTGTTTCCAGTGTTACAAAATGAGCGTATATTACATCTGTAGTCTGAAGAAGACAGTATGAACCTCACCATGATACAATAAAAAAGCTGTTTAAATATCACAGGCTGTACTGGAGAGGTCACAAGAAAGGGTTCTGGTCATAGCTGGCAAAGGAAGAAAATTTGATCAGGCTGGCCATGCCTCTTGGCTACCTTGTGTCTCTGATCAGGGATATCACCTCCATGATAGAGAATTTCATTAACACGCTCACAGACCCACATACATACCCATTCATGTTCACACTCGTCACTGTCGCTTTACCTACCACGAGGATGCTAGTTAATCCCAACAGCCAAACAGCCTACAGCTGGTTCTGATACATCCCACCAGGGAGATGGAGAAGGGGTGTCTCTGTGATGCTCACCTGCCTCTCCCCCTTCTCCTACCCTGGCCTCTGTTTTCCCAGTGGGCCCATCAGACCTAGAGGCTGGAATGTAGGGGCCAGAACAACCCTGGTCATCCCTGAATCCAGAACATTCCTTTTACAAGTAGGAAACCGAAGCCCAGAGTAGGGCTGACATTCAGCCAGCACATAAAGAGTCTGCCAAATTGGTGTTAAGATACCAAGTCTTCCAACGTGGATGGAAAAGAGCCACTGGCTTGAATGCCCCACCATCTGCTGCAGCACCTCCCCCAGGGGCCCTAGATCCTCCTAAACCAAGGAACTAGGAAGCCTAGGAGAAGACTGCAGGACCCTATGTCAGCACCACAAACAGCAACATCTGTTCTGCTAGCCAGTGTCTGTGCTGGCGGCCCAACCGTCGCCCTCTCTCCCCCATCATGGGGTCAAGGGGTTCTGGGCCATCTGCAGGGAATGGTACTGTGACTGTGGTCAGCTGCCACTTGGGGCCCCAGGCTCTCCCTTTAGAAATGGGGACACCGCCATATGACCTTCCAGCTCCAGGTAAAAATTTAAGATCTTCTTAAATGAAAAAAAAAAAAAAAAGAAGGATGCAAAAACAAATGCCTTAATCTATGAGGCCACATGAACATCTCTTCAGTGAAAAACTGTGAAACATCAGACTAAGGTTGTTTCTCTTTCTCTTCAGAGGAAGCCCACAGAAAGCAAAGCTATTTATTTCCATTGGTCATCCTCCAGTATATGAGAAAAGATTCTAAATTACTCACTTATGCCTTTTGTGTTGATACTTCCATAGTAGGACTTCACTGAATGCAGGATGAAGAACTGGATGGATGAATATAGGAACAAGTGGACTCAATGCCCAGATCCCAGGCTTAAAGGTTGTGTATATGGACGGTGGCGGAGGAGGGGCTACTGGCCAAGTTGTGTACCTTTTACTAAAGTTATTACTTGCTATTTGGGGTAAGAGCACAGGCTGTAAACTCAGATGTTCTGAACTTCGATTCCGCCTTTACTAGTTGTGACTGTGTGATCTGTGTAAGTGACTTACCATTTCTGTGTCTATTTCTTTATGTATAAAATGGAGATAATAATACTACCTACAGCAAAGGATTGTGATAAGGATTAAATGCTCAAAAGAAATCCCAGAGCATAGTAAGGACCTGATAGATTTTCTATGTTTAATATTACTAGTTTATGTTTTCCTGTAACAATGCTCATCTCTGATGCGGTGAAATGTCCTACTCAGAAAAGGCACAGATGAGGACTCTGGCCTCTTTTTATCTGCATTCTTCTGTCCTGTCCCTGTTCCCAGATCTTTGGAAGATCCATGTTAGTGAGAGAGTAAAGGGTCATGGGTACCAACAAGTTGCGTTTCTCCCACCTTCCCCATCTGAGGTCTTCAATATTTAGAACGTTCAATAGTCAATATTTTGACACTCTGGGGCGGGGGGTTCCCTCATGGAAGTTCTGTGAGGGGAGGGTGGGAGAAGTTAGGTGGGAGGCACTTGTGGTACATGTACAAAGTGCTCACTTTCCAATCTCACAGGTAATTACATTAAAGGCACATTATTTGATCAAAGCATATCACTAAAAGTCTTCAATCACAAGGAAAGAGAGGAAGAGAAGGAAAAAGGAACAGAGAAGAACTACAGAAACAACCAGAAAACAACAAAATGGCAATAAGTACATATCCTTCAGTAATTATTTTATTTTTTAAAGTGTATTTATTTATTTTGAGAGAGAGAGAAACAGAGCACATGAGCAGTGGAGGGGCAGAGAGAGAAGGAGAGTGAGAGAATCCCAAGCAGTCCCACGGTACCAGTATAAAGCCTGATATGGGGCTTGAACTCATGAACTGTGAGATCATGACCGGAGCTAAAGTCAAGAGCCAGATGCTTAACCAATTGAGTCACCCAGGTGCCCCTCAGTAATTACTTTAAATGTAAATAGGCTACATGTGCCAATCAAAAGACACAGGGTGATTGAATGGATGAAAAAACAAGACTCATCTATATACTGCTTACAAGAGACTCACTTCAGACCTAAAGACACGTATAGACTGAAGGTGAATTATGGAAAAGATAGTCTATGCAAAAAGAAGCAAAAAAATTTAAAAAATAAAGAGATAGAGAAAAAAAAGAAAGAAAGCTGGGGTAGCAATAGTTGTATCAGACAAAGTAGACTTTAAAACAAAGAATGTACCATGAGACAAAGAAGGGCATTACATAATGATAAAGAGATCAATCCAAGAAGAGTTGGATTAGATATGTGTGTAATATATATTATACATGTTTTATTAATATATATTAATATAATAATTATTATATGTGACATATAGAAAATATAGAAATATAAGAAAGAAGCTGGAAAATCACAACTATGTGAATGTTAAACAACATGGTCCTAAACAAACAACGGGCCAATAAAGAGATCAAAGAAGAAATAAAACAAATACATGGAGATAAATGAAAATGAAAACATAATGGTCCAAAATCTTCGGAAAACAGCAAAATCCGTTCTAAATTGGGAGATTATAGCAAAATAGGCCCACCTCAAGAAACAAGTCTCAAATAAACAATCTCATCTTCTACCTAAAGTAATTAAGAAGAAGAAACAAAGCCCAAGATTAGTGGAAGGAAGGAAATAATAAAGATAAGAGCAGAAATAAATAAAATAGAGCCTAAAAAGACAATAGAAAAAAAAATCAATGAAACCAATAGATAGTTCTTAGAAAAGGTAGCCAAAATTGATAAGTCTTTAGCCAGACTCACCAAGAAAAAAAGAGAGAGGACTCAAACAAAGAAATAAAACCAGAAAGGAAGGAAAAGAAGTAACAACTGACACCAAAGAAATACAAAAGATTATAAGAGAATACTATTAAAAATATATGCAAACTAAATGGACAATGTAGAAGAACTGGATACATTTCTAGAAACACAAAATCTTCCAAAACTGAATAGGGAAGAAATGGAAATGTAAACAGACAAATTACTAGTAGCAAAATTGAACTGGTAATCAAAAAACTCCCAATGAACAGAAGTCCAGGACCAGGTGGATTCACAGATAAATTCTACCAAACATTTAAAGAAGATTTAATATGTAGTCTCCTCAAACTATCCCAAAAAAATAGAAGAGGAAGGAAAGCTTTTGAAATTCATTCTACAAGGCCAGCCTTACCCTGGTAGCAAAACCAGATAAAGAAATTACAAGAAAAGAAAAGTAGAGGCCAATATCTCTGATAAACATAGATGCAAAAATCCTCAACAACATACTAGTAAACTAACTTCGACATTACATTAAAGGGATCATTCACCATGACCAAGTGGGATTTATTCCAGAGATATAATGATAGTTCAATATCTGCAAATCAATGTAATATATCACATTAATAAAATGAAGGGTAAAAACCAAATGATCATCTCAACACAGGCAGAAAAATCATTTGACAAGATTCAACATCCATTCATTACAAAAACTCTCGACAAAATAGGTTGAGAGGGAATGTACCTCAACATAATAAAGGCATGTATGACAAACCCACAGCTAACACCATCCTCAATCAGGAACAAGAAAAGGATATCTACTCTTGCCACTTTTATTCAACATAATAATGGAAATCATAGCCAGTGCATTCAGGGAAAGAAGGAAGGAAGGAAGGAAGGAAGGGAGGGCGGGAGGGAGGAAGGAAGGAAGGGGGAGGGAGCAATGGAGGGAGAGAAAGGAAGGAAGGAAGAAAAGGCATGCAAATTGGTAAGGAAAAAGTAAAACTGACACTATTTGCAGATGACATGATACTATATATAGAAAACTCTAAAGCGTCCACCAAAAAGCTATTAGAACTAATAAAGAGTTCAGTAAAGTTGCAGGATATAAAATTAACATATAAAACTTCACTGTATTTATATATAGTAATAACAAAATAACAGAAGGAGAAATTAAGAAAATAATCTCATTTACAATTGCATCAAAAAGAATAAACCACCTAGGAATACATTTAATCAAGGAGATGAAAGACCTGTACTCTGAAAACGATAAAATATTGATGAGACAAATTGAAGATGATACCAACAAGTGGAAAAATATATCATGCTCATGGATTGGAAGAACCGACATTGTTAAAATGTCCATACTACTCAAAGCAATCTACAGATTCATTACAATCTCTATCAAACTACCAATACTATTTTTTACATAACTGGAACAAATAATCCAAAAATTTATATAGAACCTCAAAAGACTTTGAATAGCCAAAGCAATCTTGAGAAAGAACAAAGCTGGGTGTATCACAATCTTACATTTCAAAATATACTACAAAGCGATAGTAATCAAAACAGGACGGTACTGGCACAAAAATAGGAAACATAGATCAATGGAACAGGAAAGAGAGCCCATAAATAAACCCACACGTCTATAGTCCATTCATCTACAGCAAAGACAAGAATACACAACAGGGAAAAGACAGTCTCTTCAATAAATGGTGCTGGGAAAACTGGGCAGCTACATATAAAACAATGAAACTGGACCACTTTTGTACACTATACACAATATTAAACTCAAAATGGATTAAGAACCTAAATGTGAGACCTGAAATCATAAAACTCCTAGAAAAAAACATAGGCAATAATATCATGGACATAAGCATTAGTGATATTTTTCTAGATATGTCTCCTTAGACAATTGAAACAAAAGCAATAATAAACAAATGAGACCACACCAAAATAAAAAGCTTTGGACAGTGAAGGAAACTATCAACAAAACAAAAAGGCAACCTAGTGAATGGGAGAAGATATTTGCAAATGATATATCTGCTAAAAAGTTAATATCCAAAATATACAAAGAAGTTTACAAGTCAACACAAAACAACAAAATAAGCCAATTAAAAAATGACCAGCGGACCTAAATAGACATTCTTCTTAAGAAGACATCCAGATGGCCAACAGACACAGGAAAAGACGCTCAACATCACTCATCATCAAGGAAATGCAAATTGAAACCATAATGAGATATCACCTCACACTTGTCAGAGTAGCTAGTATCAAAAAGACAAGAAATAACAAGCCTTGGTCAGGAAAAGGAACCCTCGTGGACTGTTGGTGGGAATGTAAATTAGTGCAGCCACTGTGGAAAAGAGTATGGAGATTCCTCAAAAAATAAAAAAATAGAAATACTATTTAATCCAGTTATTCTACTACTGGGTATTTACCCAAAGAAAATGAAAACACTAATTCAAAAATATATATACACCCCTATGTTTATTGCAGCATTATTTATAATGGCCAATATATGGAAGTAACCCACGTCCATTGACAGATGAATGGATAAAGATGGGGAGTGTGTGTGTGTACACGCATGCACACACACACACGCACACACGCTGGAATATTACCAAGCCATAAAAAAGAGTGAGATCTTGCCATTTGTGACAATATGGATGGACGTACAGGGTATTATACTAAGTAAAATAAGTCAGACAGAAAAAAACAAATGCCATATGATTTTGCTTATAAGTGGAATCTAAAAAACAAAACAAACACAAAACAGAAACAGAATCGTAAATACAGAGAACAAACTGGTGGTTGCCAGAGCAGTGGGGGTGGGGGCCAGAGGGGTGACATAGGTGACAGGGATTAAGAGGTAAAAACTTCCAGTTATAAAATAAATAAGTCACAAAGATGAAAAGTACAGCATAGAGAATATGGTCCATAATATTGTAATAACATTATATAGTGACAAATGGTAACTACCCTTATCATGGTGAGCACAGCATGATGTATAGAATCGTATAATCACTATGTCGTACACCTGAACCTAATATAACATTGTATGTCAATTATACTTCAATAAAAAGAAAGGCAAATTATTTCCCATAATAATTTGATTCCTTGGTGCCTTAAAAAATTTTTTTAATGTTTATTTATTTTTGAGAGAGAGAGAGAGAGAGAGAGAGAGAGAGAGAAAGAGTGAGCTGGGGAGGGGCTGAGAGAGGGAGACATGAAATCCAAAACAGGCTCCAGGCTCCAAGCTGTCAATACAGAGCCTGACACAGGGCTTGAACCCACAAACTGTGAGATCATGACCTGAGCCAAAGTTAGACGCTTAACCAAATGAGCCACCCAGGTGCCCCAATTCCTTGGTGCCTTATAACATTCTTGTAGTAGGTTGAATGCTAGTCCCTCAAAAGGTCGGTCTGCCTGGAACCTGTGAATGTGCCCTTATTTAGAAAAAGAGTCTTTGCAGATATAATGAAGTTCAGCATTTTCAGAGGAGATGATCCTGGATTAGAGTGGACCCTGAATCCAATGACAAGTGTCCTAGTAAGAGAAGAGTAAGGGAGAAGACACACAGAGGAGGAAGCCATGTGGAGACAGAGTCAGAGACTGGGCTGATGTGGTCCCAAGCCAAGGAGAACATGGAGCCACAAGAAGCTGGAAGAGGCAAGGAAGGATTCGCCCCTTGAACATCCAAGAGGAACCAAGCTTGCACACAACTTGGTTCTGAATGGGGTCAAATTATGTTTCTCCAAAATCTACTGCTTTGCCAGACAGACTGTTCGGAGCTGCAGGCAATCGAGAAATCACAGATGCAGGAAAAGCTCTCTACTCTTCCCCTCTTTCTGCATAAGAGCAGCGTATAAATTTCCCTTTGTGGAGGTGTCCTCCTTCCTCTCCCCTGTGCCAGAAATAGGAGACAGCTCTTACCACTGAAGATGGCACTGACTTGAATCTTCACACACACCTTATAAATAAATAATCCTTATCTTCCATTAGTTTCTCTCCATATATTTACTTTCTCACAATTTACTGCCCCTTAAAATTTTCAACACTTTTCCTTTGTCCTGTCCTTTCTCCACAAATTCATCATTTGTTGTTAAAATATTATATAAGCTTTCCGGCCTCAACCCCTGCTGTGGGTCATCATTTCCTTTTCTGTGAGACCCCTGCATACACATAAACGTTAAAATATTAATATCGAGTAAAATTGTGATGCCCCGTCTCCTGTTACTGTGCCTTTTGTTACTTTAATTTGCAGGGCTCTAGGTACTAAACCTAAGAGGGTGGAGGAAAAAGTTTTCCTCCCCTATAGTTTCACACTCTGGACTCCAGATCTGAGAGAGAATAAATTTCTGTTGTTTAAAGATGCCAAGGTTGTGAAAATCTGTTCTCGCCCTAGCAAACTAGTACAGCCCCTAAACTCCAGAAATCCTGAATTTAGATCCCTGAACATGCCAGGGAGGGTCCTGCCTCCTCCTTATGCGCTCATATTCGGCAGTATTGTCCTTAAGTACCATTGACTGAGCACCCACCTCGTGCCTGCCTGCGTTCTGCGGTAGGTGCTAGAGAAATGCAGATGGTGAGGTCAGGGTGCCAGCTCCTCAGCAAGTCTGTAGATCTCCAACAGCACGGAGCATTTATCTCGGGTCTTGAACGATTGTTATTTGTGTTTTAGGGAAGTGTTATTATACAGGGGAGAGAAAATGAGAATTTTAGCTTAGAAGAACTGGGGTCCTGGGGCATCTGGGTAGCTCAGTCGGTTAAGCATCCCTCTCTCTCTGCCCCTCCCCAGCTTGTGCAAACGCACTCTTTCTCTTCCTCTCAAAAAAAAATTATATATATATATATATATATATATATATACATATTTTTTTTTTTAAAGAAGAAGGACTTGGTTCCTATTCCAGCCACACTTCCCTGGCTCATCAGTACTGGTGAAATAAATTAATTTATAATGTGTGAGAACCTGAATAATATCAATAGCTTATTTTTAGCAGCAGCTTACATTTTGTCAAATCTATTCTGAGCACTTTGGTTGTTTAATCCTTTGTTTAAACAGCCCGGAGGCAGGCGCTGTCATAAACCCTACCGGACAGGGGAGGGAACACAGAAGCTTGGAGAAGTAAGGTAACTTACTTGGAGTTCCAGAACTAGTACTCAGACCAGCTAGATCCAGGTGGCAAATCTGGGATTCAAACTCACACAGTCTGGCTGGGGGCTTCCCCTCTTAATCACTATGTTCTTGGTGACTGTGTTAATACAGTAGCCCCGTAAGGGGTCAATTGCACAGACAAGGAAACCAAGGTTCATAGATATTTCTACAGAGCTGCAGTAATAATCACACCAAATAATGCACATTGCTTGTAAAAGCCACCGACTTTTTCTCTTAAATATCCCTTCCGTCCCCTGCCACAATAAGTTCTGCAGAGGCAAAGATGGTATTTTACTTATCTTGGGTCCCCTGGAAGACTTACCAACTGTCCCTGAGAGAGCAAATGACAAGTGAGTGTCAGGATGGGCCACGCTGGGTCCTAATGAACTTTGGTGCCCCCCAAACCACAGAGTGTTTAGAGCTGGGATTTAACATTTAAGTAAGAACCACAAGAAGGAGTCAGATTAAGGGAATGAAAAACTGTCAGACATTACGACATATTATAATCCAATTTCCTAATGGAAGCTGTAGACAGGCTGCCATGGGAGAGATTTAAACTCAAAGTGCCTGTAAGCCCCCACTTCTGTATCTCAGTGATGCCCTGGCATGGGCAAACAGGCTGCCGGGTTTTCCTCCTCTCTGGTGGAAACCGGTGTGGTAGAAGGAAGCAGAATCAAGCCTCGAAATGACACCCAGGATATAAACAGACATCCCCTTTGAAGCTTCCAGACAGTAAGTCTTTGTTTGGGCTGAAGACGTGCCCCAGGGTAGCTCCAAATTGGCCCTTCTCCTGCAGGAGGAGAAAGAGGGCTGGGGGACCCTTCTCGAAGCATACCACCCCCTCGCCTTGCCTAGGGGACCCCCACTAACAAGGGATGCTCAACAGCGTCCACACCAAAATTCAGAGGCGCTGAGGTCTTTGAATTAGCAGCCGAGGAAAAGAAAGCCTTTGAGAGAATATTAATTATAAGAGACAGCACAGCATTACCCTTTAGCCTCTCTAGACCCTTCCACTTCTAGTGAGAGATGGACTGGCTCCAGTTGTACTTGTAGCTTCGCCTAAATGCCCCCCACGTCCACACTGCCACCTGATCAGGGAAGAAGGGGGGCTGTATCAGATGTCTGCTCTGAGATCCTAGCATCCAACGATCTTCTTTCCCCCTTAGTGGAAGCACAGATCTGCACTCCTGATCCTGAAAATCATTTAGTGCTTGGAGGGCCAAGCTCCCAGCTCAGCCCAGTCTACTCCGGACACTGGAGACCAGGAACAGAAACGTATCTACATGCCCTCACAGCACACGAAGAGGCTTTGAAACCAGAGCAGGAGAACGATTCTTGGTAATTCTGTGATAGATGCTTGTCACGGGCGACACGGCGGGCTGCTTTGAGAGAAGGTGTTGCAAAATTTGAAACCTGTAATGGTCTTAATGTTCCTTGGATAAATGACACAGGGCTTTACGGGCACCGAGGGAGAGATGCCGGAAGGGCTTTGCTCGTGAATGCGTTTTTCACGAGTTTTTCTCGACGGCCCAGATACATGCCTTTAACTTTGTTGCCCCGAGGACGAAAGTGGAATTGGTTTCCCCCAAGGCCTCAGTGTCCTCAGAGGGATTGCTCAGGGCAAACCAAGGGCTGGATGTAGACTTTCAGGGTGGATGAGAACCCTAAAGTCTAGAATAATGAACAGTTATTTCACACTTACTGCTACAGACTCAGTGTTTGTTTACCCGAACCCCCCGCCCCAAATTCATACTGAAATCTAATTCCCAAGGTGACGGTATTCAGAGGTGGAGCTTTTAGGAGGTGGGGAGAGAGCCCTGGCGGATGGGATTAGTGCCCTTATAAAAGAGACTGCGTAGAGCTCCCTCTTCCCGTCAGCTATGTCCGGACCCAGGAGAAGACATCTGTTCATGGACCAGAAATGGAATCTGCTGGTGCCTTGACCTTGGTCTTGCCGGCCTTCAGAACCAGTGAGAAATGAATGCTGTTTACACTGCCCAGCCTGTGGTATTTCTGTTACCGCAGCTGGAACAGACTAAGGCACTTCTGAAAGACCAAGTGCTCTGAAAATCGCTTTATAAACATGATCTCATTTAAGGGTCACAAGAATCCTGTCAGGTAGGTGTGACCATTATCTCTGAGCTCAGAGAGGTTAAGTTACTTACCTAAGGTCACACAGACAGGACAGCCAGTACTCAAGCCCTAGTCAAGGTTTCAGTGATGCCAAGGATTCCTGAAGTGCCCATCCTTGCAGTGATGTCCTACAGACCTGACGTGGTCCTCCCTGAGGGTGCCCCAGGGCTAAGATGGTCAACTCAAACAGAAACATGCCCAGGGAACAGTAGAGCCAGAGGGGATCAAATCACCCCCAACTCACCACCATTTCGTGTTCTCTGCCTATATAAATTCTGCCTTATGTCTTCCTCTCTGGGAGGTGGTCATCAGAGCCTATGGGAATGGCTGGCACCTGCTGCAGTTGTGCAGTGCCCAACCTGCACAACTCTACTGAGAGACCCTGAATTTGGGTTTTTAAAGCATAATTCGAACCCACGTCTGCTATGAAGTACTCCCTGATTGCCCTTTGGAGATGACAGCGGGCAGTGATGGTATCTAAGGGGCTGGGCGGGGAGTTAGTGGACACTGGATCTAGCTTCCACTCTGCTACGTATAAGCTGAGTGACCCTAGACAAACCATTTAACCTTTCCGGACCTCATTTTTTTCTCTGCAAAATAAGGGAGTGGGGCTCGGAAAGTCTAAATTTCCTGCTAGCTGCAAAATTTTATGACTGGTCATTTTCGAACTCAAAATATTTGTAACTTTGTGCTTAATATACGTTATCTTGTATAGCATTATTATTTCCATTATCTCTATTTCTATCATATTTCCAATAGCTCCATTTCCTATTTATATTTATTTATTCCAATTAACAATTTATTCCAATTATTTCCAATATCTCCATTTCTATCATATTTCTCTAAAGAGTGTACATTTCTTGGAGGCAGGGTCTCCCTAGATTCTCAATCAATATTTCATTGATTTTTGATGTTCAGAGTTCCACGGTCCACAGATAACCTTCTATTGGACATCCTTGCCCTGGGCCCTGGGTCTACCATCATTGTCCCCCCCGGACAGAACCAAAATTGTAGCATTCTGGGAGAAATAGAAAAGAAGGAACCCAACTGTGATTTTTAAAAATCTTCCTCGTACTGTGCGTAAGAGTAAACAAAGAATTCTCTAATAGCCCATTGCTAACTTACACATTAATATCACAATTTGTACGACTGAATCACACCAGTAAAGCTAACAGGCATGTAATGAAAAGCACACTATCCCAATTTTTTGCAGTTTGTTTTTGTGGCTGAATTAGAGCAAGCATAGTGAGCTGGGCCATTTAATTAGACTAAAGATAAAATAATGTGAAGTTTAAAAACGCCAACAGTTGGACTGTTGATACGTCATGATAGCAGCCCGTTAGGTAGGAAGAAGGTAGATTCCATCAACTCTAAAGCCATCGCCTTAATGTTAATGGAAAAACCCATGGAAAATAAATATCATCCGGGCACTCAAAAGTTATTTTAAATTCCATGTGTACACTTAAGGGAAAAACAAGCCAGACCCTAAAATAATTAAAGCCATCAATATGAACTACTCAGGTCTGAAAGGGACCTATATTTCTTACTCATAAAAAAATGAAATAATGTGCAATTTGGTTTCTTTGCCGTCTGTTACTTGAATCGCAGAGCATTGTTCAAAAGTTAATTTAACACCAGAATATAATTATTAAGACTATAGCATGCCTAATCTTAGCCGCTGCATTAAAGAATGATTTTCTTTTTTATGGTAATTTTTTTAACTTTGTAAACTAAAAGTACAGAAGTGATTTTAGACTGTGTTTTTCCTTTTGCTTTCCCTCCTTTAGAGAAAATGAGCATTACATGGAAAGAAAAGAAAATTTAATAAAATTGAGTATAATAATACAATTCCCCACAGAGTACCATTGCAAGGTGTTCAGCTATTTCTCCTACTCAGGCTGAAAGCTTTTCTTGGAGGTTCTATTTGAGGAGCTTGGGTGGAAAGCTTGAAAGAATCGTACAAACATGTGAGTGAAAGTCTATATTAGCAAATCAGTCAGCAAATCCACCAAGTTTGAGCAAAGAAAGAGGAAAGCCTACTGTGAAATTAACCATTTCACACTTTTCAGGAAGTGAGTCATGGGAGCGTCCGTTGCTACGTTCTATGCCTCCTGACCGCCTCGCGTCCTCGGCTCGAAAGCCTTACCCTCCTGAGCAGGATATTCTGTTTTATGCTTTGATTTGTTTTCCTTTTTAAAATCCTGGCTTGCTAACACTGCAATCCCCACTGGGAGAAGAAGTTCAGCCGTGCTTTCTGATGGTGACATCCGAGATCACGTTGCTGCTTTTGGACATGAACGCTTATGTCTGGGTTTAGGACACCCCACCAGCTTCTCATACCCTGTGGTTGTTCAAAATTCCCTCCAGGATGTTGAGATTCGCTGAAGAAGCACTCACCCCATCCTTACTGCCATTCACAATGGAATCGACTTCAAACATAATCAAAGGCAGTTCGATTTTCTCCCCTCTTTCTAAACGCCCCAACATTTTAGGGCTCCTTCCTAGTTTCTTTAATCTTCTCAAGATCAATGTCACAGGAATCTCACTCTCAATTCCAATTAGGGATATTACCTGGGTTTGCACAAAAGTTGAACGGACTTTGTTTTTTCTTTTTAAATATCTTTATCTCAGGGGTGTTTGGGTGGCTCAGTTGGTTAAGTGCCCAAGTCCAGCTCAGGTCACCATCTCATGGTTTGTGGGTTCGAGCCCCGAATCGGGCTCTGTGCTGACAGCTCGGAGCCTGGAGCCTGCTTAAAATTCTGTGTCTCCCTCTCTCCCTGCCCCTCTTCCACTCACACTCTGTCTGTCTCTCTCTCTTTCAAAAATAAATAAATATTGTAAAAATTTTTTAATTAAAAAAATAAATATCTCTGGTCATAGGAAGAGGATGCTTCAAGATTTTGAAAGAAGATGCAAACCGTCAGTCTTGCACCAGCCATCTCTTCGCCAACAAGCCCCACTCCATGGTGAGATCATGAGATCCCAGAGACAGGGACCAGATCCTTAAACACCAGGCACCAGAACCTCCTTCTTAATTTTCCCCTTTTTCCAATTTCCCACCCTCCCTTCAGTTCCTTCCCATAAATTTCCTAGGTGCCTGCAGTGTGCCTGCGACATGACTGGGCGCCGGGAACATAGGAGTGTGCTCACTTCTTCCTGAGATGTGGTCCGCAGGATTTACTCAAGTGTTTCCTTCACTCGCTCACTTTTCTGTCATCATGCTGGGTGCATGCGTCTTTTCTGATTCAACATTTTACTAATCAGAACAAGTTTCCAAAAGGAATATACACTCTCTCTAACAGATGATTTTATTTATTTTTTTAAGTTTATTTATTTTTAGAGAGAGAGAACACACAGGAGAGGCAGAGAGAGGGAGAGAGAGAGAGAGAGAGAGACTATCCCAGGGATGTGCTAACAGCACAGAGCCTAATGCAGGGAGTGAGATCATGACCTGAGCCAAAACCAAGAGTCAGATGCTTAACCGAGGGAGCCACCCAGGCTCCCCAAGTCCCCCATCTGTAGCCTAGGAAACCAGCCTTCAAAGCTCAGATGATTTAAATAGATTTCAGATAAAATAGTGTCAAACAGCCATCAGCAGAGGACCCCGTGGCTCCCACTCTGGAACCCCGAGCAGGACGGTCGAGGGGTGGTATCTAGGAGAATGCCTGGTCCCAACGGCGTTGGGGCTGGACTCCAACTGCTCTCTGGGGGCCAGGCCCCCCTCTCCTGGAACAGGGCTCCCCTGACCTGCAGGAAGGACCGCCTTTTGAAAATTCTCAAAAAGGTGCTTTGTAGACACACAAGGAGTCCTCCAAAATCAGGATCATGTATCCCTACCGTCTCCCTTTCTTTTGCAATCTACGTCTAATCATTTCCCCGTTCCATGATGATTCAGTTTGTTGAAACTGGTGTGAAATACAGTTGGAGACTTTCCTAACCATTATACACACTGATCCTCTTTTTATCCACATGCTCGTTCACACCAGCAGAGACTTTAATTGATTACTGAGCTAAGTTTTTCTTTTACCCCATAGGCAGAGTTGCTTAAATGTTCATTAACTGCCCCAGATTAGAACTCAAAGCTGCGGAGCCCCCATCCTCAGGGTTAACCCCCTGGGTTTCAGTCATCATTACAGCCATCATCCCCACCACCAAGGTCATAATTCTTTACATTTGTATAAGATTTTACAGTTTGCCAAGTTCTTTTGTATAGAGAGTCTCATGCTGTCTCATGCAATTGACCTAAGTTGTGATAGGTCATAGGGCTGGAATAAGATAGATCTTAGCTATGGAGCTGCTCATGATGGAAAGGAGAATAAGAAACGGGGCCAGGAAAATAGAAGGTGAGAAGCAGTCGAAGAAAAAGCCAGAGAAAGCCAGACATACGGGGCTCAGACCGTGTGACAAAGAGAACTAGAAACAGGGGCGCCTGGCTGGCTCAGTCAGTAGAGCATGTGACTCGTGATCTCAGGGTTATGAGTTCAAGTCCCATGATGGGCAAAGACATTACTTTCAAAAGAGAGAGAGAGAATGAGAAACAGAATAATAAAGGCATCCCAAAGGCCAGTGCGTCTGTTTTATTTTGCATTGTCTGAGTACTAAGGTGTGTTCTCTTAATGACCATGGGCATCTTCAGTCTCTAGAGGCCCTTTGTCAGGAGTAACCTTTCTTCACTGTTCAAGGACACCTCTCTGTCCTCTCTGCCCGATGCTTTTGGTGAGGACCTGAACGTCCTGGTACATATAGCCCCAAGGATGTGTGTGAAATTTGCTAATCCACCACATTCCACAAATATTTACTGAACACATATTACACACCGGCACATTCTAATCCCTCCACAAATTTGCAAAGTAGGTATTCCTAGTCCTATTTGTATTTGGACATCACTCTTCCCATTCACTGAGGAAACTGTGGCCCGGAGATGGTAGGACCTCTATCTGAGACCACAGGAGTAGGTCGTGGCCAGGCTGGGGTCCCATCAAGTCTCCTGCTATAAACTTTTCTCTTTCTACTGATTTGTGCCACCCCCATGGAATCGTGACTACCTCCATGAACTGTTTTGTTTTGTTTTGTTTTGTTCTGTAAGACCCAAGGAGCAAGGTGCTAAGCCTAATGGAATATTCGGACAGGGGCTCTGAGGACTTCAGAAGAGCTGAAGCAAAGTGGCAAGCATTCACTTCGGGAGCAGCCCCTGAGTGCAGGAGGAGGAAACCCGGTTTGGGGCAGAGCCTGAATTTTTAAGATTAGTCACATCAGTCCTTCCTAATATGCACTCACCTGCAAGGAGAGCAATAAACGTACTTTTCCCTTTATTTCAAGACAAGAGGTGAAATGTAGGGATTCTCAGAATAAGTGTGTATATGATCTGTTATGAACCGCATCACAGAGACTGTCTGGGAAGTAGGAGACTGGTTTTCCAGCCAGAAGAGCTACTGTCCTTCATGACCACCTGGTCCTGAACATCCTGGATCTTGGTTCTCTGCTGTTATTCTAGAACTTTTCTAGGGATCCATGTCAGTTTGCTCTTGTCCTCAGTACCAAAACATCGACCAACTATAGCTCACCATCACCCAAAGAGGCTCCCAACACCATGTCAATATGACATGGCCACTAAATCAAGCCTCCAAATGCCCTGTTTATACAGCCAAAGTCTAGAAAATAATTTTTGTTAATGTTTATTCATTTTTGAGAGAGAGAGAGAGAGAATAGGTAGGGGAGGGGCAGAGAGAGGGGGGATAGAGGATCTGAAGCAGGCTCTGCGCTGACAGCACAAAGCCTGATGTGGGGCTTGAACTCACTAACTGTGAGATCATGACTTGAATGGAAGTTGGACTCTCAGTTGACTGAGCTACGCAGGTGCTCCTAGAAAATAATTTTAACTTATACTGTTGACAATGTTACTAGTACTACTAGTCATGCCATTCAAAAAGAAAATCAGTCACCAACATGAACTCTTAGCTTCACTGTGGGGAGGATAAGGTGAGTGTGACTATCAAGGAAGTGACATTCACAATTAGTCATGGCCCCCCATTCTCCAAAAGGGGGGGCCCATACCTACTTCCAATTTTCTGCTGACACCTGATTTTGTGTCTGTGTGGGGAACACACACAGCCTGAAAGTGTTCTCATTGCTGTACTATGAAATCCCACCAATTAGAGAAAATGCACTTTGCTTAAAAGCTTTTGCATACTGTAGTGCCATAAAAAAAAATTTTTTTTAATGTTTATTTTTGAGAGAGAAAGAGAAGGCAGAGAGAGACAGAGACACAGAACCCAAAGCAGGCTCCGGGCTCCAGGCCCTTAGCACAGAGCTCCGTGCGGGACTCCAAACCATGGAGAGGGAGATCATGACCTTGAGTCAAAGTTGGAGGCTTAACCAAGGGAGCCACACAGCGCCCCTGTAGCAAGTGACATTAAAACTCGCTGAAACCAAGGAGGAAGTAGGAGTTATCAGAACCGAGGTCTTTCCCCACACGACCAAGTCAGATGAGGGAGGCCCGAGTGAGTGCTTTGGCAATGCTGGTGCCCTGGCAGCAAGGAGAGGGGTGGGCGGAGTTGCAAGGGTTCTGAGCTCTGAGGCAGGGGACAGCCCACAGAGGCAGGCGGACACCCAGGGTGATGGCTGGGAGCAGGTCTCCACCATGTGCATTGGAGAGAGGGGCTAGAAAGCTGAGGAAAGACTTCCTGAGAAACGAGGGATCATGCAGCCAGTGGCCGCAAGACTCAGGCAAAGGGGAAACACGGTGCTGAGCCAGGTTCCCAGATGGAACAGAGCTGAGGAGAGGCTGACCCGATGCCCTGGTGCTGGTGAGGCCCTACCGACCCGTGCGGCCTTCCCGACCCGTGCGGCCTTCTACCCTCTTGACTAGATCATCGCCGCTGTGGGAGCTCGGCTCAGGGCCCGGCCTGCGCAGTCAGGACTAACTGCTTAAGCAGGGGACTGGGGGGCTTTCCAGCCGGGAGGCGAGCAGGGAATTGTGGTGGCAATGGAGGCCTTGCAAAGTCTGGAGGACTGGGGATGAGGGGGCCTGGGGGTTCAGCAGGGTGCGACGGAGAAAGGGTTGGTGCAGGCCGGGCTCTCTGGTCCGGGGCAGGCCCTGGATGGCATGATCCGGGCACCTGACTCTCAGTACCCTCCTTTCTTCAAAACCGAGTCAGTCGGCTGTAGCCCTAAAGTCATTCACCCCTGGGGTGCCTGGGGGGCTCAGTCGGTTAAGCATCGACTCCTGATTTCGGTTCAGGTCATGACCCTCAGGTTTGTGAGTCGGAGCCCTGCATGGAGCTCTGCACTGACTGTGCAGATCCTGCTTGGGATGCATTCTCTCGCTCTCCCTCTCTCTCTCTCCCAATAAATAAATAAACTAAAAAAATAAAATAAAATCCTTCACCCTTAAGAAGATGAGTGGAAAGTGCTCACGGTATCTGTCTTTCTTAATTTGTGGAGTCTCCATGTCAACGGTTTTATTTCCGAGCCCCTCTGTAACATCGGAGGGGTCGCAGTCAGCCCCTGAGTAGCGAGGCCCAGGTTCACTTCGCAAGGTAACAGCCTTAGAAATGGGGGCGGCTTCTCTCCAAGGCAGGCCATTACTCTTTTGGGTTTTGCTGTCCCTGGTTCCTCAGAGAGAGGATGACTGTCCCCTTGCCCACCAGCACATACCAAACATATGTGCCCAATGTCTCAATTTTAGTTCATCAGCGAAGTATGAAATTATGTTTAAATGACGTACCTTTCGATACTCAAACGAGAATCAATCTGGCAAGGAAAATTACATGATGCTAATTATTCTTTGTGCATATAAATCAGCTGTGAAATCATTAGAAACCCCTGTGTGTTTGGGTTCTTTGCGAGCAGCGTAGAATAATTATCAACAAATCTCAGTGAGCTGCATTTAGCAAAGGTCTCATTATTCAGTGTGGGCTCCGCGTGGCTGGTGCTCCCTGGCATGCAAACTACTCCCCTCAGCTTGTACACCCGAAAAGGTATGTGGTGGTTGTCCCATTGCCAAATAACCAGGAGCATCTTTGGAGAGAAGAGAGGAGAATCTGATTTGATTCGAGGGAGAAGAGAGAAACTAAGTCATCTATAACAGTGGATATTCTGAATCCAGAGTGGGAACAGAGGGGCTTAACTCAGTTAACCGTCTGACTTCGGCTCACGTCATGATCTCACGGTTCGTGAGTTCGAGCCCCGCATTGGACTCTGTGCTGACAACTCAGAGACCGGAGCCTGCTTTGGATTCTGTGTCTCCCTCTCTGCCCCTCCACCTCCCTTAAAAATAAACATTTAAAAAACATGTTTGTAAAGAAAGAGAACAGATACTTAAAAATTAGAAGCGCCTTCTTACTGTGACTTCAAAATGTGATGCTCATCACATATGACCCCTTCCCATTCAACTTGCGATACTCCCCACCTGCCCTCTAGCCCCCACTGCAGAATCGGGCCACGACACTGAAATAGGTAAGTCCGGGAGCAGAACAGGTAAGTCACTGGAGTGAAAGCATTTTGAGAAGATAAACAGAGTTGCTTTCAGGTGACAGTGCTGGCTGTTGGTGATTGCAATCGGCCTTCAACATTAATAAACTAGTGGGAACCGTTGGTCTGGGGATGTTCGCTTCCTCTGAGATGAAGTGATGGCCCCCATTTCCCAGGGGATCAGACACACCCGCTCAGTAAGGTCAGCATAACACCCTCTCGTGAGCACCCCTTTTCTCCATGGGTACAAGGGATACTTGGGCCCCCGCTGTGGGGAATGAGGACATCCTTCCTCCGTCTTTCTCCTCAACCTGGGCTGGAGCCCACATCCATGCTCGCCTCTGGGAGGGGGTGCTCTCTGGAAGACGACGGACTCCACTGCCATTGGTCCCAAGGCATTTTCTTTGGGGTTCTTGGAGAGATGTTGAAAAGAGCCAAATGTGAGATACAGAGGGAGGCAGAGGTGGCCAGGAGGGGACACTCTGGCAACCCTCTACCTCCCCGTTGCTGAGCTGTCGTCTTCAACCCCACAGGCACCTGTGGCATGGACTCTCTCCCCACCATTAACTCCTTCCTGCTAAGGGGCTAGCTGAAAAGAGTTTAGGGGGTTCTCTGACACTGATCATTTACAGCCAGGGGCTTGGCCCTGCACCCCCTCAAGCTGCTCTCTTTGAAAAGCTGGCACTGGACTCAGGTAACTTCCACTATCCGTTGTTCTGCTCAAGGAAGAATCCCTGCCATCACATTCCTGCTCTGCTCCCTCTGATGGAAAGGAGTCACCCCTGTCTTTCCCAACCATGCCTCCCCAAAGTGCGCAGAAAACCAACTTCACAGAAACAGCAATGTCTTATGAAATCAAGGTCCTTGTTTTCAAATGCGTTGCACAAACCTACAGAACTGCCCCATCATTCAGTGGGCTTCTGTACACACCCTCATTCTTCTGCAACGTCATGTGGCTCTCTGAGAACGTCTGCTGCTGTGCGACTGCTACATACGTGCCCGTCTCCCCAGCAGATCGGGGGCCCTTTGGGAACAGAACTGTGTTTTATTTCACTTGGTCTTTCTCCCCTCTGTTCCACCCCTACTCAGACCAAGAAGGAGGATTTGGGGGTCTAGCCAATTCAAAGACCAGTTCATCTGTTTGGGAGGAAACATTTTTGACTGTGAAAATTGCACACTGACTACATTTGGAAACCTTTTCCCCGCGAAGAGCTTCATCATGCAAGCAAGCTGACATGGATAAATCCCAACTCTCAGGTTCACCCATCCAGGGCCCCACCCAGATCACCAACCAGAAGCAGCAAAAGATGAAAGAGAGGAAGCGTACAAGAGACTCATGTTTATCTCTGTAGAACACACGACTTTCGATGACAGACTGTGTCAACAGGAGAGACCCGATTAATTTAATGTAACTGGCCCGAAGCTACAGGGAGAGAGGCCTGAAGTTCTGTCGACTTGCAAATCCAACTTGCACTTGATGAAAAACAGCCCAGAGGAACACACTATTTACCTATTTAAAGTAAAGGGAAAATATTCCAACGGTCTCCAAGAAATCAAATGACAAACGTCAAATAAATGTGTGCTGCCTTCCCCATCATGATACCATATCATCTGAATTATAAAAGGTCTTAAGAGCAGAGGTGTCCCCATAGTCAGAGAGTCAGGTGACTCAGAGAAGCTTTGCTTCCTCATTAGAATTAGAGGAAAGAGTGAAACGTTACAGACAAAACAGTTAATAATATTTTACAAACTAACATCTACAAAAATTTGCTGAAAAACATGTAACCTGAAATACTCATTACCAAAATCATTGTTCTGAAATATTGCGTCCATACACCTATTTTAAAAATTTATATGAGAGGGGTGCCTGGGTGGCTCAGTCAGTTAAATGTCTGACTTTTGATTTCTGCTCAGGTCACGATCTCGCGGTCTGTGGGTTCAAGCCCCACATCAGGCTCTGCACTGACAGTGTGGAGCCTGCTTGGGATTCTCTCCCTCCCTCTGTCTCTGCTCCTCCCCCAGCTCTTTCTCACTCAAAAATAAATAAACATTGAAAAAATTAAATTCATTTTATTTTTGAGAGAGAGACAGACTGCAAGTGGGGGAGGGGCAGAGAGCGAGACAGAGAATCCGAAGCAGGGTCCAGGCTCTGAGCTGTCAGCACAGAGCTGGACGCAGGGCTGGAACCCATGAACCATGACATTATGACCTGAGCTGAAGTCGGACAGTTAACCAACCGAGCCACCCAGGTGTCCCTAAAAATTTTTTAAATGAGAACCACACCAAGTTCTCATCTCCAACCCCTATGCCTGCCCCTATGGCCAAGAATGTAGAAATGAGGGGAAAGAAACTTTAAAGTCAACACCTGATGGATGAAAGCAAAGAGATGCAGTTATTTCAAAGAACGTGAGTGGGTCCTGGGGCATTTAATCTGATTGGAGATATTCATATTCCAAGGACACGCCATGTGTTCATTAAAATGGAGCAGATCAGCTATGGAAGCAGGGAAAGTTGCAGAGATGAAAGTTGGCAGTGCTCTCAAGTGCTGTCCGGGGCGGAGGGCAGCCAGCTGATGGCGGCTGGGGGTGGATGGGCTACAGCCCAGCTGGCCATCCCCTCTTGATCCTGGGGAGCAGCTCATCAGGTGACTGGAACCTGATCTCATTACTAATTCAACTCGTTAAACGAACCCCCTTGTTCTGATTCCCTGCTGCCAAACAGCCTTCTGAGAATCTGTTTCCCCCTGTAGCAGTTTTATAAATGATAGAAGAGGGCGTATCTGTTCCACCTGCCAGTTCTATTATAAATTAAAAATTGGGTATTGGGGGCTAGCTATGGTCTAAGTTTTTTGAGTTTGAGTAAGAATTCCTGAGTCTGTGCTGGGACAGTCTCAAAGGGGTCATTCCTTAACCTGAAAGGTAGCCGAGGCTGGCCTACTTGATATCCCGATCTTGCTACAAACTGTGTGCTAATTCCCACAAGCAAATATTTTAAATTTTTTTAAGTTTGTTCGTTTTTTGAGAGGGAGACAGAGAGAGACACAGTGTGAGTGGGGGAGAGGCAGAGAAGGAGGGGGACACAGAATCTGAAGCAGGCTCCAGGCTCTGAGCTGTCAGCACAGAGCCCGATGTGGGGCTCGAACTCACCAACCGTGAGATCATGACCTGAGCTGAAGTCAACACTCCACCTACTGAGCCACCCAGGCGCCCCCTATAAGCAACATATAACAGTGCCTTTCTCATCTACTTGATGTGTGAAGAAAGTGTCCAGACCCAAGGTGATAGTAGGGCTTACTTTCAGTTCACCCCACCCCACAGGTTCTCCCCGATGTGGTGCCAGTTCCTGCCTACATACTATGACTCTCGAATCTGGAACTCCATTTCTGCTGTGTCTCCTGAGCCGTGACGGTTCGGTGGCCTGCTGGAACTCTCGGCGTGGAGATCCGACAAGTGCCCCCAAGCCAACATGTCCAAACTGAGTCACCACCATCCGCCATGATGGGCTTCGGCTCTTTGTTCTTGCCTAAAACCACTTAGGGAGACTAGTCACATATTCAAGCTTAAAACCTGAGTAGCCATCTGTGCGAGTTGCCTCGGGCAGCTGCAACACAAAAAAGGAGCCCAAACCAGGTGACTTCAACAACAGAAATGTATTGTGTCAAAGATCCGGAGGCTCCAAGTCCAAGACCAAGGTGCGGGCAGCGTTGACTCATTCTGCGGACTCTGAGGGAAGCCGCTATCCCAGGCGTCTCGCCTTGGCTTGGAAGGACTGTCTTTTCCCTGTGTCTTCACACGGTCTCTCTTCTGACTATGTCTGTGTCCATATTTCCCCCCTTGGGTAAGGACACCATGGATTAGGATTTCAAATACGAATTTAAGGGGAAGATAACTCAACCTATAAGAAAATCCTAATTCCCTGCCCCCACCTCAAAGCCATTCCCAAGTCCTGCTGACGCTAAGCATCTCTCCATCACTGCCACTGCTCTCTTCTCCGCCTCCCGGTTTGCTCTCCTGCCCTCCCCCACCCCGACCCAGACCCCTAATCTACTCTTCACACCTAGACTGAGAGGTCTTTCTTGAAAGCCTCTAAGGCACTTCATGGTGCCCTCCTTACCCTCAGAATAAAGTTAAAATTCCCTGTAAGAGTTTTTAAGGGTTTGTAAGGTCTGGGACCACTTACCCAGCCCCATTGCCAGACTGCTTCCCACCCAGAGCTGCACATCCAGCAAGAATGGCCCATCTCTGCCTCTACTTTTCTCTCATCTCCTGGTCTTTGAACATGCTCTCCCCTCAGCCTAGAGCACTTGGCTTCTCTCTTCCACCCTTTGATTCTGCACATCCATTAGCTCTGTGCTTGGGTATTACTCACACCACGGCTGTGGGAAGTGTCAACCTTGTGTATCCTCACGACATCCTTTCTTCATTCATCATAAAACAATAAAATGGTCCACATATTCATCCACAATCACCACAGACTATAAGCTTCTTGATGAGAAGGACTCCAGCTATTTGGCACACAGCTGCATCCCTGGAGTGCCTCCCACATTCCTGGCTTGTAGCAGGTATTAAAATAAAGAGCACTGCTAGATATTTGTTGAAAATAACAACTTTCGGGGGAGGGGAGGAGGGGGAGAGGAAGGGGGTGATGAGCATGGAGGAGGGCACTTGTGGGAATGAGCACTGGGTGTTATATGGAAACCAACTTGACAATAAACTATAAAAGAAGAAAAGAAAAGAAAAAAAAGAACAACTTTCTGGGCGCCTGGGTGGCTCAGTTGGCTGACTGTCCAACTTTGGCTCAGGTCACGATCTCACGGTCCATGGGTTCGAACCCTGAGTCGGGCTCTGTGCTGGCAGCTCGGAGCCTGGAGCCTGCTTCAGATTCTGTGTCTCCCTCTCTCTCTGCCCCTCCCCCACTCACATTCTGTCTCTCTCAAAAATAAACAAGCGTTAAAAATATTTTAAAAAAAGAAAATAACAACTTTCTGGTTTTTTTCTAATAAAGCTTTCTGACCAGAAATTTTAACCAAATCAGATTTTAAATAAATCAATTTAGATTCAAAGTAGACAAAGCTTGGAAGATGTCCGTGGTTTCAGTGGCAAAACTCCAGGCCTAGGAACTCCAATCCCATTCATATCCTCACAGACAGGATACATGACAACATGTTCACATGGGTGCAGTGACCATATGTCCCCGTCCGATTGGGACCACCCAGTTTAAGCCTATTGTTCCAGCCTAACTGTTAATAACACTCCCGTCCCCTCTCACAAGTATGCTGCTGTGGACAATTAATTATGCAGTCTCCTACCCATAAACCAGTTTACAAACGTTTCATTTTATAGATGAAAAACTGTGTGTTCCTCACTCTGCTTTCTTAGGGGAAAGTAAACAGCTATGGTCCAAACTACAGAATGAGATTTGTTTGAGAAAATAGGGTTTAAAAACAAAGGGATGATAGTAGTTCAGATTTGTAAGATGCAGACTTTTGCATAAAACAAACCATGAGACATGTTTGAGTCAACCTGTGATCAAGCCGACAAGGAATTCACGTGTTGGGAGTAAAGAAGTCAAAGCAGGCTAGGTCTTAGATTAATTAATACAAACCACTAATGTCTGAATTTTGGTGGGGTGGGGGAGACTGTTGTTGTAGTCATTGAGAAATATATCCGGTTAATTTCCTACATTTAGATAAATTATGATCAAATCCTCACAGTTCAAAAGCAGAAATCTGAACGGGAATGCAGGTCTATTTTCTAGAACTCTCTCATCAGATGCCCGAGATTGCTCTGTGATTTAGTTTCAAAGGCTGAGTATGCCAGAGTATCAGTTTAACCACCATGTAATATCAGCATGAAAATACACCCCACAGCCTAATTCAGGCACTTGCTAGGATTATCTGTTCATGTGGATTTTCCTTGTCTTTATTCTCCTCCCTATTAGCAATGTTGGCGAAATGTCTCAATGATAAAAATGAACCTTTTTAGTGAGGGGAGGGGAGGCGAGATTTATTTCCAGGATAAAATTACTTTGTCATCTTTTGACTAGCATGGCTCAAAATTTACAAGCATAGTCAGAAAGGTAAGTTCTAAGAGAGGTAATAAAGCGAAGACTCACTGCATAAGCATCAACTCAGGTTTTAAACATATTAAAGCCAAGTTGGTTACATCAGTGGATGTGGGGGTGGACGGTTGCATGCACGTGTCTACACCACCGTTTAAAACTTGTGCTATTTGAAATACTGCACTCCTTTAGGGGCACCTGGGTGGCTCCACTGTTAAGCGTCCGACTTCGGCTCAGGTCATGATCTCACGGTCCGTGGGTTCAAGCCCCATGTCAGGCTCTGTGCTGACAGCTCAGAGCCTGGAGCCTGCTTCAGATTCTGTCTCCCTCTCTCTCTGCCTCTCCCTACTCAAATCGTGTTTCACTCTCTCTCTCTCAAAAGTAAATGAACACTAAAAAAATTTTAGAAATACTGCACTTCTTTAAGTGCTGCCATTTTAAACAGTTTATTTTCAGAGAGAGAGAGAGAAAAAAAGCATGAGTGGGGAAGGGGCAGAGAGAAAGGGAGAGACAAAATCACAAGCAGGCTCCCTGTTATCAGCACAGAGTCCAACATGAGGCTCGATCCCATGAACCGTGAGATCATGACCTGAGCTGGACACTTAACCAACTGTGCCACCCAGGTGCCCCTAAGTGGTACTACTTTTAAAATTAAAATCAGGGATGGAAATATGGCAACCAGAGAAACTTATATATTCTTGTAAAATGAATTCAAAAATCTTGTTTTTTTTTCAGGCCAACAACATAGGGCTGTCATAGTAAATGCTAAATACACACACACACACACACACACACACATTTTTATTTCAAAAAACCAAGAGACTGAATGTCAGCGGGTTCTATATAAAACAAAAAACTAAGATTCCGACTCTCCAGAGCTCCCAGGCTGAAACAGAACTCAACTCTCTTACAATCTAGCTCACCTGTCCTCCCTACATGGGGTCATTCTGCCCCCTTTCAAAACCTGCATTGTCCTATGAACTATAAAAGGTGAGCTTGTGCCCTTTGAGAATTGGTGGAAAATGCAATTTGCTTCATTCTCCCGCTGTCTACAGACACAGGCTGATCTAATTGTCAGACAGGTTTCAGATCCCAAGTGCTCAGGGAGTTTCTTGTAAATACAGTCACCGCCCAACTTTCTAACGGCAGCACTGCGGACCCATCCCTGAATAAAGCACGAGCAAAGATAAGGAGATCTCCTTTACAGTCTACAGAAGGGTCATTACAATTGTTCATTTGATAAATTAGAAACATGGGGCCCTCTTCTTCCAGGCATCATGGATCAAAAACACCGAATGTAGGGACACTTTTGCCTGTTGTCATCACCGAGAAATGGTTAAGAACTTCAAATCTACGTACTGTAGACCAGGGTATAACACTCAATTCCATCAACCATAATCTGTCCCCGAGCAAATTTCCTTAGCTGTTCTAGGACTTAGTCTCTCTCTGTTCATAAATCAGGAATAAACACTGGATATAAATCACAAAGGTCCTGGCATCTGTTGGTGCTCCATAAATATTAGTTACTATTAATGTTGTTTTTGTTGTGGCTACTATTATTTCTACGTGTAAGAGTTATCACTGGCACTCCTAAACCCATATAATAATTTTGAGTTATAGAGATAGACTGGTAGAGTAGGAAAAATATATATATATACAGACTTTGTGATAAGCCACATCGGCAATCTAACCCAGTTCTGACACGAATTAATTAGGTGACCCTCCGCCATTTTCTTAACCTGTCGGAGACTCGGTTTCCTTCTCTGAAAATGGAGATAATACCTACCTCACAGGCTAATTGTGAATTAAAGGTAGTCTAAAGAAAGGTGATTGGGACAATGAGAGTAAGCACTCATGAAACGGTTGCTACTGCTGTTATTAGTTCTTCCGCTTCCAACAAAGCATCAAAATAGATGTCCTCAAAACCATCTGATTTCATGGCATTCCCCTCACATAAAATACAATGGTCACGGGCATGTTTGTAACCCTAGTCCTTTCAGGGTAGGATGTAGGACTTTGCAAGAACAGATGAGGCAGGAATAAAAACAGCTGACGGAGACCCACCAGCTTTGCTTTTTTTATAAAAGAATGCGTTGGGCCCAGGCAGAGGCGGAAGGAGCTGCAAATCACCACACACTCATGCAGTTGATTGGTGTTTGCAATTTGAAGAGCTGAAGTCAGAATCAGAACCTGTTTCAGGTTTTAATTCAACATTTGAAGGCTGGAAAGATGTTGTTGAAAGTAAGCCTGGAACAATAAATCAACATGACGCACGGAGAAGATTCTAAATAGTCAATGGCTTGCCATTGCTGAGAAGTCAAACGTCTCTTCTTGGCTGTTGTGCCGAGATGCAGAGCAGAGACAGAAATCCCAAGCCGCTGGCATGGAAATCTCCCAGATTCCCTCCTGAGACTAAGCACACAGAGCACTAGGTGCCCTTGCTTTGCTCAGAAACAGACAAGCAGATAAATGAAATGCATCTTTCTCGTCTCAGCCCTTGACATAGCATCTGTGGAGATAAGCGTCTAGTATATTGACTGCCTATCTGCTAGGACTTTAGGGAAAGGGGAAAAATTCAGCACTGGTTGAATCCAACCACTGCAATCCTAGGTTTCTGGGTGGGCTTGTGTCTGTCCCTGGTGAAAAGTCTGCAAGTTCTGAGGCAGCTCATCCCCTGATCAAAATTTTACCTCTGTGTTCATATAAAATTCTTATCAGCGATTTCCTCCTCTTGGCTGGTCCTCTGGAGCTTTCAGAGCGAGCTCAGGGCTAATGTGAATTGGGCATGAGGGAATTCCTCCTAGACAGCAACCAGCCCGTGTCTGAGCCCATCTCAGACCTACTTGGCCAAGAAGCCACCAGGGGCTGGGCTCGGGCGTTCTGGAGGCACCTTTGATGCCAGGGCAGGTCTGTGTGGCTATACCCTGTGAACGTGGGATGTGCACCAGAGTCAAAAGGGCCCTCATCTTGTTCTAGAAACAGAACTCAATAACTGAAGTTGGATGTTAAAGACCACTGCTTTAAAATTTTTTTTTAAATGTTTATTTGTTTTTGAGAGAGACAGAGTGTTGAGTAGGGGAGGGGCAGAAAGAGAGGGAGACACAGAATCTGAAGCAGGTGCCAGGCTCTGTGCTGACAGCTCAGAGCCCGATGTGGGGCTCGAACTCACAAGCGGTGAGATCATGATCTGAGCCGAAGTCTGACACGTAACCAACTGAGACACCCAGGCGCCTCAAGACCACTGCCTTCTTATTAAGGCAGCTGTAACTTTCAGCCTAGAGCAGCCAGGGAAATGTTTCTATGTTGGTCATTTACATCATCTTTTTTTTTAATGTTTATTTTTGAGAGAGAGAGAGAGAGAGAGAGAGAGCGAACACTCAAGAGAGGGGGAGGGGCAGAGAGGGAGACAGAGGATCTGAAGCAGGCTCTGTGCTGACAACAGATAGCCTGATGCAGGGCTCGAACTCACAAACTGTGAGATCATGACCTGAGCCGAAGTTGGATGCTTAGTCAACTGAGCCACCCAGCTGTCCCATATCTTCCTTCACGATCAAATTCTGCACCCTTCATGGCCCCCCATCTGCTAAGGGCCCTCACGGCTCTATGTTAGGTTTCACTTCTGTGTCTCATGCACACACCACGGATTACAGGGAATTTTTGGCATCTTGCCAAACCAGCTCCAAGGTCAGGCTTTAAAGCATTTACCTTCATCAACTGTCCTTTTGCAGCTATAGTTTCTCTTTCATTATCTGCTACCAGAGATATGCATGCGGGAGTGGAAGGTGTATTCCCCTCGGCAGTCCATCCACCTGAGGGTGTGCTCGCTGCAATGACATATTCTGGGTCTACGCAGCTTCCATGGGAGGGATTTCTGGGCAACACAAGCTGTCTTTTGGCAGCAACTCCATCTCCCCCTATACACCCATCTCTACATTGCTAGGACGTGCTTTACTTTACAGTTACTTTCTGTACCACACCGTAACACATCAACACCTGCACATTTGTTTCCTTCGTGGGGTTTTGTTATTGAACGTTTGTTATGCCTGTAAACACGTGTATGACAGGATCAGCCACCGTTGTGTGTGCCATAGGTAAGCTTCCTCCCACTCTCTAGGCCCACCTGGGATTGCCGTGTTGTTGCAGAGATCGCAGAACTGAATGGAGAATCCCAGAGTGGATCAGGATATCTTCCGCCCTTGGGCCTATGTGCTGGTTTGCCATCTGGTAGGCAAAGGAAATGATTCTGGGTGAATTTGTAAGCACTCTATAGAATAAGCACAGATTGTAGTCCTTGTTCCAAACTATAGTCACCCTTGTCTCTTCCAAGAATTGGGCTGCAAAGCTAAACCTTTCACACTTAAAGATACAACAGCTCAGGACAAAAGAGAGAGTATCTGAGTCCCACCCAGAATCCAGTAAAGCCAGAAAGAAGGTAAAACAGAAAGAAAGCCTCCTAGTCTCACGTGTGACTATCTTCCACAAGGTCTCTCTGAATCGTTCTTTCATATTCTTTAGATTTTCCAAAAGGAATGGTCTATCTTGCTCTACTTGCCTTCGATCTGATGATAAAGAGGAGCAAAGGAGAACCCTTTTCCTTAGTCCCATTCCACTCTGCAGCCTCCCCTCTGTTTCTAGATCTTCAGGGGACCATTTTTTCCTGGGCAGAACACCCACTGGTAGGATGTGGCCTCAATTTCTCGGCAGCGTCAATGAGAGGTCTTGGTTGTCATCCAAGGAAGCAATTCTGGGTGATTCTAGCAAAAAAAAAAGCATTACGAGAAAGATATAGGGGAGTGTGCTGAACTAAAAGGGGGCATAGAGGACCAGAGTTAGAGAATGAGCAAAGTTAGGGGTCTCACAGAGGAGACAGACAAGATCTCCCACAGTCAATCGGTGAGGACAGCTGGCCCCATAGCCTTGTGTGCTTGATGCTACCACCAAAGCGTGAAGCACCTCAAACAATCTCTGACTGTCCCTGTGTTGGTGCTTTGACTCTGCAGATGCAAAGAAGCAGGCAGGGACTGCAGGTGGCCGGGTCCAGGTCACATGCCTGTACCTAGCTGCCAAGGAGCAAGGAGAGGAAACATCTGTCCCTACTTGGCTTCCATCCTGGGCAGTGGGACCCTGTCTTACACACTGGGTGGGACAGTCCCCTAAACAGGCCAGGAGCTCAGATGACATCCAACCAACAAAGAGATGAACAATCCAAGAGGCAGACATTCAGAACAGATGGTATTTAACACAACTAATGTGTCTGTGAAAGTCCACCCACATCCTGAGTGACCTTGGTCAAATGGCTTAAGGTTTTGAGGTCTTATCAGTCAAGTGCAGATAATAAAGCCTGTTTCAAGAGATCCCGTGAGATTTAGGGATTTGGTGCACAAAGTGCCCACAGGAGGAGTCTATACATGTGCAATGATTCACTACTCTTATTTGAACATGAAAAATGACTTCACCAAAGAGAACGGTGGCAACAAAAGAGCCCACACCTATTTGGTTCATCTACTTTCTCTACAGGACTTGGAAGCAAGAACGCACGATCTGAAGACATAAAAACAAGGCACATGCTATGAAAAGGAGGAATTGGGAAGGAAGAGGAAGGATAGGTTCTGGAAGGTCTTGTTTTTATCGTCAGTAGGTAGCAGGGAGAAGCGGCTGAGCAGAGAGCCGAAAAGGGAGGGAAGTCTGCAGAAGCATAAGGGAGTAGTGAATGGGGTCCAGGATAGATTTCTCCAGCTACCTTCCCACCTCTGGGCCAGCCTGCTGTTGAAGAGACAGGCAAGGCAGGAGCTCCTGAGCCCTGAGGGGTGGGAGAGCAAGTGGGGTTGGGAGCGGGGTGGAGGGCTACAACCACAGCCAGGTGGGCAGAGGGCAGAGACCTCTTACAAGAAGAGGCTGGAAAGCAAGGAGGAACCCTGACGTCCATAGCTTAGGTCCTAGCCAGGGATGTACCTACCTAAGAATCGCTTAGAGGATGGTAACTATTTTCTGGGTTTCCTTCCAGTTCGGGTGACCAACAGTTCCAGTTTGTCCTGGACTAAAGGGGTTCCCTAGAAGGTGGGACTTTCCGGGTCAAGTGGGATGAGGGGGCATGCTGCTGCCAGCGCTAGGCAGGATCTCTGAGGGAAATCCCAAGCGGAAGCACAGCAAACAGGCGGCAGCAGGGGCTGTGACAGAGACAGAGGACAGCCATCGCCCTCCTCCTGCAGTGACCACGGTATTCTGACAGAGGTGAAGTAGAAGCAAGGGAGGTGTGCACTGCTTCAGAGACTCCTCCTTCCAGAAGCAAATGCAGGAGAGGACTGAGGGAGCACCACACGTGCTGGTCCTGGGAGAGATCTCTGTAGCAAAGTGTCCCACGGGAGTAGAACGACTGTGTCTGCCTTGCGGTGGGAACTAATCTTTAGGTACTGAGGTGACTGTACTTGGAAACACCTTGGCCTCTTCCCGCACTGAAGGGGAACCCTGAGTTCTGAGGGGGTTCTCCTGCGAAGCAGAGTTGTTTCAGTGGGCAGAACGCACCGGAAATTCTGGGCTAATGCTGAATGCTGGAGCACCTGACTGAGCCTCCTTCCTTTACTAGCTACACTCCCGAGATTATCGCCCCAGCCTCTGGTCTGAACGGCATGGACATGTTGATGTTACCCAAATATTTTTATCCATCTCAGACCTTTCTCCTCAGCTGGACCACTTGGGAATCTAACAGGCATCTTATTATTTTATCCACCCCAGACCTCTCTCCTAAGCTGAACCTGTACCTCTGACTGCATGCACAACTGCCACTTGGAAATCTAACAGGCATCTTAAACCAACACAGAGCTCTTGACTGGATACCCTCCTTATTCTTCTAAACCTGCTTCTCTGTCTTGGTAAGGAAAATAAAGAATGACCACAGGGAATTACAAATCCCAAGGATTACTAAAACACTCCCTATTTGGAGCCTACCATGAGGTAGGATTGTTTTTAAATTCTATTGCTGTGAGAACGCTTCATATGATGTCTGCCCGCTAATCAAACCTTTTAATGTATGATACATAATTGTTGACTACAGGTACAATGCTATAGAGATTTCTAGAGCTTTTTTATCTTGCTTGACCGAAACCATACTGGTTGATGGGAAACTCCTCCTTTCTTCATCCCCCCAGCAACTGGGAACCACCATTCCACTGCTGAGGCTATGAATTCGACTATAGTAGATACCTTATTTGAGTGGAATCATGCAGTAATTGTCTTTCCGTGACTGGCTTATTTCACTGAGCATCATGTCCTCAAAGCCCATCCATGTTGTTGCGCCTTGCAGAATTTCCTTCCCTTTTAAGGCTGAATAATACTCCACTGTACATATAAACTACATTTTCTTTATCCATCCCTCTGTCAACGGACATGTGGATTGTTTCTATATCTCGGCGACTGTGAACTGTGTCGCGACGAACATAGGAGTTGAGCTGTAACCCATTTAAAACTTGGAGCCGTCACAGGCTTTAGCGAGACACACCGATCATAATTTGACATCAACTGCCTCCGTGACTCACCTCACACCTTTCTTATTCCTTGTTACTTCATCGGGCAGGAAAGATCACGAGGGATCATTCCATCATTAGTGCAGTTATATACGCACAACACTGAGATGAGCTACAGCGAAAGTCACAAGAGACCATCCATGTGTGTTAAGACACTGCAGAGGTTGGCTCCTACACTGTAACTGCGATGAGTGTGATTTGCCCTAAAGAAAATCTGTAAGAAGATTTAGACACTAAGTAGAGAGTCATAATGTTTCCAAATTTAAAATTTCAGATATTTTTAGAAGATGCCTATGACATAGCCACCAAAATTCCTCAAGATTCTTTCATTTTCATAATGCTAATGGTGCCTTTCGCACTAAATAAAGAAAAAAGGATTCCTTCCACTAAGTGAATTAGAGGGAGTGGGGACTTACTTTTTGAAGTTTACCACCTAGCTCACTGATAAACTGTTGATGGCCTTTGTTTCGTATACTGACATGTTTTTGATAGGCAGTGTTTACACCGCAGGTCAAACCTTGAGGAATGAACAATTAAGGGCTTCCTTAGCTTTTGGGAAAGACTGGAGCTCCTCATTCTAAACTTAACTAAAGAACTCTAATGCTCAGGGCACCTGGGTGGCTCATTCGGTTAAGTGTCCAACTTCTGCTCAGGTCGATCTCACGGTTCATGGGTTCAAGCCCCACATCGGGCTCTGTGCTCAATGTTTGCTCAGAACCTGGAGCCTGCTCCGAGACACAAATTCTGTGTCTCCTTCTCTCTCTGCCCCTCCTCTGCTCGCGCTCTGTCTCACTCTGTCTCTCAAAAACAAATGTAAAAAAAGATTTTTTTAATAAATAAAAAAAAAACTCTAAGGCTCACACATAAATATATGACACGTTTCTCTGCTAGAAAAATATTCCACCCAATGGTTTTTGATTACTGGTAAGTTGGTAACTGTAGTATTTAATTACTAAGAAGGTTACGGTGACTCAGACCAGCTCTTTTGGGTCTCCGAAATAGCAGCTAGGGTGTGATGAAAAGAACACTCCCACTCTCAAGCTAGTTGTGTATCACCGATTTTGAGCATGCTACGTGCTGAGCACTGGGGCAGGTACTGAGATGCTGTGATTGGAGACACCGTGTTCATGGTGCTCTGTAGAGAACGCAGACAAACCACCAGCAAAGAAGGAAGGGCTCTGACAGGTCAAGTACAGGGCAGCACAAGGGCACAGAGGCACCTGTCCAAGTCTTCACGGAGGGGTAGTCGGCATACACTTCCTGGAAGAAGTGGCCTTTAGGCTGAGATCTGAAGGAAAAGAGGAGTGTACCAGGCAAAAGGGGGCTGGAGGCAGAGGAGAGATGGGATTGATAAGGGGGCCTTAAGGAGCAGCAGACTGAGGGGGTGGAAGTTACTTAGTGACCAGGATTCTTGTACTTTTCTTCCCTGTTTCTCCTATCCACCCTCCCCACCTCCTAAGAAATTAATAACTAACACTTGTTTCATTCCCTTTCGTTTTCTGCACACCTTCCTATGGACATCTCCACCTCTGTGCTTACAATAGTCCCAAAGGGTATATACACATACATCTTTATTATCATAGCTCCTTTTTCACAAATGAGGACCCAAGGCCCAGAGAACTTAAATGACTTCCTCGTGTCCATGCAGTGGGTGACATGAGCCTGAACTCAACGCCGTGAGTGAAAAAGAGCCTGAACTCAACCCAGAAGTTCTAACCCTACATCCCACGTGAGCGATGAGAGGGAGTCCTGCCAGAGGAGGTGCCCGGATCTGGGAGCTCAGCCTTCCCTGATCGTCCCTTGGCCCTTGCTGGCCTTCCACACAGAGCTTTGTGGTGGGATTTCTAGGCGTGGGTGAAGGTCTTTTCCATTCTGCTTGAATCCAGCAAAAGGAACGGATTGTATGGAAGCAAAAAGGGCCCTGAGAGGTGTTCTAGTACATTCTGCATGTGGGCAGGGCTGTAGTTAGGGGACAGCAAATCCATGAGGACCCAGGCCACTTGGTTCCACAGAAGACAAACCCATTTAACAACCACAGCAAAAGCCAATCTTGCTTTTTGCCCAGTTGAATTTTGAATTCTAATAAAATTTTTTTCAATTTCCTCAAATTTATAAAATGAGTAGCTTTCGATGTTATACTGGCACCTTCCTAAGGATATGGCTTTTGTTCTTCCTGGTTTTAAAAGTTTCATGTTGCAGGGCACCTGGGTGGCCCAGTAGGTTGGGTGGCCGACTTCGGCTCAGGTCATGATCTCACAGTTCGTGGGTTCGAGCCCCGCAACGGGCTCTGTGCTGAATGTTTGCTCAGAACCTGGAGCCTGCTTCGGATTCTGTGTCTCCCTGTCTCTCTGTCCCTCCCTTGCTGGCACTCTGTCTCTCAAAAATATTTATTTTTTAATAAATAAATTAAATTAAAAAGAATTTTTTAAGGCTTTGTATTGGTGTGAGAGCTTCTATTGTTCAAGGTCTACAAAGCTATCTTGGCTTGGATTTTCCCTCAATGCAGGGTGTGAGCAGTTTATCTGAGAGGAAACCTTAAGGATGAGCAGCGAGAGGGCAGGCAAGTGAAACAGAAGGAAGGAAAGTAAAAAAACAAAAACCAAAAAACAAAAAAACAGAACAACGTTTATTATTCAGCTGATTACCACTATGGAAAGAACAGCTCAGGCTCATGGAGGGGACCCTCTAAAGAGCCTAGCAGAATGTCTCCCAAAACTGTCCTCTTAGGGACCGGAACCTGGGGCACCGATCCACTGACTCCTACCTCCATCGCTTGAAGGTTGCCTCCAAGGGTGTTACCTTTCCTACCTCAAGGTCAGGTCAAGCTCAAGAGGCTTCTGGGGAAATCCTACAGGTTGAAACAGAGAGACACCAAGGTTTTGTGCTTAAAGTGAGTTTATGGGCCAAGTAAGCACTGTCCCCACGGCTGCACTGAAGCCAAATGAGACACAGGGTGTGACACGGGCACAAGCATTGCCCCAGTAAGTCAAGACTCTAGGAGGTGGGATTTGAGGGCAGAAGACATGCACGAGGCCCTGTGCCTTATAGTTTTTAGGATGACTCATTTAATCAGGGATAAGTCACCGATTTTGAGGATCAATTTCTCTTTGGAGAGAAAGAGGAAGGAACAAGTCCCAGCCCTCTGTGTGCCATAGGGCTGTTGCTAGGCTCACAGAGGATACCGCGAGGAGCTATGAAGTGTTGGGGAAATGCCATTCATTGTGTTGACCACTTACGGTCCCTTCTGGGAATCCATTATTTGCTCTGGGTCTGTAAGCACTGAACACCAGGAGGCTGCTAAGGTTACTGGTGAAGTCCCCTCTGACAGCTTCTCCTAGCAGTGGGGCAGATGTGGACTTGGTTTCATCTGCTTGAGGAGCATTCGTTCCCTTCCCTAGCCGTGTCGTTCCAGGATTCTGCGGTAGGTCTGTGACACGGACACCACCTTTCAGCCTTTCAGCTGAGTGTCTCTAATGGGACAGGCAAGCAGGAAGCCCCACTCCCCACATGTAAATAACACTCAATTCTCCCTTCTAGAGTTCTGCCTTAAGGTCTTCTTTCCCAGCAATTCACGGCAAAAACTAAGGCTGTCATCTATTGCAAACTTACCACATGCCAGGCATTGTCCTGAATGCCTACGTACTTTGTGGCATCTAATCTTTTTTATATATTGTATACATGTATGTGATTATTATCCTAAATTTATGGGAGGAAAGGGAGCTCATCTAGATTTAAAAACTTGCCCGGGGGCACCTGGGTGGCTCAGTCAGTTAAGCATCAGACTTCAGTTCAGGTCATGATCTTGCGATTCGTGAGTTCAAGCCCCACATCAGGCTCTGGGCTGACAGGTCAGAGCCTGGAGCCTGCTTTGACTTCTGTGTCTCCCTCTCTCTCTGCCTCTTCCCTGCTCATGCTCTGTATCTCTCTCTCTCTCAAAAACAAATTTCAAAAGAAAATTTAAAAACATAAACAATAAATAAACAAAAACTTGCCCAAATTGGCTCAGCAACAAGAAGCAGGGACAGTAAACGAATTCAGGTTTGATCCCAGAGCCTTGAACCGCTATGTGATAGTCTGTCCCGAAGTCAGGTCATCACCCACTTTATTTCTTCCGTGCGGAAATAACAGCATCCTCTCACCCATCACTTTGCCAAAGGACCTTTTATATATCTATTTCTCTCCCCCTCTTCTTTTCTGAGCAAAATGTACTTTTTTTTATTCATTGATTTATTTCTACTCTTCCCTCCTGATGACCTATAAAAATGTCTTCTAAAATGCGATTCTAATACTGAGAACATAGGAAGGCAGGTACAACATTTCACCCGGAAGCTACTGTCATTTTAATTATCTGGCACATTCATAGAAAAATGTCCGGGAGATGCTTCTTTTTCTTTTCATTTGTGGTCACATAGCTGGATCATTTACGAGACAAAACCTCCAAAGCAGGGATGTTATTTGGCTGTGTAACAGGACAGGCATTAATAAATGAATGAACCACCTTAATTTGCTATAATTAAAAATGGCTTTTTAATTGGAAAAAAAAGAAAAAGTCTTGTTGAGAATAGCTCCTTTAAAACTGATACAAGTAGGGTGGGTGGGGCCAGGCAGGTTTCTACTGATCTACAATCTAACTACTCATACCACATGAATCCTAGCCCAACCGCTGAGATTGCACAGACTGGCCACATGGATAGAGACTAGGGGAATAAAAAGATGATGCTCGGAACATGTGCTCAACTCAAAGAGTGGCATGCTTTCTGGAAACACCCACTTGGGCTATGATTGGGTTGAGCTAATCTGTTCAATCAACGGTGGTGACGTGCTAGAATAGATGTAATACGTTCAAAAGAGTAACTAGTCTGGAGTAGGGGTCCTTTGCACCTCAGAAAGTGAATTGCATCATGAGATATTTGATGATCCATGAATCAAATCATGGACCGACTTAGAGAAGGCTCCAAATATATCCTCACTTGGGCTGTACATTGACAGTATATGTATATGTTGACTGTTACCAGAGTTACAATCCCAATACTGACAGAGCAATGACATCTTCATTATTTCTTGCCCACTCTCCCTCCCCATCCCTTCCAAGCCCCCCGCCCCAGCAGAGGCAGGATGGTCACACAGTAAATCTAATACTGTCATACAACTGAAATGCAGGGTTGGAAGTTACAGTCAGAAACCACACGAGCAGGGATGAGATACCAGCCGCATGACAACTGTGTCTGATTCCTCAGACCTTTTCCAAATGCTTTCCTTTCCCGGTGTGTGTATGACATTTCTATCATGTGGCACACTCAATATGTGTCAGGCCTGTCCCTACAAAAGAAGGCTGGTGTATGATGATAAATAGTGCCATGATCAGCAGTGATTCCCACCCCTCCACATGCTGGCAAAGGTCGCCTAGCAACTGTTGTTAGGGGCAACACCAGCATGTTTAGTTTAATGCGGTGCAACAGGACAGCGTTGGTCTCCTGAGGGAGGCTCAAGTTGATGCCCTGGAGATTAGGACCCCATCACAAATCCATACCAGTTATAACCCCCTCGTGCTTGCGTGAGATTTAACCATTATTACTAAATTTGCCAATTTAACAATATCAAAACAGTCATTCTGAGTATTTCACACCTTCCACGCAGGCAATGGAAAAAGGTTCATATCTGATTCTTACAACCAGGTAACAGCTTGGCCTCATTCCCTTCCCTGCTTAATATTCACAACATTGACTTCAAAATGGTTTCCAAACTGTGAAGCCGGGTATAAAAATAAAGAGTAAAAAGAAGAAGAAGAAGAAGAAGAAGAAGAAGAAGAAGAAGAAGAAGAAGAAGAAGAAGAAGAAGAAAGTCCTTTATTAAGCCCCTGCTGGGACGCTTTTCTCTTAATGCATTTCAAAACGAAAAAAAAAAAGGAACAATTTTGCATTCAGATGCATGTCTGTGCTGTGGTTTACACCACCCCCTACTGATTGATCCTCCTAATGGCTCAGCATTTTGCAAATGAAGAAGCAGTTACCCCAGTTTCATTGGCTGGCTATTGATTCAGTCTACATATATGTCTGCTGGTTTAATGAGAATAGAATATCTTCCACCAAAACACGTGCTTTCAAGGTATATGATGAAAGAGCCCTGGGGCGCCGGGTTGGCTCGGTCGGTTAAGCGTCTGACTTCGCCTCAGGTCATGATCTCACAGTCCGTGGGTTCGAGCCCCACGTCGGGCTCTGCGCTGACCGCTCAGAGCCTGGAGCCTGCTTCGGATTCTGTGTCTCCCTCTCTCTCTGCCCTTCCCTACTCGCTCTCTGTCTCTGTCTCTCAAAATAAAATAAAGACATAAAAAAAATTAAAAAAAAAGAAAGAGCCCTAAAAACTTCCTATATTAAAAGTAGCCTATATCAAACAGCCAGATAATATAAAATTTAATTTTATGTCACCATATTTATAAAATAGGCAGTCAGTCCCCATTCAGAGAAAAAAAGAATATATCAAACAAACTCTCCTTTGACCTGAGCTCTTTATATGAAACAACTCAATAGTGACTCAGTTGGAACTTTGTGAACCTGTAATTTGAAAGAGCGACTAGAATCATTTTGCGATCGTCAGCATTTTTAGGATAACCTTGGATTTAGGCGAAGCTTATTATTCAATGATAATTAAGATTCTTATTTAGCATAAAAGAGATTTCAGTTATGAGTTTGTTTTTAATTCTCAGTTCTTAAAAAGCTTTCCATTCCTACAAGCAGACACAAAAACTGCAATGGTTCGAAGGACGCCGTAAGTTCAGACGCTTATGTTCAGAGTTTATATGATTTACGTTCAAATTACTTTATTAGCCAGCAGTGATCGTAATCCCCTTCTACAGAGTGTTGGAGGGGATTTGTTTCTCCTTTCAAAACAAAACAAAACAAAAGAAAAACCAATGCAGAATTAAACAGGGGTGGTATGAGGAACAGAAATTGCAAAATAAAATAAAATCACCGAACTGTTGTCACTTGTATGTGCATCTCTACCTGTTACGTGTGAAGACAACTTCCTGAGGACTCCGTCAGCACCCATGTAGGACTTCTGGGTGACTTAGGAAGCAAGGCCATAACTGGAACGTCTTTGTTTTCCTAAGCTTGCTTCAACACCACGTTGCTTTTCTTGGAATGGTAATAAGCACACAGGTAGGAGGGGACTGCTGGGCCAAGACAAGGCTGATGCGAAGAGCCTAACTGCCGAACGGAGGAGTCAGAAAGAACCCTGGAAAACTGGTCGCTTGATCTGTCCTCTTCTTCCTTAAAGCATCTATGCCTCTCCTGACAGGCTAAACGCACAATCTTAGAAAATTAAAACCCCCTCAGGTTTGGGGCCTGAGATGTGGGGAAAATCACCATGTCAAAAGCGAAAGGGATAGATAATACTGAGAAAATGGGGAGGAACTCCACTGATGATATTTATTACCATTCGGGGTCCCGGAGAGCGGACTCGGGGAGGAGACTATCTGTAGATTTCGCTACACTGCCCGAGTGTTTTTATTCCAGCGTTAACAGCATGCAGTCAGACATATCTAGCACACCTAAAAATCAGACACTAACCAAACATCAAATACACTCCCCAAATTAAGTTTACTCCCGCAAATCTCTAGGGGGCTGCATTTCTATATTAGCTTTTGCAAATATTTATTACATGTCATTGCTAAGGATGTTGGAGAAATTCAGTGATAGATAGCCCATAGGTATAGGTAGTAAATTAATGGTCATAAAAAATGACAAAAGTCCAATAAAGACATAGAAAGGATAACTTTCATGTTCATATGTCCTTTTTAAGGATTTAAACCTAAGCCTCTAGTCCATGACCTCTGAACAAAATTGCAAAGTGAAACAAGGCTAAGGAGGCAGTAAATGCCAAATTAAGTCATGACAGATGGGATGCAAAGAGGGGACCCTGCCCTTTGTACAAATAATGTGAAACAAGCAGCTAATGTCCCCAGGCCCCTCATGGGGAGGCCAGCCAGGGAGCAAAGAGTAAAAGGGACATTGTCAGTGGGAAGGTAAAGTGGCACGCAATAATGCACTGTGGAAAACAATATTGTGGCTACTCAAAAAATTAAAAATAGACCATAAGCTCCAACAATTCCATGTATGGATATATACACCCAAAAGAATCAAAAGCAAGTATCTGACCAGATATTTGCACACCTGGGTTTCCACAACATCAAGTTCCAAGCACCATTCTCTCTGGTTTGCCAGGCCAGCTCTCCGGGGAGCTTGTCATAAGGGGTCCCTGGTCCATACGAGTCTTTTGTCATCTCAATCTTCATTGTGCTGTTAGTACTGGAAAAGCCCATCCCAGTAATGTCTTCCTAGTGTCACAGATTAGCGACCTTGTGACTGACTGGAGGCATCTCACGTTCTCGTCGGAAACCAGAGACACTATTTTCACTACACAATTCTTACTGCCTATAATAAAGAAGGAGGGCTTTACTTTCTTAGACTACCTTTGGGAGTGAACTTTCTGGCTCTTGTAAGGACTGTGTCTTTTGCACCTTCTTCTGGGACACTCTTATGTCTGTGGTTAAGCTGTAAAAGACTTCTTGGACTGAGTTGCTGTTGAGATTAATATGTTACTCATCAGTGGCCAGATGACAGATCCTTTGAATTGGCTATATTTAAAAGAAAAAAAAAAGTAGTCTCATCCTAAATAATTGTCCTATTGGTACTTATGGAAACACCAAGTTAAAAAGTGGACACAAAGGAATTTAACGGCTAGCCTTAGGGATTCCCTTAACAAAATGGAAAGACGGAAATGAGACTTACCACAAAAAATTAAAATCCAATATAAACTCCTCTTCTCAAAATCTGGCCCCATCTGCCTGTTTTAACTTCCCTTTCCCTATGAGATTTACACAGAACACTACAGCCTAACTCTAGTGTCCTAGTGTACAGTGTACTCATGTAAAGGTTGAAAGTCGGGAAGTGAATTTAGCAGAAACACCCCAGACAGGGGCTAGGGCTCATTTTGCTGTTCCTTATAACTCTTCCAACTTTCTAGGGCTCTCTCATCAGGCTCAGCCTGCCTCAGGCCTTCTTGTACAATGACCTTGGCAGATGTATCTTAGATCCTCACTGCAAAGAACTCAGGCCTCCTGGCCAGCGGCACATCTTGTAAACTATAAAGTCTTTCTACTTCCACTTTTACAAGATCCTACCCAAGTCAGAGAGGAGTTAAAAAGATTAGTGGCCATTCACAACCCCACTCAGAGGGACCTAGATTGGCTATTAAGGGGTATTCTTCCTATCCATGAATATAGGGTAGTTATCAGGGAAGCCAGCCGGCTCCCTTAAAAAAACCCACCTCACAGAGGAAACAGATGGCCATAACCTCTCCCGGGCCCTCATACAAATGACCAGGAAATAGCTCAGCCGGAGGCTCATGTTCACGGGCGAACCGAAGCAAGGGCAGAGGTTTCCCTGCTAAGCTGAATTTGTTCAAGGTTGGAATGCACATTCAAACAGAAGACTTTTGTTAAACATTTTATACACACTTTAAAGACATAATGCATTAGATCCTACAGTTCTAGAACATTAAAAAATAAATCTTTTTATTTCCATCCTTATTGGAAATCTTCTTGGGATACAGAAGCAAATTAAAGAAAATGTAGTTGGATGGGCCGGGCAGCCTTTTGGTATCATTCAGGCTACAACTCAGTTTTGGGGGGGACTGGAAATAACCAGTTTCTACGAAACCAGAAATGTGACTCAAGAGGCAATTTGAATCTTATCCATCCTCTCCAATCCCCTTAACTGCACCTATGCATCTGAAAATGCTTGTTGATACTGAGATATTAAAAACAGAATTGTCCTGAACTTAAGAAAAAAGGAAACATTTAAATTACTCTAGACCTCTGATAATAGGAAAATATTCCCCCAAAACTTCATCTTGGAGAAAACTTGGACACTTGCAGTGTGTGCCTTTTTAATATAGATTTTCAAACTCCCCTTCTCTAGGACCAAGGAGCCATTTTTTGAAATACAAACTTTGGAGGGGCGCCTGGGTGGTGTCAGACTTCGGCTCAGGTCATGATCTCGTGGTTCATGAGTTTGAGCCCCGCATCAGGCTCTGTGTTGACAGCTCAGAGGAGGAGCCTGCCTCAGATTCTGTGTCTCCCCTCTCTCTCTGCTCCTCCCCACTCATGCTTGCACTCTCTCTCTCTCTCTCTCTCTCTCAAAAATAAGTAAAACATTTTTAAAATCTGAAATACAAACTTTGGAGAAATTATTTCCTTCAGGAGGAAAAAGTAAGGAGGGAGGGTAGTATTTAGAAGTGGGGCTCTGGCCATCTGAACAGGTAAACTTAACTTATTCCTACTGCCAAGGTCAAATTTAGAACCAACTATTCTCTTGTAAACCAGTGAGCTTTGTGTTGTTGTGGCTAAAATTTTAAGGCAGTAGCTATGGGGATCTCTGTTTGCCTGTGTCTATATGTTTACATGTGTTCATACATGTATGTTGTAGATGTGTGATATTTTTCTACCCCCAGATGGTACTGCCAAAATTAATTTGTAGAAGAGCTCTATTTAATTGGCTTAAAAACAAGTACTTAAATAAGAATTGGATATTCCAAAATTTCCAGAAATATAAAAACTAACCCAAATGTTTTTCAAATCCACATGACCTGGGATAATCTTTGGTAAATAAAAGCCAGTGGAAGTTTGTTAGTTTAATTAAAATAGGTATATCTTCAGCATTATCAACAACGATTATAATTCAGATACGTAACCACCTGGATTTGCTAATCAACTTCATGTTCTCTCTCTTACAGATCCATCAGCAAGAAAAATAGCATGGCATGATGGCTGACTATATGGCTAACATGACTATGATGTCTCATAAAGTTTCATGGGTAATCGAAACTTAACTGTTCCAAGCAAATGATTAAGATGTAAGTGGGACAAGAATTTTTAGGTAAACTTTTTTAGCAAATTATGTTTTTACGAAATGTGTACTGAAAATAGTTTCTCACATCTTTTTGGTAACTTGAAACCTTAAAGTTTTGCTAAGTTAAATAAAGTGATAGAAAATCTGATGAGGGAGTGTGGGGCAAGCCGAGGGGAAAGTACAGGCTAACAGCACCCCCACCTCCCAGTGGAATCTGTGTGATATTCCTTGGACACTCCCAACTACCCCAGAACAAAGGAAAGGGCTTTAAGCGCTTGCCACGGTGATGTGGGAAACAAAGGCAAATGAAACTTTAAATTCCCTTACTGTCTAGAGCCCAGTGACAAGTCCTTGAGACCGGCTGAGTGACCTCCCTCTAGGAGCTCAGCTGCCTCATGACGATGACGACACTTTGCTGGCAGCAAAAGGGAATCTTGGCTTAACATTATCCTGACCTCCCAGGATTCTGTAAGTCTTCTTCCTTTATCTCAAGTCCCCCAAGATACATGCTGGCCATCATACTCTAAGCTCATGGGCCTCTGATATGCATCTGAAGGGTCTCATGACTGAGGTTTTAAACACTAAATGTAATAAATGGCGTTTTCCTAACAGCAGCCAGCCCCTCAAAGTCCTGGAAACCTTGCTTCCAAAATTCCTTAGAGACTTACTCTATCCCTAACCCCCTCCCAACCTGAAGGTATATAATCAGTTACCCGTCACAACCCCAGGGCAGCTCTTTCTACCCACGGGTCCTGTCCCCTTGCTTTAATAACATCATCTTTTGACACCAAAGACGTCTTCAAGAATTCTTTCTCGGCTGTCAGCTCTGGACCACCCCACCATCATCCCAAAACCCCATCAAAATTCACTGAATATCTGGATCATTTCCAAATAAGACACTGAAAGATCAATTACTGAACATGGCCTCATGGATTTTGGGCTTCTTCTTACAGGAAACACAAGATAAATTTGGGTCTATTAGTAAGCATGTCTTGTGCCACATTAAAAGACTGAGGTATGAAGAAACAAGTGCTTCTAGAAATTATGAGATATATTCATAAGCTTTCTAATCTATAGGATGCTGGTGTAACAGTTCTAAGGGTTAAGTATTCCAATTAATATATGTGATTAAAGCTACTAAAAATAGTAAGGGAGAGAATTGTGTATGTAAAGAAGACAGAAGTATGTTTCTGGACAAAGAAAAGGTATGAACTAAGGAAATGTGGTTTTGTTAAGGGAAAAGAAAATACATTTGTCCTAAAGTAAAATTTGTTATTTCAAAATGGGAAAGGGGAAAATAAAGGCCAAAATCAAATAAGGTGGGAATAGAGAGCATCTTACCTTGTGTGGTCAAAAACTGAGTGTATTACAAAGATTATAAAATTAAGCTTTAAAATCAGTAGTGTACTTATGTAAAACCGTAACAATTTTCTTTCGTCTACAAAAAGAATACAGTTTCCTTGTACCACGGTCTGCCCTTGATAATAATGTTATAAAAGATTTTTCTTTACTTTTTATGTAATCTGTCTAGAAAACAAAACTTTTGTGTTTTACTAAAATAATTTCCTATGCTTTATGTTGACATAATCTGATCTTTGATTATTTAAAAGAACTGAGTCTTTACAATATTTAAAGGGCTAGATTTTACTTATAACTATGTAACCTTTTGTATTTGCCTTTGAAATATTTTATTGCCACTTTGGTTAAATAGACAACTGAGGATTTGTCTCATAATAATCTGTGATCCTTATTTAGTCAAGTATCCAAGCCTTTTGACATTTTTGATAAACTTCCCCAAATCGAATTCTAAATGAAGTCTGTTTGATCTCGAACTAACTTTGAAATTTGCCACATGGGTCCCTAGAACACCTAGAAAGATTTGTTCTTTCTCCTTAAAACAATACAATGTTACAATAATTAGACTTATTTGGTATGTTAAATCATGTGGCAAGTAATGTCAAATAAACCATGATAAACATTCTTAGGATATACTGTATGGGTAAGTATTATTAATAAAAGTGTTCCAGAAATTGTATACAGTTCCTAGAAATCTGATATGTCCTGGAATGTTATCCCTTGTAATTCTAGTCATTATCTTGAAATGTTGTACATTACAGAAATAACCAAATTTCCTTGTCAGCTATACTATAATGAATTCTCATCAGATCTTTAACCAGGGCCGTTTTTAAGTCTTTTAGCATATAGTTGTTGCTTTACTCTGATGCTCTTGCAAAATTCTTTCACTTTCAGTAAGACTCAGAGAAAGAACCCGAGTACAGGTTTCTGCTCACTCGAAGATCATACCATTGAACGCTGTAAAAACTTATGAAGCTCCAACAAAAAAACTGGATTCATAAAACTGTTAACAAAAGATCAAGATCAATAAGAATTAATTAAATGGGACCAAATGAACTAAGATGATTATAATTTTTATGACTTTTTGTTTAAAATATTGCTGGATCTCTAATGTTTTTTTTTTCTTCCAGATGTAAAGAACCCTTTTCTCTTTTTTCTGAGGCTAATTATGACTTACAGCAATTGGGTAAAGTATACTTACATGAACAAAGATGAAACAATGTTTCTCCCTATCTGATCCCTACAGAATTTGGAAACTCTTAGTGAGGGTGTATTCTTATTTCAATATATTTATTTGCATAAGTTCAGGACAAATCTGTTCTGTAACAGGACACAACTGGAAACATTGGTTAAATTGCCACTGTTATAATATGACTGGTATGTTATATTTGACAATAATGTATATAAAATCAGATATGTCAGATAGCTTTAAGGAACTAAGATGGACTTTTCAGAGCCAATAAAGCCTCTTAGTAGGGGGAAAAAAACCTTAGGAAAAAAAGCCTGGTACTTGCTTATAGGATTCTTACCAGCCTAACCAGGCAAGAAAGGTGAGTAAGAATGGTGACTTCCTGACAGGTGCAGGAGCCTCAGGATATTGTGGGTCCTGGAGAAAAGAGGAATTCACCAAAATCTATAGGTGTTACAGGGAAAGTCTGTAACTTTCCCTGGCTTGGCTTCCTAGCCTCGAGAGACTATTTTTTTTAAGTGCATTTGTGAATTCTGAGAGAGAGAGACAGACAGAGAGGCAGAGAGAGAGGGAGAGAGAATCCCAAGCAGGCTCCATGCTGTCAGCCCAGAGCCTAACGTGGGACTCGATCTCACAAACCCTGAGATCATGACCTGAGCAGAAATCAAGGGTCAGACATTTAAATGACTGAGCCAACCAGGTGCCCCTCAAGAAACTTTCAGAAGTTCAATTTGTGATTCCTTACGAAAAGTTCCAGCAAAGCAGATTTAAAAGAGCCCATATGATCAATCACTATTCTTGCTGCACTTCTAGAAATAATCTGGCCAAACTTATTGAAATTAGGCTTACCTGATAAACATATTAGTTTTAATTCCTCTATCTCTGGTAGGAATGAGGGTGATTATAGAGAGAAAAAAATTAGGTGCCAGCAGCAACTACAATACCCACTTATGGATATTAGATTCAAGTTCTCTTAATTGTCTTTGAGGTTTTGCTGTTTACCTATAGACTGGACTGGATCCTAAATGCTTCAGGTTTCCTCATCTAGCTACAAATCTCCAAACTAACATTTCCAATTTGACTTGGAATCCTCTAACTTGGAATCACTGACAACTAAAACTACTTTTTTTTCTGAAGCCCTGTAAACTGAAGCTAAATGACTTGATATAAACCTCGAAGAAATCTGAAGCCACAATTGCTCACTTGAGCCAATCTTCTGCACACCCGCTCCTGTATGCGCCACTCATAAACATTCCTGGTGTAACCAAAAATATCACCAGAGACGTTCCAACTGCAAACCAGGAAAATCCATCATTGCCACTGCCTGCCCCCACTCCATGTAAAGATGCTTCAAGGCTGACATCTAGAAATCTCGATCGGCAGCTTCTGGGACTCGACTTTGTTTTTCTTTTGTTTCTATAGAAATATCTCTTATTAATTAATGTCACTTGCACAATATAGGCCTAACTTTGCAAGCCCTGCTGCAACCCTGCTTCCTGAAATGAGACACAACTGTTTCAATGACCTGAGCAGTCCTCAAGACTGGTTTAATAAGATAGGGAACAATAGATCAACTTAAAATTCTGGACTGTGACATTTCTTATTTGAAGTTTCAAAGGTGGGACTCAAGAGGAGAAGAAATTGTTGCCCTAGAAATGGGCCTCTTTGGCATGAGGATTATTTTGAGCCAAAGGCGATCAAATCCCAGCAGATTCAGGAAAGGCTCTTTCCCTACCCCTCACGTGTCTAAATTTACATTAGAAAGGCGGCCTGTGCCTGGAAGAGAGTTATTACCAGAGATGCCTTTACCTAAGAACCTTATCTGCATAAAAGGGCATCCCTCCTTTTCCAAACATAGCCCCTGGCTTCCTGTGAGTGGCTTTGCTCCTCTTTGTATCCCCAGCCCCCTACCTGTCTCCTTGGCTCCAGTGTGATACAAGCATCAATCACCTACCTGACCTTCAGCTCTCATATTTTTACTGGGCTCCCATAGGTGTAAAACTTATTTTTCTGCTGTTAATCTGTCTTATGTAAATTTGATTATTAGACTAAGCAAAGAACCTAAAATGGAGGAAGGAAAAAATTTTCCTTCCCTACAAGATGGATGGTGGGGATGGTTGCACAACCGTGTGAATGCAATTAATGCTACTGAACTAATTACTTAAAAATGGTTACGATGGTAAATTTCATGTTATGAGCATTTTACCACAGTTTTTTTTTTAAATAGGGGAAAGAGAAAAGTTGATACTGAGACTGCAATCTAAGTATCATTAGGTCAGTGACAAAAAGTAGTTTCAAATATCAACCTCAAATAAAATCTCAAATAAAAATGACCATCTCTGAACTTCACCATTCCTGGGACACACAAACACTGAAAGTTTTTTGTGAAAAGTTTTGTGTGAAAAGTTCCACACATGCATAAAGTCTTATTTTCTATATATGATCAAAATGCCTTCTTTTTATAAATGAATCTATACAGCTCCATCCTGACAGCTCAGACAATAATAATCGACTTTGGAATATTCATAAATAACTTTCCCCAAGTGGGAGGGGGCAAGAGGACATGAGGATAGATCAATTCGTACATTTAATTAGGATTAATTAAGTCTTGCTTGAAAGAGAGGAAATGAGACCAAATGCAATCACTTTCAGAAAAGGCAGGATGGGTCATAAGAATGTTGGTACCATTTACTGAGCACCTACTCGAAGCTAATGAAATGTCGTTACTGCTTTCACTAGCCACACCTGACTTCTACCTTGCAGGTGCATCATGGTATCTGGCACATCATGGCCCCCTCCTGGTGAGGCAGAGTTACTCATGAACTGTAAGCAGTTAGTCAAACTCATGAACTGTAAGCAGAAGGGACGTGTGTCACTTCCAAAACGAAGCATTTAATTGCTGGTGCAAGAGTCTCCAGAGGTCTGTGGTGACCAGCAAAGCTTGTGATGGTGGCTCTCCTATCAGAGTGAGAAGTGTGCATAGACATCTCATATGAGCTATAAATATTTGCAATTATAAGCCATTAAAAGGGGGAGTAAACGGTTACTGCAGTTTATTTAGCCTAGCCTATTTTTGCTACAAAACAAAACAAAACAAATAAACAACCTGGCACTGAACCAAGCACCTTACATATATAATCTCTAATCCTACAATGACCCTGCAAGGAGATATTATACTCCCATTTTTCAGGTGAAGCAATTAAGGCTAAAACATCGCACGTAGTAAGGCAGACTCATGATTCTCTTTCACTGTAATATAATGTTCCCTTAACATTCATGTCTCATTTGACCAACAAGAACTATTATGAGTCATTTTCCATCACCTCTAAGTGGTTCTAATGTTCTTTCTCCTCAAGATTAAAGAAAGGATTTATCTGTCTCACTTTATTAACACCTAAGTAAGTACCATCTTTCCAGAAGAACAGTCTTTGGTAGGCAGAGATCTTCTGAGCTCTTATATCCTTTTATAGAATCTCGTACAAAAGGCTCAACATCCTAGTTCCCAAGGTGTAACATGAGGGCAATGATAACACCTGTGCTCCTTCTCATGACGTTTGTCAAAGACCATGCACAACCAGAGTCCAGCTTGTGTCCTGAGAAGGAAGTTAACTCATGAGCCTTTCTTAGGCTCATGGGGTCAGGAATAGTGGTGCTAGAGGATGGTGGGGGGCTGAGATGCGGAGGCTGATCAGCTCAGGGACAGGAGCTTGGGCATTGGCGTCAGGCCTGTGGTTCACAAACCAAATACCAGCTCTGAGGCATGGCCGGGTTGTCTTTCTTCTCTGGTTTCCTCATGTGTGAACAGGGACAAAAATAATACCTACCTCAAGGAATTGATGTGTGGAGAACATTGATGTGCATATGAAACACCCACAGAGAAAGGTGGAGAAGAACACCTAAGTCAGTACCTTTGGCATTAGAAGAGAGGTAACTGCTTTCCAGAAACTTCTTGAACTCTGCTAAGGGCTGCATTGTATCCACCTCCCCAAATTCACGCACTGTAGATATTGTTGTCCGAAACCCCCTGTTCCTCAGAATGTGACTCTGTTTGGAGGCAGGGTCTTTACAGAGGTAATTAAGATAAATGAGGTCATTAGGGCAGGCCACAATCCAATATGACTGGTGTCCTTATTAAAACAGAAGATTAGGTAGGGCACCTGGGTGGCTCAATTGGTTAAGCGTCTGACTCCAGCTCAGGTCATGATCTCATAGTTTGTGAGTTTGAGCCCCAGGTTGGGCTCTGTACTGACAACTCAGAGCCTGGAGCCTGTTTCAGATTATGTGTCTCCATCTCTCTCTGCCCCTCCCCTGCTCACACTCTGTCTCCCTCTATCTCAAAAATAAATAAACATTAAAAAGAAAAGAGAGAGAAGATTAGGACACAGACACAGAGGGAAGACCATGTGAAGATACAGGGAGAAGATGTCATCTATAAGCCCAGGAGAGACAACTTAGAAGAGGCCAACCTTGTGATCTCAGACTTGTGGCCTCCAGAATTGTGAAAAAATAAATTTCCGTTGTTTTAGGCCACCCCACCCCCAGTCTGTGGTTCACTGTTATGGCAATCCTAGCAAACAATACAAAGCCCCTGCCAGTGGTCATGGTCACAGCAACTCTGAAACCCTCATCAGATACAAAGCTGGTTTTGCCCCCAGGCCTAAAGAGGACTCAGCAGTATATCAGCCTCAGAGAAATCCCCTCTCTCATCCACCTCTGCTGTAATCATCCTGTGAATGGAGGTGAAAGGGTCCCCCCCACCCCAGATCAACTCTCCGGTTCCCAGAGCCCAAGGCAGTCCCAGGTTCAGGAGAACCTTCTGGAGAAACTACTGCCCAACGTTTGGTTTCTTGTTGAATCACCAAAATGTTCTCAGGTCAAATCAAACATGTAGGTCTTCCATTTAGGAGTGTTACAGAGAAGTAGAGGCAGAGTCACCTTTTCAAGAGGAAACTTTATACCACAGCATAACACAAAACTAATGTCAGTAGTATCAAGAAAGTACTATTCAAGCACCCACATGGGAGTAAGAAGTGCTGGCTCAGAAACAACACACACACACAGCCTTTATCCCACTGAGCCGTAAGTTATTACGTTACTCTGACAAAAATATTTAACTCCATTCCCAGAGAACAATATGGTGCCGAAAGTCAAGAGTGGGAGGCAAAGGCCCTCCTCGAGGGCAATAGAGAAGAGAGAAAATGTGGAGACAGGGAGGGAGTAAAAACTTATAGACATAGCAAGAAGGGAGGAAGGCGCCCATGGAAAGGTGACAGGGGCAGCCACAGTCAGCCACACACACCGGGAGGGACCGGGCAGCCTTTAGAAGTATGAGCAGCCCTAGAAACTTCCAGAGAGGCTCCCCCCAGGGATCTGACGCGATAGCACTTCTCCACGTCCGTGGGGCACAGCTCCATCAGGGTGCGCCCCACGTGGGCCGGGGTGTGAGACCAACAGCCCATCGCCTCTGGCATCCACGTGTAGAAATTGCTAGCTACAGAGGGGTTCTCGTGACCCAAAGGGACCAGAGAGAGCCTGGAAGACCATTGTCTGGTGGAAACCAGTTTGCTACCCACACAGCGAGAGAGACCTTCAGAACATCGATGTTGGGTCATCTCCCCAGTGGTCCCCACCACTAAGCGCTTGCTCCTGAAGAACTGGATTCAGGCCCCAGGCCCCTGGGATAGCGACATTAACACAGTGCCCAAAACGATAGCAAATTGAGAATTCAGCTCATAGCGCCTGTCAAAAGAAATAAGATCACATTAAAATTCTTGCCATTTCCTTTTTCTGCTAAACGAGCTCGCTTTATAAGCAGATAGCCTTCTCCTACCTTCCCTCCCTCTCTCCTTCCTTCCTCCCCCTTCTCCCTCCCTCCTTCTCCCTTCTCTTCTCTCTCTCTCTCTCTGGTAGGAAAGATACATTTATTCCCCTCCTTTCAGAGCACCTTGTGAAATTAGCCCCATTTAGGAGTGTCAAATAAAGACAAGGAGATGGAATGTTGGAAGGTCTCACAGAGCCCGGGACCCACTCAGGATGATGGCGTCTCACGCCTGTGCTGAAGCCCAGCCCTCACTCCATGCTTGTATTTGTTCTGAGGGAACAGAAGGGGTTAGTTGTAAGTTTTAAAAAGCTTCCAAGCATTTACCAGAGTCAGAAAGCTCTCCTGGGCCCCCACGCGAAACATCATTTTCATGAGTTTTAACAGAAACGACTTTTGGAAACAGGCAATAGTACAGGGGAAAACCCTGTCCTAAGCCAAGGGATAAATAGGTCAAGTTTGCCTCCCGCCCTCCCCACCCTCACCCCCGCTATGGGTGCTCAAGCAGAGCTGACGTCTGCCATCTGACCCCCCCACATAACGTGAGCTAGTGTTAAGTGAGCATGCGCTATATGCCAGGCAGAGGGCCAACACCTCGCCAAGGTTACGTTTGTATTCTCATGCAACATTATATGATGTAAGGAGACACATCTTACTCAATGAAAAGACCTTCCAAATATACCACTTTTTAGCCAGTTAACGACATAAACTCTTAGGACAGTAGCTAAAATAAATATGACTTATAAAATTTAATTTATTAATTCAGTTGCACATACATATTTAAAATCACATTCTATTTAAATAATACATTAATGTAGAAATATTGCTTTTTTCTGGCCTTACATATCATTACGTAATTTTATTCACCGATGTGTTCTTTTTCTCTAGAGCCACATTTGGAGTCATTCAATTCATCTTTCTCAGGACGCATCATCTTCATTTCCATCTCAGTTGTTGGAGATGTAGCACACTGTCAGTGGAAATTTTATCCCAAGCCACGAATATCCATTAATATAACATTAGGACAGTTGTTCCATTTATTCAAACCATAGGTGTATATTCATGAGCTCTGCAATGTAGCCATTTACCTCCCTGCCTTTTAAAGGAATCCTCAGAAGGCTTGCTTATAATGGATCCAATATTTGCATTCAGGGGGTCATATTGCCCGAAACAATTGCTAAATCTGCGTTCAATTCACTTGTCCCCTTTCTGTTTACTGATTCTGTCGTGGAGCTTCTGTAAGCATCCTAAACAAGCACTGATTGAACTCATTTCAGGCCAACATATTTTCTTTAAACAACACCATGCTTTTTTCAGTTAAAGTAAACAAGACACCATCCCAAAATTTGAGACGCTTTGTAAGGATTACAATATGTGGATATGTTTTCTTTTCTAAGGGATGATTGTGGTAAAAGCCCTCGTACCTATGGTCCAATTTACATAACCTCATGAACTCCATTTTATAGATCGTGAAACTGAGGTTCAGAAGTTGAAGTAACTTTGCTAAGATCAAAGCCTTGGTGTCTGAATACCATGTAGCTGGGACTGCAGAACCACCAAGTGCACTGCCTGGGGTCTCCCCAGTACCGTCCCTGACCTCATGTCCGCTTTCTGCAGCTAATTTCCTTTCCAGAAATTCCCTGCGGCTCTCAGAATTCATGCCAATTCTCACTTCTTCCTCGGACCCCATCATTTCACTTACAGGAAATTATCTGAAGGAAATAATCAGAAAGATGCACAATGATTTAGCCTACAGAAATTCTGATAGCATCATTTTTAAGAGAAAAAACTTGGAAACACACTAAACATCCACAATGAGCAATGTGTCTAACTAGATGCTCACAGTGGAATGCTAAGCAGCCGTGTTTAATGTTCATGAAATAGTAAGTGGAAAAAATAAGAAGTTGTATAATAGGATTCTAGTTTCGTTTTTTAAGTGAATATATTAATTCATTTTTTAATATATAAAGCATATATACATCAAAGAGGACTGGAAGGAAGAAAAACACATGTTAACTTGGTTAATTAGTGGGTGATGGAATTAAATGAGATGGTTATTTTATTTATATTTTTCTGTTTTCTACCCCCTCCTCGAAAACATTATGCCTCTTCCAAAAGGATAAGTGCAACAGTGAGAATTAGGCAGCAAAGAAAGAGGAAATGTGCCCAAATGCAATGGCAAGAGAAATACCTGAGTGAAAATGGTGTCTTAGTTCATAAACTGTTGTCTACACTACTTTCACAAAGTTGTTGCCCTACAAGAGGATTTTCCAATTACGGGAAAAAGATTAAGGTTGTAATCCTGGGAAGTTATCAAGTTCAAAATCTGTCTGGTCTATTACAACTGCACAGGTACAAAAGCCTGTCTTACAGAATCAACTAAGTGTGCGAACAACTTGGCCATATGTCAGACCCTCTGCTATGGCCAAAAACCCAGCAAGTTCTCCTAGAGAATTAACCGGTGCTCTTTTAACTCAGCCCCTGGCTCAGGGATGTACTAGGTGGGAAGTGACAAATTTAGCAAAAATGGCACATTCCCTAGCCTTGGGGAGTCCACTAATCCAGCAAAAGACATGCTGATGAAGACATGGACACAGTGAGCAGAACAGGAATGAGCACTCTTTGGGGGAGGCCCAAAAGTCACAGCCGGTCACTTGCTGGTGTCTGGGAGTAATGTCCAGTACCTGGAGAGCTAATGGAGTAATGACTGAAAAAAATAATAGGGGTCCAATCTATATTCATTGCCAGGTAGAAACAAAAGACTGTCTCCTAGAAAGTTACCATTCCACATCCCTGCCACATGGTTTCTGGTTCTGTTCAAAATCTGGCCTCTTTCAAGAGATCATAATTCCCAGTTAAAACAAACAACAACAACAACAACCCAACATGTACACAACTAATATGTAAACTCTGCGGTAGGCAGCATCTAAGATGGCCCAGAGTGATTCGCAGCTCCTGGTATTTACAACCTAGGATAATTCCCTCTCTTTAAGAGCGGGGTGGACTTGCTGATTTGTTTCTAATGAACAATCCTATGAATGGATTGAATTCATAGGATACAGGGGAAGTGATGGCACATCACTCCTGAGATTCAATTATAAGATGATTGTGGTTTGTATCTTAAGCATTCTCTCTCTCTCTCCCTCCTTACTCCAGGGAAATCCATCTGTTATGTCACAAGGAAATTCTGTTGATGTCATGTGGTGAGGGATCCATGCCTGCCAAAAACCAAGTGAGCTTGAAAGCAAATATCCCCCCAGTCGAGCCTTCAGAAGAGAGCACAGCCCCAGTCAACAGCTACAGTCTCTTGAAAGATCCTGAACCAAAAGGCATCCAGGTGAGCTTCCCCCAGGCCTTCTAACCAACAGATACTGTGAGATATTAAATGTCTGGTGTTTTAAGCCACTCAATTCTGGGGTAATGTGTTACATGGATTAGTTATCTACATAACTAATACAGACTCCAAATAGGAACTTCCAAAAAGAGATTCCAGGTGGTATTAATGAGTTTTGAAATAAGAAGACTATCTGATTCACTGAGTTCTAAAATTTTTTAAACATTTATTTGTTTCTGAGAGAGAGAGAGAGAGAGAGAGAGAGAGAGAGCGCATGAGCAGGGGAGGGGGAGAGAAAGAAGGAAATACAGAATCTGAAGCAGCCTCCAGGCTCTGAACTGTTTGTTAGCACAGAGCCCAACACAGGGCTCGAACTCACAAGACTGCAAGAGCATGACCTGAGCTGAAGTCACTCAACCAACTGAGCCACCCAGATGCCCTTAATTCAGTGAGTTCTTATGAGGACTCTGGATCCATATTCCTGGGAGTTCATACCCCAGCTCCACCATTTACTAGCATGTAACTATAGGTGGATTATTTAACCTCACTGTCCCTCAATTTCTTGGTGAAATGGGAATAATAATACCACCTAGCTCATAGGATAAAGATCAAATGACTCTGGCGGGGGGGGGGCTGGCAAAGAGTAAGTGCTATATATATGCTCATTATTATGACTGTTAAAACATGATAATAAAAAATGGGACATCAGGATCATAACCTGTAATTTTTAATTTTTTTAATTTATTTCTTATATTTTATTTTGACAAAACTTCAGATTTACATAAAAGCTTCAAGAATAGGAAAAAAGAATAATCAGAAACTCTTCTAGATTCCTCAGATGTTAACATTTTGTTCTATTTGCTTTAGCATTCTCTCTTTCATATTTTTTTTCAGACTGACTTAAAGAAAAATGCATCCCTAAATACTCCGGTGTGTCTTTTCAAAAAACAAGAAATTGTACATCACCACGGGAAGATATCAAAATGGAGCAATGAACATTGAAGCAACATAATCATCTATTCCACAAATCTTGAGATTTTTCTTTTGTCTATTGTCCTAATAACATCCTTTATAGCAAAAAAAGATCCAACATCATGTGCTGAATTTAGTTGTCATGTCTCTGTACTTTCTATAATCTCTAATAGTTTCTGACTTTTTTTTGTTGTTGCTGTATTTTATGATACTGATATTTTTGAAGAATAAAGGCTAGTTATTTTAGAGAATATTCCTCAGTTTGAGTTTGTCCAGTGTTTCCTCAAAATGAGATTCAAGGTACATCTTTTGGCAAGAATAGTCCCTAAGTGATCGTGAGTTTTCAGGGCATGATATCAGGTGGACATGCTGTTGATCAGTGTCATTTCTGGCAATGTTAGCTTTGATCACGGGTTAATGATGTCGGAATTCTAATGTCACTATTTTACTGTTTGTAACAAAAAGTATAATTTGAGACTACAGAAGTATCCTTTCATTACTCAACCTTTGATCCACTATGCTAAAACCAATTACCACTATCTTGGTTGGCAGATGGTGTTTTTCTAATTCCACAACTTATTTTACATTTATTAGTTAACATCATACTACAAGGAAAACCGTCTCCCTCCTTCCTTCCTTCCTTGTTTATTCATTTATTTATATCATTGTTGACTCATGGGTTCTTACCTTATTCATCTTTTACTATCCATAATTTTTATTAAAACTAAATATAAACCTGAACAGCTCTAAGCCAAATAGATTCTGTTGACAACACTTATGGACCAGGAAAAGATATACTCATTTCTAAAAGACACAGGTATATTTTCTCTTATTAGAGCAGAGATTTTGCTCATGTTAAAAAATTTTTCATTGTCTCTGTCTATGCTCTGGTCAAGGTTATTACCACTGAAGACTGAGAAACTGAGTTGACATTATTATTAATCATTCCTGCGAAACATGACAGCAAGGAACATTCAAGATAAATAGTGGGCATCTCTTCTAAGGACAAGAAACCTGGTTCAACCCCAATATTTTTTCAGCAATTTGGCAAAGAATTCCAACATGACTTTACCTTTTCATACAGATTTTCGTACAAGTATAATCAACATTGAGAATGGATTGAATTCATAGGGTGCAAAATGGGAAAATAATTTTTTAAAGCACCTCCTTTAAAAAATTCTGTATAATTTCTCTTTCCTACCCCAAACAGATCTACAGTTTTGCCCATTCTTTCTGGGGTCAGAAGAACCTCATTAAGACACCCTAAAGTCAAGTTCCAATAGAAATTAGCACTTGAATCTCTCATTCAATTTAAAGCGTCTTTCATAGGATGCCTGGGTGGCTCAGTCTGTTCAGCATAAGACTCTTGATTTTAGCTCAGGTCATGATCTCACGGTTGTGAGATGAGCCCCAAGTTGGGGTCGGGCTATACGCTGTGGAGCCTGCTTAAGATTGCCTCTGTCCCTCTCCTTTTGCCCCTTCCCAAATCATACACTCTTGCACATGCTCTCTCTCTCTCTCAAAAAAAAAAAAAAAAGCTGCTTTCTTTTCCCAGCTCACAATAAACACATGAACATCCTTGACCTGCAGAAGGTGAGAGAGAATTTAGTCTGTTTCACTCTTCCTTTGTCTTGGTCTCTTCCTCATCACTCTGCTCATAGGGCGGGGAGCTGGAAAAGTAAGCCAAATCTTACTTGACTGGTAATACAATTTAGCTATGTGTCCTCAGTGGGGCAGCTCATTTTCTTTGTCTCTCTCTCACCAGGTGCTTGTGTGGGTCCATTTGAGAGGGCCCATTTCAGGCACCTCCAGCTTACAGTTTCCCTTCTCAGGTAATTCAATTTCTCATTAACCTCTCATGACTAGGTTCCGCTGTTGGCTTCTGTAACACACAATGACTCAAGAGAAGACTTAGTGTCTCTGCCCTTAAATGCTGGTGAAAACACTTTCCACCAATCAGCCCTTCATTGAGTTCCAATCCTAATTCTACCATTAGACCTTCTTCCAGGAAAATCCATGCAACAACGTGGTACCTTTCTGCTCCCTTGACTCTAGGAAGCCAAAGTCAATTTGTTCCAGAAACTCATCGTACACAACCTGGGATACACCTATAGGTTTCTCCAGTTCAGAATGCTTTTAATGAAGATGGTATGTCGGTTTCTTCACCCAGAAGATAACCTCACCCTCTACAAATGACTCTTTGGAAGTGTCCTTTGCTCGGTCTGGGGCAGAAGAAGACATTCCCCTCAGGAGGGAAAACACTGAACACATGACAACTCTCTCCAAAGAAATTCTGACTCCTTTACCATCTCAATCCTGCCTTCTCACATACAGGCTTGAAGTGGGATCTTGCTAGGGTAGAAGGACCAGTTTCAGGCCCTTGTTTTCCTGTAAATATCATCAAAGGGGCCAAAAGGAAAAAAAACAAAAACAAAAAAACCCAGAGTTTAAATTCTGAATTAATACAAGTAGTTTTAGTAAGCACATTTTTTTAGGATATAAGGGCTCTTGTCACCTTCTTTGTCTGATACTTGCTGTAAAATAAATGCTTTGTGAATTGTATTTTTGCACAGTGCTGAATACATTTTATAAGAATGGTAGAGCCTAAGTTTCAAGGGGGAAGGGCATGGGGGTGAGGAAGAGCTTGTGCAAATGTTTAAGAAACTCTCCTTTTCCTCTGAAGACTTCTTGATTGAGGATACCAATCTGTAGAACACTAGTTTCCAAAGACTCACTTCTTTTGCCTCTAAACTTCTTAATGTCCTATTAAGAATGGCATCTGGAGGTGCTGGGTGGTGTTTGACTTCGGCTCAGGTCATGATCTCATGGTTTGTGGGTTTGAGCCCTGCGTCAGGCTCTGGGCTGACAGCTCAGAGCTTTGGAGCCTGCTTTGGATTCTGTGTCGCTCCTTCTCTCTCTGCCCCTCTCCCACTCACGCTCTGTCTCTCTCTCTCTCTCAAAAATAAATAACATTAAACCAAATTAAAAAAAAAAAAAAGAATGGCATCTGGCTTGCAGCCCAAGAAGCAAGCTTCACTAGCTTTCTACTGAAATACCTATGAATAGGAAAAGAACGTAGAGCTACGACCATTTCACAATTAGAAGTGGCCATCGATTTCTTGCTAAAATCTAGGAAAGATTTCCAGTATCTGCAGAGAATATGAAAATGTTAGCAAATGAACCAAGCCTTCCTCCTAAAATTGGGAGGACAACTCTTCCTGCTTCTCCCATTGTCTGCTTCCTCTATTTATAAATCTGAAATAAGCTGAAAGCTGGCTGAGCAGTCTTCTCTACTGCCTAATTGGTACCTCCTATAACAGCCATAATTCTGCCCCTACCACATCTCTTCCACACGACTGGACAGACCAATTCTCAGCCAAACAAATCAGGCACAGAAACTGGTATTGAGACACTGTATCAAAGTAGGATGTCCAAAAGGAGATGCAGATGGGGACACAAGAGCCCTGGTAGTATCGCTTACAGGAAATTGTACATCTTAATGCACCACAATGTTGACAATTTCAGGGAGCAAAGCGGCCAAGGCAGGAGTCAATCAAACAAGCAGAATAACACTCCCCAGACAATAGGAATCTAGTTATACGCTGAAGACACAAACCTGTCTTCAAATTGTAAATCTGAAAAGGAGATCAATCAGGGCATCAGAAAACAATCATCAAAGGGGCCAAAAGGAACAAACAAACAAACAAACAAACAAAAACAGAAAAAACCCAAAAAACAAAACAGAGTTTAAATTCTGGATGCCAAAAGGGCAAAAAGTAATTTTTAAAATTAGAGAATTAATACAAGTAGTTTTCGTAAGCAACCAGATTGAAAATAAATTTACCAAAACCATTTATATGCCTATATATCAGCAGAAACTGGTTAGGAATATAAAACAAGAAATATAAAGACTCTACAAATAATAGAAAGCAATAAGTGCAAAATATCTAGGAATGATGCTAATAAGAAATGTGTACTAGAAACCCAGATGAGGAAAACTACAAAGTTTTCATCAAAGACAGAAATCTTATGTAAGAGAAGACATATTTTTCCATGGCATGATTAAAATTGAAAAAGCGACAGTTCTCCTCAAAATTATGTTTTGGTATAATGTTAGTCCAGTAGAAACCGCAATGGACTTCAAACTTTTTGAACAAATTATTTTGAAGTTTATCATGAAGAATAAGCAGGAAAAATGAAAGTAATGAGAGACCTTCTGTAAAAATTAGTAAAGCCAATTATAACATTACGATTAGCACTAGCCCAAATCTCAAAAAAGTAATAGAAGAAAGTGGGCCTATATATGTGTTTACAAAAACTTAGAGGAAGCAACAGAGAGGGTATGAGATGAATTATCCCACAAGTGGAAAATGGCTATCATTTTAAGTATATGTGATCATACATATGCATTTACATGACATTATGGATGTATCTTTAGGATTTAAAACACAAAATAAATACTAAGAGGGGAAAGAGGGAAATTGGTTATTGTCAGGGGAAAAAAACTTATAGTGCAATCAATTACCATACTCAAAAATTTACTCCAGATTTTAAGGTTCAGTGATTTAACAAACTGGAATAAAACAGAGGTTCATGTTTAAACTGATCTCAAGATAAGCAAGGAGTTTTAAAGTGTAATGCAATCACAAAAACGGTCAATGGATTTTCAGCAGAAGTACCAAAGTAATTTGGTACTGAGTTAAAGTCAAGTCTCCCAGAAACCTCAGAATGTAACCTTATTTGGAAATAGGGCCTTTGAAGATGCAATTAGTTAAGATGAGTTCATATGGAATAAGGTGGCTCCTCCAATATGACTAGTGTCCTTATGAGAAGAGAAAATACACAAACGTGCGCGTGCCTGGAAAGCCCGCCGTGTGAATATAGATAAAGAAATTGACCACCACAAGCCAAGGAATTCTAAGCGTTTCCAGCAACCAGAAGAGGCCAGGAAGAGGAATGAAGGATCCACCCCTTGAGTCTCCAGAGAGAGCATAGTGCTGTCAACACCTTGATTTTGAACTTATAGCTTCTAGAACTATAAGAAAAAAAAAATTCTGTTGTTTTAAGCCACCATTTTGTGGGCTAGGATCCTAATACATTAGTGAAAAAGAAATCTTTTTCAGTGGGTAAAAGGAAACTGTTTCAACAAATGGTACTAGAAATACTGGATATCCAAGTGGAAAAATAAATAAAACTTGACCCTTACTTTAAACTATATACAAAAATTAACTCGAAATGGATCATCTCCTATAATCCACTTACAATAAAACATAGATGAAAATAGTAGTCACCTTGGGGTTATAAAAGATTTCTAAAGTAGGACACGAAAAGCAAATTTTAAAAAACGAAGTCAATCAATTTGATTTCATCAAAATTTAAAACTTACCCTCTTCAAAACTCATGTTGCAAAATAAAAGGCAGGCTACAGACCAAAGAAAACATATTTTCAACACATCTATGACAAAGGAATTTTACCTAAAATATATAAGGACTCTCAAAATACAATAAGAGAACGAACAAAAAATGCACAAATAATTTTAACCGACATTTCACCAAGGAAGATACAAGAATGGCAACAAACATGTGAAGATGTTCAGTGTCCTCACTTATTAGGAAAATCAAATTAAAATCACAGTGAGATATCACCACGCATCCACTAGAATTGCTCAAATTTAAAAGGTCGCCCGTACCAAGTGCTGGTAGTGACATGGAGAGCCCGGAACTCTCCTACATTGCCGACGGGAATGTAAAATGTTGCCATCGCTTTGGAAAACGGTTTGGCAGTTTCTTAAAAAGTTACACCTACACCCACTGTGTGGCCCAGTCATTCCGTACCAAGGTATTCACTTAAGAGAAATGAAAGCATACGTTCACACAGAGACTTGAACAGGAATGCTCTCTGCAGCTTTTGTAGAGATTTGTAATCTCTACAAAAGCAAACAACCCCCATGTCTGTCAATGGGAAAAAAACAATTGTGGTACAAGCAGCAGCCATACAATGAAATAACGTAGCAATAAAAAGAAATGAAATATTGATATACGCAACGGCATAGATGAATTTCAAATAATTACGGTGAGCCCAAGAAGCCGGATGAAAAAAGACGTAGGACTCCATTTATATAAAATTCTAGAGAGTGTAAACCGAGACATAGTGACAGAGAGCAGAGCAGAGGTTACTGGGGACAGGGAGAGGGAACTGAGAGAGGACTTGTGAGGGGCACAAGAAAACTCCTAGGAGCGATGGGTATGTCCATGATCTTGACGGTGGTGATATAACCCTTAAATATGTGCAGCTTACTGTACATTCATTTTACTTCTGTAACCCTTTGAAAAAGAATAGAACCATAAAAAAAGGAAAAGGCCAAGAATAAGGGGAAATATTTTCAGGAACAATGATATATAATGGTTAATGTACCAAATGTATAAAGTGGCCTTACAAATAAATAAGAATAAATGAATTAAAAAGTCAAAAGTGGAAATAACCTGTTCACAACTGAAAAATACACAATTTTTAATGATTATATTAATAACAAATCATATTTAAAACGATTTGCCTGCCAATTCTCATTTTTAAAACGGCATTTTTTAATTTAAAGATTAATGCTGGCATTGATAAACTGAGATAAGCATTCATCTTATTCCAGCAATCAATGTAAATATAATTGGAAAAACTTTTCAGAGAAGCCATTTGCCAATATCATTAAAATCTTCATATCTCTAGGTGTTGCAACCCAAAGTCATTTTAATTCTTTCATTTATAATTTCCTCTGTTTACATTTTTAACAGAAACCACAAGCTGCTTTTCATCAGAGAAAATATTCATAAAATGGAAAATATTTGAATTAGCTTCATTGTGCAAATGCACATGCACAAAGGGTAGACTGTACCTTCCATTTGAAGTGGTTAAGACCAGCTATTGACTCCCTATTGACTGCTTGTTTCCCATGGTCATTGTCACCATGGGATCACGGTCACCACAGGATCCCTCTTCCACGTGGCCCATAAAATGGTCAGCATGATAACAACCACAGTGCCCCAGCCACATGGTTCCGGTTTATTCCTTCCTATATGCATCAACCTCTTTGCAGTCTTAAGTCTCTGAGGAAATTAATACTAGCTTCTCAAGAAAAAATTAATCTCTAAAAATCTTGATGTCCATGGATGGGGAAAAAAAAAATCCATGATTTTTCCTCTTGGCAGCTAAGCCAGACTTAAAGGGCAGACTATCACGGACGTCATGCAGAAAGAGGAACATAGTGGAAGGAATGAAGGGGGTGTAGGATGTATCGGACCTCAGCAGTTCATGGAAGGCCCTCAACTCCAGCCAGCCATGATCCCAATTCCAACTATTGCTCTCTCTCCCTTCTATACTATGTGGACTCTCATTTGCTTTCAGAGTAATCCAAGTTTTGAATGGAGATCTATTTATCTTTGAGTAAACTAATAGAGGAGTTTAAGTCCCCACAAACCTGACCATCTAGCAGAAGGAGACTGTCCAGTCTGCAAATATTGACACCAAATAGCGACACTGTCAATAGGTCAAGCCGCAGAACAGCTGCAACAACATAGAGAAGGCATGAAATGTACTCTGGGGCTCACGGTTCACACACTGATCCAATCAGAGGATTATCAGTTGTCCTAAATACTCATTAAATCACACATAAAGAATGTTTTCTTTCATGGCCTGACATCTTAATGACCATGTTGAATCATTTTTTTTTTTTTTTAAGATTAGAACACTGAAGCCAGAATGATTACCATTCAAGGCACGGGCTGATCTTAACCGCTTCAAATTGGCCCCCCCAGGCTACCTCCAATCAATTGGTGGAACATATGAAAACATTCACAGCCATGCTCACAACCTTTGCCTTTGTTCTTGAGAGAAATACACAGCAATAATGAAACGTGGATTTTGTCACAGAAAACTCTTTTCTTGACCATAAAAATACAATTTTTTTAAAATGACTATGGGTGAAAACCTGGACATTTCCCCAAGTAACAAAGAAAATCATTCAGAATGTTGGATCCGAAGTAGAGCTGTGGGATAAAGTTTGGTTCTGCCATTAAGTTTTTGGGGTATCTTGTTCATCTCTCTATGCCTCAGTTTTCTCCCTGGTAAAAGAAGTGTGTTGAAGTAGATGATCTCTAAAAGCATGAGGCCTAACGACCTGCTGAGAATTCTAATATAAGATGGCATCTGATCAATAAACAACTGGCACTGAAGACTAGAGCTTGGTCTTGAACCATAAAAGTGATCCACTGTCTCTTTGTTCTAGATAGTGACCAGTCTTTCCTTCCTTAGGGCAATATGCCTTATGACCCAGCCTTGGAAGCAGAAGCTACTTGGAACCATGATTTAAGGGGGCATCAAAACACAGTGGTTAAATACTTGGAAATATTATCCCAATTACATTTGTTCATAAGTTTGTTTATGGATTCCTTACGCATGTCGGGCTAAATACATGTTTGGTGAGTGACTTAATGAATGAACTAATGAAAGGAGAATTCTGTGGACTACATTTTAGCTAACTGTATTGCTCTTGCCTATGTGGGCATCAGCGAAAAAAAAGTAGATGAAAAAAAAGATATTGAAAAGTGAACAACAAATCTGTAGTGAGCCTTACTAATCAATAGATAGTGATTACACAGTAAGCAGTACCAGACCATTCTTAAAAGAGCACAGTGATACTTACCGAACAACTGACAAGAGTCTTTAAGAATAACATATAAGAGGTATTCACACAATTCTGGATTCTGGGATTAAGACCCCTGCCATTTGAATCAACTATTTATGTTTCATGACACTAGCCCCTATTAACAGAGAGTTTTGCTGGCTAGCTAGGGCTCCAAATGTGTAACCAACTCCTCCAAGGGAACCCAACTCAGTAAATGTTTATGTCAATTTGAGATACAGGGAAAGATTCATTTTGGAACTAAAAGGTGAAAAGGGATTTTTGGTACCATTGGGCAAGGTAGGAAGGAAAGGAGGACCAGAGTCTGATGAAGGTAGCATAACATATGTTGCCCATTGGTGGGTGGAGCTGGGATCTAGAAGGAGATTGCTGATTTGAATTCTCACTGCATCATCTGTTAGCTGGGTCACCATGGGCAAGTGGCGCTGTTGGGCTTCAGCGTCATCATATGTAAACAGGTGCTAATAATCCAACCTTATAGGGTCACTGTGAGGATTAAATGGTACACTGTTGCCTGGCACTTAAAATTGCCTGGTGCCAGGGGCGCCTGGGTGGCTCAGTCAGTTAAGTGTCTGACTTCAGCTCAAGGCATGATCTAACAGTTCATGAGCTCGAGCCCCACGTCGGGTTCTGGGCTGACAGCTCAGAGCCTGGAGTCTGCTTCGGATTCTGTGTCTCCCTCTCTCTCTCTCTGTACTTCCTCTGCTTCGGATTCTGTGTGTGTGTGTGTGTCTCTCTCTGTGTCTCTCTAAAGTAAATGGATAAATATTAAAAACAATTTTTTAAGTGCTTGGTGTAGAGTAAGAGCTCAGTAAATGGTGGCTATTATAATGGCCAGCCTCTTGAATTGAGCCTGAACCCGTATGGTCAGGAAAAGGAGAGCTAGAGAAGGTTTTCGGGAGAGACTTAATGAGAGTCTGGGTAAGGGGCTGGGCCAGAAACAGGGCAAAGTATTCAAGAAAAACTTTATCAAATGCCAGGCACAGCACACCCAGAAGATGAATGCTTTCTATGCAGGAGGCATCCACTCTCTCCAGATCCGCAGAGAAAGTGGCCAGGCTACAGCACCTTGAAAAGTGCAAGCTTGAGAGGCATCCAGAAATCATGGTCTTAGGATTAACAATAGCGTGCAGTTCTTGAGCACTTGTTGCCTGTCAGGGCTGACTTGAGTTATGCAGACTGACTTAGTTGAGCACAGAGACTCACTCTTCCTTGGAGGGCAGGAGCAGGGATGAGGCCACTCCAAGCAGCTCTGAGGTCAGCAGCCTGGGGCGTGTGGGAGCAGGGAGGGACGGATCGGTGTGTAAGACTATGGGAGGCACTTCACCGGAGAAACTCCGGAACGAGGCATGATCAAGGGGAGCTAACTCCGAGTATGAAGCTGGTAAAAGCCCATGCGTGCGTCCTGTGGGTATTGAATAGGAGTGAGCAGGACTCACTAATCTGAGGCTGGTAGGTGCCATGCTATCGGGCTCACTCACCCCCAACTGTCAAAGGGAGTGGATTTATCTTGATGGCTGTGGCAGCAACGCATGGGCCACCCTCAATTTCTCTAAGGGAACGTGAGATCATGTCAGAACCACACGAAGTCCTCACCTACGTTTGACTCCTGACACCACCTCTGCGTTTCTGTTTGGTGCGTAGTTCTTAATTGTTTTTGCTTATTTAACAAATGTATGTGCCTATCTAGCATGGACGGTGTGTCACATGGCTTGAAATGTTTTATAAATGCTAGCCTATTCAATCTTTACAAACCATCGTATGGGGTACCACTGTTCCAATGCCCATTTTACAGACTGAAAAAGTGAGGGAGACAAGGAGACACAGGGTAAGAGACAGAGCAAGGGTTCAAACCCAGAGAGTCTCACTTCCAAGGCCACGTCCTTAGCCCCTGCTACCATGGGCTCCCCCATCTCGGGAGGAGATGGGGAGGAGATATTTCTTTGTAAATATTATTCTCCATCTAGCAGCTCCACATTTGGAAGAAGGCGGAGGAGAATAAAAAGGAGCAAAACAGGTTGGAAGCTCAAAGGGAACAGACATCCCCAAGGTGCCACGAAGTGACTGTCTGACATTCCAGTCACTTTAGAATAAATCCTTTTCCGGTGATTACATATCTCCAATCACTGGTTCGGAAAGTGACTAGACAATGCTACGGTAGGTGCCCAGGGTGGATTTTGCTGCAAATTGACCTTCACGCCATCTCCCTCTTCTCTCCCCATCCAGGGCGTCCTGAACTGAAAACTGACCTACTGGCCAAGGGCCGTAAGGCTCACCCCTTCCCTTTTAAGGACTCAAATCGAAGCTGCCACTTCCATCACTGAAACAGCTGTCTGGGAAGCAGCTTCCCGACAGCTGCCTTTTCTAGAAAGCTTCCCTTCCAAGGAGCAGGCTGTCACAGTGCCAGTGAGGGGAGACCTAAGCTCTTGTCCCAGCTCTGCTGACCATGAGTTGGGTGGCCTCGGGTAAATTGTTTAACGCCTCTGCACCTTAGTCCCTCCATCTCTAACCTGAGGACAAGAGCGAGGAAGGAGCTTTGTTCCCCCACATTCGTGTAGTTAGTAAAGAACTTTTAAAACTCAGTGTGCTAGGTTCTCATTGCCCACCTGTATCCAAAGCAAAGTAACCGAAAGGCCCCAGTCCAGCTGGGAAGAGGCAACCATTCACGCTCTTCGCCTCATCACTTTCGTTTCCCCCCCGCCGTTCCCACTCTCTACTTCTCTCTCTCTCTGGCCATCTCTTTTTCTCGTTCCTCAACATACTTCCTCCACCTCCACATACTTCCAAAACTTCAAGAGTAGTAGTCTGTGATTCCTACGTGGAAAGACTTTGGGGGAAAATCTCCCTTATTATGGCAGAGCTACAAACCACTTGTCATATTTCAGTTTGTGGCTTTCTCCAAACTTCACTAGGAAAACTGCGTTGGGCAGTTGCTTTCTGCTCCCTACCTCCTGCCATTCTCTCTTCTCCTGGCCCCCAACACGAAGTAACCCTGGGCAAAGTATGTCATTCTTTGAATTCTGGTTCTGGAAGATGGGGTTAAAAATGTATTAAATTTAATATGTATTAGATTGTTGTGTTAAAATTTCAGTGCCCTGCACAATGTACATTCTTGGTAATTAATATGTATAAATATTAGTAATGATATTTTGTATAATGGGGCTTATCCAGAAGGCTCTGGAAGGCCAGTACATATGGGGCCGTCGGCATGGCCATACAGGCATACAGGGGCGGGAATGGAGCGCTTTTCCTCAGAGAGCTCAACTGCCCTCACCTCATTCTGATCAGACCCTCGCTAGACCTCAGGATTTAAAAATACACAAAAGGCTTCTCGGTGGTGAGGAGCAGAAGGAATTTGGAATGAGCCTTTTCTCTTTCTTTGAGGGGTTGAGAGACAAATGATAATGCTCTGGGGATGAGGAAAAAAAAAATGACAGCACATCACAAACCCAAGGATGGTCGCATGGGGCCTCAGACCTCTGTGTTATTTAATAAGGATCTCAGGTGTGCTAATAAGCATTGTGGTGAGGAGGGCCCTATCCTAAAGAACATTTTCTTTTGCCAGTTAATTAAACAAGTCAGCATACTAAGTAGCTTTCTAATTCATCAGGAAAACCAGAGGGCCACCCATAAAAGAAGTAAGCCGCAAATCCAGTCCACACTGTTCTCATTCTGTCAGTCAGAGCCAGCAAGAGGGGTAAATAAACCAGCACAGTATTCCTCTGGCCTGGAGCCCTGTCTCCTCCCTGCTCAGAAATTTCCTTGCAGGACAAATAGCCTAGAGGGGACCACATGCTCCTTTCTAACGGCAGTGTTAAAGGAGATAGAGCCATAAAGTTTGGGCCAACTTGATTTGAGAAAGCAGGACACTGATGTCCACTCAGGAGTTGGCACGACAGCCCTATGGCCCAGCATGGTCCCCTCACCCCAACTCTGGCCCCATCCAAGCCAAGCTGCTCCTTGGCAGATTTAAGGCCCCTGCATAGAAACAGAGCACATGGCCTTGACCTTAGCCAGTTCAGGAGGAGGCAAGGGCAGGCCACATAAATCACCCATGAAGCCACTGACCAGGCTTGCTAAGAATCATGCAACATTTCCACCTTCTTCCGTTGTTTCACAAACTAAAAAACAATTTTAAATAAGTGGATCCATTCCACGTGCTTTGGAAACTCAAAATATCCAGGTTGTTCACTGCAAATCCCCTTTACCTTCCCCCAGAATGTGATCCCTGCCCCCAGGGGTTGCTGAGTGTCCGGAATCTGTTCTTGCACCATACATCCTCTGCCCCCTGCCCTGGAGCACACCCTCTGCCCCCTGCCCTGGAGGGCGTTGCTGGGTCTGATCTGAAAGCGCCACTGTCAATGGTAGGATCTTTGGAAGCCAGAGCCAGCTAAGTTCCTATGTTCTGTGTAGGCAGCATGGGGATGATGTTCAGGGGGGGCCCATAGAGTCATAGCAGAGCTATAAGACACTTAATTTCCACTGTGACTCAAGCCTCCCCTTGAAAAGTGCTACCGACTGAACGTTTTGGTCCCCACAAAACTCAAAGGTTGAGACCTAATCCCCAAAGGGCAGGTATTAGGAGGTGTGGCCTTTGGGAAGCTGCTTAAGTAACGAAGGGGGAGCCCTCACGGATGGGACCAGCGCCTTATAAAGGAGACCCCAGAGAGCTCCCTCACCACTTCTGCACGTAAGGACACCGTGAGAAGACGCCATCCACGAATCTGGAAGCAGACCTTCCCCAGACAAACCTGCCAGGATCTTGATGTGGCACCGCCCAGGCTCCTGAACTGTGAGAAATACATGTCTGTTGTTTATAAGCCACCCAGTCTATGGGACTTTGTGATATAGCAGCCTGTATGGACTAAGACAATAAGCAAATCTCAAAGCTAATTAAGACACTCCAGCAGCAGGGGTGGCTGTCAGGAAAGACAAGCCGGAGAAGATGCACGGAGGCAGACTGGAGCTGGGGAAAAAGCAGGCAGCGGACATCAAAAGGAAGAAACTGGTCAAAGCAGTGCCAAGCTCTCCTCTCCTGAGTGAGCATCATGCTAGTCACAAAGAGCTGCTGCATTAATTACATGTCTCCTTGCTAAAGATTCACTCCCGGAATATCTACGAAAACTAATGAGCACAATCACAGCACCTCTCAGGAACTTTTCACCTGCCAAGCACTTTACAAGATGAGCTCATTAATCCACATTGCCCTCCTGTGAAGCTGGTAATTATTATTATGCCCAGTTCAGAGATGGGGTAACTGAGCAGAGATGAGGCTACTGCCTGGAGCCCCTGGGCACCCCACAGCCATTCCTGTTATGCACAGCAGAGCGTAGGTCTTTGAGCTGCATTGTCCCTGTTTTTCCTCTTAGCCCAGCCTCACCATGATAAGATCCCCGAAAATACATGAGCTGGATCTTCATGTCATGTAATTACTGATCAATTTCCCTGTAAAATAGTCATTACAAAAAAAAAGTTACTCTCTTATAGTTGAGGTATCACTAGACTCTTGCAAATGACCAATTCACATTCAAAACAATGAATTATTAACCTAATCAACAGACGAATGCTTCTTATTTCAAATATTACACCATGCACTGCACTCAGGACTAATTTAGTTTTAAAAAAATAATGTGATGCCCCTTCAATTTTGCTGTAATGTTACTTAACCCAAATATAGGGAATTCCTATAAAATGAAAATACCTATTATTCCATATCCCCCTACCTTCAACTTTTGTGTCCTCTAAATTTCATTGGCACAAAGAAAGAACTAGTCCCTTAATACTGTAACCCACCAAATTATCCTAAGTCTTGGAAAAGAAAGGAGCCTTTTGGCCCATTAATGGCCCTGAATTTACTCTGTATCCAGTTCTCCTCTTGGAGCAAATAGCCGTTCCTCCCCCTGGTTCCCAGAGTATAGCAGGCATCCCTTAGTGGGGAGGAAATCTTAAAGTGGTAGGAAAGCTCTGATGAACCACTGTGCAACTTTCCAGTGTGTCCATTCTTGTCAAAGATCCTGGAGGTGGAAGCTAAGTAAATTACCTGGTAAGTAATTTAAAATATTGATTTTCTAATAAAACAAGCAAGGCCATATAACGGAGTAAACTCAAGCACAAGACCTTAAACAAATGGCAAGCTCATGGCCTACCTTCAGCTGGCTCAGTGCCTGAGATGTTTGGGAGATGCTGTTGGAGGGGTGCTTTGTGGGTCTAACCACCACATCACATCTGTGTCCAATCGTGAGGTGATCTGAGCCAGCACTAGAGGGAATCTTGTGAAGGCTCAGGGTTAGGTTTAGAGCCCAGTGATCAAAGGTGCCACTTAGTGCAGACACGCCTGTCTGTGGCCTCAACCATGGATGTCAAGTCTCTGGGTAGCAGAGATAAGTTGGATATACATCAGGAAGAAAACAGACAGGTGCAGTGGAGGGAGGCCTCCTAGCTACATCTTGGGGGGAGCGGGGGCAGTTGTTCCTGATGCCAGGCCTTCCGTAATCCAGTGTGATGGAGCTTCTGAAAGTGTGAAGCTAGGAATCCAGATTCTGCGCAGATGGGTGTGGGTTCCAGTCCCGACTCCATCACCTATTGCCACTTAACATATCCAGTCCCTCGGTTTCTTCATCTCTATGACAGACCGAGTAGACGTGTTTCGTGGGATGGTGGTGAAGGGTAAATGAAATACTCCACACAAAATGTTCTGTGCGCAGATCCCTAGTATTCCTAAAATAACCACAAACTATTATGATTTCTAAACTTTAAAGTGAGCTAAAAATTATAACAAGATATATGAACTTTCATTATTACTTTCCTTAAAAAATTTCTCACTCAGAGCCCTTAGTTTAAGGTTATACCTGATTAAAATGAACAGATGACCCTCCATTCTTAGTTATACGTGTAGGACCACATCTTATTTTGACTTAAAAGTTTTCAAGGGCAAACTTTTTTTAACTGTAAGTTTCAAGGGGATTTGATTCTTTGTTATGTTCAGAAAAACCCATCACTTACTAGATTGACAACTTTTAAATAAATCATACAAACTTCAGAACAAGGACCCAAATACGTGAAATCGTAGAAGCCAGAAACAACAAATATGAACATAAATTTTTTAAAGACTCAGTGCAATCTGAGACCTGATTGTGATTTCTGATAAGACCTATAGTGTGTGAACTGATAAGACCTATAGTGATTTCTGATAATCCCTGAGTGACCCATTAGCAACACGCTAAGGATATAGTGACTGTTCTAAGCGGTAGGATACGGCTATGGAATTCTAAGAAGCAGACTTATTTCATATCTGTGTATCAAAATCCCAAATCGGTCCCCTCCAGATAGGTTGGGAATGTGACCTCACATGTGTGTGCCAGAGCAGCCAAGAAGAAAGAGAGCATCGTGCCTCATAAATCCCACCTGAGGCCGCTCCAACACCCTCTACCCATGTTGAGGCAAAGATGTCTCTAACTCTCCCAAAGGCATTATAACTACAGTTTGCTGAGTCGTGCTATGTCTAATTCTCCTTATTATTTCAACAGAAGTTACATATTCGGCCTAAAAAAATGTGAACATGATGAATAACAGACCGTATAACACATAATAGTTGAATGAATGATCAAGGTGTCAATGGGGAAGACAGCGGCAGTTTGTGGGAGGGAGACGTGGATGGGAGGTTATGATCTGCTCTGAAAATATAAAAGTATGTGGTATGTACTGACATTTCATTCTATGTCTACTGCAGCAAAAGTCTTAAGACTTGCAAGCAAAGAAGAAACACTTCAGATCGTCAATGTAAATACCGCCAAATACGGGAACCAGTGACTTGAATTAGATGCAGGCTTTGAGCAGGTTTCTTGGCACTATTGACATTGGAGATTGGTTCTTTGTGCTAAAGGGGCAGCCCTGTGCATTATATCGTTTTTAGCAGCATCCTTCTCTCTACTAGGTAGACACCAGCAGTACCTTCCCCCGAGTTGTGACAAGCACAGATGTCCTCGGGGGGGGGGGGGGGAACAAAATAGCCCTAAATTGAAAAACACTGCTTATCATCTCCCAAAGGCAGTTTCTCTTAAAGTCAGAAAAAGATTGGGGAGGGGCCTTAAGATAATTAATAATATTTTCTGGTACAATTCCATTGGGCTATTGAATGAAATGATCTCATTTTGGCTTCATTTGATGCTTAGAACTCCGTGTGTGTGTGTGTGTGTGTGTGTGTGTGTGTGTGTGTAAGGCTTGCAGGGCTATTTCACACAAACACTCAGAAAATCATAAAGCAGAAAAATCTGTTTGAAACGTGTTCCTCAAAAGATTAATGACATAAATAGAATACAGTTACACAAGAGGAAAAATGGGGAAGGAAAAAAATCACTTTCATACTCGAAGGTACACATTAGTTGAACTGCCTTTATTTTCTTCTTATCGTGAAGAGACTCTAAGAAATGTAATTGCAAATATTGTCAAAAGTTAATTACATTATTATAAATTATATCCTTTTACTCCTCTCTGGGGAACACTAAGAATTTTAGGGCAAATAGATGTGTGTAAATGTTCATGTTGTAGTCAATATACAATTTATATCATCGAACTGGTATTAAATATAATGAATTCCCACACTGTGCTGTGGAAGTAATCAAGAACAGAACTACTTCTTCTTTGGAATTCCTAAGAAGCTTTTAAGTTTCCGGGTTGCTAGCACTGCACATTGACAAAACAAGTTTTATTTGAGAGACTTAATGCCTGGGGCAGGCAGTTAGATGTAGCGAACAGAGTCAGAACAAAAGTACACAGAGAAGACATAATTGGCCAGAATTCTACAAAGTGAGTCTATGGCTGAAGAGAGAAAGAGAGGTTAAAAAAGGTAAGAAGTCAAGACCTCCAGATTTTTTAAATTATTATTTTCTGTATCACATGTCTCTTTCAGACAAAGGCAGCTGTGTGCACTGTGGTTCTTGTGAACATGTCTGGAGGTTTCAAAGAAGGAAGAAAAGAAGGAAAAACACAGCTCAAAATTATATCTTCATATGTCATCTCATTTAATCCCTGTAAAATCCCTGGGAAGTGTAAGTCATTGGCCCATTTTAAAGATGAGGAAAACAGAGGCTCAGTAAGTAACTTGTCCAATGTCAAGTGACAAAGCCAAGATGTCATAGCCCAAACTCAACTCCGTCAAGGTTCAAGGTCCTCCTTTTACTCATAAGCTGCTTCAAGTAACCCCTTGGACCAAAATGTCTCTTTTCATTTTGAGAATGGACTACTCTCCTCTTTTTCTTTCAATGTCTGCCAATTCTGTCAAAGAGAAATTTAAGTTAACAAATAACCTCTTTCAAAACTCCAAATAATTTATGTTCAATGTTTATACATAAATAAATAGGAGCAGATGAACACATTTTTAGAATTGAGAATCCTGGCTCTTCAATTTATTGGCTGTGTATCTTGGAGCACGTCACTTAGCCTCATGGAGAGTCAATGCTTTATGACCTAATAGTCATTTGTGGCCTAGCCTAGACACCTCATCACTACATAGGATCATTTTATACAAGATAATGCCCTCTGGATTCTAAAAATCAGATTTACAAATGTTAGCATGCAATTTCACATTAAATAGAGAATACTCATGCTTTAAGTATCTTATTCATATTTAGCCATTCATCAGTAGGATAATGTTTGGGTTTCATAATTTGTAAAATGATACCTACTCCACCTACATTGTCACAATTCTGAAAGGAACATCAAATGGGATAACATATGTCAAAGTGCTTCAGAAAATGATCAGAAGGGTGTCATTATTACTATTGTTGTTGCTTAAATGTGTAGATGTGTTTTCAGCTAAAAACAAAAAATAACTGCTGTGTTACATATGTGTTTTGATTTGTTTGGTTTGTGCATTGTCTAAAATATAACTGTCAATTCATGGCATAGCTATAAATTAAGAAAAAATGACACTTGTCCATCAAAATGGCATACAGCAAAGGGCAGTTTCTCCCAACGTTATAGGTCACTTGTACTCCTCACAACAGATCACTGAACATGATTTCTTTTTGTAGATGTCTTCATCAAATCAATGGAACACCTTTGGACTCTCTTCATCCACAATGCTTCAGCTCTAGATCCATTTATTTTCTGCAAATAGGCCTAAACATTGCAAATGCAATATATTGTAAGACTCCCTCAATTCATTTACTTTTTCATTCATCTTCATAAAAAAATATAGCAGTGAAATTGCTATAGTTCTTCACATGCTACCTACCTGCCAAGCACTCTGACAGACTGGTGAAGATTAACTAATATTTGGAGAAAACCACTTAAAGTCGGAAATATTTGATGCATTATGGAATCTACACGATATCCCTATGGAAATGCAAAGCTTGGTGGCTCTTCATTTGCAATTCATGCGCGTGCAGGAGGTAGAGGAAATGTTCTGCCCAAGCTATGCCAATAGCCAATAGAAGCCAGTCAGCATTTCCTGCAATCTCAAACCATCCAGGGAGCCAAGGCTAAGTTTTGAGTTTCCAGTTTGTGCTTATCCTCAGTTTATAAATGTTCCAAGTGAAATAGCAATTGCATTTAAAAATAGCCCCATATTTGAAGCAACCGTGCAGTAATAGTTGTCCACTAAGCATGTCCCCTGGGATAAAGGGACAAGTAGTCAGTAACAAAACTAAGGATTTGAGTAAAAGAATTAGGGAGCAAGAGAGGGGAGATCTCAGATAAACTTCTGTTCTCTTTGTGTTTAGAGGGTTATATACTGAGCTGAGAAGTCAAGCGACAATAGCTCTGTGGATGCCATTGGTTGGGCAAGGCTGTGGATGGGTGGTGGCTCTTCCTGAAGGAGTGAAGAACAGGTGGGCAGTGTCACTAACACCACATTAATTGTAAGCTCACTAAAGAATATGTTTGAAACAGCAACTGCACCATAGTTCATCTGGACGAGAGACTGGCTGATTTAGAGCAGATTTAAAGTCTTTCATGGTTGGGATGCCTGGGTGGCTCAGTCGGTTAAGCATTCGACTTTGGCTCAGGTCATGATCTCACAGTTTGTGGGTTCAAGCCCTGCACTGGGCTCTGTCCTGACAGCCTGGCTCCTGCTTCCAATTCTGTGTCTCCCTCTCTCTGTCCCTCCCCAACTCAAGCTCTCTTTCTCTCTCTCTCTCTCTCAAAAAAATAAACATCAAGAAAATTTTTAAATAAAGTCTTCCATGGTTGTATTAGTTTCCTACCACTGCTATAATAAATTACTACAAACTTAGTGGCTTCAAAAATCCAAATTTATTATCTTATAGTTCTGTAGATCAGAAGTCTGACATGGCTCTTACAGGGCTAAAATAAGCTGTTGGCAGGGCTGTGTTCCTTTCTGGAGTCTCTAGGTGAGAATCTGTTTCTTTGCCTTTTCCAGTTTCGAGAGGCTTCCAGTTTCTTGGCTCATGTTTCTTTCCTCCAATCTTCACAGCCAGCAAAGAAGCATCTTTCTGACCCAATTCTGTAGTCAGATCTCTTTTTCAGACCCAGGAAAAGTTTTCCACTTCTAAAGATTAGAAGTCAGATTGGGTCGATGTGGATAATATAGGACACTCTCCCCATCTCAAGGTCCTTAACCTTCATTGTGTTTGAAAAGTCCTTTTTGCCATCTAAGCCATTAACACAAAGCCGATGCGGGGCTCAAACTCATGAACCGCAAGATCGTGAACTAAGCTGAAATTTGCACTTAACCAATGGAGCCACCCAGGTGCCCCATCTTTATTCTTTTTTTTAATTTTTTTTTCTAATGTTTTATTTATTTTTGAGAGAGAAAGACAGCGTGAGCAGGGGAGGGTCAGAAAGAGAGAGACACAGAATCTGAAGCAGGCTCCAGGCTCTGAGCTAGCTTTCAGCACAGAGCCCGACATGGGGCTCAAACCCACAAACTGCGAGATCATGACCTGAGCCGAAGCCGGACGCTCAACCGACTGAGCCACACAGGCGCCCCCCATATTTATTCTTAAAAGTAACATCATCTTACAATAGTGGATTTGGGATATTTTTGCTTTACATATTGTTTCACTTAATGATCAGCCTCTGTAAAAATTTTCAGCTGAGAGGGAAGTGAGGCATTTTCCTGATTTTCTCTGACATGATCTGCATTCTTTAAAATGTCCTTTATAAGTGGTTAACTGAGGTAAAATTCAATTGTTCTGCTCTGGAAACTGCAGAGTGGCCAACATCATGGCATTACTAACCAGTGGAACTCTTACGGTTGTTACTTAATAAGTAGCTTAATTAGTACATTTATAATTAATTTTAATAAAAATGAAATGTAATTAATAATTAAAATGTTTTATTTGTTATTTTACCCAACCTGTTCGGCAGAAAAGTCATAAAGAGACCTACTATAATGATCAGGTTAGGATAAGCTATGATATGGCAACTAATAAATCTTGATATCTAAAAAAAAAAAACTAATAAAATAAAGATTTATTTTTTCTCATGCAGAGCCCAGTGTAGATCAGTTAACCTTATCCTATCATGTAGCTATGCCATCAGGAAAATAGTGTTGCCAAGGTTGGAATAGGCAGGAGGAAAGACATGGAAAGAGCATCCCAGCTCTTAATTGCCTCAGCTAGAAAGTAACACATGTCACTTCCTCTCATAAGCCACTGACCAGAAATAGTCATATGACTCTGACTGGACCTCAGAGGATGCTGGAAATAGAAGGGAGAACATGCGTTATTTGGTCAGAGCTAATTGTCTTCAGCACTCTACAACCTTCATCCTTTCATTGATGTCCATTGTGTTATTATGAAAGGGGAGCAAATGGAAACATAAGTGAAAGTGATCTGAAGCTGAAAAGCCAAGCCACCCTCTGTTCTAACACCTCCATAGTGTTCTGCCACTTTGAGGTTCTGGAGTTTTCTGAAGGTATGTCTAAGACAGAGTCCCTCAAGATTGTCTAATACGATGAATTTCCATTAAAGTCATGGAAATTTCAGGGACTGACACTTTAAATCCACTTCATTTGTCTTTTCCTGAATGATTTACCTTTAGGATGGTCAATAATGTTGACTCACTCAAAGCTTACACATCACAAATGGGCCTGAATGCACTTTCCCAGGTGTTTGAAGTTAATATTTTAATCAATTTAACTTGCAAATATTTTACTCAAATAAACATCTTAGGCTCTGAAACACCTTTCGATTGCTTTTTCGAAGCATACCTCTCCTATGGGCAATGGAGTAACCAATTCTGCCACCTTAGAGAACCGTAATTTGATGTTCCATAGACAGATGAAGAAATGCCAGTTCTCCAGGTTACACATTCCCTGTTATCCTTTTGATCCATGTTCAAGTTTTCAATCTTTGCCTATTAGTTATAACACTTGCTTCCCACAAAATTCAACAAAATTATTTTTGCAAATGAAAAAGTAAAATAGGTGATATAAAATTTATCAGCTCATATAACCTGTGACTTTGAGTGAATGAATGGAGTAGTCTTCCCTGCTCACATTTTTCAATTAAAACAGAGCCTAGATACAGGCAAAGGTGAAATCCTGCCTTTTCATTGTCCCTTCCAAATCCAACCACTAGACTCGGATGTGATAAGAGTCGTGGCATGACCTAATCACCATACACCTTTGGCTCAGGGTGGTCAGAGTCAACTCGAGAAAAGTTTCCATCTCCTCTCCTCTGGATGAATGGAGATGGGGATTCTGGGTCCCTTGGTAAAATGTCTGGATTCAAGATTCAGACTCTCATAGAAAAGTTGAGATTTATTCAGTTATTCAATAAATTCTGTAGAGCCCCTATTAGTGCCCTTACATTGTGCTGAAATAAGTTATCCAAAACTGGACAAGAAAGATATCATCCTGAACTTTCAGCATTAGGGTCTAGTGAGAAGCAAGCTGAAGATGAAGAAAGGAAGAAATGAACTCCTGCTAAATAACTATGAATACTGCTGACTGCTGCAGAAAAAGGAAACAGAGTAGTAATGCAGAGAATACAGAGGGAAGTCCTGTACATAAATGAGGAGCAGCCACTGAAGATGGCGTGGACAGAGGGCTGGTGTCCTTCTCTAAACACAAAGCCAGGGCAAGTGGCAGCTGGCCCATCAGCTCAGACCCCAGCAGTCACAAGTGTGAGCAGTTTTCTAGAGGGGATGGCAGAACTTGAGGACCACCTTTCTGCCCTTTCTCTTTGCAGATTATGAACACCACCATTCTTGAGGACTGACCTTGGCTCTAAGTACTTCACAAGGCTGAATTCATTCTACAGATAAGGAAATGGTGCCAAGTCATTTCACCCTGTCTCCAAGAAGGGTGGGTCTAACTTCCTGGATGCCAGGCTTTCTGCCCCATCCCAGCAACATGAAGGCTATCAAGGAAACCTCTTGAGGATCACTGACCTCCCAGACGTACAATCAGGTCATAGCAACTAGATTAACTGAAAAATAGTTAATACTAATTGCCAAAGTCTCAGTCTCTCCCAATAGGAGAGATTATTTGAAGACCACTGAAAGACAGTAAAATCCACTTAAAATTTACAAGGCAAGTATCAAAATGCACAATGTTATATGGCATCGATGGACAAAATATATTGGAAGCGTGTACAGCAATATTGCCTTTCTTTTTAGCCAAAACATTCAAACACAACTTGTATTTTCATAAGCAACCACATGGTTGTTGGGTATTTGAATATGTTGAGCCTATGCAAAGATGTTAGGCAATGCAAAGATGGAGAATATAGAAAGGACAAAAAAAAAAAAAAAAAGAAAGAAAAATGTCCACGAGCCAAGAATCAAGCCTCTTTATACTTTCAGGTGATATTTCTTTTTTAAAAAATGTTTATCTATTTTGAGAGAGAGTGTTCACGTGCATGAGCAGGGGAGGGGCAGAGAGAGAGGGAGGGAGAGAGAATCCCAAGCAGGTTCCACACAGTTACCTCAGAGCCCAACACAGGGCTCAATCTCACAAACTGGGAGATCTGACCTGAGCTGAAATTGAGAGTCAGACACTTAACTGACTGATCCACCCTGACCCCCCTCAGGTGCTATTTCTTGAACTGTTTCAGTGCATTCTTAACTTTTGGCCTTTTCTTATAGGCAACCACAGTGCCATTCAATGATAAAGTTGGTTAAATGCAAATATCTCAGTATTGAAGTAAAATATTGTCTTTCCCGTCAGGAGTCCATCCTTGGTCTTCAAAAATACAAAATGGCAGAGTATATCAAGAGACCTTGGCTCTGGCTTTGACCCTGCTCGTATCTGACACTAGCCAAGTCACATAACCTCTAGGGGATAGTTTTTCCCCACCAGAAACTAGTATTTTATATGAGTTAACCTGTAAGGATCCTTTGAGCTCTACTCTTCATGCCTCAGTGTCATGAGTATTCAAACGGTGCCTGTAACAGTGGCCATCCAAGGATGCTGTGCTACCTGAGAGCTGGAGAATAGTGGAGAAGAAGTAAAATGTGACTAGCTTTATAATCGGGCCCCATTTGACTCAACTTGGACACTTCCTCTGAGGAGCCTTCCCAAGACCCCCACAAAGAGCCACTTGGCACAAACCTTACCTCCTCTTTTGCTTTCCTCCACATCCCTTGGGAAACCCATTCAAAGGGAGAGCTCCCTTCAGAATTGCTCAATGAGAAGGATGCAGCCTTCTGGCCATTCTCAGGAACTCTGTGCCCCATTTTCAAGGTCCAGCTTGCCACTTTGGCCCTCTGCCTCTGGCTCCCATTCCTGCCCAGCGAAGTCTGAAGTTGTATAGAATCGTGTGAAGAATGCTGGCCCCTGTGTCATGGGCTCCCTTGGGCAGGAGGAAGAGGCCAGAATGTGCACATCCCCAGACCCAGAGCCAGAGAGACCTTTTTTTTTTTTTTTTTCCTGTTTGTGTGTTTGCTTCTCAATGGTTTTAAGCTTCAACCTACCCTTCTGACATGGTCAGCAGGGTGCCTGCCGCCTTCCTTCTTCCTGCCACAGCTCCCTCATCTGTGCTGGGGCACCAGGCCCTGCCTGCCCAGACCAACTGAGGCTCTCAGGAGGCTTGGCAGTCATCAGGAATGAAGGTCAGAATCTAATCTGAGTCCCATGAAGAAGAAATGAGGTAAATGAGGAAGAAAGCTTTATCTGCATGCCCTTACCATATTCTCCATCTGGTCCCCTTTCTGGTCTCTCCTCCCCACATGCCAAACTGCCTACTGAGGACACTCTGGGCTGAGTCATAAGTTCTGTGCCTGCTGGGGAAGGGACCTCCAGCCCAGCAGGGCTCAGGCATAGGAAAGCTCAGGCTTTCTCTGACTTGTCAAGGTCATTTCCTCACAGCAGCCTCAGCTCCACACTATGAACACTGCCATTTGGTTGAAAACTTGGCAGTTTAAATTCAACACCCAATGGAGCATATCATGACTTCCCAGTTTCCCAATGGCACCCAATTACCCCAGCGCAGGCGAACACCTGACCCGTTGGCCCACCTGGCCTCCACCAATAGCTCTGCCATAACGTCAACCATTTTTTGTGATAGTCTCACTGCAGGGACCTCTTTGACAGGCTGCGACCCTACATTTCAGATGAGTTACAAGGCTCTCAGAGTTTGAAATTGGGGATCCCCTGAGCAGAGGTCTACCTTGTTGGATCCCCATTCTCAGGTCACATCAGTAACCGAGTTCAAGGTATGAAGACTAAAAGCACTCTTTATAGGTACTTAACCAAAAAAGGCCAAACTAATTTATTTACAGATTTCCTTTTCTATGTTACTCTGTTCCTCTAACCTACAAATAATTTCCCAAATCAAGATTTAATTCCTTCACCACACTACTACCCCCAACATCCAAAGAGACCTCCACATTCCCCAGTGGGTGGCTGAGGCTCAGCTCTGAACATGGCCTCAAGTGCAATTAGTAATTCCCCCCTCCACAAATATTTTGAAAACACTTATCTAAGGTCACCATAATCCAACATGAAAACTCAACAATCTCCCCACCTTCATAGAACTCTACATTTTAGCCAGTCCTCCCAACAGCTTCAAAAATATTTATTCTTACAATCTTTTTTTTTTTTTTGAAAGAAATAAGTAGGGCCAGACTCCATTTTCGTAGACATAGAAATGAAACCCCAAAGGCGTGGCACACAACAAGAGGTTCTTTGGATTAAGATGGGAAAAGAATCCTGCCTGCCCTGGCCTGGAGAGTTTCCCCGAGGACCACGCAGAAGAGGTTGTGCGGTCATTATCACTCAAGGAGCTCTGTGGTTGGCCAAATAAAGCCATGGACTCCATCCTGTCTGACAAATGTTACAGGAGATTGACAGCTAGAGGGATGGGGGGAGCAATCTTTATTTTCTGCTTTTGTGTTTGGTTTTGTGTTCTTGAGATGAGTTGTATGGGTTTCTTTGCCTCAGCTAATCCCAGCTGTGCTGCCATGACTCTCCCTTTTTCCTATAGTCTTTGGTTTCCTTGGTTCATCATCTAGAGGAGGCAGGGAGACCTGGCAGGCTTGGAGCCATCTCAGGGTGTGGTGATCACCTGGCCTGGGCTCCGTCACAGCATCCACTGTGGGCATTTAGAAAGTGGGAGGAAGATTAAACCCAAACTCACCATCCACATTAACCGTTCCCTTGAGGAAGTGGGATTCTTCAATTTTTTAAAAACTTAGGCAAAAGATCTGAATTTACTCCTTATAATGTTGTTTCCTTGTACTTCTTCCAAGAGGGATGGCTACTCATCTAATCAGACAGAATTCCCTGCATTGTGATTTAGAATCACAAGACCAGGACATTCCAAATTTGGAGCAGGAGCTCAGATGCTGACGATGATGATAATAACGGGTGCCTACTCACTACATGCTAGGGTTAAATGCATTGTCTCAACCACCACCAAGATAGACAGTCTGTTATTTTCCCCATTTTGAAGAAACTGAGGATAAAAAACAAAGTAACTTGTTCAAGTTGACAAAACCTTCCAACCCAGGTCTGACTCAAGCCCATACTCATAACCGCTACACACCCTTGCTGTCTCGTGCACATCCCACAGCTCACAAATGAACAAAGTGAGCCCCAGAGAGGTGCCATTTTTCAATATCACCATGTTATGTAGTTGTAGAGAGGCTATGCCACCTCAGGGATCCTGACAACTCTTTGCCTACCTTCAGTAGAATCTGACCCATGCAGGGTATAATTGGTCATTTATTTCTTAAGGACGATACTGCCAGGGGTTGAGAATGCAACATGGTGGTAAAGCAAAGCAGACAGGGGTAAGGAGGGAACTGTCCACCTTATCTATCACCTCAGCTTAATGGGAAAGATCGTGGAGACCACTTCCTGATGAACCGACCTTATTTCTCCCTGACCTTGGTCATGTACATTATGAAATTCCTGTCTCTCAGACCTATCAAGGTCATTATGTAAGTGATTTCCATGTATAAACAACACAATCCAAATTTACATAAATCAATTTTTTAAATTAAATACAATAATCATTCCTAAACAGACTCCACTGACAAATAGCTCTAGTTTTAGCTATTGAGATAAGTGACCAGATCCATTCTTCCTTTGCTCCCAGGGAGGTATTTCAGAATATCCAGGCCTAAGTGTCAAAACTGTGAAAGTCCCCAGGTATGTGAATTTTGAAAAAAGATTACAGGCAATCATATGTCATTTGGGAACCACTGAGTTAGTAATTAAAAGTTGTAGACTCCTTGGGGCTCCTAGGTGACTCAGTCGATTGAGCACCCGACTTCAGCTCAGGTCATGATCTTGTGGTTCGTGGGTTCAAACCTACATTGAGCTTGCTGCTGTCAGTGCAGAGCCAACTTTGGATCACTTGTCCCCCCCCCCTGCCCCTCCCCTGTGTGTGCTATCTCTCTAAAAAATAAATAAACATTTTTAAAAAGTTGTAGACTCCTTCCAATAACCAATTTACTTTTTAAACATTTTCTTTTTCTTGTGTCCCTTCAAATTCATATATTGAAGTCCTAACCAACCCCCATTCCCTTAAAATGTGACTGTATTTGGATATAAGGTCTTTATGGAGGTAATCATATTGCAATGACATCATTAGGGTGGGCCCTATTTCAGTATGACTGATGTCATTTTAAGAAGAGATTAAGACCCAGAGGGAAGACCTGGAGAAGAAACAAGAGGGAAGACAGTCATCTATATGCTAAAGAGAGAATTCTGAGAAGAAAGAACACTGCCACACTTTGGTCTTGGATCACCAGCCTCCAGGACAGCGAGAAAATGAATTTCTGTTGTTTAAGTACCACTCAGTCTGTGGTACCTTACTACAGCAGCCCAAATACAACTGTGGTAAAATACAACATAAAATTTACCGTTGTCATCATTTAAAAAAAAGGTTTTAGAGAGAGAGCACACACGCAAGCAGGGGAGGGAACAGAGGAAGAGAGAGAGAATCCATGGAGCCCAGTGCAGGGCTCGATCCCATGACCCTGGGATTGGGACCTGAGCTGAAATCAAGAGTTGGACACTCAACCAACTGAACCACCCAGGCGTCCAGGCATTTTAATCATTTTTAAGTGTACAGTTCAGTGGCATTAAGTGCATTCACACTGTTGTATAGATATCTCCACCATCCATCTCCAGAACTTTTTCATCTTCCCAACTGAAACTCTGTATCCACAAAACACTAACTCTTTTCTGATCTATTCTCAACCTTATGCAATGCGACTGTCTGCCTGCTCTGAGCCAACGCAACCTCTTCCCATGCCTAGAATGGTAAACTCACATGGGGACATGAAGGAACAGGCTAGTCAATAAATTAAAGGAAATATGTGTGAGGATATTTATTAGGAGCTCGTGAGTGCCCTTTTTAAAGGTATTGGGGCTTGATCCAGACCCTGATCCCAAGTAGCTCAGGGCCTGCTCAGTCAACTCGCTTGCAGACAAGATAAACTAGCAATTGTGACTCATCTATCCTTCCAGAAGGCTCAGTAGTCGCAGACAAGTACTCTAATAAAATGAGTAATCGTCTTTGCTTTAGCCATGAGGAAGCACAACTCAGCAGATTAAGTAAAGGCAGGGGAGTCAGGGAAACTAATGCATTCTAATATAGCCCTGTCACAGGCTTCCAGGCAGGTCCTTGTTGGTTACTCTCAATGTTAGATGGAGTTGAATGGAAGTAACCACAATCCAAGAAAGTATGGGGAGTTCCCAGAACACAGTGCAGAAATAAACTGTATAAAGAAAGAGAAACTGGGGCATCTGGGTGGCTCAGTCGGTTAAGCATCCAACTTCCGCTCAGGTCATGATCTCACGGTTTGTGGGTTCGAGCCCCACCGTCGGTCTCTGTGCTGACAGCTAGCTCAGAGCCCGGAGCCTGTCTTCAGATTCTGTGTCTCCCTCTTTCTCTGACCCTCCCCTGCTCACTCTGTCTCTCTCTGTCTCTAAAAAAATAAAAAATAAAAAGAGAGAGATAAACTGAAGGGCTCCGACTGGAGGTCACTTATGAACTTTGTAACTGGAAAGATACATGATGAGAACACATCTGAAAAGGGATACGTCCAGGTCGGTTCACCATTTGATCAATCATTCAGTGGTGCTGAGAATCAGGGTACTCTGAGAGAAAATTTATGTACATGACCTCCTCCCTTCCATCCACCTCTGTCAGAGAGTACTTATTACAAAGAATGGTGGATCCTCCTTCCCTTCTTTAGGGGACACAACTTGCCTTAGCTACAACCACACAGATTAGTTTCTTGGAGTTTGATCTAACATCGAAGTACATCTCTTCAGAAGGCAACATGGAAGCTAATGTCCAAATAACGTTGCCACTGGACACTTACAGCTGTGTTTTCCAAAGATGCTATTGTCTCTTGTGAGCTTCAGTTGTGAGCCTGGAGCTCAAACCTCACAAGTTTGAAGGAATTATCCAATAGCATCATCAGCAAAGAGCAGAACTTGCTGAAAGTCATTCACAAACTTCTCCAACCATAATTCTCAGATTCATCTCCCAACCTCACATCTGGATTCCTAGTAGGAGCTGACTTTAACTTAGAAAGATTTCAGAGTTCAAATGGCTTCAAATCAGGATGCCCTCTGCCAAATTTTGTGATTGTTAAAGCAACAGAGCTCAAATTGGTAATAACCAAACATTTGACAGTTGAAATAAGACGAGAGATAAAGGAAATTATACAGTATACCTCATTACAGACTTACAGTATTGCCTCACCCTACATATCCCTAATAACCGTGGTAAAGATGAAAAGGACTGAATCTTTTTTTTTTAAACCAATACATAGACTAGAAAAAAAAATCCAAGAAGGGAAGATTTTTGGATTGGCCCCGTGAATGGGTATTCAAAACCCTTAAGTATTTCTTTTCATTTGTCTTCACATCCATATACTCATCACCTCATAATTACTGAAATTCTTTTGATTGTATGTAATGTTGACCTTCATTTACGTATTGATGGTATGTGTTAAGTCAACAACTTTGTTTATTTTGTGAATCTTCCTCATAGGTAACTGAATCTGAGCTCTAATTTTAAAACATGCAAGTACATGCTTTGAAATCAGACAGAATTGTGATGAGTTCTGGGCAAATTTCATAACCTCTGTAGTAATAACTAAAAACAGCTCTACTTCATTGAGCATTGTGCCAAGGTCAATTAATCTCTCCACAACCCTTTGGTAAGTATACAATTATTACTCTCAATTCTCTGATGAGGACACTGATATTTAGAGGAGTTACGTCACTTGCACGTGGTCAAACAAATAGCCAGTAAGTGAGGCGCTCCTATCTAAACCTAAACAGTCCAATTATACTCCTTGACCTCCTGAATCTTAGTTATCTCCACTGTGAAATACAAGCAAAAACACTCAGGTCATAAAACTGCTGTAAAATTAAAAGAGATTGTATCTGTAACCCATACCACAGAGGTTGGCACAAATTAGGTACTCAGTAAATAGTAAGTTGCTAATATGGTGCACCTTTCTAAGGGGGCCAAACTCGTCACAAGGCATATCACCATCAAATGAATTCTACTTACTTGAACCCAATTGTAGTCATGCCAAATAACGATTTTATTTTTTAAAAATGTTTATTTTGAAAAAGAAAGAGCATGCACACAAGCATGGGAGGGACAGAGAGAGAGAGAGACAGAGGGAATCCCAAGCAGGCTCCGTGCTGTCGGCATAGAGCCTGATGCAAGGCTCAGTTTGACGAACCATGAGATCATGACCTGAACCAAAACCAAGAGTCCGATGCTTAACTGACTGAGCTACCCAGGCATCCACCAAATAACAATTTTAGAAAGTGATGGTAGTAACTGCATAGATAGCAACAACAACAATAACAACAACAAAAACAATGATAAAAGACTGGTGCAGTTAAATATGTTAGGACCTCTCAGCAATAAAATATGCATAGTGACTGCAAAGCTTATACAGTGCTATATGTACTTGTTTAGTACCTACTGTAGGTACTTGTGTGATGGTATTTTATCTCCAGTTCTCATTCCTCCCTCTCTTCCTGGAAAACTCCTACTCATCCTTGAAAGCCCATCTCAAAGGCTTTTTCTTCTGGAGCCTTCTCTTCCACCCACAGGAGTGAACCCTCTCTCCTCTGTACTACTCCAGAACCCCACTAGATGGTAGTCTAGAGCAGGGACTACGCCTTGGGAAAGATTGACACCAAGGTCCAACATGGGACCTGATTGATGTACAGAAGGTGCATAGTAATTGTTTATTTAAGGAAGGAACACTTTGTACTGATTTTAAATTCCTAATAACCTGAATATCTAGGGTAGTGTAAAATGGGGTTTAAAATGTAAGTATTGCAAAATCTAATATTCATTAGACTTTCCTCATTAGAAAAACAGATGCCACTTCACAGTATACCTACGGCGAAGGGTCAGACTTGGAGTAGTGAACAAAGCATACCGCAGACCCTCAAGGAGAATCCACCCACCAGGGCTCCCCCAACTCACCTGCCTAGTTTCTTTTTTTTTTTTTAATGTTTATTTATTTTGAGACAGACAGAATGAGAGAAAGAGAGGGGCAGAGAAAGAGAGGGAGACACAGAATCCAAAACAGGCTCTAGGCCCCAAGCTGTCAGCACCGAGCCCAACATGGGGCTCAAACTCACAAGCCATGAGATCATGACCTGAGCCGAAGTCAGACGCTCAACCGACTGAGCCACTCAGGCACCGCTCACCTGCCTAGTTTCTACATTCACACTGTTGGGTCTGAGCCCAGTTCTTGTCTTTACAAAGCCCCTTCTGGGTTCAGAGTTGCACTGGGGCTCCAAGCAATATACTTTACCAGCTGCCACTTTTCCAGATATGAGAAAGGATGTGGGTGGTAAACACTAGTCTGAACAGCGAGGTTCAACTGGGGCACCTTGAGAGAACACTGGAGCCCTTCAGGTGGGCTCTCCCTCTACCCTGAAGGTAAGTTTACAAGGTTTCACTAGTGAGGCAGTGCCCACGCATGGTGGCACATGGGAAGAGAATCCTAGGTGATATTGCTCCTCCCATTTCTGCCATGGTATAGCCACAAGAGAATAGTGTCAGAGTGACACTAGTCTGTCCCCTGGTTCTACCACGTGCTGTCTGTGAGACCATGAGCAACTTACTCAACTTATTTGGCCATCTGTAAAATGGGATATTAATACATCTCCAGGCTGCCAGGACTATAATAGAAAGTACTCCACATCGAGCTCCTATTGTAGGTCACAGCACCGAGTGTGCCAAGTAAGCAGTCAAGTTCCCCTGTTCTTCATCCTCCAACATCAGCTTCTCCTCTAAAGTCATCTAACGCTCACCTCGAGGCCTAAGATCACAGATGAGAGCCGGCTGATTAGCAATCAGTCCATCAGTCTCCATTTGCCTCAAGAACCAGTAAACTAATCAAATGACGGTGATGTTTTGGTCTGAATATGTTGGGTTTGGAGATACTAGTTTCCTACAAATCTAATCAAAGCTGCAAAATGGTAGATCTGTGAAAGGACTTCATAGTTCCTAAAATAAAACCGTGCAGCCCAGCAAGGGGATCCTTAGAATTCTCCTCATGCATTAATTAGGCTGCTAATTTAAGATCAGAAATTGCCCTTCCGTATTTTGCTTTTCAAAGCATTGGCATTCTCCTCAAAGCCCCAGCGCCCCCTGGACTCGATACATGGACTTGTATGTGGCTGCCTGAGAAAAGCAATTATAAACACTCAGTTCTCCATTCCCCCTCTCGGCATTGTGAAACAGTCAAAAAGAGAAAGAAAGCATATTATAGCTTTGCACTATCCTCATTCAACTATTTCCTAACTATCCCTTAAATGAAATCACGGGCAGGACCCCTGTGCCCTTCCACGATATTGTCCAATCTCCAGGCTGAAGGAGCCATAGAAACTCAGCCTCTTGCTATTACACGATTTGTGCTCAAATTGCATTATTCAGATTCATGCTGCTCTCTCTTAAGTAATGGCTCGAGGAAAAATGTGCCAGGAAAACCAAAATTTTTGTGATGGGGAAAGAGCTGTGCAAAGAGAAACACAACTCTCCACTCCCCAGTGACGCTGTGTCAATAGCACCCGGGAATCCAGCAGCTGCATTTTCCAGCACAAGCCCAGGAGCATGTCTGCCTCAGCGCCACAAGTCACTTGCATTGTTGCAAATGGGTCATGTGGAGGCCACCATCTATCCCCAGCATGGAGAATACAGACAGCCTTCAATATGCTCAGAGCAAGAATGAACCCAGTAAATCCTCAGTTGAGTTTGGAGGTGGGGATGAGGCCAACAGAGGTGGTGGGAGGGACCCAGTCCACATGGGAAGTTTGCCAAGGGCTGTAAAGGGACAAGAATCTGGTTGCCCGCACTGGTGGGGACAGCGAACGACTTGAAATGGTGGAGGTGTCCGTCCTGTTACACAATAGGAACGGCACGTTTTCATTCTCACAAAGAGTGTATTTCAAGTTGCCTTGAGGGTTCTCTTCTGTGAGGGTCCATCTTTAATGAAATTGCACATCAGGCAAGGTTCATCTTCTAGTTTCACCTACCAGTACCCCAGGCTTTCTTCTTGCTGTCATCTTATTCTTTGGCATGCCTCCTTTGCCACCCATTCACGCTCCCAGATGACCATCATGCTTGGACAGACTTGCTGAGGGACAGACTGGTCATTATGATGTCCCTCTTCTGTGATTCTATGCATAGTGTGTGTGTTTGTGTAGACACTGATCCCACTGCTAGAATTATAGCTTTCTTGTATGTATTGCATCAACCTACAGGGTCTTAAAAGGGGAAGGCTCTGACTCCTTCCTTTTTATATCCCCTGACCTCAGCATTGGTTATGGCGCTTCATAGTTACTGAATATATCTTTAAAAACAATTGAATAAACTGGCAAGGTACTAGTTAATAACACCTTCAGTATATTTCCTCTCAGATATATAAGCATTTTTAAAGAGACTAAAAAGGTTCACAATACCTTTAGAATCCCGAGAGTGAGCTGTTGGTCAGCAGGAGCAGGATACTCCACTGAACCCCTTCTTAGACCAAATTCTATTGGTAGATATCAACAACTCTTATTAATAAGACAGTCACTGTCATCAAGCTATTTATCCGTTCACTAATAAGAAAAGAAAGAGGTCCCTCTTCACACCTGCCCTCATCCCTGTCTCACTACATACTGCCCACCCTGATGAAGCAGTGTTCTTGACCTTCTTAAGTCTTTCCACGCTGCCAGTTCTTGAGGTTTCCTTTGCAAAGACCCAGCAACTGGGAAGAATGGTAAATTTCAGATTTGAGAGAAACAGGGTAAGGTAATAATTCCTTAATGTCAGAAATGACAGAATCGCTCTTATCCAAGTGCCATAAAAACTAACCACAGGAATTCCCCCTAGACTCCCATGGAGAACCCAAGTGTTTATCTTCCTTTTGCAGAGGTAACGGATCCGAGAGATGAAATGACTTGCTCCAGTGAAGAAGTGGGGATGAAAAGACTGTTCCTCAGAACAAAGACTTATGCCAACCCACCCCCTTCAAGAAACTTTTCGTGCTCATTATTACTCTTTTCAAGAAATGCATGACCTGGTGTGTTTAAACAAGTACTTAAGTACAGCGGCATTCATAACAAAGCTCAAAGTCCAAATTCCCCATAGGGAAGCAGTAGAATATCCCATTATTCCCAAAAGGAAATCACAGAATTTTACTGTAAAGTCAATCCCTGGCCATCTTGGAATGTACTGATGTGGTTTGCCTAGAGTTTGGGGGAGAAGGGAGGCATAGGGGAGAGGTTTGCTCTAGCTAAACTGCAACTTTGCATACAAGAAAGAATAACTACAGTTTTACACTGGGAATTTAGACTTTCCCCAGTCTAAGCAAGACATCACCTTGTATTAATTATGCCCCAATAAATGGAGAAAACAGTGTGGTGGTGTGGAAGGAGGATAGTTTCACACGGTTCCATCTTTCACATGGGTTCCATCCCATCCCTAGACATGGGAGTCTAGGGGGAATTCCTGTGGTTAGTTTTTATGGCACTTGGATAAGAGCGATTCTGTCATTTCTGACATTAAGGAATTATTACCTTACCCTGTTTCTCTCAAATCTGAAATTTACCATTCTTCCCAGTTGCTGGGTCTTTGCAAAGGAAACCTCAAGAACTGGCAGCGTGGAAAGACTTAAGAAGGTCAAGAACACTGCTTCATCAGGGTGGGCAGTATGTAGTGAGACAGGGATGAGGGCAGGTGTGAAGAGGGACCTCTTTCTTTTCTTATTAGTGAACGGATAAATAGCTTGATGACAGTGACATCTTGATGATAGCTTGTAGCATCTTGGGCAAGTTACTCAACGTCTTTTAAACGCAGTTTCCTCATCCATAAAAGAGGAATGATGACAACCCTTGGGCTTAGGTTCCAAAACATGTAAAATACATGAAAAATTCCTAGTACAATGCCTGGCACATAGGAACTCAATAAAAGGTATTTATTACTACTAGTGAAATTGAGTTTTGACTCCATAACAATTCGCTGATGCTTTAGAAATGTGAAATTCATCCACAGCAAGTTGGGAAGAGAAATAAAGGAGAAAACCCAGACTGAGATCTTTTACGCTCAACTGTTACTTCCTCTGAGACTTAAATAAAAGGAAGACGCAAGTTAAATCAGTGGTTTTCTTGCTTTTTTCAACTTGTATCAAGATAGTAAGAATGAAGAACATGAAAGCTTCTCTCCTAGAAATAGATTAATAATAAAAATGATGATAATATATGTAGTATTATTATATTCATAATAATAATAATAAAATGTAACAAATAATAAGATATACAAATTAACATATTTGGGGTCTTTTTTTAATTTTTTTAATGCTTATTTATTTTTGAGAGAGAGCGAGACACAGAGTGTAAGCAGGGGAGGGGCAGAGAAAGAGGGAGACACAGAATCTGAAGCAGGCTCCAGGCTCTGAGCTGTCAGCACAGAGCCTGATGAGAGGCTTGAACCCAAGAACCATGAGATTATGGTCTGAGCCGAAGTCAGAGGCTTAAATAACTGAGTCACCCAGGTGCCCCCAAATTACACCTATTTGTAATACCATCTACAATTTTTAATGAAGTCTCCAGTGTTTTACAAATGAGGAAACTGAAAATGAGAGGGGAAACTAGTGTTTATTCAGTTAAAATCTGGTGGCCACCAACAACATTGAGACACGGGCTTCTAAAAAAAAGTAAGCAAAAAAGAGACTTAAATGTAAGTTTTCTGACTCACGGTTCAGATCTTTCTACTACCCTGCAATGTATTGCAAAGGATACCCATCATGTTTTCTCAGTAGTATGTCAAGAATGCAAGGTTGACTTGAAAGACTAATATAATTCACACCATTAACAACTTAGAGAATAAATACTATCTGATCACCTCTATAGATGCAAAATAATTCTACAAAATTTGATATGTATTCCTGGTAAGAATAATATTAGCAAATTTGGAACAAAAAAGAATTTCATTTCCCCAATAAAGTATATCTACACAAAAAACTTTAGGAAATAATATATTTAAAGGTGAACTGTTAAAAGTACTCTGTTACACTGTTAAGAGCAGGAACAAGCTAAGAATTCCCACTCTACTCGTACTCAAACTTCTAATTAACAAAGTAAGAATTATATATATGTGTGTGTGTATATATGTGTGTGTGTGTATACATATAAACACACACACACAAGAACTGGAATTACAAAAACCTGTCATCATTTACCACTGATATAAAACTCAAAAGAATCCACAGATAAAAGATTAATAGGTGATTAATAATGATTAATAAAAGATTAACTTGATGTATTAAATTTAATAATTTCAAAATGTTATTTGTTAAAGCTACCATCACAAAAGTTACACCCATGTACACATTTCTCAGGAATAAAGCTAACTAAACACCTATAGGTGCCTTATAAAGAAAATGAGATTTTTTTTTTTTTTTTACTCTTAATCCTCTTCATCTATTTCACCCATCTCCCCACACACCTTCCCTCTGGCCACCACCAGCCTGTTCTCTGTATTTAAGAGTGCTTTTTAAATTCGTCTCTTTTTTTCTTTGTTCATTTTATTTTGTTTCTTAAATTCCACATATGAATGAAATCATATGGTATTTGTCTTTGTCTGTCTGGCTTATTTCACTTAGCATTATACCCTCTGGGTCCATCCGAAAATGAGAAATTTTTAATGAAAGACTTCAGAGACTTAAATAAATGGAAGCCTAAATCATTCATGGATAAGAAGACTGGAGTAGTAAAAATGTTAATTTTCCCCAGATTGACCCAAGTGTTCAATGTAATACTATTGAAAATACCAAAAGGAATATTTTATGGAACTGGATGAGCCGATTCCGCAATTTATGTGGAAACGGAAAGGGCCGGGAATAACCAAGATGGTCCAGAAGAACAACTTGGAAGGAGGACGTGCCTTGCAGATGCCACACTTGCTATGAAAATACAGTAACTACAGAGTAAGAAGTGAATGAGCAGAGTCCTCAGAAATATGTCCATGCATATATGGACATTATCACAGAATGGCACTGAAGACAAGTGGAATGAGGATATACGATTCAATAAATGATACAGGAACATCATCGTTCGACATGAAAGAAAAGTAAATTGCACACCTTCCTCACGCACTACACAAAAATAAGTCCCTGATAGATTTGAGTAAACTCCATAGGGAAAATGATAAAACTGTTAGAAGAAACAGCACATCTAGATCCTTAAACAACACACCAATGTGTAATACATCAAAGGTTTATAAATTTGACTACATTAGAATCAAGAATTTCTGTTCAGTAAAAGCTATTATCTAAAGAAGAGTGAAAATACAAGCCACCAAAAAGAGATATCACACTTACAACTGACAAAGGGTAAGTATTAGGAGTATGTAATAAACTGACAAAAGGTACTAAGAAAAAGACAAACAATTGATAGAAAATGTGCAAAAGACAATAGGAATTCTACAGAAGAGGAAATGCAGAAGTCCAATGAACAAAAATGCTCTATTTCACTGACAATAAGACATAATAACAAAAAGCATGTCATTTCACACTAGCAGGCTGGTAATTCTAAGATTTGAGAAAGATACAGAAAAAAAAAAAACAGGGAATGCTTATCTACTGCTGGTTAGAGGTTAAATTAGTGTAGTTACCTCATTGGAAGCATTTTGCATTACATACGTTGTGTTTATCCCGAGCCCCGGCAATTCCACTCCTTGATATAAACCCTGCAGAAACTCTTGTAAGTGTGCACCAGGAAACAGACTCAAGAATGTTCCTTCAGCAGTGTCATACTAGCTAAAGTCCAGAAACAGCCCAGTGTCCAGCAAGGGTCCAATGAATCAACAGTGGCCTGTTCAGAATTGAACCCTGTATCAATGTGAAGGAAACTCAAATTAAAGAAGAAAGTCAGAGGGGCACCTGGGTCGCTCAGTCCATTAAGTTTCCGACTTCCACTCAGGCCATGATCTCATGGTTTGTGAGTTCAAGGCCTGCATCGGGCTCTGTGCTGTCAGCTTGAAGCCCGCTCCGGATCTTCTGACCCCCTTGCTCTCTGTCCCTCCTCCCCCTCAAAAATAAACAAACATTAAAAAAAAGAAAAGGAGGAAAGTCAGAGAGGACTACACACAGGATTATTCCATCTCAATAAAATGCAAACATAGACAAAAGAATGAATATTTGGGAAGAGCTGCACAGCACAATTACCAAGGAAAGCCACGGAATGAATAACAGAAGTGTAGGCAGGTTCCTACCTCCAGGTGCGGTGGGAGAGGGTCCGGTCAAGGACACTCACGGACGGGCACCCAGGACTTCTAAGGGCTGCTACTTTCGGACTAGTAGATACATTGATGTTTATTTTATTCTTCTTCTTTAAACTAGATGTGCGTTTTCTTTTTTTTAATATTTTTAAAAGTTTTTATTTATTTATTATTGAGAGAGAGAGAGAGAGAGAGAGAGAGAAAGCACAAGCTGGGGAGAGGCAGAAAGAGAGGCAGACACAAAATCTGAAGCAGGCTCTGAGCTGTCAGCACAGAGCCCGACGGGGAGTCTGAAACCACAGACCTACAGACCATGAAACTATGACCTGAGCCGAAGTCAGACACTAAACCAACTGAGCCACTCAGGCGCCATCTATACATTTTGTATCATCTTTTACATGTATGATCTCGTTCCTACTTTTTTAAAAGGAATAGGCATGCTTTGGTTTAAGCCATTAGCAATGCTAAAAATCAGGACTTTGAAAACCTACTGGGAACTGATAAAAAAAGAAAACAAACGTATTAGGTGTCCTCTACATTTGCTAGATAAAATAAGGCCATGCCGACGGTTCTGCACTAAGTGCAGTATCTCTGCCAAGTACTATAATCCAGAGTTCACTGACCCTTGATACAGGCCTGATTACCATGCTCCCCTCATGCGTAGCATACACTGGCCCCAAACTCAGGCAGATTCAAAAGGACAAACCCAGCGAAATTGAGGCCTTTAGGATCTTTCAAAGAAGAACAAGGTCTAATAGAGACATAAAGCCTTTTTCTCTACAATAGTGAACACATTCTGCGTTGCATTAACCGGCTGACACGATTTGTAATGGCATAGAAAGGTCACCAAAGCCTCAATCTGCCCGGCAAGAGTCTCCCCACAATCTTCTCAAAAACATAAGCTTTATTAAATATCAGCTCTCATCTTATTTCCAAGAAGGCCATCCAAAGGTTACTGTGGGCGCAGGTGTGCCGAGCATGGCTATTACTGTGTCCTTCGTTTGCATAGCATCTGCCCTCTGAATCATTCAGGGCGGCGCACTGATCTTCTATCCAGCCTGGTGATATGGGGACGGAGGCAGCCGGGGGTCCCTGCTTTTTGTAAGTGGGGAAACAGAGTCCCACACAAGTCCTTTTGGTCACAAGATTATTCTCCCTCTTTAAGATAGTAATTCCAACGAGGGTCAGGCTCTATAACTCGGGCTTTGGGACAAAATGACGAGGGGCAGAAGAGATGAAGAGAGGCCAACATCAACAAGACTTGACCCTTCCAGGACACCCCAAGGGCTGAGCCCCTTGGAGCAGCAGTAGGCACCTGGGACAGCTGCCCTGGGATTTCACACCTGCCTCCGGGCGATGCCCTAGTTCACTAGGAAGATTTACTCTCCTTGCTCAAACACCTAGCTTCCACCGAGGCTCTCGCTCGCTCACTGGGAAGCTCTGATTTTTCTAAAAAGTCGAGTAAAAAAAAGTAAGAGGAAAATATAAGCTTGTTTTGTTCCTGTTTTGTCTTTCGGTGCAAAGAAGAGGCCCCTCGTGGTGTCTCTGACCCCATATATTACTCGAACTTTCCATTCCGTTCCTGCTGCCTCAGCCTCTTCATGCTTCCCAATCCCAGACCAAGGAATGTGCTCCACCAGCTCACATTTTGTGGCGGACCAATCAGAGTCGCATGTCATGGGCACTGTCTAGACTCTGGGCTCCCCCTGTCAGTGGGGCCAGGGAGAGAGGAGAGGGAAGGGAATGTAAAATGCGACTGTAAGAGAGGCCATGAATGGACAGCTCTCCCTTAGGAGTCTGGGAACGGGAGGTGGTGGGCATGGGTGCAGACATTTTCATTTAAGTCTTGGGTTTTTTTTAAGTTTGTTAATTTATTTTGAGAGAGAGCAGGCACGCTCGAGTGGGGAGGGGCAGAGAGAGAGGGAGAGAGAATCCCAAGCGGGCTCTGTACGCCGGCACAGAGCCCGACATGGGGTTCGAACCCATCAACCTTGAGATCATGACCTGAGCTGAAATCAAGAGTCAGATGCTTAACCCACTGAGGCACCCTGGCGCCCCTAGTCTAATTCATGTTTTAAAGAATAAAATTTACTTCTCAGTATGAAAAGCCCCTGCATATATTAAAATATACAGAAATTCAATATAGTAAGCTTTCAAAAAGCTGTATTCTCTCAAAAATAATTTCAGAAAATGGGATAAAATAATTTTGGGGTGTCTAGGTGGCTCAGTTAAATATCTGACTCATGCTTTCGGCTCAGGTCATGATACCAGGGTTGTGAGTTCAAGCTCCACAACCGGCTCTGGGCTGATAGCACAGCGCCTGCTTGGGATTCTCTCTCTCTCCTTCCTTTGTGCCCCTCCTCTGTGCATGCATTCTCTCTCTCTCTCTAAATTAATAAATAAACCTTTTTTTAAAAAAAGGTAGAAAAAATGGGATACAACAGTTTGAAGTTGGTCAAAACAGAAACAAAAGGAAATAATACTTTTGGATGTGGGATGGCATGTTACAGTTCTGTTGGCCCAAGCATTTCATTAAAAAAAATTTTTTTTTTCCAATTACTCCTTCTACTTTTAACTTACTTAACGAGAAGTCTCTTTCTAAGAGAAGATGCCAAACTGAACGGCCTGGCGCGGCAGCAGACCTGCTGCGGTCACACCGCCCCTCCCGCTCCCGCCAGAAGGAAAATGGTGCCAAGAGGGAGTGGGTGATGAATACACAAAGTCCTGAACACTTGGTGGTTGAGACTATTTCCTGTCAAGGCTGGAAGCCAGAACAATAAAATCCTGCCCTCACCTGACAAGGCTACTCACAGGCAGGAGCACGCAGATGGAAAAAAAGGGGCCAGTGCCCAAGAGAAAGCGCTTGACCCCCTGCTCCAATATGGGGGGTGGGGGTGCAACGTGCCCTTAGACCTGCAGTAGGAACTTGCAGTCCCCTCCTCCCCTGCATCACGCTTGTCAACTGCTCAGAGAGGCTTTCCTGTCCCTGCCTCCTCTGGCCTTCGGCCACAACCACCCAGAGATCACGGTTCTCATCCCCACACCTTCCTTATCAGCCCCCATCTGCCCTCTGGTATCAGCCAGATCATCTCCCGACAGTGTCTGGACCACTCAGATGCTCTCTGACATACCAACCAAATGGGTTAGTACCTCCGGCGGCAGCGTATTGATCTAAAATGCTAATGTGGACACCAAATGAGAAGGGAGACCGTGTGCTTCACGCCAGAAGAGAAGTAATGATGAATTCTGTCTACCTTCTCATTTACTCTCTGGAGAAGCACGACCATTAATTACACGCACGCTCCTCCCTGCCTCGGCCCCCCTGTTGGACATCTCTCCATCAGGGCGTCTTCCCTCCTTACAGCTTTGTCTTCATTACTGCCCCAGACACGAGCAGCAAGAGGGAAGACAGCTGAGGAAACTTCTCACTCCCCAGTTATCCTCTTGTCCTGAATTAGCGATGGACACACGCAGCCTGCATGCCCCCTTTCTTCATTCTGTGCCATGGCAGACATCGCTGGTCGATCACAGAGTTCCCATTTTCTATCTCTCTCTCTCTCTTCCTCCCTCCCTCCCTCCCCGCTTGCTTAGATAACTTGGCCTCACTTCCTATCACAGTGCTGCAGGCATCCAGGAATCAGGGAACAGAAATAGCCCACAAAATAAATCCTATTTATCATCTCCCCCTTACCTCCATCAACCACAGTTCTGCCAGACACAGAGAACCCCAGCTTCCCATATGTTTTTCAGATGTTCCTTCTCTAATTTTTTTTTTTTTTTTTTTTTTTTTTGCTGAGAAAGGTAAAGAAGACTTAAGAATTTGTGTATCACTTGGGCCTCCATTTAAGAAATTATACTCGTAGTAAGAGCGAAGGATGTGGCTTATCAGTGCATAAGGCTATGACGTGTCGAGGTGTTACAGGATACCCAGGGGAGGAAGATCCCTTTACCATAGCTCTGTTAAACCCTACCACCTCTACTTTCCATCCTTATTCCTACAGCTCTAATCAGATCACTGTATCCAGCAGGGCGGGATTAAAGCCCAGGAGAAAGGCAGACCCAGAAGCGGGAGAAAGCCGTCATGGAATGGAGGTATTTGTATCAGGTCCTTAAGAGTTGAAAAGCTAAAATCTTGGCATCAGTTCTGCACAAACAGGAACTCGTGTTATCTGTCTGGTTTCCTCATCTGTAAAGTAAAGGAGATAAATTGAATCAGGAACTGATAGAGCCCAAGGACCAAATCTAGCCAAACACCTGTTTTTATCAAGTCTTATCAGAACACGGCTATATTCACACGTTTACATATTATCTGATTGTTTTCACACCAGGACAGAATGGAGTTGCTGCAACAGTAAGTTTATGTTCCACAAAGTCGTAAACAGTTTAGGTTTCATGGGATGTAATTCTTCTGTTTGGTTCATTTTTATGGTTTCTATTTCTTCATTAAACTTCTCATTTTATATGCATCATTTTACTGATTACGTGTCATTGTGTATCTATTGCCTGCAGGTGACAGTGGACAGAGACAGGCAGGTTAAGAGAACACAGACCAGCCCCATACTGTATCAGAACACCGAAGCTCAAATGCCTACATGAATGAGACATAGCACACAAATCAGTGAAATACACCAAATTTAAGGAAAATCACTGCGAACACTTGGGTTTGTGTTAGCTTTATCAAGGAAAGCACTTCAGAAATTTGGGAGGACCTGCCCAAGAAAGGCATATGGATGGAGGAGCCGTAGGGAGAAAAGCGTGAGAGGGGAGGACATTCAGGTGAGGGATGGAGGCAAGGTGGGACTGTACTGGGAAGAGCTGCAATTCGGAGACTAACCAAGGGGGGGAGCCTCTGAGTTATTCACAAGATAAAATCGAGTTCTGAGATTAATATTAGGGTGGCGTTATCAAAGGTATTTGGGAAAAGGGGGTTCTCTCTGGGATAACCTGCTGTTCCCATCTGCTGAGGACTGAGGAGTTTCCTGGGTCACAGGACTTTTGGTGGTTAAACTAGGGTGGGGAATGGACATCTGCTCAGTCTTAAAGAGATGAGGAAACCTGTCTGGAGGCTATGCCTGTAGTCCAGATACAAGGTGACTAGACTCCTAAACTAAGAAATCTTCAATCCATTCTGTTCTGAGAGACAACTTCTTGGCAGTTTCCATGGAAGGGAATGGCCTCCTCTTTTCTGCATGTGCCTTGTTCCCAGGACCTTCTGGCAGGAAATTCTAATCCTGAAGGACTACACAGACTTAATGGCAGGAATCTGGGCATATAGCTGGCCAACGGGGGAGCTACTTGACAGGGAGCTAAAAGGAAGAGGAGGGACATTTGCTGATGTTGCTAATAATAAAAGATCCCACTGAGAAAGCATTTGCTGTGGCTCAGTACTTCACTTAGTATTTATAACAACCCACACAAACTAAGTATTATTTTCACCCCATCTTGCAACTGAGGAAGCCCAAGAGGTGACTTGCCTGGAGTCACACAGCTATTAAGTGTGGGAGCAAGAGTTTAAGTTGAGGGTTGTCCTAACTCCCATTCTTGCAGCACACCTTACATCCCACACCCTAGTCATCACCTCCTCTGTCCTTTGCGGGGTCCTGGCCATAAGCAACAATGCCCACCTCCTGGGAATGAAATGAGCTATCTCAGACAAGAATTGTCAACTGCCAGAAAAGAGCCAGTGGCCTGAAGGGAATGAAGAAGAGAGCCAAATGAATAATTAAGGGCTGAGAAGGATTGATCTGTCAGGGAAGATTAGAAGAATTCGATATGCATAGTTTGGCTAAGCTGAGACTGAGGGAGGGAGAGGCTGGGGGCGGGGAGGAGCAAGAAAGAAAGTCATTACCGAATAGATGGGCTTTCTATTCAACAGCACTAGGAAGCACGGCTGAGAGGAAGCCGTGAGAAACCGGAAGCACAAGGGGAAGGTTCTAGAATAATCTTCCAAGGAACAAATTTTGGCCCAGAATTCAGAGAGGAACCTGGTCTAGACTCAGGCTGTGTATATAGTCCAGAAAGATCTCCTTGATCAGAGTCACTGAAAGTATGATTTTCCAAAGGGAAAGCATGACTTTCCAAAGGGAAAGCATTTCCTTAGCAAAGTTACATTCAAGGTCTTTCCGGTGTCTCTCCAGCCTCCAGGCCTCTCCCATCTGGAATGCAACTGTTTTATTCTATCTACCATGAATTCTCAATTCCTCGTGAGAAAGCAGACTTGGAGGCATGGAGGGCTAACATAAGCACCCACTTTTCCAGGCCCTATGCCAAGCATGGCATAAAACCTCAGTCTTTGCTTTGCTGTCCAAGGTCACCTTATGTGCTTAGACAGTCGGAAAGTATTTCTTTTTAACTCAGCCTCAAATGATACTTACTTGTTTCTCATGTCATCTTATGAGCCCAGCACTGTGCTACAGGCTAGCCCTGTACCAGGGACCAAGGCAAGCTTGGTCCCTGCCCTCATGAGATGTATAACCCGAAGAGAAAGCCAGATACTCATGTGATACTTGCTCAAGTCAAGTATGGTGTGAAATACTATAAAGGAAAAGGTGTTTATGAGATCATCAAACAAGAGGATACCTGAGTCTGAGGAGAAAGAAAGTCTTCCATGAAGAAAAGATGGGCAAACTAAGGCCTGGATGTTAGGTAGGAGATGAGGTGCCATGTAGCAAAGAATTACCATTACCCAAAGAGAGGTCTTGTCTTTGTCCTCAGCTACTGGGAAGTCATCTTCAGGCCCCTGGACTGTCATGCTTGATACAGTACCTTTGTTTGCTCGGGGGCTTTCGCCACTGGACAGTCCAGCAGTATGATGTGATAGGGGCCTTGGGCCACCCCCCTGTATTAGCTCTACCTCTGGAGGCACTGGAGACTAAAGGTCAACCACATAAGAAGTATGTGACTGCGCCCCAGGAAAGCCTCTGAAAACCCAAGGCTCAGGTGATCTTCCCTGGCTGGTAATATTCGGTGCCTATTATCAAACATTAGCACCAAGAGAGTAACACTGTCCTAACTCCACAGAAAGAACAATAGAACATCATCCGGCAATTCCACTTCTGGACATACAGCCAAAAGAACCGAAATCAGGATCTTGTGGCGATACTGACACTACCATCTTTAAGGCAACCTTAATCACAATAGCCAAGATATGAAAACAACCTAAAGGTCCACTCGTGAGTGTATGGATGAAGAATACGTGAGATATATTTTATATGCACGCACACACACACAGGAATATTATTCAGCCAGGAGAAAGAAGGAAATTCTGTCAGGACAACTGGGTGCATCTTGAGGGCATTGCACTAAGTGAGATTAACTCAGATAAAGACAACTATTGTGTGGTATTACTTACATGTGGAATCAATAAAAACCATCCTCAGAGAGACAGAATAGAATGGGGGTTACCAGGGGCTGGGGGGTGGGAGAAATGGGGAGATGTTGGTTAAATGGTACAAACTTCCAGTTCCAAGATAAATAAGTTTTGGGGAGCTGATGTAGAGCATGGTGATTATAGCTAATAAAACGGTATTATACACCTGAAAGTCGCTAAGAGACTAGATCTGAAATGTTCTCACCATAAAAAAGGAATGTTCTGGCGCAAAAGGATGTAAGTGCTCGCCAACACTATGGTGGTCATCATTTTGCAATAAATGCAAAGACATCAAATCGACACCTTGAACTTACACTATGTTATCTGTCAATTAAATCTCAATAAAGCAGGGTGCCTGGGTGGCTTAGTCGGTTAAGTGTCCAACTTCCGCCTGGGTCTTGATCTCGTGGTCCATGAGTTTGAGCCCCAGGTCGGGCTCTGTGCTGACAGCTCAGAGCTTGGAGCCTGCTTTGGATTCTGTGTTTCCCTCTCTCTCTGCCCCTCCCCTGCTCACACACACTCTCTCTCTCTCTCTCTCGCTCTCAAAAGTAAATATTAAAAAAAAAAATTTTTTTTAATCTCAGTAAAGCTGGGGGCCATGGGGAGGGGAGACCACAATGAAAATTCCACATCTGGCACCTTTCCTGGCCTCTGCCTTATGTGCATCTTCCCCTTGGCTGATTTTCATCTTTATCCTTTCACTGAAATAAACCATAACTATAAGAGTTCGCAGTGAATTCTGAAAGTCCTAGTACAGAATTATTGAAACTGAGTATCGTTTGGGGAATACTTTGAACTTGCAACTCCTGTCAGATTTGGGATGGCCTGTTGTGGGGACTGTCCCTCTCCCAAGTCCCCAAAGAGGAGAACCCCTAGGCAGAGGGCCCGGTGTGAGACAGATGCCTCCTTTTCGCAGCCATAATTGTTTTCTGTATATACCCCCAAGCCTCACTCTCACTCAACTCTATTGACTACTACAAAAAACACCTAGTGCCTAGTGAATCCTATCATTTTTTGAAAATACTTTCTTCTTTCTACAATCTTAAGACTTATAGACACAACCACGCTCAATGTACAATTCTTTTTTTCCTGTAAGAAATCATTTTCATGTGTTCCAACATAATGGTGGGCTTTAGAAATGCTAAATTCACAGTGGATCAGAAAAGATTTATAGGCAGTAAAATCAATAAGGTAATTCAAAAGGGGGAAATTGAGCCAATTATTTAAAAATGGCAACTAGAAACTGCCTGGAGAGGTAGGAGGTAGAACCCTGAAGGGTTGGGTGTCGGCTGGCAGAATTCACTGAGTACCAAAAGCAGGGCATCAACAGATCCAGGGATGCCCGTTAGGAAAGGCTTGCAAGAGACAAGTAATTTCCAGTAGTGTTTTCCAAACAAACATAGGGAAACAGGACAGTCAAGGGGCTGTTTCAGAGGCCTCATGGCTACGGAAGAGACCTCAGTGAGGAGGAAAAGCTTTGACTTTTATACAAGTGTTTCTGATGATCGTTCTTCTTAGGTCCCTTTGTGGATTCTCATCCTCTCCAAACTCCTCCTTAAATACTGGTTTCCCTCTAAGATTTCTTTGGGCTCCTCGTTTGCTTGAACCCTGCTCTAGGACAATGACCAATCTTGGCCACTAGAGGGCGAACTAGCTGGCTTGGGGGTGGGGTGGGAACAAGTTGTAACCATCAAAAAAACCAAACTTCTATGTTATGCAGAGTCAACCTGGACTGAGCAAAGGGGCCACAGAGGAAAACCTGACTGTATGCAATGTATTCCCTGAGATCCTCCCTGTATTTTGACTTTATTCAAAAAGAGCATAACGGCTAAGAACATGGGCTCTGGAGTCAGACTCTAGTTCCAACTGTACCATGGACCACCTTGAATGAATTACTGTAATACTTCGTGCCTCCAGTGTGTAACGGATAATAATAGGCCCTGCCTTATAGGGTTTCGCGAGGCCTAAATTATTTAACACATACAGACGTCTTAAAACCGTGCTTAGCACATATTCCCTGTTCAATAAATGGTCAAATAATTATTACGCAATATCCCAGAGCAACACAATTAGAATCTCAGAGTACTGGCATTTTTTTAAAACCTTCCTCCAACCCTATGATTCTAATGTGTAACTGGGGTTGAAAACCACTGCTCTCAGAGTCTACCCAACTGCTTCTCAAATTTTAGCATGCATAGGAATCACAGGGGCGGGGGGTGCTTGTTGAAATGCAGGTTTTTATTTGGTAGGTCAGGGTGAGACCCAAGATTGTGCATTTCTCGGAAGCTCCCAACACAGAGAGTGCTTGGAGATTAACCCAAAGTAGGCGCATAGTAATTGCAACTTGACTACTGGGTCCTTGGGCTGGGAAGTGTGCCTTGATCCCAAGCCCTCCCGGACAAGAAGGACGAAGCACTGAAATCCATCAGGTGCTTCTCAGGATGGTCAGGACTCAGGTAGGTGTGAGGTTGCACACGTGGGCAGTGAGTGAATTCAGCTCTGTGGGGCTGGGGCAGCAGGAACGGGCTGACACAGGCAGTGTTTGTAGTCAGATTGCAAAGATCTAAGACTTAAAAGTAAAAAGGTAAGAGGGACCAGATGTGAAGCAAAAGAAGCCATTTTCGTTCCCCTCTCCCCTAGCAGCCATCATTCTATGAATCTGACTCTTCTAGGTACTTGCACAGACGTGGAAGAATACTTGTCTCATTTCACAGAGCGTAACACCCTCAAGGTTTATCCATGTCGTAGCATGTGCTAGAATTTCCTTATGGAATGGAACAGTGTCCCTTGTGTGCTTAGACCACATTCTGTTTGCACATTCTTCCGTCAGTAACACTTGTGTTATGTCCACCTACGGGCTGTTGTGAATAATACTGCTATGAGCATGAGTGTATGAGTATCTCCTCGAGACCCTGCCTTCAACTCTTCGGGGCGCATTCCTGCAAATGGAAGGAATTTATACCTGGATTATATGGTAATTCTACTTTTAGTGTTTTGGGGAACGGTCATCCTACTTTCCACAGGAGGTGCGCCATTTTCCATTCCCACCGACAGGACACAATGATTCCAAATTTTCCTTTCTTGCCAACATTTGTTATTTTCTTCTTCCTTTTTTTTTTTTTAATGGTAGCCATTCTAATGCATGTGAGGTCATATCTCCTTGTGGTTTTGACCTGCATTTCTTTAATGATTAGTGATGTTGACGGCAGTGGTTTTAATACAAATGGATAATCTCACTCTTGGCTTTTATAGGCAGCAGTGCATTATCCACCACTCACGAGGGTGAATCCTAGCTTCCAGCTGGGCTGAAGCCTGCATCAGTGAAGGAGACGTGCCATTGTTCTCCTGCGGCCTCAGAACATGTCGAGTCCAGCTACGCCAGAGTGCCTGCTCTGCTCATTGATACTGTGGTAGTCACTCTCTGGGTCCCACCAGACCCCCTCCTCAATCACCTGCTTAGAAACTCTGCCTAAGGTTGTGGTGCCCGGGATGGGAGAATCCTCTTTCCCCACAGAGCATATTGGAAGTGCCGAAGAATGAATGACCCCAGAAAAGCCCTCCAGTGACAAATGGAGAGCTCGTAGATCAATACCCCAGCTGCCCCCCCCAGCGCTGGGATAACTTTGAAGCACCCTCCACACGGCCTCCATGAGCTCCCCCCCTGAGTGGCAGATGCCCATCATGGAAACTGGTTTGACAATGCCTCCTTTTCTGGCTGCCTTGCCTTCCCTGCCTTCCTTCCCCAGTTTCTGCAAGTGATTTCCTCAAATCACCTCCTAAATAAACAACCTGCTCTCCAGTCCTTGCCTCAGGGTCTGTTTCTGGGGGAACTCAAATCCATAAAGGCAATACTGTATCCCCTTCACTACAAACACTTAAAAACAGCACCTGGCTAGTCTTGGTTGGCATGAAAAAAAGCTACAGAGTCTATTCTTTTTCTTCAATCAATCGAACAGGTTCCATTTTTTACAGTTCCCCAAAATATGCCTGGGTCTGAAGGGGATTCATACGTCCCACTTGCCTCTAAGAATAAAATACTCCGAGGTGGCACACTGCACCCTGGAAATGGCTGCAAAATAGCAAAGCAGTTCGCCTATTTAAGTAGTAAGGTTCGTACCTTTACCCATTACAAATATTTGAGTCCCGAGTACAACAAGGTAGCATGTATTAGAACTCACATACATCTCATGCCAAGGAAAGGTCTGCATAGGGTTTAATCCTAGTAATACGGTCATACATTTAGTAACCATGGAATCCTGAATGCCAGATGTTCTCTCTGCTGGCTTCCCCTCCGTGCTTAGCCATACCTTCATAAATATCTGGTTCCTAACTGTTACACAGGGAATGAGACTGTAGAAAGTAACGGGTTACAGTTATATGAGAAACATAAAAGTTTTTCCTGAAGGGAATTATATGCACGTGTTAAAGCAGGCGAGTGAAAATTAAAATGAGCCAAGTTCAAAATGAAAAAGAGGGAAATGTCTGTTCCCGACCCTGAGGAGTCCTCAGTGCTATCCTTGGGGGAAAGTAAACGCTTACCCAAGTGAAACCCAGTGGCTGCTCTAAGTGAGAGACAGAAATAGTAATCAGTGAATGCTTCTAATGTCGCAAACAGTTGAGTAAACCGAGATGACATTGGAAAGATCCAACATTTCCTTTCAAGGTTATGGCCATTATAATAGCAGACAATGCTAATACCCACCCAATTCCGAATTTCCAACTGGGGGTACGCAGGGTCAGAGGCATCTGCTTGTCTTCTCCATGGAAAAGAGTTAAAGGAGACCATCCTGATTGTTTTAATATAAATTCCTAATTTCAACCTATGCCCCTACAGGGGAATGTACCAGTCACAAAAAAGAAACAATATACAGGTAACAACTCAGTGAACATTCAGTAGACTTTTCCCTGGGTTACGGTGCAGTGGTTAAAATTTTTATTTTCAATTTCTCCAGCTCTTGAAAGGCAAAATGATTTATCCATTATTCAAAAGTCATGTACTTTATACGTGTGAAACTCTGAACCCAAAGCAATTTCACAGTGTGCATGTGGGGAATACGATGGAGGAGGGTAGGGGGACCAAGGAGAGTGACCAACATTTAGCAAAACCATAACCCTTTAAAGAAAAAATTTTTATCTTCTTGTAAGACCCCACTCCTATGACTAATGTAGGAGGCAGGAAAAAACAAAACAGTGTCAATGTAATCATGTTGGTAAAAGGTGAAATGGTTTTGTTATTTACAAATTCATTAACACTTATTAGCCATTAACACGGTTTATTAATTTTCTTTGTTAGTTTCTCACTTCTAACATTTCACTTTCATAAAACATTTGCATTCATAGGGCGCCTGGATGGCTCAGTCAGTTGAGAATCTGACTCTTGATTTCAGCTCAGGTCACCATCTCGAGGTTTGTGGGATCGAGCTCCATGTCGGGCTCTGAGCTGACATCACAGAGCCTGCTTGGGATTCTCTCTCTCTCTCCCTCTCTCTCTGCCCCTCCCCCGTTCACAGGCACTATCTCTCAAAAATAAATAAACAAACATTTAAAAAACACATTTTCGGAGCACCTGGAGGGCTCAGTCAGTTAAGCGTCCGACTTAGGCTCGGGTCATGATCTCGCAGTTCATGAGTTCCAGTCCCACATTGGGCTCTGTGCTGACAGCTCTGAGCCTGGAGCCTGCTTCATATTCTATCTCCCTCTCTCTCTCTCTCTCTCTCTCTCTGCCTCTCTCCTACTCATATTCCCTCTTTCAAAAATAAGTAAACATTAAAAAATTTTCAAAAACCACATTTGCATCCATTTGTCACTAGAAACAAAATGCACTTTGAAAAAGCTAAACATCTGAATCCAACAATGAATCGGAGACAATTACACAAAGCAGAAAAAAATCAACACATCAGAAAGGGGCTGGGCCTTGCATGGCTATGTCAACCAGTTGTTAGGAACTGAGCGCTTATGTCTGCCAAATTTATATGTCAAGGTCCTAACCCCCAAAGCGACTACCTTTGAAGATGGGACTTTCATGGAAGTAATTAAGGTGAAATGAGATTGTAAGGGTGGGGCCCTAATTTGATCGGATTAGTCTATTTCTAAGAAGAGGAGACACCACTCCCAGCCATGTGAGGACAACACAGTGAGAAGTCACCATCTGCAAGCCAGGAAGAAAGCTCTCACCAGAAACCCAACTGTCTGGCACCTTGATCTTGGACTTTGAACTTCCAGAACAGTGAAAAATAAATTTCTGTCAGTCAAGCCCCCAAAGTCTGTGATATTCCGTTATGACGGCCAGAACCCATCAAGGAAAATGGCCCCAGGTGAGAAACCATTCTCCCCAAAAATGAGCCATGGAAAGTAAAAGAACATGCATATAAGACACCTTCCGCTTGTTCTGGCTTGAGGTGGTCACTAGTGTAATTTACATAGTGCTTTTAAAATTTATCTTGAAGAACAAACGCTAAACCTCTGTTTCTTCTCCTAACTCCACACCTTCCAGAGCGAGAACTACACACCCACCCTTTGTCCTTCCTGTGGGGGTGACAAAACACCTCTCTTCCCTGCTCCATCTATATCGATAACTTCAGAAGAAAACCCAAAGGGAAGAAACAAAAGTGATCCCTTCGCAGAGTGACAACTTGTGTGGCAGGGACCAGTGACTTTACCGAGGTTCTCTCAGAAATGAGGAGAAAATATGGGAGAAATTCCATGGACAGTTTTTGTTGAGCAACATTTATTTGCCTTCCCAAACTCCGGAGAACATAGGGAATTAGTCTTAATAGAGCCTTAAGTTAGGGGCGTACTGTCTCCGTAAGAAAGACATATTGGCTTCCAGCTGCATCTTAGAACCAACTCTAGTTCTGGTCCCTAGTTAAGTCCTCACTTCACTACACAGCACAGGTTGAAAGTCAGTGGCAAAACTGCGTTAGTAAGTATCTAAGATGCATCCGACACAGTTTCTCCTTGGCCAACGACAGACTTTGACACAAATAATAAAGGGGAAAAATGATCTTTCAGGGCTCTGAAGCTCAGTCTTTCAAACAAAGAAGATCTTGCACAATGAAATTTCATTTTCTAATCATTTACCCAGGGTTAAATGTAACTAGTTTTGAAGAGCATTTCAAAGTCTATTGACGGACAAATTGTACTATTGATTGGTACCGACTGTAAACTCGAAGTTTCTCATCCAAATCCTGTTAATTGGACTTGAGTGTCACTCTTTTCAATGACTTTAGGAAGAGAAGGGAGAGAAACATGCCAAGGATAACTCACACAAAGAAAATTTACATCCTGTCTTTGTTTCCTTTTCTCTGGCATAGATACAGACCAGCATTTTTTTTTTTCTCAAGAAAAGTAGTGAGAATGTGAACAGCAGTCTGGATTTTTCTTGTTCTGTTACCATAATTAGAAAGTAGGATAAAATTATGCAGGAGCAGATTGAGGAGGAAACATAGCTCAGCTTTTATATGAAATTGCTACCTCTTTTTTTAAATTCAAAGGTTCTCTCTTTGCGGTATCCTTCATCTTTGAGGAGTGACCGTACTTCCTTTAAGTTGATTTTCAGGTTGAACAACAAGTAGACTCTTTGAAAAGGTTCAAGTGCTGATGGGAAATGTGTTCATGACCACCGCCACCATTGTTAGGAAACACCGGCGTCATTCCAGTGGACAGGGGCAAGAGACCAGCACCCCATCATTACAGGATACGGACAAGATCAGTCTGGGATTCAAGAGACCAGATAAATTGTTTTCACATACACTGAAAATGTGACCTTAGATCAATCATCCTAGAAGACGTCACCTCACAGCTAACATCCGGAAGAACAACAAAAATTCACTCAGCAGACATGCACTTTTTATGTACCTGAGGAGCTATTCAAGGATTCAGTAGTATTTCCCCTCTGACACCTGCCTTTCCTTTCATTCCCTTCTTCCTTAAAAAAACAAACAAACAAAAAAAACCCCTCTTGCCAGTGATGTCTACATCCTTCCTTTTGCTCTAGCTCATCTCTCTGTTGGATGTCCTTTCCCCCAGTCCCTCTTATTCCACCCTGCAAGCTCAGCTCTGATGTGTCCTCAGATGTCAGCCTCAGTCCCCCAGCAAGCCGGGATGTTTCCTTTCTGAACCTCTTCGGCATTTTGTTGGTACCTGTCTTGGCCTCTCACCTTATTTGGCCTTGTTCTTTCTTGCTCTGTGCACTCGACTTGCCCACACCGCATTGAATGAAGGTGATCTCACCAGCTTCTTCCTCCCCTGTAGCACCCAGCAGGGGGTATGAACACAGTAGAACCCCCCACTAATATTTACGGGATTATTTAACAGTCTCATCCCTCACCCTCTTCATGATCTCCAAGACCTGTGGTTACCGGCTTTGAAATTCCTGAGTCCCGTCCATGCTGTCCATCCCCACCAGTGCATTGCTACAATGCATGGCTGCATTTGTAGCCACGCGCCTGAAATACTGCCTGGGCTCCCCACCCACTGCTCGGACTCCAATCCCTTCCTCCCATCACTGCCCATTCAGAAATGTTTCTTGAGTATCTGTCTAGGTCCCGCAAAACAGCTGCCTTAGGCTCTCAAGGTTTGTTCAAATTTATATAAACTTTGCAACATAAGAAAGATGACATGTTACATACAGGACACTAAGAAGGGTCCACCTCCAATTCAGACCGCTGAAGGCAAGGGTCCATAGAGCAAGAGTCCTTTTAGTTCTACAGCTATTGTGCATGCACTACTGTCTTCCTCTCCCCAGACACTCCTTCCCGTATATCACACTCATTTTCCACTCTTTCCTACATCCTTCCTACCAGGCATGGCCTTGTGTCATGTGGCCCACCCCCATCCACCCAACCTCGCTGCAGGCTCTCGCTCGGCCAGTCCTCACATCTGTTTGTTCATGTTGGGCCTACCTCACAGCCCTGTGCTTTTCCATTTCTCCCTCCTGCCCCTCGGTACCAGGGCAACACCCACACATTTCTTAAAAAATCCCTGATGGCTCTCACACTGGGTGTTTTGTATTACCATAAAAGAATAGGTAAATTTTCAGCTTAGCACCTAGATACTCCTTTTTTATTCGGCCTTTAACCATTCAAGTTTTGTAGGTTGATCTTTCAATCTGACCGTGAGGTCACTGAAAGTAGGGACGTTTTTCTTGGATGGCGCTCCTTAGTGTTAAACAATTACAAGAAGTCAATATATATGAATGGGTTAAATCCCAACTTCAGGTATCTGTTTAGTAAACGCCTAAGGTGGTTTCTTTGTGCTTTCCGTCAAAATTAATGTAATATGCGATAAGTGCAATAAGCCATTTTCTCAGTGCAAGTAAATAAAAGAGGGGGGAGCGATCTGAAGAAGGGAATGAAATTTGGGTATAATTCTTGGGATATAAAATTAAAAGGCCATCTGCCTTTGAGATGCAGCAGATGTGTAATTGATATTCACTGCTCATTTGCCACTTGAATTTTGGAGACATTTAATGCTGTAATTGTTTATACAGTAAGACTCTAAATACCCTTTAGAGGATAGTTTACTTTTCCTACAATCCTTCTATTCCCCACCAGCAGATAAGAATTGGTTCTTATATTCTTAGAGCTTCTTAAGTAGAATTTTTAAAAAATTTACATCGTGGCTTTCTGAAGATAGGAATACAGCAGTACCTGTAAAACTCATTAATGGCAACCCCTTGATTCAGCGCTCTCTACCTCGGAATAGATCCCATGTATGGTATACGCAAGCCATCTGCCCAAAGATGGCGGCACACGGATGTTCACTGCAGGGCTGTTTGTAAATACAGAACACTGAAAATAGCCACATGTTCATCAATGCAAGATTGATTAATTATGAGTCGTTCAGACAATTGTACAACCTTTAAAAAGAACGAGGTAGCATTGTAGGGACTGACAAGGAAAGATGGTGCAAATACGTACAGAATTTCTGGAAGGATACATGAGAATCTAAAGAATAGCACATATGTAGGTAACACATACATGTTTAAAAATAACATCTTTATTTTTAAAAACCATCTTTATTTTTAAAAACCAGCCAAAAAATGAATTTGCAAATAAAATGGTGCTAGTGATTCAAAGGACTGGAAACCAAGAATCGACCGCAAGATATCTACCAAGAGCTTCAAAAACATCTTCACCATATTGCCTGTTTGTCTAAATAACCAAGATTGGGGAGGTACCCGGGTGGCTCAGTCTGTTAAGTGTCGGACTTGGGCTCAGGTCATGATCTCATGGTTCGTGAGTTCAAGCCCCACATCAGGGGTGGGAGGGTGGGGGAGCCTGCCTGGGATATTCTCTCTCTCTCTCTGCCCCTCCTCCATGCTGTCTCTAAAATAAATAAACTTTAAAAAAGTTAAATAACCATGATTGAGATTCTGGTATTTATTAAAAAGTCACAATGGTTATTCCTTCCCTCTTCCCTTCCCTGTTGTTCACCGGATTCGGTGTCATAACTGTCATCTTCGGATCTGGACTGGTAGCCTGACTGGTGTTTCAGGGCCTATTGTCAGCAGTGACAGGAGGGATAAAAAAGGTTTAGGTTTTGCAGTAATATCTCTTTCACAAAGGCCACTTTTCTAGAATGACAGTTATATTTTAAATATTTTGGGGCGTCTGGATGGCTCAGTTGGTTGGGCGTTCAACTTTGGCCCAGGTCCTGATCTCATGCTTGGTGAACTCAAGCCCCGCCTTGGGCTTTGTGCTGACAGCTCAGAGCCTGGAGCCTGTTTCGGATTCTGTGTCTCTTTCTCCCTCTCTCAAAAATAAATAAAAAATTAAAAATAGATATTTTGATATCCCCCTAAAAAACTCATGTACCAAATAAAACACTCAGCTAGTCTATTCTCCTTACAAACTTATCTACATCCACGCTCACCATTAGCAGATTTCTTTTGGTTCACTACATAGCAGCCATTACCCTGAGCCTTCTTCTCTATTGCAAGAGCCTAAAAATGCCTCCCTTACAGCCAGAGTGATCTAGTGTGGTTTTCAGGGTTCTTTGTTGCAGGCAACAAAATCCAATTGAATTACCCTAAGTAGAAAGGGATTTATTACACTAAATTAAACAGTATTTTAAGAATATTTAGGGAAGACTAAGTAGAAAGGGATTTATTACACTAAATTAAACAGTATTTTAAGAATATTTAGGGAAATCAGATAACCAAGATCATTCCCCACAGACCAAGGTGAATGCCAAAGCACACCTGGAGATCATTACAGTGGACACCCCCTAGGATCACTGAGCACGACCTCTGACCCTGGAGACTGAACACCAGCAGGTCCACTAAAGCTCATCCCAAAGAACCTAAACACTTTGTCACCTTGTGTGCAAGGTCATTTGATCAGCAACTGCCACTTTTCCGGATCTGGTGCCGGTGAGCTCGCTTGGGGGAAGCCAGGTCACATGCAGGGAGGTTGGAAAGGCAGTTTTTAGACCCCAGCCTCTATAGTTTAGGAGACTTTCTAGAGAGGGGTTGTGGGAGGGAGCCGAGTAACCTATCTATAAGAAGTCATGTAAGTGACTTAGTTCTGGCTGATTGAAAATAATGGGATGTGTTCTGGGGAGCTTCTGGGAGAAATTTTCCTTCTTGATGGAAATAAGGAGACACAGGAGAGCTTTCTTTACTGCTCCTCTTATTTTTGCTTTTGGACACAGGAGTAAAGGATGTGAAGAGTTGTGGTGGCCATCTTGGAACCAGGAGGGGAAACATTGCCAATTCCCTCCCACCCCCTCATATTGCTCACCTTCCAATCTCTCTTGAGTGTCTTTCCTCAAGTCTAACAATGCTCTTGCTTTCCCCATCTCTGAGATACCTTCCTTGCTTCCTACCACTCCTCCCCATGTCTCTTCTCCCCATTTCCCATGTTCTATGTTTTACTTGCTCACCTCCTATTCCATCTTCATTCACTGCAACCTGGCTCCTAATTTTACCACATTTATGAGGCATCTCACTAGGAGGTCACTGCTGCCATCCTGACTGGCAAATCTAGTAAGTGTTTTTCAACTTTTAACTTCTTTAATTTTTCTGAGAGTCACAATTATTCCTCCTCTTTCTTGAAATTCTCTACTCTCTTGTCATTCAAGATAGTATACATTTCTGGACCTCTTTCCACCTCTTTGACTTTCTTTCTTTGCCTCTTTCATGGGCTTTCTTTCCATTCCCTACCCTTCCATTGCCTCATCCATGACTCATGGTTTCACCTGGTCTACACTTCCCAGGTGGCCTTCAACCGTGTTCTGTTGTCTGCATACGGATGACTCTGAATATGTATGTCCAGTCCAGAAGTCTTCTCCAACTTCACACACATACATCCAGCCATGACTCAACATCTCTACTAGAAATTCTCACAGGCCCCTGAGATGAACCTGTCCAAAGTGAAGATATCATTACTGCTTTTCAATCAGTTTTTCCCCTGTGATTGCCACCTGCTTCCTTACCCAACATCAAGATGAGGTCATCCTCGACTCCTCCCCTGCCTCACATACCAAATTAAAATGTAATCAGCTGATGACTTCACCTCATCATTTCTTACTCTTCTTCCTACAGCAGTTTTCTACACATCATTAGCAGAGTGATCTATACAAACGTAGCATGATTATTTCATTCTCTTGCCCAACACTGTTCAGATGGTTTCCAGTACTTACAGGATATGGCCCAAGCTCCTCAGCTAAAGTATAGTCCTTTCTAACCTCTCTAACCTTGGCCTCTGCCTGTCCCAGCCTTGGATTTTAGTTATCAGCACTTCTTAACTCCTTGACTTTTCTGACATGCATCATGCAATTGTATGGTCCTTTACATTTGCCAATACTCTGAACTCTGCCTGAAACCATTCCTCTACTTTATCACCCTGTCTGTACCTTCAAGCTCACATACCACTTCATGGAGTCTTTTACTCATTCAACAAATGTTTACTGAGCACTTACTATGTGCCAGGCACTGAGCTAAGAGCTAAAGAATCAATGGTGAATGAGACACAGTTGTTGCTCTAAAGAAACTTATAATCTACATAATGACCTCCCTCATCTTCCCATTCTCCTGAGGGGGTTGAATGCCCTCTTCTGTGCTCCAGTTGCAGATAATGCAGGTTGTCTGTGCAGCAACCACCCTCCCTTCTTCCTTCCTTTTTATGGGGGGAGGGTAGTAAAAATTGACCCAATTTCAAGCTTCAGTGGCAGATACTGATATCAAGCCAAGCATGGTGATTCCAAGCCTCTTGGCTAATGACTAGTTCAAGATCTCATGCTTTAAGGGGGGGTGGGTGAGGGTGAGAGTGGGACCAGAGGCAGATCCTAGAGTTGGCTTCACCTCTGGACTCAATATATGAACTAAAGAATTTCCCTATTTTCAAGGCTGTATAAGCAGCCATTTTACTTATTAATGGGAGTCATTACAAACCACCCACCTCTGTCTCCCACTTGTATTGCGCATCCCTGCCCTTTGCTCCATTCCTAATGGTCCACCATACTTCAGCGCGACGTTACTGCTGGCCTGGATGACTTCTGTATCTTCCCACACAGGTTCTCTCTCCTCAGGTCATCCCTTCTTTGAATCCATTCTCCGTATTACCTCTATAGTGATATTTCCACATCTCAACTCTGTTCGTGTCATTTCCTGCTTCAAATCATTAATTCCTGTTAGTAAAATTCATGATCAAGTTCAAACTTCTTACCATTTACACAGAAAATAGCTTGTGTCTGCTCCTAGCCAGGATTTTTGCCTCTTCTCCTCCATTCCCTTTTGGCCTCCCATTCCCAAAAATGTTACATAGTTGTTGGAACATGCAATTCTCTCACATGCATTTGTGTATGCTCTTTCCTGTACCTGGGACTCCCCACCACCTCACCCACCTATCCACCTCTAATCCTTCAAAACTCCCCTGAAACATCAGTACCACGTAGTGGGTCTTGTTTTGTGCTCTTGAACTCTATAGCATGTTGACGATTTCTTTCTCAAAACATTTATCTCACTATGTTGGAATTGTTTGTTTTGTCTAGTGGCCTTTCCAAGTACACTCTAAAGTTCTTGAGATCAATGACCAGGTGGTATTTACACATATGTCCACATATCCTCAGTGCTTACGACAATGTCTCTCTGATTGCAATCCTCCATAAATTATTTTTTTAAAGAAGAGGAGGGGATGGGGGGAAGGGAAACTTCACATTTGTTCTGCCCTAGATGCTTCATGCCTTTGGAATGTGTATTAAAAAGGCTGCCTTGTTCAATAATCGTGGGGAATGGAGAGGAAACAAATAGTTCTTGATACAGGTAATGTTCACGTTCCCAATTCCAGCATATGGCAGTAGTTGTAATGGCCTAACATAAAGCATTCCCAGACAATATTAATGACCAACTAGGTTAATGACCGAAGACTAAGCCTCAGGCCATGAACACATTCTCCTTGTCATTAATCCCTGTAAAATGGTCTCAGCTATGTTCATTACGGCTCAATTATGCTCACACTCATGAGGAAAGGAAGCACTTCAGTCCTAATACCAAGCTATGTCCCTTCTTTTACTTTGACACATGGCCAATAAAGATACAAAACAAATTATGAGTCCAAACACTAAGCATGGAAAAGAAGTAACACTACTGGTTTATTAGCTCCCAGTCATCAGTGGAGACTAAATCAGAGAACCGTGGAGGTCAGAGAGCAGGCAGGTGAGAACACTCATGATTCATACCTTCTCTGGGTGTTTTTTGAAGTCATAACAGAGAAACACTAAACATGTATTACTCCCTAAATGCTTAGAGTTTGGATAAAAATCTAAAAACTCAAAGGTAACTTTGTGCCAGTAAGAAAAAAATTTTAATGGACTTCTGATACCAACTTATTATTTAATCAATAGTTATGGAATATTCCTCTAAGCAAAATTCCATAGCCAAGTTATGAGTAATTAAGACCCTCAAAGAGAGGCACCTGGGTGGCTTGGTCGGTTAGGCATCCAACTTCGGCTCAGGTCATGATCTCACGGTTTGTGGGTTCGAGCCCTGTGTTGGGCTCTGTGCTGACAGCTCAGAGCATGGAGCCTGCTTCAGATTCTGTGTCTCCCTTCTCTGCCCCTCCCCTGCTCATGCTCTGTCTCTTTGTCTCTCTCTCTGAAAAATAGATGTTAAAAAAGACCCTCAAAGACCATGAAATTAAATTACATAGAATGAACACCCATTGCAGTGGCTTTAAACATGTCACAAAACATGTTAAAATCTTTTCACCAAGAGGTGGGGTCTATATCCTCTCTCTTCCAATGCAGCCTTTAGTGACTTGTGTGTAACCAAGAAAATGCAGTGGAAGTGAGTCTGTGTAACTTCCGAGGCTAGCTCACAGATCATCATACAGTCCTGCCCTGTTAGCTCAGTTATTCGGTTTGGGGCCCTGAGCTACCACGTGAGCAGTCCCATGACCTGGAAGCAGGCATGTTGTGAGGAATCTCAGGTCGTGTGGAGTTTTCCTACACAAGTGCTGTGGCAATAAACCAGCTGTGGTCCAGCTGAGAGCAACACCCAGCACCAGACAGGTGCATGGAGATGCCTCCAGGAGATCTCGGACTCTAGCTGTGGAGTCACCCCAGACTTTCACTCATCCCAGGTGAGGCTCTAGACATTACAGAGCAAAGATAGGCCATTACCACTGCCACCTGTTGGACCTCGTGACCCACAGAAGTGGTGAGCATCACAAAATGGTTGTTTAAAGTCACAGAGTGCAGAGTAGTTGCTAAGTAGTAAGCAGAACACACACACACAGTAGGTACGTCTAGCTGCAGTGTAGGTTTGGTGATCGTTGGCCTATGCACAGTCCCAGCCCACTGTGCCCTAGAGGAATCTGGGAGGAACAGTCATATAATGGAACTGCATTTAACCTGCATCTAGCAAAAATGGGCTAAGGCTGTTTTGCCTGGGTGGCTCAGTTGGTTAAGCGTCTGACTCTTGATTTCAGCTCAGGTCATAATCTCATGGTTCTGAGTTCAAACCCTGCATCTGGTTCTGTGCTGGCAGCATGGAGCCTGCTTGGGATTCTCTCTCTCTCTCTGCCCCTCCGCTGCTCTCAAAATAAATACACAAACTTAAAAAAAATAAAAGTTCTGAAGCTGCTTCAATTAGACCACATGGTACATTTAATGTGAGGAAAATTAATCCCAAAGTCAAGGTAACATTGACCTGGTACAAATGTAGCCTGTATCACAAGATAATGTGAACTCTTTCTCATCATGGCTTCTAGAACTCCCCCTGCACAAGCGTGGCCTTCTGTTCTTTTCTCTCTGTGATCTTTCTTCAGGATTCCTGTGCTTCTAGTCTCATTCCCAGATCTGTCTCTCCGAATCAAATCACTGACCTAAGTGACTGCTATGTCCAAATGCCCCTCAGCCGTCCCTGCCGGGAAATCCCATTATTTCCTCAGCACCTTCAACGGGGTGGTCCTATGCTAAGTGCAGCCCTTTTTTCTGCAAGTCTATTTCCCACTCTGAAGTTGTTCCTGTCTCCACTGCCTGCAGCTCCAGATCCAACACTATAGTCCTGGCTGACTCCTCCCTGCGCATGGGCCCCACCATCAATCCATCCTATGGCCCTGATGATGCTGCCTTCAGAATATCCCTTCAACCCATCCACGTTCCTCTTTTCCCATAGCCACCACCATGCTGCCTCTTCACCCTTCATCAGAGTTCATGCATTTGATTTTTTTAATGTTTGCTTATTTTTGAGAGAGGAGGGCAGCGGATCCAGAGCAGGCTCTGTGCTGACAGCAGAGAGCCCAATGCAGGGCTCAAACTCATGAACTGTGAGATTATGACTTGGGCTGAAGTTGGACACTTAACCAGCTGAGCCACCCAGGCACCCTCACGCATTTGCTTCTAAACAGGTGTTCTCCCTCCTGTCTCCCCATGCATACCTGCATACCACCACGAAATTAAACCTCCCAGCCCTCACACCGGCTACATCAGTCCCCATGCCAGCATGCAGACAGGCTCCTAAATGCCTGTGGCTCCAATACAGGTGCTCACGGGAGCATCTGCCAGGTCTTCCGTCATCTGGTCCCAACGTGCTCCAGCAGCTTTCCAACTCCTCCACCAGGCAACTCCTCTCCGACCAGTCCCTCCTCCCCACCCCTACCTCTGCGCTCCTCAGATCTCTACCACCTACCATAGTGGTTCATAATCCTTTCCTCCTGAGTCTCCCGGATCCTTTTGTTCCTTTACCCAGAAAGATACTCTGTCCCTTCTCTCCCCCATCAAAAATAAATACACCCCAATCCCACCCCTGAGAATGTATCCAAAAAATTGAAAACAGGATCTCTAAGACCTATCTGTATCCTCATGTTCATTGCAGCATTACTCACAATAGCCAAGACATTGGCTAACCACAACAACCCAAGACAGTGGCTAACCAAGGCAATCTAACTGTCCATCTCTGGGTAAGTGGATAAAGCAGATGTGATACACACACATACACACACACACACACACACACACACACAGGAATATTATTTGGCCTCAAGAAAGAAGGAATTTCTGCCATTTATGACAACTGGAATGAATCTTGAGGACATTACGCTAAGTGAAATAAGTCAGAGAAAGACAAATACTGTATGGTTTCACTTAAATATGGAATCTTAAAAAGCTTACCTTGTAGAAAAGAGAGAGTAGAATGTCAATTATCAGGGCCTGGGGGTAGGGTAAATGGCGAATGTTGGTCAAAGGTACAAACCTGTAGTTGGAAGATGAGTAATTTCTGGAGATCTAATGTCTAGCATGGTGACTATAGCTAATGACACTATATTACATACTTGAAAGTTGCTAAGAGATTTTAGATTTTCATACCACAACAAAGAAATGCTAAATATGTGCCTGTTGGAGGTGTTAGCTAATGCTAAGTGGTAATCATAATGCAATATATCAGTGTAACAAATCAATACACTGTACGCCTTAAACTTACACAATATATATGTCATTCATATCTCCATAAAGAAAGAAAAAAACTGTACCCTTCAAATTGGCCTATGTCCTTTTCCTCCACAGACCCTGTCATAAGTACATCTCCAGGTCTCCCTCTCCATCCCTCCCAGACCACTTCTCTGAATTCCTTCCCAAGCACCGTTGGTACCGTGCCCTATAAGGTGGGACCATTTCCTCCCACAAGGTCGTGAGGTGTTACCTCAACATTTCCTGTAATGGTATTTCTTTTGTGATATTGTAAGCTCTGGAGCAAGACTCATTTGCCGTCCTCACCTCAACCTCCTCCCAAAGCCTGGTCCTGCGCTAAACTGCCAGAAGGGATGGATCAATACTTTCATTTAGTGAATATACGGAGTACAGTGCAAGGTGCTGGGACCACATAAACTCCTTCAGGCCCTATGGCTTTTAACTTGATTGGAATGCCCTGCCCACAACTTCCCACCACTGCTTCCTTCTGGCCAATCACCCTATAGCGTCCTCGGAGAAGGCTCCCTTGGTCACCCACTCTAAAGCTGTCACCCAACCACTGTTTCCCCATCCTTGTTTGCAATTTGCTCTAGAGCAATGCCCACTTCCTGATATTTGTATGTATTTTCAATATATTTGCTTTTTAAATCTCTCCCCGGGTAAGCTCGAGGACAACAAAGACCTTGTCTGTCTTGTTCGCTTTACCATATCCCTCAAGTTAAGTAGGTGCTCAATAAATATTTGTGGGATGAGTGGATGGGAAATACTCTACATTGTTGATGTACTCCTATCCTGTTAAAGAGAACAGAGGCAAAGTCAAATATCATATGGCTGTGTGACCAATAAATGAAATGATAGAAAATATAAATGAAATACAGGAAAAAGTGAAGAAGGTCGAAAGAGCAACAGTCCAGGTGTTGGAAGGAGAACACTCCCAGGTGCACGGGCTTGAGCCAGCCTGGTATTTGTGGGGAGCAGGAATAGCCCAACACTGCCAGGACCCCAACTCTGAGGGGTGGTGGGAGGAACAGAGAGGCAGAGGGTGGACAGGGAGGCAGAGGCTGGAGCTTGAAGTGATTCACGTGGTTTGTTATAAAGCTTGACTACTTTGTGTGCATACGGATATCAAGTTACAATGCTGTCTATCTGAAACTTCTATACTGTTATATACCAATTTTACCTCAATTAAAAAATAAAAAGCTTGCGCTTTACCAAGTATAATCAAGTATAATCAAAGGATTTTAGACCTTCATTTCAGAAGAAAATAGTAGATCTAATTACAAGAGAAATCAGAATTTCATTTTATAAATATCGCTCTGGAAAATGTACAGAGGATTAAACATAGTGAAAAGAGAGTAGAAACAGAAGCCCAGGTGGGAGACATTGTAAACTTGACAGTGAATGGGAGGGACATGGGAGGAGGGGCCAGATCACAGAGAAATGAGGGAGCAGAGGCAGCAAAACCTGGAGATAAGTGAACCAGGTAGATGAGGGAGAAGGAGGAGTCCACCATGAATTCTGGGATGACAGGCAAAATGGTACTACCACCAATGGAAGTAAGACATGTAGACCAGGAGGAAACTCATAGCTCTGCTTTAGGGTGAAGTGAATCTGAGGCACCTATGGGACAAACAGGAGGATCAATCTGATAAGCATTTGGACTGGCAGCCATGAGAAATGTGAGGGCAAGGCCTGAGCCAAAGCCATGATTAGAAGGTCATGGTTATACAGATGGGAATTAAAACCATGGGCACACATGACATTGCATGGGGAGTGGGACTGGATCTATGGCTCAGGAAAGTGCTTCTCCAGGTCTGGACAGAGAGACTAAAATTTCAATATTCAGGGTTATAAAAAGGCATTCATTACTAGGAAACATAAGTTGCAGGTCAATGTTACCTTGACATTGGAATGGAGTCTTCTAACTCTGTATGTACCTCATGGTTTCAGTCAATCACATTTCCAGGACCTTTGACTATGACCAGGCTAAATACCGTATGTTCCATTTCACTTCACATTTTGGCACAGAATTCAGTGAGATACTGCTACCTGCACCAGTAACATATGCTCTCCAAATGACTATTAAACTCTGCAAAGCAGCCATACAATTAATTTTTAACAGAGATGCACTCATAGCCACCCGATCATGTATAGTAGGCCTGGATGGCATGCATCTTGCATTTGCCAGAGAGAACATATTGCAGCCCATATTTTAGTCATCTTCCCTGAGAGGGTAAGAAAATTTTGTTAGTTATTCAAGACAGGAATGAAAATTTAAATTTGCTCATGACTGGAACAGTGCACCTGATCCTAGGAGCATCTGTTTCTCCACAACAACTAGCTGGCTGTCCAAAGTGGTCACTGATGGTTCAGACACTGGAATGCAGACAGCCTTGGGCAACTTCTTTTAGAAGTTGGCTCATGCAGGAGTCCAGTGAGAGGAGTTTGGGTGGATGGTAGTTTTGTATCATTTTCACATAAAGCAAATAACTGCTAATACTTACCGTGTATTTACTTTGATCCAGGAACAATGCTAAGTACTTTACCTGCATATCTCATTGAATTATCCCAAGTATTACACGGTAGCTGTTATTATCCCACTTCATAGATCGTGAGACCTTTTCAATCCAGTATAAATTATTTAGACAACTGGGCTTTTCCATTTATATTTATTTTGAGGGGAACTGAACCAATGATTTAGGGTTATCTGACGTTTCACCCCCCTGACTAGTTTTATCAGAGTCTTATAATGGTGCACAAGTTGCAAAGATCACTGTAATGAGCATCTACTGTTTTTTCCTTGGTAGTACCCCTTCCTCCTTCCTATTTAAAGAGCTTCTTTTCCTTCTGGAACCTGCCATTCCCACTCCATGTGATTCAGGTGATGTTCTCAGCCAAGTGACCCACCTCCTTTCTCCCTACAGGTCTAGACATAGAAGTCAACATGCTTGGTCAGAGGACCAGTGATTGGCCAGCGGCAAAACCTATTACCCAACAGGGCCTAACTGATGTTAAGAAATGACCTTATCAAGAAAGTCCCACTCATTTACCTGGGTCCACTAGCCCTGCGAACAAATTATCCCAGAAATGCTGAGAGAAAGAATCCACTAGAGCCTAAAGTTAACACAAAACAAAGTAGAATCAAGACATGGAGAGAAGCAGAGAAACAGGGTCTGGACTCTGTCACCCAAAGTCCTCAGTCCAGCTTTTCTTAGAACCACTTCATTCCTTTGATTTCCTATTTACATCAGTCAATACATTTCCCCTCTTTGGTAATGCTGGTGTGAGTGAACTCTATCACTTAAAACCAGAAAGACATAAAATGAAATAAAAAATACAGTCAGCAAAAACTTATCTGAGAGAGGTGATATGAGTCATTGATTTTAAATTTCATCCTCTGAGACAGAGAAATTTGTATAATAAACACTAACTACAAATATTATTAATATCAAGATTTCAGACATACCCATTATAAAATTCCATTTTAGAAGATGGATAATAGAGTTTAAGAAGGATTTTAGCTACTGACTTAGATATGATGTTACAGGAACATTTTCCAGGGATGTTTTAATAATCATCTACTTTATTTTTATTTTTTTAATGCTTATTTCTTTTTGTGAGAGAGAGAGAGACAGAGACAGAGACAGAGACAGAGCTCGAGCAAGGGAGGGGCAGAGAGAGAGGGAGACACAGAATCCGAAGGAGGCTCTAGGCTCCAAGCTATCAGCATAGAGCCTGAAGCAGGGCTCGAACCCACAAACCATGAGATCAAGACCTAAGCTGATGTTGGATGCTTAACTGACTGAGCCACCCAGGCTCTCCCACAATCATCCTACTTTAAATAAATCAGAAAGATAAATGTTACTAAGAACCCTTCCCACTATCGACCTGAACATCTAGGACCCCTGCCCTGGGCCCCAAGCTTAGATGGTCCCACTCTGTGCACAGTGCATAAATGGCTGTGTGCTCGATTACCACATAATTATTCTTTAAATTTCCATAAAGTGGTCAATATTACATTTTCACAAGTATCAGTTAACCATTTTGGAAACCATCACAATTAGCCAAGTCATCCTGGGTAAGCTGTTCAGCCGTCTCTGGATCTTAGTTTTACCATGTAACAGAAAGCTCCAGTGCCTTTCCTGACAACAGGCACAAAAGCACTTTGAAAATTATAAGGATTATTATTATTGACTCAAGATCCAGATTCCTTAGGACAGACTTTACCTTTATCCTATGCCTTCTGCCTTTTGCAAATTGAAGAAAATCCAAGGTCTTTTTTTTTTTTTTAAGTTTACTTATTTATTTTGAGAGAGGGAGCAGAAGCAGGGGAGGGGCAGAGAGAGAAGGAGAGTGAGAATCCCAGCAGGCTCCATGCTATCCATGTAGAACCCAATGCGGGGCTCGATCTCACAAACCATGAGATCATGACCTGAGCCAAAATCAAGTTTGACACTTCACCTACTGAGCCACCCAGGTGCCCCAGAAAATCTATGGTCTTATTAGGAATTCTGAATATAGACCTGCCACAGGTCAAAACCAGAGGAAAATTAGGTTATCATCACAGAACTAGGATCTTGGTCACACCCCTAACCTGCCTTTCTGGCCATGGAAGCCTTTGTCACCTCTAGGAACTGTGTCCAAACCAGTCTACTTTCTATCTCCCAACAGCCTGGACTCTATCTTAATTCATTCATTCTCCTCACCTCAGATTTTCCCTCCTCTATCCTTCAACATGTTACTTAAACTTGAACCAGTTTCCCCACTCTAATAGGCAGTGCACCTCGGGGCACACTTGGGAATGGATTATGCATGGTCTTATTACAGTTCTTATGTGATATTCTGAAGTTGTCTTACAAATTCCTTGTTGTTCTAATTTCCACATGTCTCTATCTTGTCTTTTCAATTGGTTTTTAAGTTCACTAAAACCAATGACTGGCTTGTAGTTTTCCTGTACAGAGTAGACACTCAGCAAATATTTTTTGGTTAATTAAAAACGAAGATTTCCAGATAAGGAAAATATCTGAGGAAAGAAGAATCTATAATAAAATGAAATGAAATGAACTAGAGAGATGAAGTTTTACAAGAGCAGGTTATCAGCTAAAATCTAAAACAAACCAGAGAGCTAGTCTATTCAAGAGAATCCCAGAAATCTGAAATCAAATTTTTAGAAATACAAAGAAGCTTCAAGATAATCTAATTCACATTTGTCATCCACTGAGAATAATCACTCACTAATTTCTCTGACTTATGAATTGAAGTTTTTTTAAATATTTAATCTTCCTACTATAAAACTTGCATCTTGACAATTTTCTTACAGAGTCCCGGAGAATGGAACCTCAAAAACAAAAAAAAAACAAAAAAAATGTTTTTTTGTGCTAGAGTCAAACCAGAATGTCTTGAGCCAGATGTATGGTATCACCTTTTATTTTAAGTTGCAGTATGGAAAAGAATAAAGATAAGAAGACAGCACTACTCACCTTAAAATGTGAAAACTGCAGACTGGCTCAGAGACAAGGCCCCCTTGACGGGCTAAATCCAAAGTGTGAGAAGATGGTGGTGACGTTCTCAAGCTTTGACACGGTATCAAAGAAAACCCTGGCTTGAGAGTCAGAGGACCCTGATTGTGAGACTTTGCCCTATAATTTCAGTCGCAGGACCATTGACAGTTTCTCAAATGCTGATTATCAAAAAACTTTGTCTTAAAACTAGGATTAAAGGGATTAAGTGAGATAATATAGGTCAAGCTACTTCGCAGAAAATCATAATTTGCACTATCGCCTAGCTCGCTGACTTACATTAAAACATTTTAATCTGAGCTTTCAGAATTTAAGAGCCAAATATCCTAAAACCACTTCGGTAGCCCCCTGGTTATACATCTCTATGCTGTCATTAGAGACATGAGCAACAAACCTTTGGCTCTAGCACATTCTAGCCTTTAAAGAGTTCCCTAAACTCATGTGATTTCAGCAAATGACATGCAGCCAGAGCTTCCTGCTCTATAATTAGTCACCTCCTGCTGGAGGCCCCCAACAATGTGATGAACACAACCGTGTCCTTTTCTTGCTTCCCACGATTCCTGCAAAGATGGAGGAGATGGGATTTTCTTTTTTTTTTTAATTTTTTTTAATGTTTTTTATTTATTTTTGAGAAAGAGAGAGAGAGAGAGAGAGAGAGAGACAGCGTGAGCAGGGGAGGGTTGGAGAGAGAGGGAGACACAGAATCCAAAGCAGGCTCCAGGCTCTGCTGTCAGCACAGAGCCTGACGCGGGACTCGAACCCACGAACTGCGAGATCATGACCTGAGCCGAAGCCGGACGCTTAACCAACCCAGGCGCCCCGGAGACGGGCTTTTCAACGGCCGGTGTCTTCACCACCAGTATCTGTCCTCTCGGAGTCCCCTCTTCGTTGCTTGTTTGAGCACCTCCATCTTGCATGGGTGCTCATCATCCCCCGGAACTAACATTTCATTGACAGTCAGCACGTGCTTACAACCCAGGACCCCTTCCAGATGCTCTAAACCAGCACCAGCTTGGGTAAGTCACCTTAGGTACTTTTTCAAAGGTCACCAGCTCTTGTCCAGCAGGATAAATGAGGCTTCCGTGGGGGTAGGTCTCCAGAGAGTAGAGTGTGGACAAGTGCAAAGGATCACCCCTTCCAGTTAATAATGGTTGGGAACAAATTCTACCATCTAAAAGCAACACTGTCCATATTCTAGGGTACAGGTAAGACATAATGCTGAATAAAGCATTACAGTTGCCTCTCAGGGACCTCTTTTCTAGACACTCTTGCTAGAGGCCTTATGTTATGTTTAACAGAGCTTAAAGGGACCCTACAGATGAGCATGACCCCCCTCAGAAAGCAAATGACACAACTAAGGCACAGAGAAAGGAAGCGACATACCCAGGACCTTCCCAGTGAGTGGCACTGCTGGGAGCAGAACACAGGGCTCTCCAATTCCAGATCCGTTGTCACTCTGCTTAACCAAATAAATGTGCTCTGCCCTGAATCATCTAGAGTCTACACTGAATATAACCTCTGGCTGCCTCCTTATCCAAAACCAAGGGGTGTTGTCAATTGCTCTCCCGTTTCCCTGCAGCCCAATGACTCTATAGCATGAAAGTGCAGAACTGTCATCAAGCCGCCGGATGCCGACCTCCCCCCAAACAGGGTGCTTATGAGCTCTCGCTCTGGCCTTTATACTCTGCTACCCTCCTCAGTGAGCAGGCACTCCGCAAATACTGAGAACACATTGGCTGACTGAGTAGCTAACAAATAATTACGTTTACAGCTTCCTTCCTGACTCACAGCCAGAGGAACTCTGCTAAAGGGCCTCTTTTCCTCCTCTCTTCCTCGGGGACTTGCTTATACATTTTGAGACTCATCATGTAATAGTTGGGAGGCAATTATGTTGAGGTTTATTCTTAAAAATGAGAAAAAGGAACCAAGTCCGTAAGGAAAATTCCCCTGAACCAGGTGTGAAACCAGAAAAGAGGCACCGATGGTGGTCACACATGGTGCTCCACCGTTCTCTAATCTAACGGTCCACCGTGGTGTCAAGAGCTATTTCCCCCGGCTTCTGAGAAAGACACACAGGCAATCCTTTAATCCAGACAGGAGGTGAGCGCTAGGGAGAGATCTGAGGGCAGAGGCCGCCACAGAGGATCAGGTCAGAGCTCCACAGACCTCCAGGACAGCCACCATAATATTTGGGAGCACCAGGAACAAGAGAACCTTAGTGTGTGTGTGTCAGAAGCAGCTGGACTAGCCTGTCAAGAGGATTTACCCTTAGGGCTCCCCATACAACAGGTGCACACCCGAATGCTTAGGAGCATGGAGAAGGAATCAGGACAGAAACCTGGAGGCAGACAGGCCCAGCTCTCCCTTAAAGCTCATTTTTAAGAACACCTTTCTTCTCTATATTAACATAATGCAAGATTTATTTCTATGAAGCAGTCTTAGATTATATAACACACACATACCGGAACAGGGGCCTACGTGCCCATATTTTTTTGCACAGGATTCAGACTCCGGTCTCCCAGAGTCTCTTGGTCCTCAGAGAGGAAATCCTGAGACCCTTACCATCCACATATGTGACCCGAAGGAGACCATGGACGATAAAGTACCATTAGACAATCCAAGTATGAGGAAGGGAGCGGAGACCCAGGTAATTTCGCCAGAAATTAAACAACTTCAATTCTTCTGAATACGTCTCTCCCAGTGGAATCGAAAGTCAGCAGAAGCCCATGAGATCCCAGGCATTTCAAATGACATTTGGGGTGACAAAGAACCATGATCTCCGTCCCTCTTAACTTGACCCAGCTCATCGCTCAGGAGACAGGCTCCCCACTGGCTCCTCTTCCAAGTGCTCTTAATAAACTCATCAGGCCTCACAAAGGTGCATTTCCCCTTCTCAGTCAGAAAACATAGATCAATATACTCAGCAGAAGCACTTAGGCCTTGTCTGTAAAATCTCCCGTGGAACTATTAGAAACATTCCCATACCAAGCCTGATGTGGGCTGTTTCCATCAGCATTACCCTGGCCTGTGGACTAACCAGCGAGGAGAAAGGAAGAAACAAGACAGGGAAAGCAAACTTGAATCCAGAGCCTAGCAAAAAGTCAATCCGGTTAAAACAAGGTGACACCACTGTCCTTGTGTTGCTTAAACATGCTAAGAGCGGAGGCCTTCTTAACATGATGGAAATCACAGAGAGGCTTAAAGTAGGTCAGTGGTCCACGCATGGGCAAGGGCCTGGACAAGGCCTGCCCGTGTCTCCCCCCACATCCCCCCAGAAATCACAGTTGGGAGGTGAGCTCTGCAGTCCCAGTGTTACAAAAGGCCACAGACAACCTCCTCAGCCCCTTCCGTGGGGAAATCTGAGTCAACACATGGGCACCCAGAAATACGATCCTAGTCAATTGTTCCGGGGGCAAAAAATTCCCCAGTTGCTATGAGAAGATATAAAAACAAATAAACAAACAGGATCACCTCAACTTAGATGCAAAAGGCAGCGGGGGTGGGGGGGACGGCGCAAGGCAGGGGGGAAGGATGCTGAGAAGCCAGGGGGAGGCGTTGGTAGGAATCTATTTCCAGGGGCTCTTAGCACCTGTTTGCAAGCATCTCTCTCAAAATAGCGTTAAGCAACAAGTTTCTAAAATGGCAAATCTAGTGCTTCTTTTCCCTGAGAGTGCTTTGTCATGGCTGATACTCTCACCCAGGAAATCCTTTCCGACAAGCCTGCGGGGTAAGGCCGAGCGATTTTGAGCGCGTCTGCAGTACTGCAGCGGGAGGGTGAGGCTGGAGCCGGGCGCTGCCCGGGCCCCTCCTCCCGGAGCACTCACCATCAGCAGGCTGAGAGCAGAGTCGGGCACCAGCTGCACAGCCATGGTCTCCGATGCCCATGCACGGTCAGCTTGCCTGGGCCCTGGGTGACTGCGAAGCATCCACAAACACCTACAGCAAACCAGCCAGAAATCCAGACTCAGGGTGCAAAAGGCTCAGGATGGAGGCAGGCCCACATTTCATAGGGGGTGGAGGAGGGGGGGGGCGGTCAGGCGGATACTGGGAAGAAGGGGTGGGAACACTGCTTAGGGATTTAAAAAAAACAAAAATGAATAAAAATAGGAAGCTGCAGGTTATTTAAAGGTGAGCCCTGCCTAGCTTCACCAAGCTGCAGGAGCACAGAAGTCACATCAAACACAAATATAAAAGCTGGGGAACACAGGATTTTTTAACTGATACCTTAGCTTAGGCAGCAACTCTTCTTTTAACTGGCAATTAAAATAAAACATTCCCTATTGCAGATAAATCAACCAACCCAAACACTACCACTACCACCAGCAACCCCCCCCCACCCCACAATCTCTCAGCAATTCTGCTGCATAAACATGCTGAATGTCACTACCTACCGCTTGCAATCTGGTCAGTATCTTCTCTTCCTGCAGAAAGGTGTGTCCCTTTTGCAAAATCAAGTATCTGGGAGTGAGAGAGCCGAGCCTGACCAAAAGCACCAGGCAGTCACTGGAGATCAGCAAATGCCCTCATCACCACCGAGTAATAAGTCAGTTATGAAATGACCCCTTCCACCATCCTTAAATCTACTTTCCCTCTCCAAGTGGACCGGCCAGCTTAGTTCCCCGTGGGGCTAACATACTTACAAGGAACATGTAATTACACTGCCTGTTCTGTTAGCGTTCCGATCTCCCAGCCTGAATCACATGCATGCAGCAGACAGGCACCCTCTACCTCTCTCCCTCCCTTCCTCCCGCCCTTCCTCCCTCCCTTCCTTTCCCTCCCATCTCTCCACCAGGCTGCCTGTTAGGAATTTTGAAGGAGCCTCTCTAGCTCAGGGAGGTACAGGAGGCTAATTTGTAGGAAGAGACACTGCTTAAGACAAAAAGGCAAATTAGCCTTGAAAATCATATCATGCAGCATTTTTCTTGGAAGATGTCAATGGCAAAAAAAAAAAAAAAAAAAAAAAAAAGAAGCCTGCCCAGTCTTCTTATATAATGAGTGGCTGAAAAGGCTTCTCAGAGTCAAAGATTTAAGAAAATTAAAATACTTTTTTTTTATGAGCACCGTCAAGCTTCTGTTCCTTATGGAGTCTAATTATTCATCTACACATGGCAATTACTAATACTTCTAGTAACAGTTTTCATGTTCTCTGTCAATTTCTTCCTTCACTCACCTGCTGTAATGACTCCAAAAATTCCTTGCAATTAACTGGACACTGAAATGTAAGAAGACAAAGCAACTTTGTAAGTAAGAAACCAGGGGAGGAAATTAATCACCTTTACGTGTTCCTATGGACAAGTATATCTGTTGCCCTTATATCATTCATATTTTAAAAGCATTTATTTCATTATCACAAAGTGCTCAAAAATACTCATTGAATGAATTAAAAGATCCCTCTCTAATTGTTTATCCTGTGGTCCAGTGAGGTTAAAGATTTATTCCATGTGTCTGATTGGATTCTAATGCCCTTGACCTCAGGAACCTCTGAGAATTTCTCTACTATCAGATGCTTGGAGATTCACAGCATGACCTGAGTCACGTGAATGTGACCTTGCACTGAGCTGTGGGAATATTCTAGACTTGCTGGTGGGTTTCACAAAAGAATTTTTGATTATTACAGTAATTTATTATTTGATTATAATAACTTAAGGAACATATCTATAGTGTTCCCTGAAACTTGCAGATAAGTATCTAAATGTATTTAAATGATAACTGCTGAGTGCCTACTGTATACAGGATGCAAAACTAAATCATGGCCCCTGCCCTCAAGGAGTTTTTTATCTGACAGATAACAATGATACCCAACAATCATCTATGATACATGACAATATGTGATAAATGCTAGAAAGTGACTTAAAAACAAATAGTTTGGGGGGGCGCCTGGATGGCTCAGTCGGCTGAGCATCAGACTTGGGCTCAGGTCATGATCTCACAGTTCATGAGTTCAAGCCCTACATCGGGCTCGCTGTCAGCTCAGAGCCTGCTTCAGATCCTCTATCTCCCCCTCTCCCTCTGCCCCTCCCCCATTTGTGGGCTCTCAAAGAGAAATAAAACATTAAAAAATAATTTAAAACATGTTTAAATAATAGTTTGGCCACACAGAGTAGGGAAAGTTTACTTTCAGCTTCAAGAACATGGCAGTTTTTCAGCTGGAACTTGAGGAATAAGCAGAATGTCTTTTTTTATGACCTGTGTTTTATAATTCTGCATGGACCATGAGTTTGTAAAACACAGACAGCTCAAGGAGAAGTTAATACTGTGCTACTACAGCTGGCAGCTGGCGGGTGTGGTGGGGAGGGGAGGGGAGGGCGTGCCCATCGAGGGCCCAGCAGGAGTGCAGGGCACACTCAGGTTACACAGGCAGGCCTGGGGGATTTCACATCACGTGCTGGTGCAAGGCCTTTCTTTCTCTGTACTTTGCTTAGAAAACCTCATGCTGGAAAGAATAAAATCATGCCATTTGCAGCAACGTGGAGGGAACTGGAGAGTATTATGCTGAGTGAAATAAGTCAGAGAAAAATAGGTATCATATGCTTTCACTCACATGAGGATCTTGAGAAACTTAACAGAGGACCGTGGGGGTGGGGAAGGGGGAAAACATAGTTAAGGAGAGGGAGGGAGGCAAACCATAATAGACTCTTGAATACAGAGAACAAACTGACGGTTGACGGGGGTGGGGAAGAGGGGAAAGTGGGTGATGGGCATTGAGGACAGCACTTGTTGGGACAGCACTGGGTGTTGTATGCAAGCCAATGTGACAATACATTGTATTAAAAAAGAAAAAGAAAACCTCATGCTGAACCTCTGTCCAGATTCTTCAGAAGAGAAAGCATCTGTAGCAGGTGTTGGGAAGACACTCCTGGGAGGTGCTCTGTCAGGGTGGCAAGAGTGAAGGGGCTGGGAATGCAGGGCAGGGACAGGACGAGCACAGGTACAGAGGGTGCTGCCCTCTGAGCTGCTCACAGTTCAGCTGCTCAATCAGGAGAAAAGACTTCTAGATGCGCATGAAACTGTGTTCCTCGGAACCATCCATCAGCGAGCGAGGGACTTGCCAGCCTGTTCCTGTCTGAATCCTGTTGGTCAGGTGACCCCCTATGGCATGAACTCCCTGGCACTTCAGAGTTACGTCTGGTAGGATGCAGCAGAGCAGAAAGAGCAGAAAGGCACGGCATCCGAACCAGAAATGGCGAGGAGATGCCACGGATTTTGTGGATCGGTGAGGTAGGACCAGGGAGGGGGGGGCCCTGGAGCTGCTGAGGCTCCATCCTCAGCGGCTGGCGGAGAAACTGTCCCAAAGCCCAGTCCACACCCTGGAACAGTCTGGCAGTGCTAGGAGCTGGAAGGACAGTGGAGGCACGTAGGCTCCCACCGAGCAAATAGCTAAACCCCAGGGCCAGGAGCAGGGGCGGGGGTGGGCGGGCAAGCAAATCTGGGGGTGGATGAGTCTGGTCCAAGTGTGTAGGTTTACACACTTTCCAATGACCACAGTTATGTGGTCCATGAAATGGTCCCTGGGTTTTCCACTTGAGTATTCCTATTTGCTTCGTGTGTACAACTTCTAAGTTGCTGGGGTTTTTTTAAATAACAGTTATTCACTGTGCTCTATCACCCTCCTCCTAGAGTGAGCAACGTGACGTCACAACTAGCCATGCACCCCTGTAGCCGTGAGCATCCAGCTCAGAGAGCAGTGGGGACTCAGGCACTAACAGAGGTGCTGAAATGTTAAGGACAAAGAGAAATGGGGTCAGGACGGCACCCCGGGGCTAGGAGTGGGCAGCTAGAACACGGGGGGTCTGTGAGGAGAAGTAACCATCTGACAGAGACCAAGGGAGCCCCAGAGTTCCGGTGAGGATGGTGGCTCCACAAAGATGCTGAAGCTTTTAGGAGAGTTACAGATGTAGAAGTCAAAGTGCAAAGGATCATGGAGCAGTTTGTGAGGAAAAGGAGTTAATTAGCATAAAATAGACTCTTAAATTAATTAAAAAAAAAAAAACAAGAATAGTGAGATAGGAGTTCCCTAGGTCTCTCCAAAACCTTGTCCAAGAGCAATCTGGACCCTAGAAGGTGGCATGTAGGACATTAAGCAATCCTCTCCTCCAAGGAACAAACTTCCATCCTTGGCTGGTGTTACCTCCCAACACTCGTAATCCCTTTCAGTGTAGGTCCTCAACCAAAGGGCAGTGCAATGTCACAGCTATCAAAAGCCATTACCAAAAACAAAACAAAACAGAAACATTAAAACTTCTTCTGTATTTAGCATGAAGCTCCTGTGAAGACACCGATCACTGGATCACTCACTGTTGACTGTTTACGTTGCCCCACGTGAGCAATGCCCCCCAGAACTCAGGACAAGAAAAGTGTCTGTCCCTCCTGAGGTACCCTGTGTGATGGCTGGTGTTATGCTCAGGCTCCTTGCTGAGCCATGTGACTCTTAGGAACCACAATGCCTACTCTGTCTTTGATTTACTCTGTGCCCCAGAACAAATACCATGAGGGTGAGGTAAAAATCAAACATGGCTGCTGTTAGGTTGCACACAGTAGGCGTTCCGTAACTGTTATTCCCTAGAAGTCTCTTTTTCATTCTCATAATGAAAATAACAGAACTCATCACAGTTGTCACATTTGGCTACCAGAATACCCACAGCAGATATTATCATAGTTGGCATTATTGCTTCCTTGGTTTTTCTCAACCTTGTTTTCCCTTCTAATTCATAATGTATTAGTCTTATTTAGTAGGCCTTTTTGTCAGTAAGCCATCTGAAATTCTTTTTTGGAAAGAGGTAGAACATAAATCATTCTTTAATGCATAAACTGCTCTCAAATAAATTTGGCACACTGTGAAATATTTTGCAGCTACTAAAATGGCAATTATGAAAACCATTTAGGAAATATGGAAACTGTCTGAGCTACAATGTTTATTTGACCATAAAATGATACATATACTTTAATGGCAACCATGTAAATATTTGTATTTAAGAGACCAGGAAGGAACTTTTGCTTTCGGCCAAGACGGAGTAACAGGGTCAAAGTTTACACTGGAAAAAAAAAAAAAAAGGGCAAAATATATGAACCAATACTTCTCAAGACACTGGACCCAGGACAACAAAAGACAATGATAAGACTTACAATAATCCCAAGTTATTGAATTCAGAGTGTTTCCAGGGACAGAACAGAGAAAGAAACCCAAGTACAATCGAGTAGATGTCCTGGGGTACCTGGGCGGCTCAGTCGATTAAGTGTCTGACTCTTGGTTTCATCTTAGATCACGATCTTGCAGTTTATAGGTTCGAGCCCCATATCAGGCTGTGCACCAACAGCTCAGAGCCTGCTTAGGATTCTCCCTACCTCTTTCTCTCTCTGCCCCTCCCCTGCACGCTCTCTCTCTCTCTCTCTCAAAATAATTAATTAATTAATTTAAAAACATTTTTAAAAAGTAGAGTCCCTAAATTAAGCAGAACCGAGAGTCAGGGGAAGACAAAGATGGACAGATTTCACAGGGCAGAACGCCAGAGAGGACAGTGGCACAGAGACTGAGTGAACATCAGAGCACTGTAAAAAGGTCCCCTTGGAGCATTTAGTTGGGTCTATTCACCATATGCACAGGAGGAAACTATCTGAAGTTGGAGAAAGAACCACCTAAAATAATTAGGAAGGTTGGCGACTGGTGCTCACACGGGGCCAGGAATAGTATCTACTCACACCAGTCAGACTGGAGAGCCTCACAGATTCATGGTGCATTAGGGTGCTCAGAAGGCTCTTGCCTTGGGAGTGAGGAATAATTAGCCCTAGACTGATCGCGCCCCTAAGTCTGCCTAACGAATTTGAAAATCAAAACCTGAAAGGATCAGACTATTTCCAAGTAACTTAACTGTGTTCCAAAACAACACCAAAAAACATTTATCAAAACACAAAAATGCAAGAAGGTAAAATTTACAATGTCTGGCACCTAATAAAAATTTTGGGGTATGGTAAGAAGTAGGAAAATATGACCACTAAGTAGAAGACAAATCAGTTGGGGCTCATGGGTGGCTTAGTTGGTTTAGCCTCTGATTCAGCGCAGGTCTTGATCTCAAGGTCATGAGTTCAAGCCCTGTGTTGGGTTCCATGCTTGGAATGGAGGCTACTTAAAAAAAAAAAAAAAAAAAGATGACAAATTGGTCAAAATCATCCAGAACTAACACATATTTTAGAGTCAGAAAACAATTAAAAGACTTATTATAGGGGCCCCTGCGTGGCTCAGTCGGTTAAGTGTCCGACTTCAGCCTGGGTCATGATCTCACAGCTTGTGGGTTCGAGCCCAGCATCAGGCTCTGTGCTGACAGCTCAGAGCCTGGAGCCTGCTTCGGATTCTGTGTCTCCCTCTCTCTGTCACTTCCCTACTCACATTCTCTCTCTCTCTCAGAAATAAATAAACATTAAAAATTTTAAAAACAAAAGTTATTATAAGGTCACCTGGGTGGCTCAGTTGGTTAAGTTTCGAACACTTGATTTCAGCTCAGGTCATATCTCGTGGCTTGTGAATTCTGTGCTGGAAGAGCAGAGCCTCCTTGTAATCCTCTCTCTCCCTCTCTCTACCCCTCCTTTGCTCATGCTTTCTCTCAAAATAAATAAAACTTGTAAAAAATTTTTAAAGTTATAATTTTATACACTATTCAAAAAGTCAGGTAGAGATATGAAAGACATAAAAAAGAACCAATCTGAAATCCAGAGATTAAAAATTACAAGGTTGAAAAGGAAAACAAAAAAGAAAAAAAAACAATGTTCTTAAGATATCCATTCTTGGGGCACCTGGGTGGCTCAGTCAGGTTAGCCTCCAACTCCAACTCTTGGTTTCAGCTTAGGTCATGATCTCACAGTTCGTGGGTTCAAGCCCTGCATCGGGCTCTGCATTGACAGTGCAAAGCCTACCTGGAATTCTCTCTCTCTCTCTCTGCCCCTCCTGGGTGTGTTCTCTCTCTCAAAAACAAATAAATAAACTTAAAAAAATAGATATCCATTCTCACCAAACTGATTCATAGATTCAACAGAATTCCAATCCATGTCCCTTCTGCTTTCATTGCAGAAATCGGCAAGCTGATTCTAAAGTGATATGGAAATGCAAAGGACACAGAAGAGCCAAAACAATTTCAAAAAAGAAAAAGAGCGTTGGAGAACTAACTCTGCCTAACTTAGAGATTTACTAAAAGCTTATAAGTAGTAAGAACAGTGTAGTATTGTCACAAGGAAAGGCAAATGGTTCCACAAGACCAAACAGAGAACCCAGAGAGAAATCCGTACATATACAGACAACTGATTTTTGACAAAGGTGCAAAGGCAATTCGCTGGAGGATAGTGTTTTTAAGAAATGGCAGTAGAATAATAGGATATGCATACGCCAAAGTATGCACTTCAATCCACTCCTTGCAATATACATGATATTTAACCTAAACTCTACCACAGATCTAATCACAAAACCTAACACAGTAAGATCAGTAAATGAAAACATGGGAGAAAAAAATCCTGGTGACTTTTGGTAGAGCAAAAATGTCTTAAATACAGCGCCTGAATCACAACTCATCAAAGAATAGGTCAATAAATTGGGCTTCATCAGAATTCAAACTTCTGCTATTTGGAAAATACCATTAAGAGAGTAAAAACACAACCCACTGGGGGCGCCTGGGTGGCTCAGTCAGTTGAGCATCCCACTTCAGCTCAGGTCATGATCTCATGGTTCATGGGTTCGAGCCCCATGTTGGGCTCTGTGCTGACAGCCTAGAATCAGGAGCTGCTTTGGATTCTGTGTCTCACTCTCTCTCTCTGCCCCTCCCACGCTCACTCGCTCTCTCTCTCTCTCTCTCTCAAATATAAATAAACGTCAAAAAAAAAAAACATAACCCATTGAATGGTAGCAAATATTTGCAAAGCACGTTTGGTACAGGTCCTGTATCCAGAACATATAAGAAGCTTCTTAGCGGCGTCTGGGTGGCTCAGTCAGTTAAGCGCCCAACTTCAGCTTAGGTCATGATCTCACAGTTTGTGAATTCGAGCCCCTCCTTGGGCTCTGTGCTCACAAGCTTGGAGCCTGGAGCCTACTTCAGATTCTGTGTCTCCTTCTCTCTCTGTCCCTCCCCCGCTCATTCTCTGTCTCTGTCTCTGTCTCTCTCTCTCTCAAAAATAAACATTAAAAAAATTTTTTTAAACTTCTTAATCCTCAATACTAAGAAAACAACCCAATGAAAACTGTGTAAGAGATTTGAATAAGCACTTCACAGAATACATATATATGGCAAATAATATGAAAAGGTGCCTGACATCATCAGTCATTAGGAAAACACAAGGTCAAATCATAACGAGACAACACACCACACCTATTACACGGCTACAATTAAAAAGACTGGCCACCCCAAGTTTTAGGCAGCATGTGGTGACCTGGTGGTAATGTCAAATAGTACGCCTGCTTTGGAAAACAGTGTGGCAGTTTCTAATAAAGTTAAACATACATCTGCCTTATGATCCAGGCACAAATGAAAGCCTATGTCCACATAAAGACTTGGACATGAATGTTAATGGCAGCTTTATTTGTAATAATCAAAACCTGGAAACTTAAACGTCCATCAGTGGGTGAATGTCTGAACAAAATGTAGAGCTACAAAATGGCATCCTATTCAGCAATTAAAATGAAGGAAGTACTGACATGTATTACAACATGGATGAGCTCAAGAACATTATGTCAAGTGGGGGAACCCAGACGCGAGGACCACGTATTTTGTATTCCATTTATAAGAAACATCCGAAAAGAGGAAACCTCTAGAGACTTAAAGTACATTAGTGACTGCCTGAATGACAGTGGCTGCAAATGGGCACAAAGGGTATGCTAGAATTGGATGGTGGGGATGAGTTGCAAAATTCTATAAATGTAAATACTAAAACTATTTGAACTGTATACCTAACATGGGTGAATTTTGGGCACCTGGGTGGCTCAGTCGGTTAAGCGTCCAACTTCGGCTCAGGCCATGATCTCACGGTTTGTGAGTTTGAGCCTCGCGTCGGGCTCTGTGCTGACAGCTCAGAGCCTGGAGCCTGCTTTGGATTCTGTGTCTCCCTCTCTCTCTTCCCCTCCCCTGCTTGTGCCATGTCTCTCTCTCTCTCTCTTTCTCTCTCAAAAATAAAGCTTAAAAATTTTTAATAAAAAAAAGAAAATGGGTGAATTTTATTGTATGTAAATTATACCTACCTTATGGTATGTAAAAAAAAAAAAACCTGGTGTTTTTTAAAGAGAAGGAATGAACTAATGACATAGGCAACACCATAGACAAACCTCAAAATCATTAAAGTGAGTCCAAGAGGCAGGAGGAAGAGCTCACCGTGGGGCATGAGGAGACTTGGGGGTGAGGAGTATGTTCATCATCTCCCTTATGGTCCTTATGGCCGTGGCTTCACAGATATACACGTGTGCCAAAATGTATCAAACTGTGTGCTTTAAATATGTGCAGGTTATTACATGTCAACTTTGTGTCAATAAAATTGGTTTCTAAGGGGCACGGGTGGCATGATAATGACCAAAAAAATAGTAAATTAGTTCCGTTAGTAGGTGGAATTGAGTGGTTTTTCCCTGTTTCAAATTTTTGACTTGTCCTTATATTTTCAGTAATTAAAGTAGCAACGTTTGAAGAAATCCTTTATTACCTCAATAAGAAAAGGATATCGTGAGGAGCCAGTAGAATCAGAAGATGCTTTTGTTGCTGGTGAGAGCAGAGAGTCTGGGTGTATCTTAAGGCACCAAACAAGAAGCCAGCAAGAAGATGAAAAGAGAAAAAGATTCTACAAACACCAACGGAGTGGAGAATGGAATCCAGGCAGAGGGGTTATTTTTCATGGGGAACAAGGGAGCTTATTCCCATGAGATGAGAAGGAAGGAAAGAAAGGTGAAAATGCAGAGAAATGTTAAGAAAGTGTGGCGGAGCGGAAACAGATACTGTAACCTGCTAAGGAGGGCGCGTAGCACCTTCCTTCAAGGGTCTCGATCTCAGTAGATGCTCTTCATACTTTTGCCCCTCTCTTGTGTTTCCCCATGTAACAACAAGCCCTGGAAGCTCTGGGTCACCCCTCTCTAGGAGCCTCCCCCACACCAGGCCCCTCTCTGAGAGGAGACCCCAACCACAAGCGCACAGGGTGCCAGAGGGGATGTCCTGCATTAGGCCAGGCTTCCCTGGGCACGCTCCCTAATGCCATTTCAGAGCCCCAGCCCACAGCCTGGACTGTCCTGTTGCAGCCCAGACCCAGGTTCAAGCACAGGTCTCTGCCTGCTCCTCTACACCAGAACTGTGGACGATAGCCCTACCGGTGCCTCTCCTGGGGCCCCCCCACCCAGGGTTACAGATGCATCTCACTAGCGGACACAGTCCCCTCAGCTATAAACCAGAGCACCTTGTCCACTGAAATCCTGTACTGTCCCTAAGGGACCTGGTCCCCACAGCCTTTCCCTGACACATCCTCACTGGGGTAGCTGGATCCCCCTACCTGGCTTGTTCCTCTGTCTTCTGCTGAGCAGTCCAGTTCCACAAGAGTCCAATCCTGTCCCCAAACCCTAGATCACATGCTACCATATGCAAAAGAGCAGCCTGGGTCACCTTTCCCAGCCTCACCCATGCCCAGGATTCCTCCACTCCAAGGACCCTCAAAATAAAGGTGATTTCGCCCACCCCACTTCCCAAAGGAAATATGCAACATGTTTAAGCAAGTCAAAACACAGGACATGGGCCGAGGAGTACATTTCTTGGAACATCCTAACACTCCCACTGAATCCATTAATATATGTAGATGTTTATCCTCATTCTTTTTACACAAATTACACCCCAAATTCCTTCACCTCACTTACCTACTTTTCCCAATAGCCTCTCCCACCTTTAACCACAGGTATATGTTATCCAGTATTTGGATCATGGTCAAAATGTTGTGTTCTGGTTCTTTTCCCCTATAATCTTTTCTGATAGTATTTTTCTAATTTCCCATCTTGGACTGAATCATCCATCTTGCAGAAGATTACTAAACTATAGATTACATCGTCCCTCTCCAAGTGTCAAATATTTATTTGGTTTCCAGTTACTGCTTACTGCTCACAGGTAATACTATGATAATGCACCTTTGTATAGGTAACATTTTCTTTTAGACTATTTTCATGCAAAAATTCCCCATCAGGAGACTCCTAGAATTAAGCTTACCTGAATGCTGCCTAAAATACTGCCCTATTGAAGAAGTGAACCCATCGACAGTGTCTTCTCTGTCACGTGAGGCACCTTCACTTTAAGATTTATCAGCACGTCCCCCTGATGTGGGATCATTTAATGTGTAATTTACTTTGGCACTAATTTAATTTCTATCCATCTCCTTACAAAAGACGTTACATATTTTTTCTTGTGTGTGACTTGTTTATATATATAGACAGATATACAAATACAGATACACATCCAAATCTATGTGTACTTGAGGTTTGATGGTAATTTTAGAGATTTTTAGAAGCTCTTTTTGTATTCCATATGTTGATTTTCTATCTGTTGCAGTAAAATATTGTTTTATGGGGCGCCTGGGTGGTTCAGTCAGTTAAGTGCCTCACTCTGGATTTCAGCTCAGGTCATGATCTTGTGGTTTGTGAGTTCAAGCCCTGTATCAGGCTCCATGCTGATGGTGCAGAGCCTGCTTGGCATTCTCTCTTCCTCTCTCTCGCCTCTCTCAAAAAATAAGTAAATACTTTTAAAAATACTGTTTTATGAGCTCTTTATATATTCTATATATTAAACTTCTATCTGTGGTTTTAAAATATCAGTAACAGAGAAAGGAGAACCTTTTTGCACTGCTGGTGGAAATGCAAACTGGTGCAGCCACTCTGGAAAACAGTATGGCGGTTCCTCAAAAAATTAAAAATAGAACTACCTTATGACCTAGAAATTGCACTACTAAGTATTTATCCAAAGGATACAAAATGATGATTCAAAGGGGCACATGCACCCCACCCCAATGTTTTTAGTAGTGCTAAATTATGGAAAGAGCTCAAATGGCCATCAGCTGATGAATGGATAAAGATGTGGTTTATAGATGCAATAGAATACAACTCAGCAATGAAAAAACAATGGTATTTTACCATTTGCAACAATGTGGATGGAACTAGAGTGTATTATGCTAAGTGAAATAGTCAGAGAAAGATATATGATTTCACTCATATGTGGAATTTAAGAAACAAAACAGATGAACATAGAGGAAGGGAAGGAAAAAATCAGAGGGGAAGGCAAACCGTAAGAGACTCTTAAATACAGAGAACAAACTGAGGGTTGCTAGAGGGGAAGCAGGTGGGAGGATGGGCTAAATGGGTGATGGGCATTCAGGAGGGCACCTGTTGGGATGAGCATTGAATGTTTCTATGTAAGTGATGAATCACTGGGTCCTACTCCCAAAACCGTACTACACTGTATGTTAACTTGCATTTAAGTAAATAAATAAAATGGGTGCTTGGGTGACTCGGTTAAGCATCTCACTCTTTACTATGGCTCAGGGTTTGTGGGTTCAAGCCCCATGTTGAGCTCCTTGCTGACTGCATGGAGCCTGCCTCAGGTTCTCTCTCTCCCTCCCTCTCTACCTCTCCACTGCTCATGCTTGAGTTCTCTCTTGCTCTCTCAAAATAAATAAATAAATAAATAAACATTTAAAATAAATAAAATATCAGTAACTCTCAAGAACATTTCTGCAAATACTTAAAAATATTTTATTTTGCTACTATTTTGTAATTTATTTTAGTTGTACAGATGTTTGAATTTTATTTAAATACCTTTGCCCATCTTTTCTTCGTAACTTCTTTAATAATCTAAATTGGCTTCCCTCTTCAGTTAAATAAACAAACTACCTCTTTGTATATGATTAATTTTCTATTTTAATTTTTTGAGGTAAATGTTTTTTGCCACATTGAAATGAAGTTCCTCTAGCAGCATGTGTAAAATAATTATGTTCTCTACCATTCTATTATACTCATTTGCCATATATTTTGTTTTCATGTGTACTTAAAATTATTTATGCATGCTCTATTTTATTTCAATGGTCTACAGATCTGCTTTCTAATCCAGTGTTACGCTGGCTCAGTTTGTTTTTTTAACCAGTCTGTTTCGCAAGATAATTATTTTTCCTTCATTAACGCTTTAATATTATTATCTTTCCAAGTATTCTGTAGAATCAATTATTTTGAATTCTATATAATGCCAATGACCTCATTGGTATCTTAACTGAAGTTGTGTTAAAACTCCATATTAAACCAGAAACAACTGCCACTTACATTCATTGTCCCTCCCCAGGAGTAGGACATATTCTCTATATATTCAGGCCTTTTTTCACCATTAAAATTTTGTAGATTTTTTGGATTGCTGCTATATGCCCTTACACAAGCTTAATTAACATATTAATTCAAGGCTGTGGCTATCATAAATTAGAAGTCTTTTACTGTTATATTTTTAGCTAGATTTAAGAAGGGGATTGATTTGTGTTACTCTGTCTTTTGACCAGCAGTTTTTCTCCACCGTTCTATTATTTCTAATAGCTTCTGGTTGATTACTTAGGTCTTCTAGGTGTATAATCATAGTTTTCTAATGGAGTTCCTTTTAAAGCTCATTTCTTTTTTTGTACTTTATTATGTGGACAAGAAAATATAATTCTCTACAAAACAGTCCTTGTAAAAGCCACTGCATCCTTCCTGCTGCTCCTGATGAAAGGAAACTCACATCCACATTTGGTCGGTCAAAACAACCGGCAGACTGTACCTTCCAGATACTTCCAGATCCCACCGCTTCTCAACATCTCTGCTCCACCATCTTGCCCTCGGCCACCATCCTCTCTCACATGGATTATTATGACAATGGCCTCCTAATTACAATCCAAAAGACCAGCTGGAGTGATCTCTGAGGACTGAGGTCTGAAATTATAACACCTCTGCTCAAAACTCTCCCAAGTCCTACTATTTCTCACAAAGCCCTGTATGGTCTGCCCCTTCCACCCATCTAACCTACTCTGCTCATTCACTTTTTCCCAGGTAGAGGAGATGCTACTATTCCTTAAATATATCAGATATGCTTCTGCCTCAGGGCCTTTGCACTTGCTGCTGTGGATACCTAGAAATCTCTTCCCTGGGTATTTGCATGTCTCATGCCCTCATATCCTTCACGTATTTGCTTAAATTTCAGATCATTAGGGAAGCCTCTCCTGACTCCCTCATTTAAAAATACATCCTCCTCCCCTGTGCTCCTTAAGCTTTTCCTGCTTTATTTTCCTCCATTGCACTTTTCACGATCTGACATTACCAATGTGTGATTTTTCATCTCCCTACCCATCTCCTTCCACTCCACCCCCCTCACCACCAAACTAAAATATAAGATTCATAGTGCAAAGATTCCCATCTGCTTTCCTCATTACTGTATCTCCGCATTAGGAAGTAAGTGCTCAATAAATAATTGTACTGAATGAAAGCACGCCTATGCTTTGTATCAAGTTGAATATAAATCACTCTGAAAATATAGTCAGAAAATAAATTCAGTATAATTTTTACCTATGATAATAAGTGGACCTTTTTAATCATAGTTTGGATAAATAATTTTATTCCTTTCTTTTCAGAGCGTTGATTAGGAACTGGTGCTGAGTTTTACTAAACACTTCATTAGACAGGTATAATTTTATATAGCATGCCATCCCATAGAGGGTTAATGCATTTCAGTAAATATTCCTCCTTTGAAGGATTAAATGAAATTAACCTCTAGGGATATTTCTAAAAATATTGAATATATTGTTCAACTGGGCATACTGCCTTTTCATGGATGCAGGCCAATGGTTCACCCACCAGAGAGCAAAGAAGAGGAAATTCTAATGATTCAGCCGACATGAAAAATAACCAAGATGAGGACAAGATGCATTGCTGACGTATTTCAAATTGACCCCTGTGAATATGTCTTATTGCTTGTGTACGTAACATTGATTAATGACTGTGTCTGGGTTAGTTGATGGGAGTTCCAGTTATCAACAACTAGTTTATGCAGATGCTGTTTCAGTCCTATTACATAGCCCATGAGTTATCATTTCTTTTAACCTCCTTGATTACCCGACTCTTTTACCAGCATCTGCCAGTTTCCTTATTCCCCACTTTTTCCTACAAACAGCCCCACAAGTAAGAAGCAGAACGTAACTTCCAATTCTAACGTATGTATCTGTAATGACAGCACAGAGAAGTGTTCAAATATTTTAATGAATAAATTACATTGAACTTTGTCCTTCAGTGGTAAAAATCTGGTGTTTGCTGCAGAATAAAATACTACAGAATTCAGAATACTTAGAAATATTTTTGAGCTGTTTTTATACTTGCAAATATTAAAAAATTTGATGAAACCTTAACCTGGTCAAAAATTTAAATATTGTATCAATTTTCGGTAGTTTTGGTTCATTCCATGTCCATCCAATCTCTCACTACCTAAGATTAACATTATGGCCATAATTTGTTTCAGGTAAAAGCAGTGTTCCTAACATGTGGCACAGAAATAAATTTCTTTATCATCTTTCAAATATGCAATGGAAATTTGCCATTTAAAAGAGTGCTATGCCCAGCAAAAGAAACTATCAATAAAACAAAAGGCAATCCACAGAATGGAAAAACATACTTGCAAATGATGTGTCTGATAAGGTGTTAATATCTAAAGTATGTAAAAAAAAAAACTTAACACCAAATAAAACCAAATAATCCAACTAAAAACGGGCAGAAGACCTGAAAAGACGTTTCTCCAAAGAAGAAATGCAGATGGCCAACAGACACATGAAAAGATGTTCAATATCACTCATCATCAGGGAGATGCAAATCAAAACTACAATCACCTTACACCTGTCAAAATGGGTGAAATAAAAAACACAAAACATTATGTGTTGGCAAGGATGTGAAGAAAAAGGAACACTTGGGCAATGTTGATAGAAATGCAAACTGGGGCAGCCACTATGGAAAACAGTATGGAGGTTCCTCAGAAATTAAAAATAAAAATACCCTAAGATCCAGTAATTTCATTACTGGCTATTAACCCAAAGAAAATGAAAATAGAAATCCAAAAAGATACAAGCACCCTTATGTCTACTGCAGCATTATTTATTATAGCCAAGATAGAAAAGCACCCCAAGTGTCCATCCATACATGAAGAAGATGTACGTGCACGCGCGCACACACACGGATATTACTCAGCCATAAAAAGGAATGAAATCTTGCCATTTGCAACAACATGAATGGACTCAGAGAGTATAATACTAATTGAAATAAGCCAGAGAAACACAAATACCACATGATTTCACTCATGTGTAGAATTTAAGAAAATGAGTGAACAGATTAAAAAAGAGACAAAAAAAGGAAAAACAGACTCATAAGTACGGAGAACAAACTGGTGGCTGCCAGAGGGGAGGTGTGGGGACGGCAGGGGCGGAGGGGGGGGATTGGCTGAAGGGGACTAAGAGTACATTTATCTGTATGAGCACTGAGTTGAATCGTTATATTGTTGTGCACCTAAAACCAAGATAACATTGATTGTAATTAATTTACAAAAAGCGCTGTACCTAACAAACACCATCTCAGCCATGTGAGCAAGATTAATGTCATCAGTGATAAGTCAGGCTGATACGACACACCCTTGATGAAAATGACACCTGAAATAAAGTGTCTTCCTCCCCAAAACCTATGTAACTCAAGTCTAATCATGAGAAAAGCACTAGACACATCCTAAATGAGGGACCATTTAGGTCCCTCATAAAGAATACTTGACCAGTGGCATCTTAAAACTGTTTAAGCCACATCTGGCTCCATACTGAGCATGGAGCCTGCTTGAGATTGTCTCTCTCCATCTCTCCCTCTGCCCCTCTCCCCTGTTGGCGTGCTCTCTCTAAAACAAAACTGTTGACGTCATTGAAAACAAGGGAAGTCTAAAAAAAAAAAAAAAAAAAAAAACTGTCATGGCCAAGAGGAGCCCAAGAAGACATGACAACCAAATGTAATGTGATTCCCTGAGTGAAAGCCTGCAGCAGAAAAGGGACATTAGGTAAAAATGAAGGGACTCTGAATGAAGTACAGATCTCAGTTAAAACTATGTATCAATATCAAGGCGCCTGGGTGGCTCAGTCTGTTAAGTGGCCAACTTCAGCTCTGGTCATGACCTCATGGTTTGTGAGTTTGAGCCCTGCATCGGGCTTTGTGCTGACAGCTCAGAACCCGGAGCCTGCTTTGGGTTCTGTGTCTCCCTCTCTCTCTCTCTTCCTCTCCAACTTGCACTCTGTCTTCCTCTTCCTCTCTCTCTCTCTCTCTCAACAATGAATAAATGTTAAAAGAAAATTTTAACAAAACTATGTATCAATATTGATTTTGGCTACTGCACTATACTAATGTAAGACATTAATGATGGGGAAACTGCGCGTGGGACTATGAAAGAATTCTCTGTGCTATCTTCTCAGTATGTCTGTAAAGCTAAAACTGTCCTAAAAATAAAAAGTTTACTATAAAAAACAGATTTGTGAACATGGCTAAAACTTAGCCAAATATATTAATTATTATTGTGATTTGTTTTCATAACTGATGCTGAAAAGAGCTCCAAACTTATCTGTAAAAATTTAAATTCAAATAAGATATTTTACAGACTCGTGGTAAATATGGATTCAGGTATTCTTTTCCTCCTGTATTCTGTGAAGATACCTAAGAAATTTTTAGCTTGAATTACCTAGATGATTATCTTAATATGTCATGTTGCTTGTATTTGTGAAGGGAGCCTATCTTTATAAAAATCTAAAGAAAATAGCAATGCTGGTTCTAACCAGTAAGTAGAATAGTAAATAAATAACAGATATGTATCCCACGTTAAAAAAAATAGAATGATAAATATTTTTTCAGAACTGATGATCTCTTTATAAAATGTACGACCATTAGATTTTTCTCTTTGTAAATTTTGATTTTTGTGCAGTATATTTACTTAAAGCAATGCATACTTCTACAAACAACAAATTATATGGCACATCTCATGGTATTAAGCCCAAGATCGCCCTAGGGAACAGGTGTCAGCCAGCCTAGTAATAACCACGAAGGTCACAGAACTCTGGCCCTAAGTGCACCATTGCAAACAGGGCAACAGCCAGCAGGAAAAATCCCTGCAACTTGATAATAAATGATCAGTCCATCACCTTCTCATGGGAACTAACAGGGTTGGACCCTATCGGGTAAACAAGCTGAAGACAGACCACCGGACCATGAAGCTGGCACTCTTTCCCCTTCACCCTGAGCTAATGTCAAGACAGAAAAGTCAAGCCAAGAGCTGGAAGCAAAGAAAATTTTGAGTTTACAAACTCAGCATTACTATGAAGTTAAGACAAACCCTAACCTGCAATGCTCTGTGTCTGTATCTTTAAGGGTCGACTTCTGATTTTCCACAGGAGAACTGAAACCAAACATTCTCTAGCCATGTCTTTTAACATCAAAGAGGGAGCAAACGGGTTTGGGAATGAATCTCCAAAGTTATTTCCAAAGACCTAGCTTCCAAAACCACGAGCAAACCACCAGTGACTTGCTCTATAAATGTTCTCATATTTTGAATATTTACTGATGTAAAAAGACAGCAACATTAGCTTTTCATAGGAAGATACTAATTATGATATGTCTGTGAAAGTTCTGAGGAAAAAGTTTACTTAATAATGAAAATATTGAGGCGTCTGGGTGGCTCAGTCAGTTAAGCATCCAACTCTTGATTTTGGCTCAGATCATGATCTCATGGCTTGTGAGTTTAAGCCCTACATCAGGCTCTGTGCTGACAGTGAGGAGGGAGCCTGCTTGGGATTCTCTCTCTCCCTCTGTCTCTGTCCCTCCACTGCTCACTTGCTCGCTCTCTTGCTCTCTCTCAAAATAAATAAATATTTAGAAATGTTTTAAAAAGAATACTGAACATTTTAGGGGGGAAACTAGTCAATAAATTCACTGTGTGCAATATAGGAAAATTTTCTATTCCAGAATATTTTTTAAAACTACCCAAGTAATATAGAAATTGGAGGGAAATTAACCCCAAAACATAAATAACCCAAGGGAAAAAAGCACAGAGCAGCTCTCCTCCTTCTCTCCTGAAGTGTCACACTGTCTTAGGAAAGTTGCCATTATGTGTCTTACTTCTATGTAGTCTCACTTGCTTTTACTCATGTTAAGTCCTGTCTTAGTGATGATTTCTCCCAGGGTTGCATATGGGCAGGCCCAGTATTAATATAGAATATAAATATTGTGTTTCTGCTTGAGAAATAGTGAAACCAGCCGTTGGCACCAGCCAGCACCTCATTCCTCCTTTGGGTTGCTCACAAGAGAGGCCTGAGAGACCCTGAGCCTGCCCCAAGGCAAGAACAAAAGACCACAGAGGAGAGAACAGGAAGGCAATGACCGTATCTTCACACCCTATTTTTGCTAGAAGAGTTTTAAAAGAATGAATTAAACCATGTCCAGTAAATTCCGCGTCCCTGTTAGGTTTCCCAAATGGAAACATAAATGCAACCTAATTAGACCCTTAAAAAATGCAAAGAATGTTCAACATAAAGTCATTACCACCGGATGCCCAAAAGGTCAGTATCTAGATGGTAAATATCAGATTTCTGCAGCCATTTGCGGTGAGACAGTCTTAATCATGCAGTTAGGTTAGATATTAATGGTCCTATACACCATTTGTTCACACAGAATGAGAGAAAATACATAAATGTTGAGAACTCTAGTTACTAGAATTGTGTCCATTTAGTTAGTAGCTGCTGTGGAGGCAGGTGTTGAGTATGTGAATGGAATGTGATCAAGACAAAGATGAATTTTTTATAGTATCTATCCTCCTCTCTCATTTTCCATCAAAGGGACCAAGTTAAGTCTCATTATGTCCCCATTATCTGCTCATCAGGGTCCTACATGGTCACTCCCAGGTTCACACACTTTCTAAAGAAGATTCACCTTTCTTTTAGGACCTGCAAAGGGACAGCAGCGCCAAGTCTCCAAAATCTGTTCCAAGGACTTCATTTACATACTGAGTCGTGCATCTGCTTCTTCCCGGGAACACCGCAGGCCCCTCTGCCTGGGGAGGAGTGAAGAGCTGTGGGCAAGGGCATCTGTCAGTCAGGTGGTGTCCTGGCTCACTGCCCAGGACAAGTCCCTTGTCACAGCTTTGAGGAGGAGGCAGGAGTCAGTACCGCTGAGTCATCAATCCTGGTGGTACTCTGGAACTTTAAACAGCATCCTTTTTGCTGCTGCAGTCACCAGTGCTGTACTTCAGACCCCTTCTTTTTCCCAGGGTTCAAATACAACTCCTTAACCCAAACATAAAAAGAAATACTGGCCTGAAGGCTCAGAACTGCTGATGGCCTGGTAGACTTTTGGCAATGGGCTTATAAGAAATAAGTAATATAACTGATTTTTCTTTTTTGATTCACCCCTTTTTGTTGGTATGGATTCCTGTCATGACAGGGAGATTCTAAGGGCACATACAATGGGCAGCAATGAAAGGGACTAGAGTATCTTCAATGGGATTGGAAGCAACGACCTGAAATGAAAGCTATCTGTAATGGTGTTTGACTTCCCCAGGTTCTTAGGTGCTCAGTGCACTGACATTTTAGAATGAGGACAAGTTTAAGAGGGAGGGCAGCAAGAAGGAATCCTCACACCGATTTCACAAAGGTTCTAAAAGGAAGGAATGGGGCCCCTGGAGCAAAAGGGAAGCAGTGGAGCAAACTTCCAACTCAACAGGTCAGATCGCTTAATGACACCTCTACGTCTGGACTCAGAGGCTTGGAAAACATAGTGAAGTTGCACAAAACTCCATCCGAGAAGACCAGCTTTCAAATGTCAGGGCATGTGTTCACAGCGAGTTTATACCCCATTTGTGACTGTAAAATCAGTCCTAAGTAAAGTCTGATGAGGGCACTGTGTCCCCAGAGCTCAGGTGACACTCTGACCCTCAGATTCCATTGTTCGCCAAGTCCCCTCACACACGATCTGCATCAGGCAGTCATGCTGATCAGCATCGGGACTCCTGAGAATATTCTCTTCCTGGGAATGCCTCACTCTTTCCCTGATCTCCCTCCTTCCCAACTGTACTGATATCCTCTTGGAGCACAAGTCCTGTTTTGCCATAAATAGTTATTTGTTACCATGCCTGTGGAGCCCACCAAGCTGTTTATCTTTGGCGGAACCAAGGCTTCTGCCTCCTTTGTTCTCCCGCAGTTCCCTCAAGATGTTCTTCCTCAACAAAGGTTTGCAAAATTAATAAACACATGACAAAATGGACAACACAATTTCATAAGAATAACCTCTAATAGAATTTCAATCTCTGTGACACCTGAGCATGAAAAGAACTTTTTGAACCTAGAATGCTTTTCCTGGGGGCCTCATCAACTTCTGCAGGCACGCACAGATTTATAAGCAATGTTTGAAAGGCACTTGAAAGGCATACACCACAAAGGAACTTAAGTTACTCTTTGCTTCCTGGGACATAAAACATAAATGGAACTAATTTTCTCTCCTTTACACTGAAATATTACATTTTATGACTCATAACCGTAAATCACAATACAGTATTCTTTGTCTTCTCCCGAGTTTTCAGCAATTCAAGAAATTTCCCAATTCTCTCTCCAGACTACCAGAATTATTACAAATTCCTTATGACAACAAACTCTTCTTAGGTCAATTTTGCTTACTTTGCCATTGCACCCTTTTGTACTCTCATGCTTCTTGTGTCAGTGTAGAGTCCTAACCTGTTACCATTAAATTATCATAGATGGTGGTTTCACTTCCTTTTCTTCAAAAAAGAAATCAGAAAATTATTCCTATTTGTCTAAACTTTAATAAAATGCAAATTGGTGTATTCAATGCAAACAAAAGTTTTGTCTTCCATATTCTTCTGATTATGTATAAATGGGTTCTTGTTCATAATGAAGTTTTAACACATGGATAATTCTCGGCTTAATTAAGCATTGAAATAACAAAGAGACTGATAGATTATAGACTAACATAAATACACATGATTGGAAGAGAGGGAAAACATGTATTTGAATTTTTATGGAGTATACATATATTACTGTGTATTGTATATATTATTACATTGTGTATTGTATATTACATAGGAAAAAATTTCAATCAAGCTTAGAAATGTTCTTGCAAGTGGTGAGATAGGACTTAGGGATGAAAAGGAATGGAAGAACAACAGGTTTACCAGAGAGGGATAACCTAGTCAGAGAGAGAGAGGCTTACATAGAGGGTTGGGGAGGGAACTGGGATAAGCCCTGTAGTCAGATGAATGAGTGATGACAAATGGGCACAAAGAGGGAAGTCAGAGAAAAACAGTGCATAGTAGTCTTAATTATGTTGACTAAAATCATTAATGCTCAGTGCCAGTGAGTTAGTAGGAATCCATTTATTGTATATATTATTTCATTCATTTTTTCTAGCAGTTTCAAGAGAAATACAGTTTATATACAATGACATACTCAATTATGAATATAGTTCATTTGCATACAGAGAAACCCTTTATTTATAGCTTAGTAAATTATATTATGATAATTAAATATGGAAAGGCAGGGAGGGAGAGAGAAAGGAAGAGGGAGGGGAGGGAGGAGAACCCACATACACACACACTGTAGGTTTAGATCCATCCTGTCAGAAGATATAGAAAGAAATATTACAAGACAGAGAAATGAACTATTTTTTATGTTGTTTTGGTTTTGTACTGAAATTTTCCCACAAAAGAATAATGAATTTCCCACCACTCCATGATTTAAGAACACAGTCCCAAGGTGTTTGAACCCTAGAAATCAAGACTTACCTTGCTTGGGAAGAGTTAACAAACTTGCTTATTTTTTTAATTTTGAAAAAAATTTTTAATGTTTATTTTTGAGAAAGAGAGAGAGCAAGCGAGCACACACATGAGTCAGGGAGGCGCAGAGAGAGAGAGGAAGACACAGACTCTGAAACAGGCTCCAAACTCCCAGCTGTCAGCACAGAGCCCAAAGCAGGGCTCAAACTCCCTAACTGTGAGATCATGACTTGAGCCAAAGTCAGATGCTTAACTGACTGAGCCAGCCAGGTGTCCCCATTTTTTTTAATGTTTATTATTGACAGAATGGGCACAAGCAGGGGAGGGGCAGAGAGAGAGGAGGACAGAGGACCAGTAGCAGAAGCGGGCTCTGTGTTGACAGCAGTGAACCCAATGCAGGGCTAGAACTCATGAACCACAAGATCACAACCACCTGAGCCACCCAGGCACCCAGCAGACTTGTTTTTTTTAATGTAGGTTAAAGTACACTTAAAATGTAGGTGAAGTGTCCCTAGGTAAGAGAGGTGACTTGTCCAGAAAGAAAAGAGCTCTAAGGACTGGAAGAGAAAGGAAGGAGGGGAAGAGGAAGCACGAAAGACAGCACTTTGCATAAGTGATAGGAACATGCCCTGTCCCCAGGCAGCTCCTGGGAGACAGGATGGCAGGGAGGCTGGACACCAAGGCCATAGCATTACCAGACGCAGCCACGGACAAGCCCCCAGTGGTCGAGGAGGACCTCTGTGAGGAGCTCCCTGCAGCTCTCCCATTGCAGCTGGCTGGAGACAAGGGCAGCAAAGGCACCAGGGAGCACATGTAACCATGGCAACAATGGTGTCACTATCAGGATGCTTTGGTCATAAGCAACAAAAGCAATGCTGGTGATTAACAAAGATAAAAGGTGTCTCACACGATTAAACAGAAAACTGAAAAACCAAGTCTCTAAAAGGATAGAAATCAAGGCAGTTCAGGCTATCAGCAACGTCCATCGTCCATGGGACTCTACTATTGGGATGCTTCCATTCCACCTGTTTTCTATTCAGATGTTGAGTATTTGCCTCCAATTCCAACTCCCAGTAAATTGAGTGTGATTGGCTTAGAGGGTTCGATGCCTACTGCCTACCCTCTTTGGCCAAGGAAAAGCAGGACAGTCAGTTGACAATCCCACCCATCTGTCTGATGGAGAGTCATCTCCCAAATGAACATGGCAGGCTGTTTGCTAAAAGAAGGAAGCATGCTGGCAAAACCACAGGTGTCCACTATGGATACGGCCCTGTGAGCCAAGGAAAAGGCTCCTCTGGTTTTTGCCATAGTCACATAGAGCCAAGATTTTTTAAAAAAAATTTTTAACGTTTATTTATTTTTGAGAGAGACAGCATGAGTGGGGAGGGGCAGAGATAGAGGGAGACACAGAATCTGAAGTAGCCTCCAGCTCTGAGCTGTCCTCACAGAGCCCGATGTGGGGCTCAAACTCATGGACCATAAGATTATGACCTGAGCCAAAGTCGGAAGCCTAACTGACTGAGCCACCCAGGCACCTCAGAGCCAGGATTTTTATATGATCCATTGTCATATGGGGAGTCTCCTAATGACTGATGTTTGCTTTGTGACCTACTGTAATAGTGGCATACTGAGCCAGTTTTCTCTCGATTTAGAAAGATTAAGTAATGAGAGATTTCTCAGACCCAAGCATAGCAGGGTAAATTCATTTCTACTATAGCTGCTGGTGATTTTCCATTTCTCCACATCCACTTTGTGCCCTTCATTGATACCCCAGGAAGCTAACCTATGTAGGCTGCATATGGATTCCCTTGCCCTCTGGTTCCTGGCTGCGTTGGGTCAGTGAGGGGATAAAAGTTTGCAGGGCAGAAGAATATGAGGTTCAGGTATTGCTCTCCAGTCCTTCCCTGCTGGGTGGCCATGGAGTGGCTGCATGTTCGAATTGAAGGTCACGTCTCTGTCAGGCAGCCCTCCCCTTACAACTGTTCTTCCCAGGATCTCAGACGGTGCCCTCCCCTCGTCCCTTCAGAGGCCAAAATAGCTCCAACTCACCCAAGGGTGCTTCACCATCCCTTGTGGCTGCCCCCATACCACACACACTTTGGAAAAAGTCACTTTAGGGGCACCTGGGCAGCTCAGTCGGTTGAGCATCAGACTCTTGAATTCAATTCAGGTCATGAGTTCATGCCCCCACGTCGAGCTGTGTGCTGACAGTGCGGAACCTGCTTGGATTCTCTCTCTGCTGCCTGCCTCTCTCTCTCTCTCTCTCTCTCTCAACATAAATAAACTTAAAAAAAATTTAAAATCAAGTAAAAAGTCCCTTTAATTAACTCTTTACAGTTATTCCATCAGAATATTCCATCTATTTCTTACAGGACCCTGATTGATACAAACGGTAAAAACAAATTCAGGTTGAGGAATCAGGAAAGCAAGAGCCAGCGTGACTCAGTTAATCGCACCCTGTTGTCCAATGCAAGCGCCAGAGCCGCCTCCTCCCGAGATTAAATGTGATCTGAGCAGCTGCAGCAGCAAATATGTATCTGGCAAAAAGCTTAGAAAAGATCAGAGTGAGCTTTCAGTGAAGCATGTTGTTCTTCAGGAAAGCACAGGGCCAAGAGTCACAAGAGCCCAGGAAAACCCACCTTTGTACCTCACGCCAAAGCAATACAAATACAGGGTCAACTTCTCCGCCATTTTCCCACCAGAAGCGACGGGGAAAGATGGTCACTGGGTTTGGGCGTGACCACAGCCTCCTACCCGCCCCCCCCACCGGATCACACGGATGCCCACTGCCAGAGGCCAGCCACACACCATCGGCTGCCTTGCTAGGGTAATCTTGGAAGGCGTGTGCCTCATCACCATAATGGGAGAGAGTGGCCAGACCACACACATTACGTATGTGAGTGTCTACCAGTGCCAATTAGCAGCATGTGTTGTTGATCCTATTTCACAAGCGCCAACAGTCAGCTGCACCAGGGGAGAGGAAAATGCATCACCGATCAGAGGTAGATCTAGAGGCAGAATGCCATGTGGGGCTATTGTTAGAGCTGCAGCCAGTCCCAGGAATAGAACTGGGCCATCAAAAGTGAGGGCGAAGGGAAGTGGTGCCTGGAGGTTGCAAGAGCCGCCTTCTGCCTCTAACACGTTGGGAAGACAGACAAAGCAACTGTCTGGTGGCTTCTCCTATGGGCTGGAAAATAGCTACTCTACATTGTCAGAGCTTTTGAAACCAGAGTATTAATGCCACCTTTACAAAGGACAGCCAAGAGTTAAATCTCAAAACCAAAGACTATCAGAGGGCAAGGAGTAAGAGGTAGGCAGAATTCGATAGTATGCCAAAGAAGAAACTCCAGAGAAGTTCAGAGATAGCATCTCTCTGAATTGGCCTGGGAGGTTTTCTCTTCCTGACACCAGTCAGGGCAGTAAAGGAATGTCCTCCCCGCACCCCCGCCCCAGCAGATGCCACAAGCTGGCTCACTGGACATTCACTCCTGCTTCCTTAGGTGCCTCCCTGCATTACAGAGACTCAAATGTCAAAAACTGCATTTCTCCGACCCTCCGGCATCCAGATAAAGGAGGTTTGGACTCTCAACATATCTTTTTAGGGAACATAATTTAACCCACATCAGTCCTTTTTCCTTTGTAAGGGAGGTTGCAGTTCACTCCAAAGCCTTACTGTGGTAATGGCTGTGTCGTTTGTGGTTGCTGAGTTAATTGAAAAACATTTCAACGTTCACTCAGTAGAATGTGGCTAGCATCTCAATTTATCCTTTTGTTGCCTTTCAAACAACTCAGACCTTCCAAAGACCCTATGCTATGCAAGAACTCTACACTCAAAACTAAAAATATGACACTGAGAGACTATTAAGAAAAATTAAATGAATCAGGGGGCATGCTATGTTCATGAACTATAGGACATGATATTATAGACATCATTTTCCCCTAGTGAATCTATAGATTTAATGCAATTCCAAACAAAACCCCAGATTTTTTTTTCTTTTTCAGAAATTGACAAGCTGATCCTAAAATCGTTATGTAAATACAAAAGGCCAAAAAGAGCAAAAGCAATCTTGAAGAAGGTGGACAAAGCTTCACAACTTCCACCCCTGGACATTAAGAGCTATTTAAAGCTATGGTAATTAAGATAAAATAAGAATAGAAGAGATGCAAGAATAGGAAAACTAACCAATGGAGTAGAAGACTGAGACAGAGCCCTATATATACAGCCCCATGAAAACATTCTCATGACTTGGAATAGGCAAAGATGTCTTAAATAAGACACAAAAGATACTGACCTTAAAGGGAGAATTGATAAACTGGAGTGAATTAAAATTAAGAAATTCTGCTCATCAAAACATACCACCTATTCTAGGTTCCTCTCATCCTTGGGCAGCATTTTGGCTGCTCCAGTTTGCTTGCATGGGCGGGGCCTTCATCCCTATAGGGATCTGAGCCCCTGGGCAACATGCCTTTGTCAGGCTGTGCTTGTCACAATTGTCTGTTTACAGTCATCACCAATTATGAGGCACCAAGAGCTACCTGGTGATTCCCCTGGGGTCCAGACACACCCTTCCATACCCCATTATGTCAGAACAACCCTATCTCTTCATGATAATCAGGGTCAATGACCACTAGTAGAGTAACTCCTTTGCTGGCTGGACTCCCCGCAGGAGGAGCCCCAAATGACCAGGAGGTCGCCCTACCTTTAGTTTTAGTGGTATCCTTTCCAGGTGTGCCCCAGAAAGAGATCCTCCCCCTCGAAAGAGCCTAAAGTTGTGGGAATAGGAAGGGAATTCCCCAGTAGGTCACTGAGACAGACAGAGAGGGGCCAGTCTACATCCACTCCGGATGCTATTTTCCAAGGACAGAGCATCATATAATAACCACTGGTTCGTCTTGAAGGAGATCACCCCAAACCCTCAGGATGTCACCTCCAAGCCGGTACCTTAGCTGCCACTTGAAAGGACCATACCAAAATTAGGGCTGGCAGTCTCTGGCAGATTCAGGACAGCAGGACCCACGGGATCCTGGGTCACGTCCTTTGCAATAAACTCGGTCCTTCGTTCTCAGGTTACTCAAGGGTCCAAGACAATACACCAGATACCGAGGAAGCCCTTGGAGAAGTGTAATGTCTGAGGCACCACAGGCAGCAAAGGCAAACACATATCTGGAATATATGTCCACGACAACCCAGAAGAAGTGATGATGGTGTTCTACAAAAATATCCATGCTATAAAGGACAGAAAAGGGCTGTGGAAATGTTCTAGAAGCAGAAGACTAAAGAGGCATGACAAGAAATACAACATGTGATCATAGACAGGAGCCTATCCTGGACGGGGCAGAGACTATTAAGGCCAATATTGGGATAACTGAGAAACCTGGAATACAGGTGGGAGTACAGATGCCAAGACTATGTATCAACATCAAATCTACAGAGATCAAGTGTACAGTTTTGTAGAGACGATTTTTATTCTTGGCAAACACATACTGAAATATTTAAGGACAGTGATACAGACAGCCTATTCTCAGATGATTCAGGAAAAAATAATATTATGAATACAGAGACGAGGGGAGGGGCAGAGAGAGGCAGAGATGAAGCAAAAGCCAACCAACAATACGTGAATCAGAGTCCAGAATATACAGGTGTTTTCTGTACTTTTTTTTTTTTTGCATCCATTGTAGAAGTTCAAAATTATTACCAAATAAAAGATGGATTCAGTCCTACCTGAGTTTAGTGAACAGATCCTTACAGAGAACTTTCTATACTCCAAGTCCGGGGAATACAAGTGTGACAAAGCCCCAGCCACTGTCTCTCAGGAGCCTCAACCTAGTGCAGAGGAAGTTACAGCCCCCGGTTCAGAAGTTTGTCTCAGTTAAGCTTGCATTCATCCAGGACCAGCATTTCTCCTTCATGCAGAGCAATGGGCATTACCCCTCTCCTGTTTTATCAACTCCTTCTCGCCGGCCTAACCTCCTCTTGAGTGGTCCCTGTAACACCTTATTACACATGGGCAAGAAAATCTCCCACGTGCCAGAATCCCGTGTACCCCAAACAGCAGGGCTCCGCACACAAGAGCCAAGCTTGTAGCCCTGATTTGAGAACCACAGTCCATTACAGCCTCGGCTGCCCCCCTGCCTTGCAGGCTACCCTGGAACGAGAGAGCTGAGAGCAAGGGCAGGTGGTCCCCGTGCCTGGAGGCCTCCAGAGGCTGGAAGTCTGCAGGAAGGCTGACCTCCCCAGTTTGGATCCCTTGGCTGGCTTGTGACTGTGCCTCCTTGCCCAGTTTCAAGAGAAAGAAATGCTGGGATCCCCCCCTCTCCACGACTCATCTGCATCTTAAAGAGGAGCCACCTTTCCACACCAGACTAATTGGATTTGTCTTTACTGCGGTCATCGCCAAGAGGTCATTGGAAGGTGAATAAATCAACATGATCTGATTTGCAATTTCCACCTCCGACTTACAGCAATGTTTTATAAACCAACTCTGAAATACACACCCCTGCCACACCTCCAAGAATGAAGTCTGTCTCTCCACAGAGTCACAGCCAAGTGATGTGTGTGACTGGGTGTGAAACCGGAAATAGGCATTTGTCCCAAAGGACTGTCTGCTTCAAAATGGGGTTTGCCACAATAACGTTGTGGGTGCTGGGCTTCTCTCTAGAATTTAAGTTGTAATCCACTTTGCAGACAGCATGTTTACTCTATCAAGAGGGTAGCCTTTTCCTAATGCTGAGGCTGGCCTCGGAACTGGCCTCCCCACGTGGGGGCTGGGTTCAAAGACATCTGGATCTCACCAGGGCTCATCATCACCAGTGGAGCCTGAACTCTGCAGACTCCACCGTCCTCTGTTGCATTTTTTCTTTTTTTTTTTTTTAATGTTTTATTATTTATTTTTGAGAATGAGACAGAGAACGAGTCGGGGAGGGTCAGAGAAAGAAAAGCAGGCTCCAGGCTTTGAGCTGTCAGCACAGAGCCCCACGTAGGGCTTGAACTCATGAACAGTGAGATCATGACCTGAGCCGAAGTCGGATGCTTAAGCAACTGAGCCACCCAGGCGCCCCTGTTGCATTTTCTTAAAGAAGATAATGTTTGATACCATCCCCCTCTGGTACAACACATCATGTCTCTTTCCTACTGCCCAAATGTTTTGGACCTCAATTTTCCCACCTTCCAGACCTTAACTCTTTAATATCAAGGTACATCTGTTACTAAGGGAAATACAAGCACGCTCATTGTGTGTACACATGAAAACATGTTCCTCCTCCTTTTAATCTAAGACCCACTCGAGCTCTGCCAAGATTCAGAAGATCAGCGGTCATAACTTCTCTTTATTTTGTCATTCTTCTGCTCCCACTACCCCAAACTACAGGAGAAATGAGAAGGACCTTGTGTGATGGTTAATTTTATGTCCATTTGGCTGGAGGCTACCAGATACTTGGTAAAACGTGGTATTTCCGGGTGTGTCTGTCAAGGCGGTTCTGGAAGTGATCAGCATTTGATGAAAATAATGCTTCCCCAATGCAAGTGGGCACCGTCCAGTCCACGGAGAGTTTAATGGAACAAACAGGCAAAGGAAGGACAAACTAACTCTCTTCTTAAGATGGCAGGTTCACCGTCGGCCCTCAGACACTGGCGCTCCTGGCTCTGGGGCCTTGGGGACTCAGACTGAATCACACCAGTGGCTCGTGGTCCTCCAGCCTACAGATGCGGACAGTGGGACCGCTCAGGCTCCATAACCCCGAGAGCGAATACCCGTTATATGTCTCTCTGTAGGAATCTCTATATATTGTCCCCCTTCTTTCTCTGGAGAGCCTAAATGCTCCAAGGCACCCCCAGGGCTGCATGTTGGATGCTCGGCTTTCAGGTATGGCTGGGTCTCTGCTGCTCTTCCATCAAGTCCCACCCAGGCTGTGACAGACCACAGCATGGCTGCAGAACAGTGACTGTCACAGAGCTGTGGCTCCTCGTTCCCTAACAACTGCTACTACCACTATTACTACTACTATTACTACGGCTGGAGAGATGCCACATCCCAGATGATGTCCGAGCACTCTGCAAACACATCCCTTCAAACTCTATGGTATCAACCCACATTCCCCACCATTTTCATTTCATTTCAGGCCAGGACCCCTTTTGCACACCTTCAAAATCACTGAGGGCCCCAGAGAGCTTTTGTTTATGTGGATCGTTTCTACCAGTATTTTCCATAATAGAACTTAACACTGAGAAATTTTTAAAAATCACTACTTATTTAAAATAATGAAAATTTTCCATTATCCACATGACTCTATTTTTCAATCTAAAAATCGTTCAGCGAGCACAGTGGTAGTTTTACAGTTTTTACAAAAGTTCTTAAATGTCTGGTTAAAACAGCTAAATTCTCCTGCCTCCTTCTGCATTCTATTGGTTGCCATACTGCACATCATAGAGCTTCTGGAAAACTCCACCATGCACTCATGGGAGAATGAAAGGGCAAAGGCAAATATATCCTAGTATCACTGTAAAGAATAGTTTTGTATAGAGTCGAATGGGTGACTCAGTTGGTTAAGTGTCTGACTTCGGCTCAGGTCGTGATCTCACGGTTCAGGAGTCCAGGCCCCATGTCGGGCTCTGCACTGACAGCTCAGAGCCTGGAGCCTGCTTCAGATTCTAGGTCTCCGTCTCTCTTTGTCCCTCCCCACTCGTTCTGTCTCCTTCTTTCTCTCTGTCGCTCAAAAATTAATAAGCATTAAAAAATGAATAGTTTTGTCTAGAGGATGTATACTAAAAGCTTGGATTGTTGCAAAGACTTACCAGCTACTTAGTGTAATGTGCCTTCTCCATAGTAATGCTAGTTATTATCATTACATCTGTTGTATAAAGAAACTGAGATAGAGAAGTTGGACTGTTTGCTAACGGTCATAATGATAGAAAGTAAGGCATAGGATAGAAAGTAGGTCATAATGAAAGTATCAAAGTAATTTCGTCAGAATTTGAAGCCAAGCCTTAATTACAGGGCATTCCAGGTGTTTTCTTCCCTGCTCCTTTTCTCCACCATCAGGTGCAAATGCAAAGTCAAGAGAACGGAGCTAAGGGAGGATGTCCTTTAAAAGAACATCCTGTAGAAGGGTGAGTTGCTAGGACCTCGTCTCATAGAACTTAGTGACAAATGGATTAATGTGACATCTGAAGACCACTTCCCCACAAGAGCTGGTATTAAACGTCAGTCTTAGGAAGCTCAAACCATAAATCTTCAATATGGTAACCCCACACCCCAATGTAACAGAGAGGCAGCAGAAATCATGGAAACTGCTGTATACATCAGATTTCCCCAAGCATGGCTTCCAAATGAGATACTTAAAATTAGTTTTACATACTTGCTACTCATTCATTTCTCCTTCAACCCCTGGTAGCTGCCTGAGGAGCGACCAAGAGCCCGGCTGAGCCTGCAGGGCCAGGAGAGCATCACGCAAGGGAGGCCTTCCCCTCTGGTCCCCCTTCTGGCCTTTCCTTTCCAGTCCTCTTCATGGAAACCCACAGAATTTAAACCTTCTATCTGATGACCTCAAGTCTCCATCTGTAGCCTCAAACTCCCCAGGAGCTTGGGACATGTGTTTCCCTAGGACACACCACACATTTTCCCTCAGCTCTTTCACACACACACCTGGTTGTGACCAAAACATGTCTTTCACGAAACCCTAAGTTATCATGTGGTAAAGAATTTTACCTTTTCAAGAGCTTCCACATCTGTCCAGATGCCTGGGCTGATCTTCTAATTCAGGTTCTCACTTACCTGAACCATCACGGTAGACTTCTAACTGACCCTTGCCTCCAATCACTTCCTGTTTTAATGAGTTCCTTGTGAGTTCCTACCAAACGCCAGGCACAGGCTCAGGGAACAAAAGCCTACACTCTTGTCCTCTTTCACGTCACATCCATAGCGGTCTAGTCTAAGCCCTTTTCTGCCTGAGGGACTAGAGGAGACTGGTTATGTGGCTGGGTTTTGAAGACAAATTCCTGTCGTTCTGGTCATTGTGTAAACCAGAGAAAGCTGACTTATCAGTACTTTGGTTTCCTCTTTTATAAAACCAAAGAGTGACTCCTAACCCACAAGGTTACTTCCAGAATTAAATCTAGAAACACTTAGTACATTATAGAGCACATAGTAAGTACTCATTAAAAGGCCACTTTTTAAAATTTTTATTGTTTTATTTATTTTTGAGAGACAGAGTGCCAGCGAGGGAGGGGGAGAGAGAGAGGGAGACATAGAATCTGAAGCAGGCTCCAGGCTCTGAGCTGTCAGCACAGAGCCTGACATGGGACTCAAACCCACAAACTATGGGATCATGACCTGAGGCAAAGTCGGATGCCTAACTGACTGAGCCACATAGGCGCCCCTAAAAGGCCATTATTATTACTGGCTATTTAAGACCCTTCAAGAGCAAGGTGCCCCAGCAGAAAGTATTCCTAGCTCCCTTGGATGGCATTCAAGGCCTGCCGCACCTGTGTCCTCAGCCTCATCGCTTTCTATGTCTGTCACAATCACAGTCCCCACCCAACCCTATGGCTCTCCTAACGAATCTTAGAATGCTCTGCTCACCTTACCCATGTGTGTTCTCTCTCCCCAGTGCCCAAGGAGCTCTTCGTGTGTTGCACTGAGCCTAAACGCCCAGGCTGCAACACGATAAAAAGATCACACGTGCCTCAATTGTCTGGTTGGTAAAGGGCTGCTGCCCCAGGACCACCAAGTACCCCCACCTCAACCGCCATAAGCTCTGTCTCCCCACGACGCTCCTTGGCTGGACAGTGGTGAAGGAGGTGACTGCCCTGGCGACAATCCTGGCACCCAGGTGGGCAAATGTCCTCATGTCTGCAGGGAGAATCCCCTAAAGCCCTCGAGGTCCCAGCCACACACTGCCAGCCAGTGCGTCCCCCTCACCTGTCCAATGTGGGAACCGCAGCCTCCAGGGGACGCCTTATGGGATGATGCATGTTTGGACCGGCAGCCCCACCCCGAGCTGCCCACGCTTGATACCATCCGATCACTTAGCATGTCGCACTGAAATTCTCTTTTTGCCTTCCTCCTCTAACCAAACTATGGGAAGGGGGTTACTCCATCCACACACCCAGCACCAAGCCCATACTGGTCCATCGGCAGCACTGGTCAAAACCCTGCACTCCCTGTGGGCTGGCCATGCTCCCTTCCTCCATGTAGGTGACAGAGAGTTGGCTGTCCGGACCCCAGGGGCAGCTAGGAAAGGGGACCTGCAGATGTAGGGCAGTCACATGGGGTGGCTCATGACTCCAGCGCCTCCCCTCCCTTCCTGAAGGAGGATCCTTCCGGCGGGACAGCTGCTTCCCGTCAACTGAGCCCTCAGGAGGGGCCACCCACGCAGCCAGGCCACCGAGCTCAGCAGGCCCAGCATCACCTCATTCATCGTAAATAGAAATAAAAGCCATCGTCTGGTGTTGAGCTCTCTCGGTCTCATCCAATTTAAATAATACCGTCTCCAGGCCTGTGGGCACATTCCACTTAAACGGAGCTCAGCCCAGTGTTTTAGGGGCAGATAGAGGAATCTGCTGTTTTCAGATTAGCCTCCAGCGTCATCACTGAGTCATCAGATCTTTCCCTGCCCAAAGCATACACCTTAATGTTGCACTCTCCTGTTTTACGATCTCCGGGAAGCAGCTGATTGCCGCTGAACAGAGTCCGTTTCCAGTCAATAATCTGCCCTCCAGCCCAGCTGCTCAGCTCTGCTCCTTCCTCCTGTGAGGCGATCTCAGGGCTCCGGACCAATGGTGGAGACCCCCACTGCTGTCCAGCTTCGATGTCCACGACTGCTGTTCCCGGTGGGCATCCTGCAAGCCTGGGGAATACTCAGGGACCAGGTCAGAGACCAGCTGATTGCTACTCGCCAGGCGTCTGCTACAGCACAGCAGAGGGGAAAGTGCTTTGGTGCCAGACAGACCAGAGTTCAAATCCTAGCCCTGTTGCTTACCACCTGTGTGACCTCAGGCATTCCACGGAACCCTCTCTGAATTCCAGATTCCACTTCAGCAAAAACTGAGCTAATTGTACCCATCTCACAGACTTTTTGGTGTAAAGATGAAATGAGATAATCTATATATCAAGTGCCTGGTACATAATAGGCCTTAGATAAATGCTACCTCATTTATCATTAGATATATGTTCCCTTTCGACTCCTTCAACTACAGTGGCATTAACTGGTATAATTAACATATTACTGAAAGGGTCAGACTCTTACTCAGACTGAGCCTCTGGTGTATGCTGCTTAGTTAGTGGGTGATGCAGATGAGGCCTAGATACCAACCCCCTCCTAAAACTTAAGAATTTGTGTCTGTGCAAACCCTCCCCTTCCCTCTTGACTATACAGTGACCTAGCTCCTCCACTGAAGTTGGAAACCTTCACATTCACCAGAGAGATTCTGCTTGAGGCCTGCCACATATGGTTGCACAGACTGTGCACTGCACAATTAAGGAAGTGCCTTCGTACAAAAAACTAGGTGAACAGTACCTCTGTTAATTTTGATACATGGATCCCTAGCATTGTCCAAGAGGAGAGGGATATACCTTCTCTTCTTAGGTAGAGCCAACAAGAGGGACAGATACTTCACACTGGCATCCAGGTGTGATGCTGCAGAAAGCTGACTCGAATGCTGGCCTTGGAAAACAAAGGAGACATTGAGTGGCTTCTGATAGCTACTCAGCTGGGCAAGGGCCACACTGTAACCACCCACTTAGGAAACAGTTATGAAAACTCTACTCTGAGGGACCATGAATAGACTGTTGCAATAATGGGCCCAAATTTGCTCCCACCTCCCTGTCCCCATGCCTTCAGGCACCTCCTCTCACCCTGGCTCTGGGGTTGGCCATGGGATTTGCTCTGGGTAATAGGATAGTAGAAAAACATGACAGAAGCAAGGACTAGAAACTGCTAATGCCTCTTTGGTGCTCTCGGGCCCTTGCGACCAGTCTGTGAGCAAGCCCAGTCCGGCCTGCTGGAGGATCAGACACCACGTGGAAAGGGACCCCAGACGGCCAGCTGCCCAAGGTAGGGTTGGGACAAATCCGCCCTCCCCTGCTGGCCCTCCAGCTGACCACAGACACATGAGTGAGCCCCGCTGAGCTCAGCAGCGCCCAACCTAGACCAGAATTACCCGACTACACGGAGCCCAAGTTGCCAACCTGCAAAACAATGAGCCCAATGAATTGTTATTATTTTAAGTCAATAAGCTTTAAGGTAGCTTGTTAGGCAGCGAACACTCACTGATACAGGTACGTGGTGGGCTCTGCAGAGGACTCCTGGGACAAATCAAAGACGACAGAAATTACAGAGCCTGTAATCCAGTTGAGGAGAAAGAGCTGTGCACGTAAAGAGGCACCCTGGATGACAGCCAAGAGTCAAATGAGGGTGAAGCTCTCAGGGAGGGGAAACTCGAATTGTCCTTGAGCTACACCACTTGGTCAACCCAGCAAACATTTCCCGTGGGTTTTTCAGGGTCAGGCGCTACCCTGAGGCCAAACTTCATAGAGCCCTGTCCCGTCCTGACAGCGCTGCCACGCCCATTTGCAGATGAGGTTAAGTAACTCGCCCAAATTCACCCAGGAGGGAAGCGCAGAGGCCGAATTTAAACTCAGGCAGCCTCACTCCGGAACCCACAGTCTGCATCAATGATTGTCCTAAATTCAGGGGCGATATATGCAAAATCCCACATGTGCCTCCCTGGGCCATTCTGGCAGCCTGCCTGTCAGCTGCAAGACACGTCCATATAGGAGCAGCCCTGGAATCACGTAATCAATACTTAAACTCATCTCCTTTCTCATTCTTCCTGCCAAGGAGAGCCAACGCCGATGGGATCCTTTTTCCCATTTGCTGCACCAGTCCTGGGGGCGGCAGGTATGGAGTGGCACAGATGAGCTCAGTGCCTGGCGGTGATGGTAGCCTGGGGGGGGGGGTCTCCTTTCCCCTCCTGCAAGGCTTCTGTCATCCGAGGAAGCCAGATGGGGAAAGGGCAGGGGGTAGAATTCTTGTAAGAGGTAAGGGGCAAGCGCTAGGACACCTGCCTATTGGGCTTCAGAGAAAACAAGGAAAAGGGAATAATACCAAAGTCTTTCCCTCATAAATCTCTGCACAAGTAGCAAAATTGTTTCACGCGGGTTATCCTTAATCTGGGGACCTAACTAGAACTGATTTCTACTTCTGTCTGTGCTCTGGGGGAAATACAATTTTACTTCTCTGTACCTATAAATAGAGAAGATAATCATAATTTACTCACGTGACTTCTGGAAGGGAGGTTTATGCATATGGACGAGCCGGTGTCTGCAATGTGCTGGGAGACTGTCAAGAACAGGAGACCAGAAACGCAAGAGCAGTTAACACGCATGGGGCAGTTACCAAGCACCCCGAATTGTGCTAAGTGCTCTTCCTACATTTTGTCGGGTGATCCTCTCAACAGGCTGTGAAGAATGGACCACCAGGTTCCTCATTTTAAAGATGGGAAATTAGGACTGACTGAGAGCCTATAACTTATCTGATGTCGCACAGCTGGTCACTTTCGGCCACTCTGTAATATGGACTTGATTTCAACGCATAATACCAAGCCTGAACGAGTGGGAGTTCGATGATCCCAGAACCATGTACCAAGCAGGTAGGAAGAATAAGGGGATGTCCATTCAAAGACAGTGTGCAGACTAGAAATATCCACAGGCTAAACTCGGGGTCCCTGGCCTGAGACAGAGCTAGTCAAGGGAAGTTAGACATTGAGAAACACGGTCCCAAACTGCTGAGGACAGCGCATAGTGAAAATGTAGGACCCAAATTAACTGGTATTGGATTTGCCTGCATGGAACAAAAAACCTTTTTTTTTAAATGTTTATTTACTTTTGAGAGAGAGAGAGAAAGAGCACGCCCATAAGCAGAGGAGGGGCAGAGAAAGAAGGAGAGATAGAGAATCCCAAGCAGGCTCCACACTGTCAGTGCAGAGCCCAAAACAGGGCTCGAACTCATGAACTGTGAGATCATGACTTCAGCCAAAACCAAGAGTCAGACACTTAACTGACTGAGCCACGCAGGCGCCCCAGAACAAACACTCTTGTAGTGACTTAAACTAGGTCATACATTTATTTCTCTCTTACATAAATGTAGGCACTTAAGTCTCACGGCTCTACTCACTTTCCACTGGGCCCAAGATAGATGCTGTAGTCTAGCCACTGCCTTTGCATTCCAGCAATCGGCAAGAAGAGAAGGAAGAAAAAGGCACACTCCCTCCCTTGAAGGGCACTTCCTCAAAGTTTCACCCATCATTTCCACTTGCATCCCAATGGCCAGGACTTAGTCACACGTACTCGTTCGCAAAGGAGGCGGGGTCATAGCATCTGTTCCAAGAGGCCATGTGCTAGGCAAAAACGGGAGACTGGATGAAGGGAGAAAGGCTTTTATAGCACAATCAGCACCATCTGTCATAGAATGACGCAGCAGGGACTTTAAGAGCGGGTCACTTCTCTCCTGCCTTTGACGCCCCACCAGCCCCACATCAACAACTAGCTGCTGCTCTCTGAGCGCCACAGCATCCGGTACGTTCCTCTCCTGCGGCTCCGAGCATGAGGTGTTATCACCAGCTGTGTGTTCACCTGCCTCCTCCGCTAGGCTGGCTGCACACAGGCCCCCGGGCAGCCCCCCGTGCCAGCCCCTGCCAGACACAGGTTGGTGTTCGCAATTTATGGGATTATCAGAACTCTTTGCACCTCCCTATGCCATCGTGGGAAGCCAGGCTGCGAGGCACTGGGGTCGAGACCCAGTCGGTGTGTCCTTGCTTCGGCTTACCACGTCACCAAAGAGGGCGCACCCTGACTCCCCCCTTAATGCTGTAGGACCCCCACCGTGTGGGCGTGGTGCTGACGATGTTATTTCATATACCGGGAAGTCAACCCATAAAATGATTTCCCCAAGTGGGAATTCTGCGTGAAAGGGCAAATGAATTTGTCGTTTGTGCAGCTAATGCAGTATAGCATTCTTTTGTTTTTAATTTTTTTTTTTACATTTATTTATTTTTGAGAGACAGAGCGTGAACAAGGGAGGGGCAGAGAGAGAAAGAGACACAGAATCCGAAGCAGGCTCCAGGCTCTGAGCTGTCAGCACAGAGCCCGACGCAGGGCTCAAACCCACGAACCGTGAGATCATGACCTGAGCGGAAGTTGGACACTCACCTGACTGAACCACCCAGGCGCCCCGCAGCATAGCATTTTTAAACTCAAAAAAAGAAGGAAAGGAAAAGGGAAAGGAAAAGGAAAGGGAGCCAAGCCTAAAGAAGGTTATCTTCTGCGCATTGAGAAAAGCGTCTTTTCTAAGGAAATAGACCATAAAGATAGCGCCAGGGCAAATATGAGCACTGTCAGTGGAATGTGAGGTCACATTGACAGTGGGCCACAGGAAGCAGCAGGTGTGAAAACTCACTCTGGCTTTGCTCCTTTTACAAACACAGAGCGTCTGAACCCAGTGATTTTCTTGGCATTTACGAAAAGGCCATTTCTGCCTGGGGTTTGTACCACTACAAAGGTCTTAGTGGAGCTACAGCCAGAATGACAAATTCTCCCCACTGGAGGCACTTTCGTGGGAACATTCAAGGCAGCCACACGTGCCACTCCGGGAGCTCGGAACATGTCTCAGCACATCACATTGCTGGGTCATCTGTGGTTTCAGGTGTCTGGGTGCAAAGGGACAGGAGCTGGCTCTCTGGACCTCAGCAAATGTGCTGGGGCGAGGCTGTGGCCCATGTCCACGTGCATCTGCCCAACACACACACGTCTGTGAGCTCAGAGCCCCCACCTCCCGTTCAGACAAGCACACAGACCATGAGCTCAAACACCCTCCTGACAAAAGCTCGTCTTTAGGGAGCATCTAGATCTAGTAGCATGGCCAAGGTCATAGACACACCAAAGCCAAACATGTGTCGAGGTCTAGAAAGACGGAAGGAGAGGGGCGCCTGGGTGGCTCAGTCGGTTAAGTGTCTGAGTTCGGCTCAGGTCATGATCTCACAGTTTGTGGGTTTGAGCCCTACGTCGGGCTCTGTGCCGACATCTCAGAGCCCAGAGCCTGCTTCAGATTCTGTGTCCCTCTCTCTCTTTGCCCCTCCCCTGCTCATGCTTCGTCTCGCTCTCTGAAAAATAAACATTAAAAAAAATTTTTTTAAAGGGAGAGTCAGTGCCTCCAACCCTGCCACAAATAAGCCTTAAACCCAAAAGCTTGAGTGCTGTGGCCTTAGTGAGCACACACAGGGGACATTTTCCTCTCCGGCTACTTCCACCATTCTGTCCTACTTGGCTTGTAATGTATATCACGGCCCGATGACAGTCACTTATAAAACATTTCATTTCCACAGTGACCTAATTGTTGATACTTTGTCACAAAATATGTTATATAAAGAAATACATTTAGATATAAATATATTTCTATGTACACACAGAGGTATACATATGTATGGTCTATGCACTCACACTCACATTTGTAAAATATATATATTTTTTATTTTGTGTGGCTTTGATGCTGATCACTGCATGGTTTTTCTAGAAAGTGCAGGCTATAACTTGCTCAACTCTCTCTTCCTAGGTACCTTTTCCCTTCAGGGCATAAGGTTGTAATAAAGAGGAGGTAAGTGAGAAAGTGGCGACAGCTGTTAACACAACTGTGAATCCCCTGAGATGATGCTGGTGGAGAAGTACCAAAAAGCAGTTCAGGGTCTGCACCTGGTGTAGGAAGACCCTAGGCCTGGAGGGCCCAAGCCCTCAGTTCGAGTTCTTTCTTCCTCCCCTGGCAGCCCAGAGACGTGTGGAGGCACGTCCCTCTCCGTGAGGCAGCCCACTTCCTGGGCTGCCGACGACAGTAACCAGACTGAGTTCTAGATGCGGTCTGAGGTCTTTTCACAACGTCCGTGTCTCACCAGAGCTGAAGCCGCCTCCCCTCCCCGGCAACGTAGGAACAAGGAAAGGGACAAATACGAGAAGATGATTCTAGAGGTGCCTGGGTGGCTCAGTCGGTTCAGCGTCCGACTTCGGCTCAAGTCATGATCTCACAGTTCCTGAGTTCCAGCCCCGCGTCGGGCTCTGTGCTGACAGCTCAGAGCCTACTTGGGATTCTCTGTCTCCCTCTCTCCTCACCGTCCCCCACTCACTCTCTCTCAAAAATAAACAAACATGGAAATAAAAAGAAGATGATTCTATGGGCTCTGATGATATTCTAAATCAAAGTGGCCTGAAGCCGAGAACACCCGGAGCTTCCCAACTGCCCTCCTCAGAGACTTCTGTGATTTGAGCCAAATTAACAGTCCGATCTGAATGGGTGTTTGGATTAACGCATGGCAGTGGTTCTCTGGAAGCCACGCTGAAGTCAGATTTTGCTGCCTACTCCGACACGCATTTAGAGGGAGGACAGAATTGATGGTAAGAGCCTCCATCTGCTTCACAGTACGGATAGCCAGCCACTCCCCAGCTCCTACCACAGTCCCTGCTACTGAACCACCTACATTCATCTGATCCATGGCGGGGGGAGACTGAAGTGTAACAAAAGTTCTCCAAGTTCAGCCATTTCCTGCATTCTTCAAGCAAGGGGTGCCAGAGCTCAAGGTCTGCGGCCTTCAGTCTGGGATACCAACCACCGGGTTGCTCATCCACGGCTCGGTCTCAGCACCCCCTCTGACTTGCTCTGTCAGCACATTTGATCCAGTCCTTCCGGAAGTCCTTTCTCTTCCCGCCTTTGTGAGTGCTGTGTGTCCAGGGTGCCCCCGCTACCTGACCGACCGGTCCTCCATCTCGGTGGACGGAGCCTCCTCTCCGAGCCTCTCCCTGTGAGGTATTACCGTCCAGTCCCACAGTGGGAATGAAACCATCCACACGGGGAGGCCCTCACATTCCTATCCCACACCTGGCTTCCGGGCAATGGGCTCACAGCCCAACTCTGCCCCTTGGAGGTCTCCACCTGGATAGGGCCTCTCAGACTTCAGACGTTCTATGTGCATCGTGAGTATGTGCGCCTTACCCGGACGTCCCAGTGTAGGAAATGATGCCACCCTCCACCCCAACTGCTTAAGCTCAACCTCAGCGGTATCCCTGGACCCCTCTTGACCCCCAACTGCACATGGAGTTGAGCAATAAGCCCTATCAACTCTGCCTCAAGAACATGTCCCAACCTCCTCCATTCCCCCCTGCATTGTGGCTATGACCCAAATGCAAGGTACCAACGCGTCTGCTCTGAACAATGGCCTCTGCCTCCCCACTGAGCTCCCTGTTCTGATTTCCACCTTCCTTTAATGCATGTGATGACTGAACAGTGCAAACCAGCGCTCTCTCTTCTGCTTAACCCCTTCGGTGTCCCCCAGTCGCTGCGAGACCAAAGCTAACATTCACAAGCATGTTGAGGGCTCTGTGATGTGGAGCCTGCCTCCTCTCCCATGTCCCCGCTCTCTGCCTTGCTCAAGCACAAACCCAGGTCCTCCCAGCCTCCCTAGAGTCTCTAGAAATCTCTAGATTTCCAGCGTCCTCTGTCTAAGCTCCTTTTCCACCGGTTCTTCACCAGGAGACCACAGCTCACTGTTGTGGGCTCGGCATCACCTTACCAGAAAGGCCTGTCCTGATCACCCCGGGGGACACGCTACATCAGATTGCCCTGCTAATTCATTCTCTTCACTGCATTGCCACCAGCAAATTATCTGGCTTGTTTGTGACTTATTGGTGGCCTGCCTCCTTACCCAGTGTCTACTCCATCAGGAGCCCTGTTTCCCTTGTTCACTGCTCTATCCCCAGTGCCTAGCAAGGTACCTGGCTCATAGTAGGTGCTCAATAAATATTTGTTGAGTGACTAAGTGACATCAGGTACCTAAAAAAAAATTTTTTTTTTAAACCAGGTCTTTTGTTTTCCCTCCTCACACTATATGGTGGGCATCTCATTCAATATCTCCTAGTATCTCATTAAATGGTGCTTCATTCATGCAGTGAAGATAAATGGGACGGTTTACTCTTGAGGGTACATTATAATAGAGCCATTAACAGTTATTAATTACATACCACGGGCCCCCCTTCATGGCCCCAGGCAGCCTAATGGAGAGCATCCGTCAGACCCCGGACAGGCACTCCCACTTAACAGCCAAAGTGGCAATGTGAAATGAGTGCACCTACCGAGTCACGTGTGCGAGCCCCACAAAACAGAAAACACCCTTAAAATGGTCTCTCCTATGTCCCTGAACCGGCCTTGACCTGGGCAGCCAGGAGAGCCTCCTAGTGGCTCCGCGGGGACGCAGCTCGTGCTGCCCTGTTACAGTGTGGGGCTCCGACCTCCCAGGGTTCCCCGGGGCCGCTCTCACCCACTCACCTGTGCTTTCTGATGCCCGCATTAGGGCCTGTCCCTGCTGCCCCCACTCGGGCTCTCCCCAGCCCTGCCCCGCTGTCCACACTGCCTCCCTTATCTCAGGCACAGGCGTCCAGAATTACCTTCCCCAAGGACGAAGGACACCTCTTCCCTGGCCTCGGGCAGCTTCACCTGTGTGGAGCGAGGTGCAGAGGGTATTAAGGAGGAATTGGAGATGGCCCTGCCTTCCCGGAGGGCAGCGTGAGGAGGGCTACTGACTCCCTCAGTCTTTCTCAAGCAGCCCCTGCTCGTTTATCTGGCCAGACGGCCCCCCTGAGCCCCTCCGTTTGCTCTGCCCCAATCTTCCTCGTGTCCCTAAACCCTCAGTGCAAACCCCATCTTGTGACTGTACCAACCTTTTTTTTTTTTTTTTTTTTTTTTTTGCCAAGTTTACTTTTCTATCTTTAGAGAGAGACAGAGAGCACAAGCAGGGGAGCATCCGAGAGACAGAGACAGAGAAAATCCCAAGCAGGTGCAGCACCATCAGCACAGAGCCTGTCGTGGGGCTCACGCCCACAAACTGCAAGCTCAGGACCTGAGCCAAAACCGAGAGGCGGACCCTGAGCCCACTGAGCCCCCCAGGTGCCCCCGCTGTCTCACCCTTTCAGTCTGGGCGAAGGCCCACTCCTTGTCTGACGCCCAGTCGTAGTTGTTCCTCGACAAAACACAACTGAAGCTCTTCACCCGTTGCTTCCGTCGTGCCCTTTATTTACCTCGTGTATTTTCTTATCTGTCTGTCCCGCTCCGAGTTGCTCCTGGAGGGCAGGTCTGTACTTGAATCCCCGCTCTCCCCGGAAGGCTCACCCACGGCCTGGCAGGAGGGGCCCCTCGGTCAGAAGTGGACTCAGTGAAGGAGCAGGAGCGGCATGTAGCTCAGCTAGGGCCCTTCAGTTATTGAGAGCATGAGCCCCAGCCAGCCCCAGAGCGTCCCCCCTCCCTGCTCAAGTAGGAAACACCGTGGCTCACGCGCTCCAAACCCCTGCTCCTAAGCCTGCCTTCACGATGAAAGGCCCCAGATCCCCATTCTGGGCTCATCAATTCTACACCAGGTGAGCCTTTCCAGTACGATGCTATTGTAACTGCATGAAAAACATCTGTGTTGTCCATAAAAACCCGCTCCACCCGTGGGTGCATCTCGGGAGGCGCTCAGGGGGGCAGGACTGGCATTAAAGGAGGTGGGCTCTCCCATGAGCACCCCGCAGAGAGCCCTGAGCTCGCCTCCCCCGTCCTCTTGAGCCCCCCGCAGCCAGGCTCCAGCCCCAGCGCTCCACCTGACGCCACCAGGTCGTGATTGGGAAGGAGAAGGGAAAGACAGAAGAACCGCTCTGCATGAGAATGTGGGGTACCCTTGATGGTGTTGCACTGAGCCCCAAAATGAGGGAAAGGAGGAGGGCTGGGAGATGAAGAGTCCCCAGGAGGGGAGAGAATCCTAAGAAAACGGCAGTAAGCAAGACGTGGCCAATGGGCAATGCCCTTGAGGCAAGAAATGATTTTGAAGACTGTGCAACCGTGATCTCATCACTGTACTCTAATCCCACGCCATGACCCCGAGCACACAAGCGAGCGTGGGCAGCCCCAGAGCAGGTGTTAGTGGCATTTCCGGGAATGCACTGACGCTGGACCACAGCAGGGCAAGCTAGGTTGGCAAGAAAAACAGGGGCCACCAGCAACGGCCAGGAGCAGCGAAGCCAGCTTCCTTCTGTGAACCTGTAAAGGAACTACTTTTGTTGATGAGCAAAAAGACGCAGCATTGAGAAACTTCTTTAAAATTATTAACCTCCAGAAACTCTTCTGTTGCAAATTATTGTTCAGTAAGATCGGAATATCCCATCCCTCCTTGGGGGACCCCAGCCACCTTGGGTCGCAGAGAAGCAGCCTGGATTTCCAACCCAGGTGAAGAGCTTCTGATGGGGTTTTTTGGATACAAGATTCTATAGTTCTCTTAACCCCATAGTTTCCAAGGAAACAGGACTGAGTCCGCTCCTCAGCCCAGGCTGATGTGAGTTTCTTTACACACAGTCCTACTTTGCTGTGAGCCCCTCAAAACCCCGTGTCACTTGAATTTTAGCTAAATCCTACCATTTCCCCCAAGTCTTGTTAGAACCTCCCCACTTCCTTTGTGTGATGAGGTCTTCCATGGTTCGAATGCAGCAACCCCCCACCCCACCCTCGGCACATCTCACTGGGAACTATACATTTATCCCTCATGATCTTTGGCTTTATCACTTCCGACATTCCAGGGAAAGCAATCCCTGAAAGTACACAGGAATATTGCGGAAGGTGAGGAATTCCCTCGGTACAAGAGAAAGGAAACGAAAGGACGTAAGACTTATTATATATAATACTATTTTATTGTAATATAACAGGGGGCTTGGAGTCTGACAGTCCTGCCTGAAATCCCAGGTCCCCCACTTGCTAGAAAGCAGGGTGTCACTCAAGCTGTCTAGTTTCCGTTCTCTTGATTCTGGGGTGTTGCGAGGATTCAATGAGAGAATGCATGAGAAATGCTTATCACAGTGCCTGTCCCGTATTAACCCCTCGATAATGTTAACTATTCCTATTTGTAAACCAGACATGGATTTGGACTATAAAATGGGAAGAATCACGAAAAAATAAAAATAACAGCTCTCTTAAGGTTGTAGGAGTTGGGTGGTTATCTCTTGTATTCTATGTGGTTTTCCTTTTCTTGTTCCGTTTCCTATTTCTCCTGGGTACACAGCTAAACCACAGGCCTGCTTCTTCCGCAGATTTCCCCATCTCGGTTAATGCACCTGTGCGGCTTCAGCCAAAACACCTGCAGTCGGGCGTGGTCCCCTCTCTCTCCTGCCTCACATCTAAATGAGTAAATCCTGTTGGCTCTTCCTTCGAAACGCCACCTGTCACCACCTTCACCTCCACAGTCTGATCCAGGTGGCCATCACCCTTGCCTTAGTTATTGAAACTGCACCCCGAGTGGTCTTCCTGCTCCCCCACACACACTCCACTACTGTGCACACTCCATTCAGCAGCCACGAAGAGCCTTTTAATGTATGGATCCTACGGCGCCCCTCATCTGCTCAAAACCCTCCAATGACACGCACCTCACCACAACCTTTATGATGGCTTACACGGTCCTACACAATCTGGCCCTGGTTACCTGTCTGAATTTCTGTCTTTTCACACCAGCCACACTAGCTTCTTAGCTATTCCTTGCAAGGGTACTCTACCTCAGGGCCTTTGCACATGCCATTGCTTCTTCCTCCAGATTTCCACATGGCTCACTCCCTTACTCTTTCAAGTCTATGCCCAAATGCCACCTTCTCAGAGATGCCTCCCTGACCACCGTGTGGTCACACAAACACAAAGGGCAAGTTCTCCCACCCCACTACGCCCTATCTCCAGTCTATTTTTTTCCTTCATAACATCTATTGCCATTGGACATACAACACATTTAACTTTCTTCTTGTTTATTTCTTGTCCCTGCCACTAGAAAAAAGGTTCGACACCATCAGGGGCTTTGTTTTGTTCACCGCTGTATCTCTAGCATATACAACGAAGTTAACATAAAATAGACATTCAGTTAATACTTTTAACGAGCTGCATGCGGGAAATCAAGGTTTTAATGGGCATTAATTAATTGCCATGTGCTCGTGAGTAACAGAGACAATATTATTTTTCTCTGTGATCACATGAAACAATAGAAAGAATGATTTGTCTCCCAGCCACATCAGGGCCAGGGGCTCTTCAGCTGCTGTTTCTGCACAGAAAAGCAATGGTCTTTAACGAATCCCCAGAGGTCATGGGCTCACACGTCTGTGCTCACACGCACACACACCCTGGCACACCGTAGGCTGTAGACAGAAAGCTCGCGAAGGAGGTAGGCAGTCTACTCCCAGGCCACAGCGAGCAGCCGCTACAATTACTGCTATTTTAAGAACCCTAAATCAGCTTGCTCCATGACCCTGACGAGCTATGCTTAGCGTCTTCGTGCAGCGACTCTCAAAGAACGGGCCCAGATCAGCAGCAGCAGCAGCAGCAGCATCTCCTGGGAACTTGTGGGAAATGTGAATCCTTGAGCCCACCTCGGTCCCACTGATTCAGAAGTTTTGGGGGATGCGCCCGGCCCTCTAGATTTTAACAGGCCCTGCAGGTGATTCTGATGCACTAAAGTTTGAGAACATCCGCCTTACTGGATAAACAGGAGCATTTGAGAAGAACAAAACGGGCAAAAAAGAGGCAAAATGGTCAAGTGCCACGTTAAGTCTGATGTCGAGTTCTGACTTGAGTGCATGGGGCTGTAAAAAAGGGCAGTCACGTCGCGAGGGGTGGGAAGCTGGCTCTCAGGACAGCGGAAATCCTATTGCTTCCCCATCACTGCTCTCTCACTCCCATCCAGCTGTCCTGTCGGGCTGGTGTGAAATGAATTCACAGTGTCACCAGCTTCCCAAGGAACAGGTGTCTCTGCCACATCACAGCAACCACGATCACTGCCTGCACTAATTGGGCTTCCCTCGTCAGATCCTTTAAGAACCACAGGGACTAAACGGGCCCTGGGAATTCAATCACCTTTCACAGGCTCAGAGCTGTCTAGACCCCACCCCCACCCCATTTCAGCCTCAGTGTATGGGAAATATGGGACACCATGGGAGCAGCAGGAAAATATAGGCTATTGCTGAAGTTTGTGGGAGGAAAAACAGAACCCAGGCCTTCTGGCCTAGTTGCACTGCATTTTTAGCTCATAGTGAACAGGGGCTCCTGTGGTTAATGTCATCCGTACCCACCCACACCGCTTTTGGACCCAGAAGCCGGTGGTGCTGAAGAATGTCACCCAATCACCCAGAGTAAGGCATAAGTTCCTCCTAAAATGTCACCCCCTTGCTTGATACCCACAAGATCTTCCTATCGCACTTAGAATAAAATCCTAAACTCCTCAACAACAACAAACCAACCCAGTTCAAAAATCAGCAAGGGAGGGGCGCCCAGGTGGCTCAGTCAGTTAAGCATCCAACTTTGGCTCAAGTCATGATCTCACAGTTCATGGGTTCAAGCCCCGCATGGGGCTCTGTGCTGACAGCTCAGAGCCTGGAGCCTGCTTCAGATTCTGTGTCTCCCTCTCTCTCTGGCCCTACCCCACTCCCCCTCTGTCTCTCTCTGTCTCTTGAAAACGAATAAACATTAAAAAATTTTCTAAAAAAAATCAGCCAGGAATATAAATAGACATTTCTCCAGGGAATATATACAAATGGTCAAAAAGCATGTGAAAAGATGCTCAATATCACTAATCATTAGAGAAATGCAAATCAGAACCACAGTATAATACCACTCCACACCCATTACTATGGTTATTATTATTCAAAAAAAAAACATTGTAAATGTTGGTGAGAAATGTTGAGAAATTAGACCCTTTGTGCATTGCTGGTGAGAATATAAACGGGTAGCCATTATGGAAAACAGTATGGTCGTTCCTCAAAAAAATTAAACAGGGGATTACAATATGATTCACCAATTATTCTCAATATATACCCACAATAATTGAAAGCAGGGGCTCAAACACCTATTTATACACTGGTGTTCCAAGCAGTATCATTCAAAAGAACAAAAAGGTGGAAACAACTCAAATATCCATTGACAGATGAGAAATGGATAAACAAAATGTGGTATATGCATGTAATGGAACGTTACTCATTCTTAAAAAGGAATAAAATCCCGATACATATCCTACAATACAGATTAACCCTGAAGACATTATGCTGAGTGTAATTACCCAGACACAAAAGGACAAATACCGCATGATTCCTCTTAGGCAAGTTTCCTAAAGTAGTCACATTCGTAGAGAAAGAAAGTAAACCAGTGGTTGCCAGAACTTGGGAGGAGGAGGAATGGGGAGTTAGTCCTTAATGGACACAGAGTCTTGGTTTGGGAAGATGAGAACGTTCTGGAGATGGATGGCGGTGATGGTTGCACAATGTGAACGTACTTCATGCCACCAAACTGTAGACTTAAAAATGGTTAGAATGGTAAAATTGATGTTATGCATATTTCACAATAAAAACTTTTAAAACCTGACTTCCTCTCCTAATTGGACCTCTGCCCGTTTCTTCGCCACTCTCTCACGTAGCTCCATCCCTGCCCCCCACACTTCAGCCGCCGCATTCTTATTTCAGCTCCTCAAACATGCTGAGCTCTTTCTTGCCTCAGAGCCTTTCCATGTACCCTTTCTTCTGTCAAGAACGTTCTTCCCACTATTCTTCGCAGGTATAAGTTCTTCTATTCCTTTGAAGCTGTGGTGGAAATGGGCTAGAGGTTCAGCAAGCTGCTTCCCCTTCTTCTGGGTTGCAGAACTAGACCTTATTTCCCAGCTTCCCTTGCAGCTAGTTGTGTCAGATGATGGAGGGCACAACCAGCAGCCACCACTTACGGGCTTGCCACCCCCCTGGGGAAAGCACACTGCAGAGGAGCACAGAGACCTCTGAAAGCTGTGTGGAAAACTGAGGAGCCACAAGACGGAAGGGGCCAGGATCCCTGAATCACTGCAGGGAAAAGAGCCACCTGCAGATTAAATCACTTGGATTTTTGGTGAATGATTTTTAAAAAAAAAATGCCTTTGAGCCATTATATATTCTGGAGGATTCCTCTTACGTTTAAAACACTAGTCTTTCATCTCAGGGGTATTCTCTGTCCCAACGACCCTCCATCATTCTCTGGGTCACCATGTTATTTCTCGTCCTCTTTTCGCACTTTGTAACTTATTTATTCATGTTAACAGGCTGATGTTGGCATGTCTCTTGCACTAGACGTGCAAACTGTGTGCCTTGATTGTTACTCTAGTTCCCGCTGCCTAATACAGGCTCAATAACACAACCAGCGTGAATGGACAAAGTTCTCAATTCCAGCCTAGATGTCAGTGGCACTTGTCCCTTCTGTCAGACTCTCCTGTGCACTTGTGCCACTTTACAGAACGTGTCTTCATCACTCCTTTCCTTGATGGTCACACCTTTATGGCTAACCGTTTAACACACTGTTTCATGACACTGCCACTCATGTCCCAGCTGGTTGTCCCCCTCACACTGAATTTGTCCACGCGTGTAGCTGCATTCCCAGTGCCTGGCGTGTAGGAGGCAGTCAAATAACTGAGTGAGCAAGTGAATCTGTCAAGAAAAGGATACGAGACTGATCTTATCTCAAGGCAGAGGCAGAGCGCAGAATGTAGCACTTGCAAAGTTTGGCCTATTCCTCGTCTAGACGAGTTTCATGAGTCACCGCACCCCGGGGATGGAGCCTGGTCTGGAAAGAGCCCTGGCACGGGGAGCGGGAGACATGGGCACAGAGCCCACTCAGCCTCCAGTTCACTGTAAATGCTCTGGCAACTCACCTTATCTCTCCCAGACTCAATCTCTTATCTGTAAAAAGAAAAAAAAAAAAAAAGGCGGGGGGTAGGGATTTGGGCTAAACAGCATTGAAAGACTTGTAACTTTAAAATGACATTATTTGAATCCGGGAAGCCAAAGGAGAAATTGAGAAAAATGCTCTATCTGTGCAAATTCAGAAGCCACTAACCACACACAGTGATGGGGTGGCTTGAAATGTGGCTGGTCCAGAATGAAATATGCTATAAGTATGAAATGCACACTGGATTTCAAAGATTTAGTATAGGAAAAAAAAAGTAAATATCTCAGTAACTTTTATATTGATTACAGGCAGAAATGATAATATTTTAGATGTAAATTTAATATACTTTTGAGACTAATTGTACCTACTTTTTTGTACTTATTTTTTTAATTTTTTTAAATGTTTACTCATTTGAGAGAGAGAGAGAGAGAGAGAGACAGAGACAGAGCATGAGTGGGAGAGGAGAAGAGAGAGAGGGAGACACAGAATCTGAAGCAGGCTGCAGGCTCCGAGCTGTCAGCACAGAGCCCAAAGCGGGGCTCAAACCCACACACTGTGAGATCGTGACCTGAGCTGATGCCGGATGCTTAACCATCTGAGCTACACAGGTGCCCCCTGTACTTCTTTAAATGTCATTACTAGAAATTTTTAAATTACACACGTGACTTGCACTGCAGACCACACCATTCTGTGCTGTCATTCGTACTGTAATCCAGCTACATGATCCAAACTAAATGCATAAATCACTGTTTCTACATCCTTTCTTGAGTTTTTCAAATTCATTGTCAAACAAATCCAAAAGAGGTTTACCAAAGTATAGGTATCTGTATAGAGACTCCATTATAAACGTGTGCCCATGTCGACAATAAGCAATTTTGCTTCATAACCACTCTGTTTTAGGTCGAAACTATCAGTGAGAAGGAAAACACTGGAAGCAATGGAAAAACTACAAGGCTGACACAATCCTGATGTGGACCGTGAATGACCCCAGAAGAAAGGAAACCTTTTCTGGATATGGGGTAGCCCTACTTGCTCTCCTAAGTTCCCAGATGGAATACCTGTGTTCCGGGGAAAACAAGGAGAATATTGATTTTTTTTGTTTCACTAATTTCAGAAAGGACCAAAGTCTGAGCTGAGCTGATGGGTGGGACCAGGGAGAATTCCAGAAAGAGGAAACAGTGGTAAGAAGTGTGGGCACAAATAAGTGTTCATATGAGAAGTGAGAAATTTGAGGGAAGCAGAGGGGAACCAGGGAGAGAAGTGAGGGGAGGTTATGGAGGTGGCTTGCTGGATCAGCAACGCCAGCAGCACCTGCGAACTTGATGGAACCACAAGTGGTCAATATGGCAGCTCTTTATCTCCTATCGGAGACTTTTCCCTCTTCACAGAGTCTTGAGAAAATGCTCATCTAAGCCTGGAGTTTCTGAGGAGTGGGTCTCAAAGCTGTCCATGGTAGACCCACAAGCCAGTTACTACCACACATTCTCCTCTACGTGAGCCCCCCTCCCCCAACCCGCCCCACAGGGCAGCTGGGGTCTCCTGAAGGAATGGAATGGCCTTATCTGTCAGCAGTGACTTCTTCCTATTTTTCTACCTATCCCACTCCCTCCCCCAGGACCTCGGTACCTTTGCACAAAAGGCTGATGTGTAAAACTATGAATCTAACACTTTCTGAATGAGTTGCTCGGACACTGAAAGCATGATGTTAAAAAAATATTTCCTCTGGATGTTTTGTGGTTTCCTGATCTCAGGAATCAAGCATCTAAGGTGTCGTGGATGGAAAGCAATACCGATCCAAATGGGGTTTTAATAGTGATGAGGGTTGTTTTAATTCTCAATCCTGTCCTTAAAGGAAGTGCAATCGAAATGTAACACAGAGAAATGAAGTCTTTCATGCCAGAAAGTCACCTCTTCTGGGAAGCCCACCCCCTTTCAATCAGGCCCCCTAGTCTTAATCTTTCCCTTCGCTCTTTTTAACAATACTGTCCACAATAGTAAATTATGTGTGTTTCTATATTTCCTTGTTGAATATTGGTTTCTCCTGCTCAACCATAGCTCCTTGGGAGCACAAACCTTGTCTCTATCTTTGTGTCTGTATTCCCAAGGTGCCTGGTTCATATGGGGCACTTAGTAAACATCTACTAAAGGAAAAACACATCCAAGAAGTTTGTTGTAATTATGAAATAGGTACAAGACTTAGTTCTCCACTTTTTTCTGAAAATAAAACTGGGTCTATAGAAGTATCATGGCCAAGAGGAGCAGACAACTGAGAGAAAGGGCCAAGGTTATGAAAGTTTTGGTCTCATTTTGTCTGCAATAGCTTGAGGCATGGGTCAAAAAGTCTGTGAGCAGAAATCGGGGCCAACATCCCACCTGGCATGAAGGGGAAGGGAAGCCCACTAGGTGTAGTCATAACTCAAAAAGAAAGGAGAGAAAAACTCCAGAAACTGAATTGAAAAGAAAAGCCAACATTGATGGTGAAATTTTCCAAAGGCAAATTAAAGAACAAAGTCCTGCCTGAACTGGGTCTAAGTTGGTCCAGGTATTTATTTGATCTTATTTTCCAAGCCCACTCGGACAGCTCTTCACCATCACTTCGCAGCCCACACAGTGTTGTGATCTGAAACCCATTTACTGCACTTTCCCCTGACCGTGTTGACACCACACAACTACTCACATAGTAATTCCCATGCTGAGGATAGACAAGTCACCAACAGTGACTTCTACCACTCATCTACTCCACTTCTACCAGAACCTTCTCACCTTAAGACACCAGAGGGTTGGGCATAAGAAGATACATGTCAGGAAACCCTCAGCAGACAGCTAATTTTCTCCTCAGATCTACAATCCCAATTGTTCTGCGGGCGACATTAGTAGGCCACTTCTCATGTCCTAAATAAATAAATAAGCTTTGCAGAAATGAACAGATGGAGGAAAATTTCAAAGCAGCATGTGGGTGTTTCAGGCTCAAATCCCATTAACAGACAGCAGGATTTATAACAGCAGCTCCCACACAGAGCTTTGGAAATTTTAAACTTGTGTGTAATAGACTGGGTCCCTCCTCCCCAAATTATCTGCATTGAATTCAGAGACGTGATGCTCCTTCATTTGGGTTGAACCCCTTTCTCCAAGCAAAAGAATTCACATTGCCACTCAAGAAGCACATATTAGGAGCACAACAGTGGGAAAGGGGCCCATAGTGGGCCACACCAAGTGGGATCATTTACTCTCCTTCTTTGTTCTTTCTTTTCCAGAAGAGCCAGACAATTTCTGAAGGCGTGGTGGGTTGATTGTGGTGCACTGGAACCTTCACTCAAAGGAACAAAGACTAAAAGCATGGGTGCTCTCAGGAGCCCAAAGCACATGGTTGTTGTGTTTCAACAAAACAAGAAAACATACACTCAAGTTAACATTAAAATATTGAGGCACCACCCAGCACGCTACCTAGCAAAAGTATCAACACAGTTAAATGTAGGAGTGCTGACATCACTGACTCCATCTCTGGCCTGCCATCTTGTTTTCCCCTCTAGCATACAGACAGCCCCACTTTAGATAACTAGTAGAGATCCTCTGGCACATAGATGGTGCCACTTTAGATAACTATCCTGTGACCCCACCACCATGCCCCTCACTCCATAAAAGCTGGGGATTAAGGTCCAGACTGGGCAGAGAAGACCTGTGTAGCACAGTCTGGATGTCTGTCTGCCCATCTCTGTCAATAAGATACCCTGAATAAAATGGCATACATGGCATGGAGTGGCTTGTTTTGTTTTTTCAGTATTAAAGGGCCTTCCTCCACCTTCTAACCATTAAGAAACCACCCAGTAAGCAAAACAAGGGGATCACTCCAGGATAATCAGAATAGAACTCTGATAGGCACTCAGAAGTAAATGGAGGATCCCTGGCTGGGACAGGAAGGATGTGTGGGTTGTGTTCACAGAGGGAGCTGGTGAGTAGAAGCTGTTGTTAATAAGACCCCTACTCACTTCATATTCCCCATCAGACTGCTTTAGGAGCAAAAACCTCAATTTCCCTAGGGTAGAATTTTACTAGGGTAGAAAGGAAGGTTTAATTAATTCATTGACTGTCCTGAAACTTAGGATACTCGGGAATAAAAAATCCATAATGGCCATGATTCAAAGTTGAAGAAAGCCTGTAAGATTCCTTCTAGCCTGAGACATGGGCACAGGCCTCATAGTTTCATGTATGTCCCATGGAATGACTGGCTCCTGAAATGCAGAGACAAGTGAAACAGTGTTATGACCGACTCGTGTGGCCACGAGGGCATAGTAACAAGAGTTTGGGTCCAGGCACGTCTCTTTTTGCCCCTGGTAAAAACAGCATCCATGCTACATACTGACATACAGAGGCTTCTATCCTATTTCAGCTTCAACTTCCTCAAGAAAAGCTTCCCTGACTCAAGTCTCCCTGCTAGATGTTCCCAGAGCACCCAGTTCTTCGTTAGGGCATTTCACCTACCTGTAATCATGCATTCAATTAACTGCCATTATGTGCTTAATGTCTGTCTTTCCTGCTAGACTGTGAGTTCTGTGAGAACGTAAAACATGTCTATTTTTCTCATATTTTATCCCTAGAGCTTAAAAAAATGTATGTCAACCAACTCTGGACTAACAGCCAAGACTAGTGCAGGCATTTTTCTTAAAAAAAGAACTGAATGAATAAATGAATAAATCAATAGCATTTCATAAAAGGGGGGATGATTTATTAGGTTTCTTCAAATAGGGGAGCACTTAGTGTGAAGAGATATTGCACAAACCCCTAGTCTTAGACCATGGGATCCAAAAAATGTTAACAGAATTTGGTGGGCTGGTTCAGGTCACTGACCTTGACATGTTTCAATGAGAAGCCTCAGGTGAATGTGGTGAGTTAAAAACTCAACTTCAATGTTTGTCAAATGCATACTTCTTCCATTCAGTATATCTTCAGCAGCTCAAGGTAAGCAAAGACTATCTTGATACGTTTTGCTGAACTGGATTCATCAGGGAAATTAAGATATCAGCTTCTAGTAATGATCACTTGTGGGTTTAGTAAGCCTGGTGGGTATTACTCAAGAATTCAGAATGTGCATTGCACCGTGTAAATGACATTGAATCCCAAGTACCACAGGAGTCCTCGAAGGAATTCATTCCACACCAACACACACACACACACACACACACACACACACTATTTACTAGGCTGTATTTATGCTAAAAGATCTAGAACATGGTAGCCCTAAAGCTGTTAGCTGATTACAGCAAATGCCCTCTATTCATCATGTAACCTTGGCTTCCTGCTTTCATCTAGGTAAAATCAATCAGAGTTCTAGTTGGATGTAGATAGACAACTGACCTAGCCACAAATATTAAACTCACTGAGTTCAGTGAGGCTGTTGTGTCTGATTTAAGAGGAAGTATATGTATTTCCTCAGTCACCCACGTCTGCTCAGAGGCAGTCATAAAACTAAGTATTAGCGTCCTGTGTTCTGATGATAGAATGCACCCTAGAAGTACACTACTCTCGTGTAAGCTTAAGAACAAGGTTTGACAGTCGTCACCATAACCATGTAAACTCTCCTAGATCCTATCATCCAGGGGAGGGGAGGGGAGTACTCCCAAGAAAGTCTAGACTTCCCACCTACCTTGGGAAATATTTCACCTATCTGTGAAATAATGACCATTTATGATTGTGGACATAAACAAGACATTAGTTCCCTCTCAAGGAGGAAACTCTGGATTCAAGGAGGTCGATTCTGAAATATTTTCCTGACCAGCAAGAGCACTTACCTAGTTTCTATTATTGTGGCCAGTAAAGCCATAGACAGAAGATTAGTTATTAGTGGGTAAGTGAAATTTCCTATGACAGAGTTTATAAGTTTAAAGGAACAAATGAAGTTTCCTTTAACGATTATCTTCAAACTTTAAGGATTATACTGGCTGATGATTTTAGGTTTCAACCTTGGGTGATAATTATCCAAAAATAAATAATCTCTGAAGGAGAAGCCAGATCTCATCTAAAGGAGTCTAGGCCCTTCATTCATCAAAATTTAGGAAGAACCATCTTTATATCTACAAGAGTCAGAGCATGTGAAAATTTAAACTAAAAGACAAGGTTTCTTCCCTTGGCTGAGGGTCACTGGTCTATTGTATTTTATGAACCACCAAATATAAGCATTGCTTAATTCCATCTTTCTTATCTTGCTGAGAAATGGAATTGCTTAGCCCTGCACTTTGAATTCTTGAACCAGTTTTATCAATAAAGCTTATTCCATTTCAAGTTTTGACCCCATCAAAGCCATCATGACCTTATTTCTTATTCTTACAACTTCATTTCTATGTCTTCTAGTTTTAACCAAGACTGCAATAATGCATTTTTAAGTTGATCATGTTTTTCATAGGCTAGTTTTAATTTAATTTGAGGAAATAATGGAGACATGATATTTACACCCTAAGGGCTATAGAACAGTTTGTACCTGCTATTTTAAATACAGCTGCGACACTGTATTTTCCACTAATTAACCTGCATAGCACAACGTTGTAGTAGAAAACTCTTACTTGACTTTCATGTGGCAACAGGAGAGCGGAGAAAGGGGACTAAGTGTCCGGCAATGATCTATGAAATGTTTTGTTGGGTGGTGCAGGGGTAGTAGGGGAAAAGGAAAATATATTAAAAAGTATCAGGCTGTGTTTTACACTCAGAAAAAAAAAATTATATAAAAAAGAACCCCTGGAACCCAATCAATATACTGCTGTGTTTTAGATGATGGGCTGGATGGCTCCCTATCTCTCTCGGAGAGCAGTATTCTAATGATCATTTTCCATCAAGACGTCCTGATTTTCCATCATTCTGTTATTTCACAGTGCCGAGCCCAGCAATATATATGAAGTTAGCTTCATTCTCTTTACCCTCTCTTATCGACGTCCCCTCTCCTGATTCCTCATAGCACTCAGATGTCTAGGGCCATCATTTTCCCTCTTTCATCCTTCCAACAAAATCTAATCTCGGGAAGTGATCGATAAACTCATGCACATTGAGGTAGACATGTCTGAAAACAGATGAAATGGTCACCCCTCCCAGGTGCCCTTGCTCTTGGATGAAAGAACAGGCTTAGGTTAAAAGAACAATTTGACCTAGTCAAATTTCAGGAGTCTTTGATGTGGTGGCCATGAATGGATATCCTGGTGACCCTGCCGTCACGCTTCAGGAGGCCCCATACTCTATCATCCTCATGTTGACTTGTCTGGTATCCATTTTTCTCACCAGCCCAACTCACAGTCTCATTAGTTATGTCAGCTTTGAAATTCCCCCTAAGATCCCGAACACTCCGAGTTCTGGCATCATAGGAGAAGGACACAAGAAGAGTCAGTTTCCTAAGTTTCCTGGATTCTAATCATGGTGTCATGAGGCCCAGAACTGATGGCATCAATGGTTCCCTCTCATTCTGGGGAAAAGTAAAAAGAAACCATGGGCTTGGGGAAACTGATTACCAAAAGAAAAGTGTTGAGGTCTCACAAAATGTGAGACCAGGGGTCTCTTAAAGACCAGGGGTCAAAGAAAGAAAGAAACAAAGAAAGAAAGAAAGAAATCACTTGAGTGCTTAAATCTGCATCGACAGGACCACGATAGAAATGACTGCTATGACCGCAAGCAGATTTGCCTCTGCCCCGTCTGCTGGGCACGTCATCCCAGTCAGCAGCTACTCTTACTCAGTGGCTCGCTGGCAGTTGCCCACCAAGCTCATGCAGTGATGTGCCAGGCCCACAGCTGCACAGCTGATAGTGTCACGCCAGGAGCTGGCTGGCCCCTTCCCTTGCTGTGGAACACCGCGCACGGCACTGAGTGAGGCTGGCAAGGCTGGCCGGCCAGCTGTGTCTGGTGTCGCTGCTGCGGACAGAGCTCACCTTTCTTTTCCCTCCACCCATTGACTCTGGGCTTCAAAAGAAATGAAGATATAAACTCAAACAATGCAAAAATCAGAGGATTTGGCACCATGTCACGTGTAATCCGAAGAGTGGACTTTCTCATAGGATAGTCCCGAAGGAGGCTCGTTTGGAGAAGTCCTGCAGGGACCCTAGTAAAACTTCTGGTTCGTTTTCATAAAAACACGTAACTGAAACTTCCTTTCTTTATGGAAGATATGTAAGCAGAGATTACTTTGTACTAGAGGGTACCAGGCAAACAAGTGAAAGAAAATTAGTAATGAACACATTGAGTCCATTTTCTTTTAAAACTTTAAAACAGACCATCCTTGTGGGTGTGTTCTGGGTATAACTTCAATTGACCAACTATTGTGTTATGAGCCACATAGGGAATAATGGCCCCCCACCCCTGGGTCTCACTTACCTGATAATTACCAAAGGGAGAATTTCTGAATGAAGTTCCAGTCATTTATTCACCACCTAACACGTGAAGGCACTTGACCAGGGCACTATATGCTCATGTGCTACCTCATCGGATCTCAGAAGGCTCGGAGAGATGAGTTTAAGTCCTACAATACTGAGAAACAACAATAAGTGCTCTATGGTTTACTCAAAATCACAGTCAGCAACTTACCAACTTAATGAAACTAGATTTATACCACAGGTTATCTTACTCTCTCTCCAGGACAATCCACTACACCAAGCTGCCTTCCCCAAGCATTTTTCAATCCAGCAGAAAGGAAAAGAAATGCAAAAAATAACTAAGACAAATTCTTAAAATATGCCTCATGAACAGTACAGTTAAAAGCCAAAAGACGTCAGAAGAAACAAAGCTGGTAGAAGGCTGAAATCATACAAGAAGAATTCACAAAGGATGCAGAACATGAGTTGGGACTTGAAAATGTGTAGAATAAGTATAGTTGGAGAGAAGTAGAGAATTCTTGTGTGCAAGAAGATAATGAGAGTGATTTCAAGGTGGCCAGGAACCACTTGGCCAGCCTGGCCATAAAGGACAATTTGTAGGAGAATAATGTGAGGAGGGTCAGATAGCAAAGGCCTTGTAGAAAATGGGGAATCACAAAGAATTTTAAACAGGGGAAAGGTATAAAGTCTATAGAGACCTTCTGACCCATTGAAAGTCCCATTATTTGTGTCTGGAAACTCCATGATTCTATGGCGTTTGAAACAAAATCAGAGACAGAGGGGACAGAGCTGTGGACAGCACCTAGACATGTCCCAGTCAAGTCTAGCACAAGATGATGAGGTTGTGAAGTAAGGTAGAGGTGGTGAAAAGGAAAAGACAAGATGGGTGATGAGGTGCACAGAGAAGTGAGAGCCATCAGGTTTTGGTAATGGATTGTATATGGGAGTCAAAGTGACTGATGTGAATGTTGTCCTGGTTCTAGCCCCTGCTTCACTGCTGATTATCTGTGTGACTTTGGATAAGTCAGTTCTCCAGGAAAATATTTTTCCATCCAGTCTTTCCACCAAAGATATTTCCACCAATAATCTTGTGGACTCATGTATTTTCCTATACCACTAAATTTCCGTTTAACCACAATTCTTGACCCACAACACCTTCACTCAACTTACATGTATCCCTTTCATCAACATGGAGTTGATGGAGAATTTGTGAAACACTTGGTTGAAATAAGAAAATTAAAGTTATTTTTAATAGCTATTTAGCTCCCATATTTAGGCACTCTATGTGACATGTCATAATCTAATCAACTGCTGCCTTTTTCTCCCTAGTCTATCAGTGCCTCTGAGTCTCACTTCCTCTCTATCTGGTCTTGACTCCATGGTTGGTCACCTGAGCTCTTCTCTCTTCACCCAGGGCCTCTTGCCCACTTCCCTGCCAAACCCTCATCCTTGCATCTGTACTATGTTCTACCTTCTCTGTATCTAAGCACAAAGGGCAAAATCTAGGAATAATGAAGACTGGACAGAGTGTCTACCATGTCATGGTCCAGCCCTGAAGAAGCTCCTTAGCTTGGCCAATCGGTCCTTTACCTGTAGCCCCGCTTCCTTTCCCCTCAGGAACAATTCCAAGACAGCCCTGTTCGCCAATAACCTTGACAATACCCACTCACATCCTCATCTTCCTCCAGAACCTCTCCATTTTGACTCCTACTGTACACCTCCTCCTGGTTCAGTCCCCTGGCTCTCTTTCTCTCATTTGCAGGCTCCTCTACCTGCACGACAGGAATATGTGTTCCAAGACCCCTGGTGGGTGCCTAAAACCACAGATAGTACCAAACCCTGTCTATACTATTGTTTTTCCTATACATACAAACCTATGATAAGGTTTAACTTATAAATTAGGCACAGTAAGGGATTAACAACAATAACTTATACTAAAATAGAACAATTATAACAACATACTAAGAACTACGTGAATGTGATCTCTCTCTCTCTCTCTGAAAATACCTTATTGTACTGTACTCACTCTTCTTCTTATAATGATGTGAGATGACAAAATGTCTGTGATGAGATGAAGTAAGGTGAAAGACATAGGCACCGTGACATAGCATTAAGCTACTACTGACCTTTTGACATCAGAGGGAGGATCATCTCCTTCTAGAACGTGGTTGACTGCAGGAACTAAAACTGTGGACAGCAAAACCACGGATAAAGGGAGACAATGTAGAAAATCCGAATGGACCAATTACTAATAAGGAGATTGAGTCAGGCATCAAAAACTCCCAACAGATAAGAGTCCAGAACCAGAGGGCTTCACTGGTGAATTCTACCAAACATTCAAAAAAAGATTTAATACCTATTCTCAAACTCTTTCAAAAAGGGAAGGGAGAGAATGCTTCCAAACTAATTTTACAAGGACAGAGTCACCCTAATACCAAAATCAAAGATATTACAGAAAAAGAAAATTACAAGATAATGTCCCTGATTAACATAGATGAAAACCCCAACCAAATATTAGCAAACTGAATTCAACAGTACCTTAAAAGGGTCATATACCAGGATTAAGTGGGATTTATTCCAAGAATGCAATGATGGTTCAATGTCCACAAATCAATCAACATGATATATCATATTAATAAATAAAAGACAAAATCATATAATTATCTCAATGCATGAAAAAAAAAACATTTGCCAAAAATCAACATCCATTTTTGATAAAAACTCTTAACAAAGTGGAGATAGAGGGAATGTACCTCAACATAATAAAGGTCATATGTAACACATAGCTAATATCGTACTCAACGGTGAAAAGCTAAAAGCTTTTTCTCTAAGATCAGATAAGAAAAGGATGCCCACTCTCCCCACTTTTATTCAACATAATATTAGAAGTCCTAGCCACAGAAATTAAGCAAGACAAAAAAATAAAAGCCATCCATATTGGAAAGAAAGAGATAAAACTGTTCACTATTTGCAGATGGCACGATACTATATATAGAAAACCCTAAAGACTCCACACACACACCAAACTGTTAGAATAAATGAATCCAGTCAAGTTTCAGGATACAAAATTAATATACACAAATCTGTTTCATTTCTATATGCTAATAATGAATTATCAGAAAGAGAAATCAAGAAAACAATTCCATCTACATTTGTATTAAAAAGAATAAATACTCAGGAATAAACTTAGCCAAGAAGGTAAAAACCTGTACCCTGAAAACTACCAAGATATTGATGAAAGAAATTGAAGACAATACAAATAGGTTGAAAGATATTCCATACTCATGGATTTGGAGAATTAATATTATTAACATGTCTGTATTATCCCAAACCATCTAAAGATTCAATGTAATTCCTATCTGTCATATTTCATGGAACTAAAACAAATAATTCTAAGATCTTTATGGATCCACAAAATACCCTGTATACCAAAGCAACCTTCAGAAAGAATAGAAGTTGGAGGTATCACATTCCTGCATTTCAAAGTATACTACAAAGCTATAGTAATCAAAACAGTATGATATTATAGATCAATATAACAGATTAAAGAGACCAAAAATAAACCCATGCATATATGGTCATTTAATTTATGACAAAACAGCCAAGAATATACAATGGTGAAAATATGGTCTTCTTCAATGAATGATGTTGAAAATACTCGACAGCCACAGGCAAAAGAATGAAACTGGACCACTGTCTTACACCATATGCAAAAATTAACCCAAAATAGATTAAAGTCTTGAATGTGGGACCTGAAACCATAACAATCCCAGAAAAAAACATAGGTGGTAAGCTACTTGACATGATTTTTAGTAATTTTTTTTTTTTGGATCTGACTCCAAATGCAAGGAAGCAAAAGCAAAAATAAACAAATGGGACTACATCAAATTAAAAAAAACCTTCTACACAGTGGGGTGCCTGGGTGGCTCAGTTGGTTGAATATCCAACTCTTGACTTCGGCTCAGGTCATGATCTTGCAGCTTCTTGAGTTCCAGTGCAGAGCCTGCTTGGGACTCTCTCTCCCTCTCTCTCTGCCCTTTCCCCACTCATGCTGTGTATGTCTCTCTCAAAATAAATCAATAAAATTTTAAAAAATTAAAAATAAAAATAAAAATTTTTTGCACAAAGAAGGAAACCATTAGCAACATTAAAAAACAACTTACTGAATAGGAGAAGCCATTTGCAAATCATATATCCACCCAATAAGGGGTTAATATCAAAAATATATAAAGAATTCATATAACTCAGTAACAAAAAACAATCCAACTTAAAAATGGGTAGAGGATCTGAATAGATATTTTTCCAGAGAAGACATACAGATGGTCAACAGCACATGAAAAGATATTCAACATGAGGTATCACCTCACACTGGTCAGAATGGCTATTACCAAAAAGACACACAATAGCAAGTGTTGTCAAGGATATGGACTAGAGACTCCTCACTCACTGTTGGTGGGAATGTAAGTTGGTGCAGCCACTGTGAAAAACAGTATGGAAGTTCCTCAACAAGTTAAAAATAGAACTACCACATGATCCAGCTACTCCACCTCTGGGTATCTACCCCAAGAAAATGAAAACACTTACTGGACAAGATATATGCACCCCTATGTTCACTGATACATTATTTACGATAGCCAAAATATGGAAACAACCTGTGTCCATCAGTAGATGAATGGCTAAAAAGATGCAACACACAGACACACACACACACTCACTCACTCACTCACTCACATGCTACGGAATACTATTCAGCCATAAAAAAGAATGCAGTCTTGCCATTTGTGACAATATGGATGGATCTTGAGAGTATTATGCTAGTTGAAATAAGTCAGACAGAAAGACAAATACCACATGTTCTTCCTTATGCATGTAATCTAAAAAATAAAACAAGCAAAACAAAATAAAACACAGATGTATAGATGGTTGCCAGATGATGGTTGCCAGAAGGGAGAAATGTTGTGGGAGGTAGAGTGTGAAATGGGTGAAGGGGACCAAGAAGTACAAATCTCCAGGTATAAAATGAATAAGTCTTGGGACTGTAATGTATAGAATAGGGAAAATAGTAATATCGTATTGACTTTATATGGCGACAGATGGTAACTAGACTTATAGGTCTGATCCTTTTGCAGCACATACAAAGGTCAAAACAGTATGTTGTACACCTGACACTAACATAATATTGTACACCAATTATACTTCAATAAAAAAATGTAGGTGCTTTGTCCTCAACTCGCTACTCCTGTCTTCAAATGATTGAATCTATTCCCATTGTGTGAGCTTATTTGGAAATAGCATCTTCGCAGATGTAATTAGTTAAGATGAGATCATAGGGAGTTGGGGTGGGAGGGGCTTAAATCCTATATGACTAGTATCCTTGTAAGAGAAGGATAAGAAGCACAGATACAGATACAGAGGAGCAGGCCAGGAGAGGAAGATTGAAGGGAGGAGTCTACAAGCCAAGGGACACCATGGATTGTAGGCAAACACCAGAAGCTAGCACAGATGCATGGAACGAGTTCTCTCTAGAGCTTTCAGTAGGAACCAGCCCTGATTATTTGGGGGCTCTTGGCCTCCAGAACCATGAGGGAATAAATTTCAGTTGTTTTAAGTCACCGGGTTATGGTTCTTTGTTACAGCAGCTCCAAGAAACGGATACGGATGTTGGTAACTCACATAGCTGTATCACCACCTGAGTCCTCCCCCCAAGCCCCAAACTCATGTTTCCAACTCATGTTTGTTTTCACCTGGCTCCTGCAACCTGAATGTCCTGTATGTGGCCACCCCCAGCAGAAATCAGGATCTTCCTGTCAAAATCGGCTCTTCCCTGTACCCCTCATTCATTCAGTGCCACCACCATTATTCCTGTCACCCAGGCTGGAGATAGGGAAGGCAGTTTTTACATTTACTCTTTCCTCACAGTACTTAGTAGATAAATTCAGGTCTTCATCATCTTTTGAGTTTCTACAAAATCCCTCTTGTCTGGTCTCCTGCCCCCATTCTTGCCCCCTCCCTTCAATCTCTTCTGCAATAACCAAGAGTGTCCTATACAAAATAAATCTGACTCTGCATTGCTTATAATACTCAAGAACGCTCAAGGATCTCCTATAGGACAAGCGCCATGCTCTATCATTAGCAGAGCAAGGCTCTCCACAATCTGCCCTGCCTACTTCTGTGGACTCGGTGAACACTCCCTGTCTCCCTCTCTGTGCTCTAAGAAGCCTGTATTGACTCTAGGTCCCTGTATTTGTTGACTTGCCCCTGTCCCTTTGCTCATGCAGTTGGTCCCCTATGCCTGGTAAGCCCTTCCCCTTTTCCTACCTTCTCCTCCACGGCACCTTTTGAGTTCAACTTGATTCCTTCACTGAGATCTGACTCACTGTCACTTCCCTCAGGAAGTCTGAAAGGACATACCACTCAACCCTTCCCTTCTCTGCACCCCATCCCACCCCCTCTCTAACCTTACAATACTTTGAAAACACCTCAAGCTTTGGACTCATTATATTGTTTTATAATTTTTTAATTGTATGTCTATTCCTCTCCAGACTACTAGCTTCACAAGGACAGAAACAATGTCTTTTTTCAACCTTCTATCTCTGGCATGTGGCACACAGTAAAGCTGGGGACATAGTATGTTCTCGATTCATGTTTGCTGAATGAATAAATGAATGAATGAGGGCCCAACTTATTTACCAGTCACAATACATGTTTCATTTTGATCAGTCAAATGAGGTCTTTCTAGTCACATCACCTCTCCTTTTCTAGCATTTTCCATCCCTTTAAGTACCAGAGACTATGGTGGGTTAGTACAGAATTCGGTCAAAGTCAAGTCTCTGGGTTGAATCTCTTCCAGTTTTTTTCCATTTCCAGTGCCCAGATATCACCCTAACCAGTTGAATGATGGCCCCGAAAGGGTAAGTCCGTGTTCTAGAACTATAAATGTGAATATGACCTTATTTGGGAAACAGGGTTTGTGCAGACATAATTAAGCTGAGCATCTCACAATAAAACCACAGAGGAAATAAGTCCTGGATTATCCGGGTAGGTCCGAAATCCAGTGACAAATGTCTTTATAAGAGATACACGCAGGACAGTCACATGGAGAAGAGAAGGCCATGTGAAGATGGAAAGAGAGTATGGAGTGATGTGGGAACAAACCAAGGAATTCTTGGAGCCACCAGAAACAGGATGAGGTGAGGAAGAAGCCTCAGAGGGACAGCCCAGCTGTCCCCATTACTATGGACTGCCAGCTTCCAGAACTATCAGTGAATAAATGTCTGTTGTTTCCAGCCACCGACTTTGTGGTAATTTCTTAGGACAGCCCTAGGAGACTAATTTAAGATAGCACAGGCCGAGGCACCTGGGTGGCTCAGTCAGTTAGTTAAGTGTCCAACTTGGGCTCAGGTCATGAGCTCGCAGTCTGTGCACTCAAGCCCCGCATTGGGCTCTGTGCTGACAGCTCAGAGCCTGGAACCTGCTTCCAATTCTGTGTCTCCCTCACTCTATGCCCCTCCCCCACTCACATTCTGTCTCTCTCTCTCTCTCTCTTTCAAAATTAAATAAATGTTAAAAATTTAAAAAAAAATGGCACAGGCCATCTTAAATATTTCAAAGAGAACACCAGAGAACCCAGGCTACAGAACTACAGGCTACCCTTGGTGGCTGGAGAGTCCTCAATCCTGGAAAAACAATTAGAAAAAATGTTGAGTCAATAATAAAAGTTATTTTTATTAGTACAACAAAACAGAAGAGTTTATATTTATTGGGCTCTTATCAAGTGCCAGTCACTGATCGAACTGTTTCACACCTGGAATTCATAGTCTTCTCGACAATCCTATGAGGTAGCTGGTGATATTATCTCCATTATACGTACAAGCAAACTGGGCTCACAGTGGTTCGCTCACTTGCCCAAGTTCTCGTAGAAGTGAGCAACAGAGCACATGCGGCCACATCTTTGCGTCGAGTATAAAGAAATGCAGAGGAGAGAACATTCTCTCTGAGTTGGAGGGCCCGGTTCTCATCTCAAATGTCCTTGGGCAGGCTTCCCAGCCTCTCAGAGCTGGGCTGGAGCTCTGGCCCATCTCCCTGATTGTGACATTCTGGGGTCTCCCAAGTCTGTTCTGGTTCTGAAATGGTATGATTTGCAAACCAGGTTCTTCCTATTAACAGTGATTTGCTTTTACATTCGCACGACGCCCTCCTGCCAGAAGCTGGACACCTGGTCCGTTTGCCACTCAGGGAAAATAACCAGAAATGCAAAAGAATCAGCAATTTTCCAAGCCATACGGAGGGGAGGGGAGAAATGTACCTCATATTTTAAAATGTCCTTCTTCCGCTGCCGCCAGGCCTCACTGACAAAGCCCTGGGATTGCCAGGAAACCAAGCTGCCTCTCATTCTTATATTTAAATTTAATTTAACTGTAGCATTACCCTGCATGTCAACAGTTCAGGACAAATTGATGGATTTTAGTTTAACTATTTAGCTGTGCCAGTGGTAATACATTCAATCATGCATTAAATTAAAAATGACACTTGGAAATATGTACATCCTGGACCTCAGTTCTATGCACCAAATAGGAAAAGATTTAAAATGCTGTCTAGGAGAGGATTACCACAGAAGAAGCATGAATCTCATTACTTCAGGCTGCATGGAACACATTTGCAAAGCTCTGTTTTAAAGGCTTTCTGATGGTAGCAGCTTGGTTATCTGGCTGGCTAAACATGCCATCTCCTTCTCATAAGAGAAAACTCGGCTGCTGCCAAAGCAAAGATGTTGTCAGTGTCCCCCACCTCCTCACACCCACCGCGATTCCTGGGCAGCCATCCACGACTCATGTGTCACCTGCCCCTGCTATCCCCTCCCCCCAGTACTGCAGTCCTACCTTTCACAGATATTAGCAAACTCATCCACAAACGTACATAACTAGAAAATAACAGCAGTTACCATTTATTAAGCACCTACTATGGGCTAATCACTTGGTCATTCAACAACACAACAAAGTAGGTATTATTGCCTTCTTTGGACATATATACAAATTGATGCTCAGAGAGCACAAGGTGCATTCTTCAAGGTCGCACAGTGGTTAATGGCAACACCAGAATTCCAATTCTGTCTATTCTAATTCCAGTGCCCAGGCTCTTAATCACGGGCAGCACTGCTATTTAAATCATCACTCCTAAAAATGTCCAGTTAAACAAGCTTCTGTTCACCTTCCATACCCAACCATGAGCCCAAATGAGCCTCGGCTACATTCTAGGTAAGAACTACAGAGCAAAGAGCATGGGCCTGAGATGCTCCCACTCTGTTTGCTGTGCCATTTCCCTCTGGGGGTGGCAAGCTTACCCTCCTAGACTTTGGACTCTTTATGGGCAAGGACCAGACTTGTTTGTCGCACATGCCCAGTGTTCTGCCACATGCCCAGCAAAGAGCAGGGGCACGCAGCTCAGTGTTGAGCTACACTGACTTGGGCACCGGGAAAAGGAGGAAGAAAAGAAGGATGGGCACAACCAAGGTAAACAGGAGAAGGTGGGCAGGGGACCTGCCATCAGAGGACACAATCAGCAGAAATTTAATGGTGGGAGAGAAAAAGCACATATATTCCCTCTCCAGTAATAGAGAAGCATTTCCCCTCAGAGGCAAAGTAACTGTTACCAAAGAGATGGCAGCCTTCAAATTCTTTCATTTTCCCAAAGTTCATTTTTCACTCTGAATCACTCATACACACACACACACACACACACACACACACACACACAGCATGCCTAACAGCAAATGTTCTTAATCTCAAGTACAAACTTGGGTCAACAAGTATGCAAAAGAGAGTAGAGAGGACAAAGGTAAGAACCGATGATCTAAACTCCAACTTGAATTACTCAACACTGTCTTCCTGTTTCTCCACATGGACACACTGCTGTCACCAGGGCAAAATACAAATAAACCTTATTGATTAATAAAAAGTTCAGTCACATAACCCAGGTAAGTCCACTGCTCCTGAAACAATCTGATCTTCTAGGAAATGAACACAGATCACGTCGAAGGCTTTTCCTATCACCCGACTCCACTTCTGTGCGTTTGTCTCGTATTGTGTGCACTCCACCCGGCTTTCATCTCCTAATGATAGGCTGGCAATTTCTATTCCCAACAGAAGCCACGCAGACACCCAGTTTTGCATTTATTTAGCACACACCCCACTGAGAAATGCCCATTAGTGGGAGCTGTACCATGACCTAACCTTGTACAGCTCTGGGTTGAGCTGGCATGAGCTGTGAAGGGACAGCCGCAGGACGAGGCTGAAATTAACCTGATTGCAGCAGTTGGCTTCTGAGTGTGTTTGCATCTGCTGTCTTAATGGACTGCGAGGGCTGCCAGGTTGTCTTCCAGAACCTGCTGTCAATGTCGAAGGACACAGGCAGACGGCCCAACGGGAGCCTGGACGCTCACAGGCCACCCTTGGTTGGTTAACCCATTCTGTCAGGCATGTCTAACTGGAAGACTTTGGCTTCTTCTTTTTATTTTAAAAATAAAGGAACTCTTTTTTAATTAAAAAAATTTTTTAATGTTTATTTATTTTTTATTGAAAGACAGAGTGTGAGTGGGGGAGGGGTAAAGAGAGAGGGAGACACAGAATTCGAAGCAGGCTCCAGGCTCTGAGCTGTCAGCACAAAGCCCAACTCGAAGTTCTAACTCACAAACCGCAAGATCATGACCTGAGCCAAAGTTGGACACTCAACTGACTGAGCCACCCAGCGCCCCTAAAAATAAAGAAACTCTTAAACATGGGCTGAGTTGGTTCAATGAGAACAAAACTAAACATTTTCATCAGCTTAGTTTCCTGGGGATCATGTTAGTGTCTTATCCTTTGGGGAAAAGCAGCCTCTTCCACAGAAGGAATTCCCCATTACAGAGCTCAGGCAAAGCCTACCATGAGAGCACTTGACCTCAAACTGGGCTTCTCTCTGATTAAATTGAAATTGCACATTCCTGGGGTGCCTGGGTGGCTCAATCGGTTAAGATTCCACCTCTTGATTTTGGCTCGGGTCATGACTGCACAGTTTGTGAGATCAAGCCCTGCGTCTGGCTCTCTCTCTCTCTCTCTCTCAAAAATAAAACAACATTAAATAAAAAGAAACTGCACAAGCTTGGTCTCTTAAAGTTGCAGCTGTTTAAAAAAAACAATAGCTAATGTTTATTGAATATTAACTCTATTGCAAGCCTTATGATAAATACTTTAAGTAGCCCTGTAATTGTCCCCCTATTACAGAGGAGACTGCCAGGGTCACATACCTAGGAATAGAGGAGTAGAACTGGAATTCAAACACAGGTCATTTGATTCCATGCACAGTCCTTCCTGGCTGGTTCCTTTAAGGAAAACAGGTTCTAGTCTCAGAAACCAAATAAAGTGGTGGAAGATCTGTAGAGCGGGGGTGCTCTCCTGAATCTCACTCTGCTGCTCCACTAACTTCCAGCCTTTGCAACATTACAATCCCTTTGTAGTTTTGCAAAAACTACATGATCATCACTAGATTCTTATTACACAGTGAATAAGACAAAAAGCTACGATAAATTTAATAATGTTTATAAACAAGTTTGTATCTTATTTCCTACAATAAAATCCATGAATCTCACATATGTACATAAGTCATTATGCAGGCAACACACAATGCTTAGGGCACATAAGGATTCTTGGATCCCTTAAGCTAATTTAGAAAGCCACAGACAGCACTGATTTCTAACACTGCTCCTTGTCTCATGCTTGCCCAAAATAGATGATGTAAGGATGGGGATGCATTCTGGCTTAAAAATAACTATGCAACAACAATAACAAATGAAACACATTTAAATGTTTAAATAAAGGGGTAATTTAAGGAGACACTGAATTTACTGTCAATGTTCTCTTCTTAGGATCGGGCACAAAGTCAGCCTGCAGGAGAATTAGAGGTTCTGGGCTAGGAGAGGAAGCATCCCTTTAGAGAGAGTCTCTAGAGCCTTACAGAAAGGATGCTATGTCTGAAATGAGCTGTTTCCCTCACCTGGATAGACTGCCGGGACTGCCCACTGATGGCCTGGGGTCAACCTGGATGTTCTATTGTTTTGCTTTGTTGTCTTTTGCTTGATACCAGGATCTGGTCTAGCACCCTTGGCTGGTCATCTGTATCATGTCACCACACTCAGGAAGAAAATCCCAAATCAATACACCCCTTCTTTTGGATCCAATCTGTCTTGGCTCAGATCTAACAAAAAGCAAAGACACTTCTTTCAAATTGTTATTATTCTTTGATGGAATGGCTTTCCTTTCTCAGTTTCTCAGTCTCAGACCGCTGCAGGGAGGTGAGGCAATCTACCACCACACGGTGGCCTGACCACAAAGACACAAGATCCACTGGCCTTCCCGCTGCCCAATGTTTTGAATTCCCTTAAGATGTGTTTTGAGTCACTCCTGGCATCGAAAGAATTGCTACCTTCTGAGCAATACGTGAATTACTGGGAGGCTCACAAAGGAAGAACGCCCCTCTGCTGGTGGTGTGTTTATTCTGAAATCAATATGGGCAACAGAGTTCATTCTGAATGTATTTGATTAACGGTCTAGAATTTAATTCTGTATTACTGCCAATGCCACTTATCCCAGGAAGAGGAAGCTAACGAAGGTGTCCTTGGGCAGCCTCCATCTAGTCACGCATCTGTGTTCAGATAGGGTTCATTCTATGGGGTCCAATACACCAGTCCACAAATCATCATGCTAACTCAAAGAATCTTACCTACTAAGTAGACACCTGGGAAAGCATCTCTGGCCCCATCGCTTCCCACCTCCAATCCTCACACACCAGAAGTACAGCTCAGATTCTGAATTCTGCCTCAGCAATGTAACCCAGGTCCCAATAAATGCTAGACGGGACTCATTTACTGAGGTCCTGAGCAAGACCTCAGGATGATCATAGGAAGGACTCTGATTCTGGTTGACTCTGCTAAGTCCTTTTCTCCTGAGTGGTGTTATAGCAGGCCTTGACTTCTGAATCTTCACAAACTCTTTGTGAGACAGAGAATAATATTTTTATGTCTGTTATTTTGTTTTGTTTTGCTTTGCTTTGTTTTGTTTTGCCTCAGGAGATCTAAGACAGAGATTTTTAAGACCCTTGAGTTCAAACAAGCCAGTCACAGCAAAGCTACATCTAAGATTAGCATTTTGTCACTCACCTTTTCTGCTGAACATCTCATGTGGGAGACTTGTGATCAGGCCCTAGATGGAAAAAACTGAGAAGTGATCCTGAACTGAAAGCCTGTCTAGGAGGAGAGGAAAGGGGTCAGATAGTGGGGTCGGCCCACTGGACCTGGGGTATGGGATACGAGCTGTCACCATTTGGTTAACTTAAGCAGCCTCACTAAGTTTTGAGTACCTTGCCTGTAAATGAGATTAAGTGGCATCTTCACTAGACAGTTGTTATAAGGATTAAATACATTAAATTCATTAAGCCCAGAACCAATGGGCTTTTGTCCTCCAACATGGATCTATCTAGCTTACAGTACAGCTAGTCTCTTGTCACTTTGATTTAATGATCCTTACGTAGCCCTGTCCCTCACTGTATAACTTTGGATCGGGGTCACAATGAAAGAAGAATAACTAGATGGGAATTTCCATCCTTGTTTTTTTCTCAAACGTTTAAGGTAGGTCAAAAAATTAGTCCATCAACTCTTAATAGGCTACCAAATCTCCCAAGACTCACTCCTCTATCACACTAACCAAATTCACCCCTCCTGGTCCCGTTTCTGCCCCCAGTTCCTTTTTCCTCCCTAAAAATTGCCTCTATTCACAACACCTCCAAGAAATATTTTTTACAGGAATTCTGCATGTGGCTTTTGTCCTTTTCTTCCTCGGAAAAAGCAAGGGTGGAGAAGGTCAGGGAGCTATGAACTCCCACACATTAATAACATTTAAACCATCTTAGAGAATTAAAACAAGATTCTTTATTTTCTCAAGTATCATCTTGGTATTACATATAGTTTTTAAATTTCCCAGGAGTTTATATAAAACATGTTATATGGTCCATAAATTGTGATATTAGCCCTTGGATGGCATGAGAAACACGGTAATTTTTTCCTGGCCATCAAAATCATAACTAGTGTCATTGCCAACACAGTACATTTTACAACCCTCTCTGGATTTTTTTCATTCCAATTCTTATTTATATTTTAACAGTCATTTGACCAAGAGCTCCTTTTCCATCTTAACTTAAATGAAAACATATTTTCCACTCTCCATGTAGCCGTGTTGAACTTCATAAAACAAAAATATTTGTTATTCAACATACCTATACTACAGGGAACAAGCTTGAAGATTAAAATATCACAGAAAGTTTAGATTTCTTTCTTATGTTAATTGGCAAAGGAGATGATGACAATAGTCATAGATGTGTATAAACAGCGTCCCCCCCCCCACTTTTTCAATAAAAACCAATTACCTACTTGCTATTTTTAAATTCTAAAATTAAATGGAAGAAATGTCTTGACCTAAATAATCTGGGGCCCAGACCCTCTCATTTGGCTTCTTGGTACATTTTGTTTCCACATGTTGCTTATTTCCTTGATTTCTACCTTTACACCACTCCTGTGAATGCTTCTCACCTCCCTGTCCTTCACCCCATCCAAGGTCTTCAATCCATCTGACCTCCTGTGGGTGACGATCTCTCTTTGTCTGCCCCTTTGGTCTTGTCCCCTCTAGTGTGGGAATATGTGTCCCTAACATATTCCCATGAGATTTAAGGTAAAACAGATAGTAAAAACAAAAATATAAACACAAGCTACATTTTCACCTAAAATTCTTTGCTTTTTTAAAACACTAAAAATTTAAGTGGAGATGCTCCTAGGCAGAAAACCCACTTCTCTATGATATGAAGTGAGGAAGTTACTGCTTTGAGTTGAGATGAACACAAAGAGGGATTAAGCCAAGGTGAAGAATTTGTCACTGCCAGAATTCCCAGCGGCAGCCAAGACGGTGGAGAACAAGCAAGGAAGGATGTAGAGTCTCAGGCTCTGGGCTGTCCTAGCTTTGTCCTTGAAGTGGTGTCACTTTTGCAGGCAGCGGTTTATCTCACGGAATTAAGCCATCATCAGTACCAACGCATTTGTTATTCTCATTCCGTGTCCCTTCTACCATTGGGTGAAAATGGCACGACCCTCCCATCCCATCTTCCGCTGAGTCACCTTCAGCCTTCAGCGGGGAGATTGCCGGGAGTGAGCAGCCAATCAGGACGGCTCCTTACCAGCAAGAGGAATCTGCCACACAACCACACAGTGGCTAGCCTATGTCCAAAAAAGACAGATGTCCTTGGAAATAAAACCATGGAAAAACAACCACCAAAGATTTTTTTTTTTGGAGTCAGGGGATTACGGACCATTAAAAAAATATATTCTCCTTGTGTATTTGAATTTTCTAATTCAAAACAAATTGTAATTTTATGAAACTCTTTAGAATATCTGAAATGTTTGGATAACAGAGGTTTGTGATGCTTTTCATCACAGTTCTATTCTAAACTATACATCATTTTAAGTAAATGAATAACTTGATTATTACATATACTGACAGGTTCTTCTGAATCTCTCTCAGACATCCTGTGGGTGTGTGCTGATTACCGCAGAACTCAGAATCGCAGTTTTTAATCAAGAGCATTTGGAAGGCCTATCTGTTTCCTTTGCTACAATTAAAGGCCTGTGAACAGTCCTCACTGACAGCAGTGATTGCCCCTATCCTGGTCATTTCAGTGTTGAGCAGACATTTGAGATGCAATGTCTTCCTTCGGGTTTCTCCTAAGTGACCTGACTTACTCAAAAAGTGAGGATTTTCTCAGATTCTGTGCCCTCCCTTTGAAAAGCTTTTTGGTTAGAAATTTTTTTAATTACTTTTTTTAAAAAACATTGTGCTTGAGGGTGTCTGGGTGGTTCAGTTGGTTAAGCATCAAGACTTCAGCTCAGGTCATGATCTCACGGTTCGTGGGTTGGAGCCCCGCGTTGAGCTCTGTGCTGACAGCTCAGAGCCTGAAGCCTACTTTGGATTCTTTGTCTCCCTCTCTCTCTGCCGCTCCCCCACTTGTGCTCTGTTTCTCTCTTTCTCTCTCTCAAAAATAAACTAACATTTAAAAAAATTAAATAATAAAATAAAATAAAAAATTGTGCTTGTAATCAAAACAGACAAATGTTAAATTCAAAATGTGTATACCAGACAGTTGTCTTAGATTTTATCAGACAATGCACACATTAATCCAAAAATGTTACAACAAATGGAATTTATAAGGACAGTGAACAGAAAAAGCTGTTGTCTTTACTCCTGGCAGATTTCAGTGTGTCTCTACTGTGCCATTAGGATTTAGAGCACTGGGGTGCCTGGATGGCTCAGTCAGTTAAGCATCTGACTTTGGCTCAGGTCATGATCTCACAGTTCATGAGTTTGAGCCCCACATCAGGCTGTCTGCTGTCAGCACAGAGCCTCCTTTGGATCCTCTGTCTCCCTCTCTCTCTGTCCCTCCCCTGCTCATTCTCTCCCTCTCTTTTTCCTCTCTCTCTCTCTCTCAAAAATAAAATAAATATTAAAAAAAAAAGATTCAGAGCACTCAGGAGACTGCGGTTACCTACGGAGGTGTATCAGGGATCACAACAGGACCTATCTCGTAGGATCACGGGGAGGAATCACTGTGTAATTATATACACAGGAGCTTAGAATACTACTAAGCATTGCATGAGTAGTAGTTATTGTCTTGTTGGAACCACAAGGCTCTGTAGCTCAGCATCACCTACTCATACTCCCAGCTCAGGCATAAGCCCTAGAAATATGTATTAGAGAGAAGCTGGTTTACTCCACCCCCAGGGTCACCTGGCCTTGGCTTATTCTTCCAACTAAATATTTATTGAGGGCAGTCTGATCTGGATTTAAATTTCGGCCTTATTGCTCTATATTCAGAGCCCAGTTCATCTGCTAAAGGAGGACATGACCTGCCCTATAAGGCTGTTTTGAGCTTCTGAGTCAACGTGTGCAAAGATTACAGTGGAATGCTTGGTATATAGCACAGGTGCTTCGTAAATGGCAAATACAGCATTATTGTCATTATGATTTCTAAAGCTAAAGATGGCACCTAGTGTGATGGAGTTCTTTTGTTTTCCTGATTTCCTCCCCTTGATCTTGCCATGGACAGAAGATGAGAAAACGCTCTGAGAACATTCCTATTCTTCCCTAAAGGAAGCAGCCAGTGAGAACTCCTCTTTGAAATGGGTAAAGCTCTGTAGGAAGGTGAGGTATGTGTGGTGACTTTAGTTTTCCTGTCTGAGACCTGAAAGGTTCACAAGAGCCTTGTAGAGTACCCTTGGGGAATGAGCAGCCTGCTAAAGGCGACAGCGCCATTTCACTGTAGTGGGGGAATCAAAACAAGTACCCAGGTACAGGCTGTGCTGTGTGTATTACTACACGTTCCCCAAACCAAAACTACCACTCCAAGCTAAACCCAGAAATAACCTGAATTCTAGCAAAATACATTGTACCTGGGGAAGTGTCCTTGGGAAGTTACTTTCTGTCTAAGTGTCAGCTTACCTTGTGTGGGCTTCATTTGGCTTAATTATTTGATTTGTGAATGGTCAATGTTATTGACCCTCTGACTGCCCATAAACCCTTCCACTTAATAAAGCAGTGGGCTATTAGCCCACTCTAGTTCAATAAACAAGCAATGAAGGGAAACAGTATCTGTGGGCACACGAACATGAGGCAGCTCGACGTCCCTACCCCATGGGCAATCTCCCAAGAAGGGTAAAGATTTCACTGTGGATCTATAGATGCCTCATTTGAATTTACATAAACAAATGACTGTGATTGAACTCTTAGTTCCTCTGAATAGCAGTGAACATTTGAAAGCTTCAAGAACACTGCTGAAAATGTTACCAAGTATATATACACACATGTAAAAAGAGTATATTCATCTAATGGGCTACTCAGTGTCCCAGCACCAAGCCAAATATTACAATAGAAGTAACTTACTCATGCGGTGCTAGATTTCCTGCTCCTGTAAATAAAGCATGGTAAGTACAGAACACATTGGAAAGAAAGCCTTTTGTGATGTAATAGTATTCAGTCCCCACTAAGGAGATTAGGGGTTCCTTAAGTGGTAATCTCAGCATGAGCTCAAGGTCCATGTGTGTTTTCTCCCTTTGAAAGTTTACATGGCTCACATCGCACAAAAAGATGTGAGTCTGGACCACCATCGTAATGAAAGTCTTTCCTGCTCTGGTAGGTTTCTACAATCCCATTCCTTCCACTATACTCAAACTGAAACCCAGGAGTCCTCATTTTAAGCACACACAAGAAAGACCAGGGTTTAATAACTTGTCTCTTGCTGTCTCTGAACAGATTGTGAATCCAGCCTTGCGCTATAAGAGTACATTAAAAATTCTATGACTCTGACATTCCTCACTGGAAGTGATGCCTGAGATTTGTTTATGAAACCCACAATGGCACACAAACACAAACTGGGTTCTGCCTCACTCAGCACAGGATCCTGCAGAAAGCCATTAGCAAATGGCGGGGTGAGAGTGTTCAGTCACACTGCACTCACTACGCACGGTGGCAAATCCTTGTTCTATTCTTTTATTCAGATGTCTCCCGCAAGCCCCTGAGTCTGAATGGGTACCTAGGAGGGCTAGAAAGAGGCTGGGAAGGGGCCAGAATCTTGGTGAACATATCGTGGAGGGGGCTAGGCCAGGATCACTCCAGTAACATGGGCTCCATGCCAGGGCAGAATTAACATATAAGTATCACATCACAGTCACCTGAGAAAACCTAGTAGCCTGGAAGCCATTGAGATATGCAGGAAACTGAGAATTTGTGAGTATTTTATTTCATTTTGCTGAATATTTATAAATTTTATTATTTGTGGCATTGTTTATGAATTGATCCAATATTCTTGGAGCAATGATATTCACTGTTTTGTATGAATTATCAGTTAAACACATAATTTGTACCCTAATTTGGGTTTTAAGGTATTACATGGTTGTTAATCATGAAAAAACTGAGGAAAAAATTGGAATGCATGTGCCCTATACACAACTTACATAACAGGAAGAGGCGGAGTAGGGTATCATGTATGTGTGGGTGATGACATCTATAAACTTCCATGTTGTCATAAGAAATATAGATTTGTAAAAGTGCTCGGAGAATTGTCTTTTTACATTTAGCTATGCAATATTTTAATTTATTAAAACATAAATGAAACCTTCAAGTAACTGGAATGTTGCTCATTCCACTTCTGAATGGAAAGATAAATGAAAACAAAGCTCATATCAGGGACTTATTTTATAACACTTATTCTATACTATCCAGAAGTACAAGTAGATCATACACATTCCACATATCCAGAACTATCGACTCTATAAGGTGGTCTTCAAATATTAAACAAGCGCTAGAACAGATCCCTTTGAGTTCCCAGGATGTCCAGTAATTTTATGACACGTTGCCAGAGCATTTTAATTAATCATGACCTTCATGACCAAAAAAAGCCCTAAGTACATGTATGCTCAGTGATGATCCATGGAACTCTAGAACTTTCTAGGTGGATCTAGAAAGGAATGACTCTATAAATGTCTAGTTCAATAGATGTCCTATAGCTTAATCAACTTGGAGACAGAAACTCATCAATGGATAATCAATAAAAGTCAATCAACCTGGAGACAGAAACTCATCATCAGATACTAAAACTAGTAGGCAAAAGCTTGATGAGAAACAGGACATTTATACAAGTCTCATGGTATCTCTCAGAAATTACTTATTCACTACAGAGGGAGCAAAAGTAACATTACAAAGGAGCAACCTCACCTTAACAATTGAACAAAATGATCATCACCAAAATTGGGACAAATAGGCATGTGCCTCCTGATACAATGCACCTGGAGGGACACAACATCATTTCTGTGCTATTCCTGCTGAAATGCAAAACCTGAATCTAGTTATGAAGATATAGAAATGGGCCAAAGAAAGAAACATTCTATAAAACAAATGACCTCTGCTTCTCAAAAATGTCATGATCAAGAAGATAAAGACAGGCTGAGAAACTAGATTGACGAAAAAGAAGCTCGTGCAAATAAAGGCAACCTGTGTCCTTGGATCATCAGATCCTAGGCCAGGGTGAAAAATGGCTACAAAGAACATTATTATCACTAATGAAAAACTTGAGTATGTTTGGACTATGGACTAAATATAACATTATATAAATGGTAAATGTCCTCATTTTGAAAATATATGATTATGTAACAGAATATTCACATTTTAAGGAAATGCACACTGAAGTATTTAGGGATGAAAGAGAATGGTGTTTCCAACTTTCTCATGTGTAATTTTTTAAAAATTCACATGTGCATGCATGGAGAGAGAAAGTTGAAGAGGGAATAAGTAAACTGGAAACAACTGGTGATTCCAGGCAAAGGGTATTCAGAAATTCCATGTCCTATTCTTGAAACTTTTCTCTAAGTTTGAAATGTTATCAAAATAGTATCAAAGAAGAAGTCACAGATAAAAAACAATTAATTCCACAAATATTTATTTCTGTCACAGTATGCCCACTGGGTGGAATTTTAAAATTTCCCTAATGTGCTCTATCTCCTTTAAAGGAATGACACATCATCTTGAAGATGTGTAGAATCACGGAGTGGACACTCTTAGCCATGTCAGTGTAGGGTAACACTTCTCCAGGCTTCTCCTAGAGGCCAGGATGTGGAACGACCTCAGGGAACAGGATAGACTAAACACTTACTAGAGGAAAGGACAAAGAACTGTTCCAGGGAGGTCATCAAATATCAAATGTTTTGTTATTCAGATTAAATGTCTCATTTAAATACATTTGGAAAATACGCTCAAAACAATAATACAGCCCATATCTTTACAGTGTGAATTCCTAAGCTGCCATCACATACTTGTAAAAATATAGCTTACAACAAAATGTCTCTGCAGTAGCATTGACATTTTTTCAAATGCAGAGTTGTAATATGCTTTTCCCAAAGTCAAAAAAGCACAGCTAAAATCCTCATCTTCAAATTCATTCACTCATTTATTCAATGAGCTTGTATAATCACCTAGGGAGTGAGCAGTAGACAAAGGCTCTTGAAACTCTTTCCCATTACCTGGCTGAAGATGCATTTACTGGCTCTCTGATAGACATGTCAGACTCACACACGCCAATCACACTCCCTGCTCTCCCCACTGCCCTCCCAGTCCTGCTCTTCCTCTGTCTTTCCCATCTCAGTAAATAGCAATGTCATTTTTCTAGTTGTTCAGGCCACAACCTAGGAGACAGCCGTGACTCCTCTCTTCTTCTCACACCTAGCACTTAAGCCAAGAACAAATTCCCTCTGTTCTACTTGAAAATATATCCCAAATCTGACCATTTCACACCTCCTCCATTTCTACCTCTCAGAACTGAGCACCAGCAAATCCCACCTGGGTTATTAAAATACCTGTTCCAGCTTTTGCCCTTTGCCCCCACCCCCACATTCTGTACTCACACAGAGGACAGAATGATCTGTTTAATTTTTAACTTTTTAAATGTTTATTTATTTTTGAGAAAGAGAGAGAGAGAGAGTGAGCAAGCAGGGGAGGAGTAGAGAGAGAGGGAGACAGAATCTGAAGCAAGCTCCAGGCTCTGAGCTGTCTGCACAGAGCCGGATGCAAGGCTCAAATTCACCAAATGCGAGATCATGACCTGAGCCGAAGTCAGACATTTAACCGACTGAGCCACCCAGGTGCCCCCAGAATAATCTGTTTTAAAAGAAGATCAATGCTTTAGTCTGCCAGGGATTCCATAACAAAATACCACCTTCTACATAGCTTACACAGCAGGAATTTATTTCTCAAAGTTCTGGAGGCTGAACTTCCAAGATGAAGGTGCAGGCAGGTTTGGTTTTCCCCGGAGGCCTCTCTCCTTGGCTTGTACATGGCTGTCTTCTCCCTGTGTCTTCACATCGTCTTTCCTCTGTGTATATCCATGTCCTAATCTCTTCTTCTTGTACGGTCACATTGAACTAGGGTCCATGCGTATAACGTGATTTTACCTAAATTAACTCTTGAAAGGCCCTAGCTCCAAACACAGCCACATCCTAGGACTGGAGGGCTATGAATTTCAGGAAGACACAATTCAGCCCTTAAGAGCCAGACTACATGCTCCTCTGGAAGTCTTCAGGGGCTTCCCTGACTGCTCAGCACAAAAGCCAAAGTTCCTAGCATGACCTACAAGTCCTATGGGATATGACCCCGAGACCCCTCTGCACTCAATCTCACCCTTGCCCCTTGCTCACTGCATGCCTGCCACACTGGCCTTCTTGCTGTTCCTGCAACATGCCAAGCACATCCCACCTCAAGGCCTTTGCATGGCTGCTCCTCCCGCCAGGATCTATCTTTCCCCAGATATCCACATGGTCTTCACCTTATTTCCTCCAGGTCTCTGCACAAATGTCACTTTACCAAGGTGAGGCCCTCCCTGACCCCTCTATATAAAATAGCAAACAACCCCCAATATGTCCTATTCCCTCTTTGATTTATTTTCTCTGTAGCCTTACCACCACCTGACATTACTTACATTTATTCATTTATTTGCTTATAATCTCTTCCTCCACTTGAATGCAAATTTCTTCAGGCAGCAATGAGTCCAGCTTGTTGACCACTATACCTCTAGCACTTCGGATACTGCCCAGCTCAGAGTAGGCACTTGGTAAATACTTGTTGTGAAACTAAATAAACTGACTTATTGTACTGGCTTGCATTATACTTTGGGAGAAATATAAAAACAACTAGCACTTTTCTGCTTTCAAGTAGAAGAGTTTATAGTCTTGAATGTTAAGAAATTGCTGATTAGTTACTGGGTTGTTGTGGCTTTTTTTTTAACGTCAAGAACTATGAAGGGAAAAGCAAAATTCTCTTTAGTTTTACAAAGTGACTAAAGAGTATTTTCTAGCCTATGCATTTTTCTTGAGACATCTAACAAGTTCTATGTAGAAGACAGCATGTACTTCTTTATTAGTTTGTGAGCCATAGAGGAGACATTTTAAAAATAATTACGCCTGGTGAATGGTGCAATTGTCCCTCACTCTCGAACTACATCTGCCACAAAACATGTCACTGCTCTATGGGTATTTTTAGGTTTCTTTTTTTTTAGACTATAAATATATACAACTCAAATGACATCCGCCCACTCTTGTTAATTCTGCCTGAATAATTCCTATTTACACCATTGGTTCCAAAGTTTAATCTCTCTAAAGGGAGCTCCATGGGCCCAAAGGGAACTATCTGAAAGACCCTAATAGGTTGTATCACTTCATTTAATGGTATTTAGTGACAGCAAAGGCTGAAAGTGTGAAATGGAAAGGAAACCCTTATTTCTACCCCTAATTATCATGATTAAGTAAAAGCTCTGACAGTTGATTTGCTCTGTATACTTGGGACTCTTGCTGTCTTCCACATTCATTCACAATCAGCGTGCTGGGAAGGCACTCGGCAGTAATGAGCTCAACTTCTGGCCTGACAAAAGCCATTCTCTAGGCCACACGCTCTACCTCTAGCCAAAGTAATCTCCCCACTTGTCAGGCCATTTCAGCCCCCAAGCCTTGCCCAGGACGATTCTGTTACATTGAAGCCTCTTGCTTGCCTACATGCTCAGCTAACTCCCATTTTCTCCTTTCCCTGGGCTTCACTAGCACTCAACTCAGACCCGAATATTAGCATTAATCACTGCATCAGTTGGGTTAGGCTAGGTTATGCTACACAAACAATCAACTGTGAAAATCTTAGTTATTGTGTAAGCAGAGACTTAGTTACCTCTTAAGCAAAGCCTACTCAGATAATGGTGAGCAGGATACTGGTCCTCCTTACAAACTCAGAGATCCTGGCTAAGAAATTACTAGTCACTTTGGTCTACCTAACAGCAAAAGAGTGAGTAGGCCCAGGAAAAGAGCTTAAGATAATGGATAAGCATTATGAGTCTGACTGCAGTTATTTTTTATGTACTCCAGTCAAAGTAAATGTCTCCAACAACAGAGTGTGAGCATTAATTAGAGGAATCATAATTCTTCATTTCACTGCTTTATCCTCAGTTCTAAAAACAGTGTTTATAACCTAGAAGGTTCTCAGTAAATATTGAATACATTAATGAATAATTTATACTAATTGAGATTAACTGCCTGGGACTGAGGAAGAGCCCAGTCTCTCCTAAAGCACATGGCCACTCAATATCAGAAAGAAATCAAGGTTTCTTAGGAAAGTGAAGGAGACAAAATGCCAGTATTGGCCACAGCACTTCATAAACACTTGTTGATCGAGTAAATGATTGAATGGATGAGTGGGTGGACAGGTGGAGGAGTGTAAGGGTGAATGAATGGCTAGGCAGATGCATGCCCATTGCCACTGATCCTACTCTTGCTCATTATCATCAAATTGCAATGGTCACTGTAATGAACATTTCTGTTTACAATCTTTTTTCTCCCTCTCAATATGTTCTCTATACTGATGTCAGAGTCAGCCTTCTAAAATTCAGATTAAATCATGACATCATCCTAATTTTCTTTTAAAAATGAGTCAGGGGCACCTGGGTGGCTCCGTTGGTTGAGTGTCCAACTCTTGATTTTGGCCCGGGTCCTGATCCTCGGGTCATGGGATCAAGCCCTGCCTTAGGCTCTGTGCTGAATATGGAAACTGCTTGGGATTTTCTCTCTCTCTCTCTCCCTCTCTCTCTGCCCTCTCCCCCAATCATGTGCATGCTCTCTCTCTAAAAAAACAAAGCAAAATTTTAAAAATGAGCCAATGATTCCAGCATTTAATAAAAGAAAAATACCCAAAGTCCTCCTATAATATTCAAGATTCTTTACAACTGCACCTCTACCATCCACCATCCTTCCACACAGACCAAGTTAGCTTTGTCTACACTAGACTGTTTGTTATTCCCTGTAAAGGATGTGCATCTTTATATCTCTGATTCTCTGCTCATCCCTTTTCCTATCACAGGATGCCTAAGTCAACTGGTATTTCCTTTGTAAAATCTTCCCAGACAAAACTCACCACTCCTTCTGTGTTCTTCCATTACACCTGGATTATACTTTTTGAAAAATATTGCAGCTAAGATAATAAGCTTTGTATTTGGATTATACATTAGAGCTGAAAAAAGGACACTCTAGTTGTATATGTGAAACTATTAGACATGGTTTCTTGACAGCAAGGACCATATCTGATTCTCCTGATGAAGATACTGTATTGTGCATTGTAAACACTCTATAACTCATTCTTCATTCAACAAATACTACTGGGTGCCAATTATGTGCTAGGCACTGAAGAAGACAATTAACATTTCAGAAAATAAATTAAATCCTGAGTAGAATTCCATTCACCCAGAGCCCTTTTGTCATTTTCACATAGTACACAATGCCATGTGATGGTTATATCATTAATATAAGGGCATCACACTTGTGAATTCAGTGTCTTATCCATATGCCTAGAGCACTCTTGACACATAATCTTAAAAGAGTGAGACATAGACCCTCATTGTGAAATACCTCCCTGATAATATCATATATTCATTTCTCAGAGGATTAGATTGCCACTCTCTGAATTTTATGGAAGTTTTCATTGGCCAACCTGACCTTTTGGATATGGACTTGCATTGGTTACAAGATGCATAAGTTGGGCTCTCTATGGTTCTGCATTTATTTGCTGCACACATCCCCATTACTCAAGACGAAATGCTTGCAATGTTTTTAAGATGATCCTTAATCTTTTCAATGGCCACATAAAATGCTCTTGTGCACACTGGGCTTTCATTTTCTTTCTTTTTAAGGCACTGATAGAGAAAAATGTGAATGCTTTCCAACAGCTTCTATTTTCTTCATGGTGTAGAAGTTGGGTGTCGAAATGTACACCGCATTTCCTCCCTGTGGATTTAATAGCACAGAGCCGGCACTCCACTATAAACCATCCATTCTCCCTTCAGACCCGGCCCCGAAACTCCCATTAAAGTTAATGGAGACAATTATGCCCACAAACCAAAGGGAAAATCAACCCCTTCATTTGTAAATTAGCCTGATGCCAGTAGATTTTCTACATCAAGCTAAGAAAGAATAACATGAAAACATGTCAATCATGACCCTCTATTTAATTGTCTGAAATAAATGTTCATCTGGGAAGTCTCCCATTCCCTCCAGAAAGGAAAAAAGCAAACTCAACAGCTCTTTGGGACATGAGTCTGTGAACCTGTCTACTATTTCCTTCCCAAGCCTTTTTGGTACATGGTAAATGGCTGGCTGTTGATTGCTTCTGGAGACCCCATAAATCTATATAGATCAAGTCCCACTCTCTACAAGCCATTTCCTATGGAGACAGATTGGTTTGCTTTCACTGGTGCCAATTGTTTATTAGAAAAAGTGAAAGTGGACATCCCTTTCAAGATTGTTTTTAAAATACTGAAAAGTGTGTTTCCCCCTTCCAAAAACAACTGTGTCTAAATTCGGTTGTAACTTATTAAAGTCATAAGTTGACTCCCTATGATAGGCCTGAAATATCCAAGAATACTGGCCCAGAAGAGTACCTGTAATTAGCAGTGGCCTTTGATGGGTCTTTCTTTCTGGGAAATACACTCAGCAAGCTTTTAGTCATCGTTTAGACGGAGGGACTTCAGGGAGACTTCTGATACAACAGTCAAGACTCACTTATTAGCATTTCCCACAGTGAACAAGTAATTCCATGACCGGGTATTTACCCAAAGAAAATGAACGCACTAATTTGAAGACATACGTGCACCCCTATCTTTTTGCAGCATTATTTACATCAGCCAAGATATGGAAACAACCCAAGTGTCCACCCATAGATGTACAATAAAGAAGATGTGGTGTACAATAGAATATTACTCAGCTATAAACAATGAGATATTGCCATTTGCAATAACACGGTTAGACCTAGAGGGTACAATGCTGAGTGAAATAAGTCAGAGAAAGACAAATACCATATAATTTCACTCATATGTGGAATGTAAGAAACAAAGAAATAAAGGGGGGGGGAGGACCAGATTCTTAAACACAGAGAACAAACTGGTGATTGCCAGAGGACAGATGGATGGGGGAATGGGTGAAATAGATAAAGGGTACTAAAGAGCACACTTGTCTAGATGAGCGTGGAGTAATGTGTAGAATTGTTGAATATTGTACACCTAAAACTAATATAACACTGTATGTTAATTATACTTGATTTTTAAAAAAGAGTTTCACCTGCCCATTTTGCCTTTGGAGTACAACTAATATACTTCAAAAATGAAATCAGTTGTGGAGATCTAGTTCCACCTACAGATTGCTGTAGCCCATGCATTTCCTCTGGGACACTCCATCTTCATCTTCCTGCACCTGGCCTTGGCCCCTCTCCTGAATCACAGCAACTCAGGGCATAATGCACAGGTCTGTGAATTTTATTCTGTTTGGGCACTTTACCTTCACTAAGCTATGCTTCCCCATGTTGGTAAAGGTGCTATAGCTGCTTGGTCCTGAGCGCCAGAGTTCCCAGCAGGTCAACTAAGAAAGTTATGTCCTGTTGTTCTCATAATTCTATTCTTTACACTTCAAAAACAAAAAGTTTTAAGGGTGCTTGGTGGCTCAGTTGGTTGAGTGTCTGACTCTTGATTTCAGCTCAGATCATGATCACAAGATCATGGGATCAAGCCCCACATCAGGCTCCACACTGAGCATGGAGCCTGTTTGAGATTCTCTCTCTCTCTCTTTCCCACTTGTCCCCTCTTCCCCTCTCTTGCCTCCTCTTCCCCTTCTTCTCTCTCTCTCTCAAAAAAGTTTTAAAAAGTTCAAATCATATATTAAAACTATAAAAGATAATATAAATTGATGAATGTAATACCTTTACTAAAGATGCACAATTAGAGTGAAATTTAAGGGGAAAAACCCTTTCAAAATGTAGTAAAAATGATCACAGCATTATTTAAAATAACGAGAAATGGTGTCTGTCATTTTCACTAGTGATGTCAAAAGCCTGTGTAAAGTTTATTATAGCCATTAAATATTTATTAAATGAATGAATAGCAAATAAATTATGGTAATTTCCTAGTTCAAAACTTTAAGAAGTTTAATGCTCCAAAGATGCCGGCAGTCAGATGGTAGTTTCCTTAGCAGGGATAAAGAATAGACTGGGAACAGGCATCTTGGCAGATTCTGGAGGTGTTGATCTGGGTAGTGGGTACATGGATATACACACACTATATAGAACAAAAATGCATCCAGATGAACCCTTCGAATTAGTATTATACTTTACTGTATCTATATTATCCTCAACTTTTAAAAAAGTAAATGATTACGGTATGATGTTTCCGATCTATGTGAAAATCTGATTTGTTCTCTTTGTCTACTACTGTTTTGGGGAGATCCTTTATTCTTGAACTTAATTATAGATTTGGTTATTATCTACATACTGGTCCTGTTTCCCACGAGTTCCTCCATAACATGATTAGTAATTCCCAGATAACTGTTGGAATTTGTTTTGTTTTTCTGGGGGGAAAACCCCCCACAGTTCGAAGCTTCAAGATAAAAGCCTAAAATAACATCAGTACATAAATTCTCAAGCACATTTAGATACATTACAATACATTTCTTAAAAACAATATGAAGTTGGGGTCACCTGGATGGCTCAGTTGGTTGAATGTCTGACTCTTGATTTTGGCTCAGGTCATGATCTCACAGGCTCATGAGTTCAAGCCCCAAGTCAGGCTCCTCAGAGCCTGCTTGGGATTTTCTCTCTTTCCCTCTCTCTTCATCTTTCCCCTACCCTCTCTCTCAAAATAAATAAATAAACTTAAAAAATATATGTATATGGTGGTCATCATCCAGTGTTTTTGGAATCCTAAAATATCTAATTAAGGAAACACCAAACATAATATGGAAATAATGTCTCCAGTTTGCAATACTGATGGGCCCTTTTTTCAAGCAACTTTCCACTCTACCTAGAGGGAATCCAACAAGCTCACACCATAGTTACTAAGGGAATATACTAATCAGGAAAGAGATTCCATTAACCATGTGATTTAAAACTGGTCACTTAGCCCCTTCATTAGGTTTCACTTTGCTCTTAAAAAAAAAAAAAACAGAGACTACTTTTAGGTCTATAAGGTCACAATCGACTCCATCTTTCTACATTTCAATGAAAGAAGACTTTTAGTTGTATTAGAAGCACTTCTGAAGTCTTTAAGGGAATAATAACTAGAAAAACAGACATTTTAAACTTTTTGTCTATGCAAAAATGGTTTTGATTCCCAATTCAGCGATGGCAAGGATTGTCTCATATGATGAGCATTCAACAAATATCAGGTAGAAGCAAAGAACTTTACTGCTTTTTAAATTGTGCCAAATTGAATAAACCTCGCTGGATCTCAATATTAATTAATGTTCTCAGAGCTATTAAAATTAATTAACATCTCCAGTGCCCCAGAGTTTATGCATCCACTATGCCCACAAAATAGGCAGCTTATCTCCATTTTAAGACTCTGCACTATCTCTAAAATTTTCTTAGAGTTTATGATTTGACCACCTTTGACATTATAAGTTAAACATTAATATTCTGACCAAGCTAGGTGAAAACCCAGAAAAACTCAAAATGAAGACTAAAACTCAGGTTTGAACCTACTTTATGTTCATAAAGGGCCAGAAATAAATTAAGCTTCATCAGGTTAAGCTTCTCCACTTCTATGCTAATCTGCCAGCAGGATTAGTTTAGTTGCTCAGAAGAATAATGAGCTCAAGATAATGCCTTAACCTGAAGCTGGAATTTACTAATACTGACTAAGTGTCACCATGAACTACACGGACTTATGTTGCTGAACCAAAGACACTCACCATTCCTCCCCCATCAATAGCCCCTTCTTAAAGAATCTGCCTCACTACAACTCAGAAGATGCGCCTTCATTCACCACCACCGTTTGGGCTGGGAAAGGCAGAACCTGATCTACAGTCATCAGCTCCTCCAACATAGACATGTGGAACTGAGAAACAGAGCTTGAATCAGTCAGACGGGGTTGGAACTAACATTCATGTCAAGTTAGATGCACCTGGCATGCAAAAGTCAACTATTACCAGAGTTATTGTCTTCGTTCCCTTGGGCTTCTACCACAGAACATCAAAGATGGGTAGCTTATAAATAACGGAAATTCATTCTCACAGTTCTGGAGACTGGCAGTTCAAGACACAGATGCCAGCAGATTCGGTGTCTGTTGAGAGCCACTGGTTCACAGACAGCCTTCTCACATCATATGGTGGAAGGGGTCGGGGAGCTCTCTACTGTCTGTTTTCCAAGGACACTAATCCCATGCAAGGGTATCATCCGCATGACCTCATCACCTCCCAATACCTAATCATCACCTCTCAAGATCTCCTCATCTCCTAATACTATAACATTGGAGGTCAGGTCTCAACACATGAATTTTGTGGGGACCCATTCAGTCTACTGCACCTACGGAGAGCAGAAAGTAGGAGGCTGGCTGAAAAAGCAGGTTAACGAGGCAGAGACCATAGGAGATGCAGAGAGAAGACTGGAGTGGACCCAGAAAGAGCAGGATGGACACAATAGACACTTATGGCTTCCTAGTTCCTGTGACACAATGCTGTAATTCTGGCCATTAGGTTTTAAAAGATTACCTTTGGTCCTAACCAATGCCCCCAATTAGGTCCGCCATTGTAACAGTGATAAATATCAGTATTTACAGCCTCATGATCTGTCTCACACACACACACACACACACACACACACATTCTGGTACAGAATTAAAGACAGAAAAACTAGACGTGGTTTGTATTAGGAAAGACAAGTGCTGCTCAGTGTAGAGAACAAGAGTGGACAAATACTCAGGACAAACTGTTTGGGGAAGAAGTTGTGGATATATTGAGAATAAAATTAAATGAAAGGGAGTTGAGATATTGAATGAGAGAGCAGGAAAGATTTTACAAAGTTCTGCTTTTTGTTTAAATGGAATAGTGCTTTGGAACTTTTCAAGTTGGCTTTTTTTTTCCAAGACTTCCTAAAGAAATAGACGTGCATTCCTCTCTTCATGAGATCCTATTCTGAGCCCAGTTTTACTTGGGTTATGGCAAACCCCACTCTCTTTCATAGGTCAGTGTTTCTGAACGGGTCTCTAACAGCAACTTCAATGGAACAATTCTTCATTGTTCCAGACCGTCTTGTAGACTACAGGATGCTTAGCATCACTGGCTCCTAGCAACTAACAGAGTATACCCTTCAGTCACTGGGACGATTAAAAGTGCCCTCAGGGCACCTGGTTGGCTCAGTGGATTAAACATCCGACTCTTGATTTCAGCTCAGGTCTTGATCTCAGGGTGGTGAGTTCAAGCTCCCTGTTGGGCTACACCTGGGCGTGGAGCCTACTTAAAACATAAACAAATAAAAAAAGGTGTCCTCTACATATTTCCAAAAGACCCCGGGGTGGTGGGAGAAGGCTGACCATGGATGTTAACCTTTGATAAACTGGCTTCCATTCATGCAATGAAACAATTCCTGATGAAGATGGTGGCTAATAAATAAGAAGAGCAGAATCATTTTAATTCCTCCCTAAAGCACTCAATTCAATGATACGCATTATCTATCTCAGAAAGCAAACCTTTCTGCTTCATCAGGCACAATGACTGGAAATGAAGCCTAGGATATTATCCTCTTAGTCTTGCACGAAATCCTGCATTGAATGTGGGTGATGACAACTGAAATCAACAGGCCGGTGTTAGAGTTGGCCTCCGGTAAAGGGCACATAAGAGACACTAAGAAGAAGACGGGCCTCCATCTGAGGATGGGGGCTAGGAGAAGTGGCCCTGAAAGCAAATGACCTCAGAAACATAGGGTGGATGCCCTTTTGTTGCCCGTCCTGGAATACCAAGGCTCAGAGCATCGCTGAAAGCTGACATTGTGAGCACTGGCTGTGCCAGGCGCTAGTCAGAAGGTGCTAGATAAGGGACACCTGGGTGGCTCAGTCAGTTAAGCGTCCGACTTCGGCTCAGGTCATGATCTCAGGGCTTGTGAGTTCGAACCCCATGTCAGGCTCTGTGCTGACAGCTCAGAGCCTGGAGCCTGCTTTGGATTCTGTGTCTCCTTTTCTCTCTGCCCCCACCCCCCCCCCGCTCTCTCTCTCTCAAAAATAAATAAAAAATAAAAAGATGCTAGACAAGTAAAATCAAGTACTGCTTTATAACATGACGTCCGTAAGAACTGTGGTCCCGTAGAAATACAGTTTAGAAGCAAAGAATTGTGCACTTGGTCTTCCCGCGTCCATCTAGGATGCTCTCCTCCCAGTGGGCGCGAGGGGCTCACGCGCCTTCCTCGCGCTGTGTGGAAACCCGGTTTCTCCAGAGGTCCCTCAGACAGGCCTGTTTAAAATGGCGCCTTCAGGGGGCACCTGACTGGCTCAGTAATGCACTGTGGACTCTTGACCTCAGGGTCATGAGTTCGAGCCCCACGTTGGGTGTAGAGATTACTTAAAAATGAAATAAATAAAATGGCACCTTCACTCAGAACTTACTGTCCTTCCAGGTAGTGACTTGGAGAGTCCCAAACTCACCTCATCTCCCAGACACACCAAATCTAGAGCTGCCTACAGAACAATGTCCTCGGAAAAATAACCCAGCGACCAGCTGGGCGACTGCCACATGGAAGCAAGGGGTAGAGGCGGGGACCTGGGGACAAGGGCTAGCCCTAAACCCCCCAGTCACAGAGATGAGGCCTTGGAGAGGAGGCTTACAAGAGAAGAGTGTGTGGAGAACCTGGGAAGGAGAGTTGAGAAACCACGAGAATTATCTGGCTCAGAGAGGTTAAAGAATCAGAGAACTCTCCCCCGAAACAGAAATTAAATAATCTCCATTTCTTCTTTTTCCTCTCTCTCACTTGTTTCCTAACTGTTGTAAATATCCATAACATCAAATTTACTATTTGAACCCGTTTTAGGCGTGCAGGTCAGTGGCAGTAGGTATATCCACACGGTTGGGCAGCCATCACCACCACCCAGCTCCAGAGCTGTTTTTTCACCTTCCCAAAAGGAACTCTGTACTCATTAAAGGACTCCCTCCCTCGGCCACTGGCCACCACCATTCTACCATCTGTCGCTGGGAATCTGACCACTCCAGGCGCTTCACAGGAGTGGACTCACTATTTGTCCTTTGGGGACTGGCTTCTTTCACGTCGCACAAGTTCCACAAGGGTCATCCATTCCACAGCCTGAATCCCAAGTCCATCACTTGTGCAGGCTGAGTAACAGTCACGTGTATGTATCTACCGCATTTTGTTTATCTATTCATCTGGGGACACCTGGGTGCTTCTACCTTTCGGCTATTGTCATAATGCTGCTGTGAACATGAGAGCATAAAGAGCTTTCACTTCTTTTGCTGTGTACCTTCTGTTCTTGGTTTTTAAGGCATAGAGGTTCACGTTCAAGACTTGTGATGAATTCTATTGGCAGGTAAAGAGGAGCCAGACATTGAACTTATGGTTCATCCTTCCCCTTTCACACCGCACTGATGTTTCACTCATGTAGCGCATTAATATTGGCTGCATGGGGGCGCCTGGGTGGCTCAGTCAGTTGACTGTCTGACTGGCTCAAGTCATGATCTCATGATTTGTGGGTTCCAGCCCCGGGTAGGGCACTGTGCTGACTGCTCAGAGCCTGGGGCCTGCTTCAGATTCTGCCTCTCTCTCTCTGCCCCTCCCCCACTCAAGCTTTGCCTCGCTCTCAAAAATAAATATTTAAAGAAATTTTTTTTGAGGGGCCAACATGGCCGAGCAGCATGGAAGTGGTTTTTACATGTCTCATCCCTGAAAGGCAGCCAGATCAACACTAAACCATCCTGCACACCCAGACAGCTGATGTGAGGATTAACACAACAATCTGCACAACCTGAACCACAGAACTCGGCAGGTACCGGGGCGGAGAGGTGCAGCCCGCGGGGCAGGGAGCTGTTTTCGCTTGCGGAGGGAGGACGGCGACGGGCGGAGAGTCTGGGAAGAGCCCCCCCTCCCCCAAAAGCAGCTGCAGAGACGGTGGAAAAGTGGAAACAGCCGCAGCACTGAAGTAAACAGGGAGGACGGAGAAAGCAGAGGGTCTCGGTTCCCTCCCGACCTCACAACCGGGGAGCCCCGAGTCTGAACGTCCGCCCGCGGCTCCGTACCTGGCAGGGCTGTGGCGGGAAGGGCGAAGCCCCAGGGGCAGAGCGGGCGCGGGAGGCCTTCGGGCCACACGGGGAGAAGCGGTTCCACTGCTGGAAGGACACGTGGCAGACACTGCGGGCCGCCCCCAGCGGACCCCAGAGAACAGCCACATTCGCTGGCGCCGGAACTAGGACGATAAGGGGGGAGCCTGGTGCCCGCAGGGTGTTGTGACTTTCCAGTCCCTGAAACGCCGCTGCTACACGACCGCGGGAACTTTTTCTGGGGCGGGCGGGCACCCGGCCGCAGTCTCTGGGCAGCGGCAGCGGCACGGGCCGCTCCTGGGTGCGGCGGGCACCTGGCACCTGCTCGGGGAGACCCTCCCCCAGAAGGTCTGAGCGGGTCAAAGCCGCAGGCCCTCGGAAGTGAGGGGTCGCGAAGCACAGCCGGGCCTGAGATAAAAGGAGGGAGGTGCCGCCTGGCAGTCCGGCGGCTTGGTCACAGCCAGTGTAAAAGTAGAGGGTGGACGGAAGCCGGAGACAAAGGAGGGACACTCAATTGGTGGTAGTGAAAGACTGGATAGCTGTGTGACGCCATTTTCACCCTTCCCGCGCATGCGCGTACATGTTTGCGCGCGCCACAGCAATCCACCCCAGTAAGCTACGCAGCGCCATCTAGTGGAGAACGGAGCCGTTACACTAAACCCCACCCAACTGGGCCAACATCGCTCTTGACAAACACAAGTCTCTCCACCTGCTTAATTTAGGGACTATAAAGTGCTTCATAGCTTGACTTCTACCGGAAACCAATGTCATTTCAATCGTACTTCATTCTGTTAGCTGGTCATTTTATTCAATTTTTTCTTTTTCTTTTATTTTCTTATTCTCGAATACAGAAAGAGAAAAATTCCATTTTTATTTTCCATTTTTATTAAAGATTTTTCTTTTTTCTACCATATTTTATACTTCTTTGCAAATTTTTAAATTCTATTTTACTTTCATCATTTCATTGTATTCTATTTTATTGTATTCTTTTTTCAAATTTTCAAATGTTTTTCTTTTTTCCCTTAAGTTTTCATTTTTCTCTAATCTTTCAAGCTTCTTCCAACAACCAGACCAAAACACACCTAAGAGCTAGCATCCTTTATTTGATTTCTTTGTGTTGTTTTTAATTTTTAAATTTTAAATTTTTTTTACTTTATTAATTCCTTTTCTTCCTCCTAAATGACGAAATGAAGGAATTCACCCTGAAAGAAAGAACAGGAAGAAATGACAGCCAGGAACTTACTCAACACAGACACAAGCAAGATCTCTGAACTAGAATTCAGAATCACCATAATAAGAATACTAGCTGGGGTTGAAACTAGATTAGAATCCCTTTGTGTGGAGACAAAAGAAATAAAACATAGTCAGGATGAAATAAAAAATGCTATAAGTAAGCTGCAATCTCAAATGGATGCCATGGTGGCAAGGATGGATGAGGCAGAGCAGCAAATCAACCATATAGAGGACAAACTTATGGAGAATAATGAAACAGAAAAAAAGAGGGAGATGAAGGCAAAAGAGCAGGAAATAAAAATTAGAGAACTCAGTGACTCATTAAAAAGGAATAACATCAGAATCATAGGGGCCCTAGAAGATGAAGAGAGAGAAAAAAGGGTAGAAAATTTATGCGAGCAAATCATAGTGGAAAACTTTCCTAACCTGGGGAAAGACACAAACATCAAAATCCAGGAAGCACAGAGGACTTCCATTAGATTCAACAAAAACTGACCATCAACAAGGCATATCATAGTCAAATTCACAAAATACTAAGGTAAGGAAAAAAATCATGAAAGCAGCAAGGAAAAAAGTCCTTAAACTACAAGGGAAGACAGATTAGGTTCACAGCAGACCTATCCGCAGAAACTTGGCAGGCCAGAAAAAAAATGTGCTCAATCGGAAAAAAAATGCAGCCAAGAATTCCTTATCCAGCAAGGCTGTCATTCAAAATAAAAGGAAAGATAAAAACTTCCCCAGACAAACAAAAATTAAAGGAACTCATTACCACTAAACCAGCCCTGCAAGAAATTTTAAGGAGGACTCTCTGTGGGGAGAAAAGATGAAAAAAATAACAAAAAAACAAAAAACAAAACAGAAAGACCAAAGCAATACAGACTAGAAAGGACCAGAGAACACTACCAGAAACTCCAACTCTACAAGCGACATAATGACAATAAATTCATATCTTTCAATACTCACTCTAAATGACAATGGTCTAAACGCTTCAATCAAAAGACATCAGGTAACTGAATGGATATGAAAACAAATCCATAGATATGCTGTTTACAAGAGACCTATTTTAGACCTAAAAACACCTTCAGATTGAAAATAAGGGGATGAGGGGGGCACCTGAGTGGCTCAGTCGGTTGAGCGACCAACTTCGGCTCAGGTCATGATCTCACAGTTCGTGGGTTTGGGCCCCATGTCGGACTCTGTGCTGACAGCTTGCTCAGAGGCTGGAGCTTGCTTCGGATTTTGTGTCTCCTTCTCTCTCTGCCCTTCCCCCGTTCATGTTCTCTCTCTCTCTATCTCTCAATAATAAATAAATGTAAAAAAAATTTTTTTAAAGAAAATAAGAGGATGAAGAACCATCTATCAAGCTAATGGTCACCAAATGAAAGCCGGAGTAGCCATACTTATACTAGACAATCTAGAGTTTAAAATAAAGACGGTAACAAGAGATGAAGAAGGGCATTATAACATAATGAAGGTGTCTATCCACCAAGAAGACCTAACAATTGTAATCATTTATGCTCCAAACGTGAGGCCCCCAAATATATAAATCAGTTAATCACAAACATAAAGAAACTCATTGATAATAATACCATAAGAGTAGGGGACTTCAACACCCCACTTACAGCAGTGGACATATCATCTAAACAGAAAATCAACAAGGAAACAATGGCTTTGAACAACAAACTGGACCGGATGGACTTAACAGATATATTCAGAACATTTCATCCTAAAGCAGCAGAATACACATTCTTCTAGAGTGCACCTGGAACATTCTCCAGAATAGATCACATACTGGGACACGAATTAGCCCTCAACAAGTACAAACAGATCAAGATCATACCGTGCATATTTTCAGACCACAACAGTATGAAACTCGAAATCAACCACAAGAAAAAAATGTGGAAAGACAACAAATACTTGGAGACTAAAGACCATCCTACTAAAGAATGAATGGGTTAACCAAGAAGTTAAAGAGGAAATTAAAAAATACATGGAAGCCAATGAAAATGATAACAGATATATTCAGATATCTCAAAACCTCTGGAATGCAGCAAAAGCAGTCATAAGAGGGAAGTATATAGCAATCCAGGCCTTCACTAAAAAGTAAGAAAGGTCCCAGACACACAACCTAACCTTATACTTCATAGAGCTGGAAAAAGAACAGCAAATAAAGCAAAAAACCAGCAGAAGATAGGAAATATTAAATATTAGAGCGGAAATCAATGCTATCAAAAAAAAAAAAAAAACCACAGTAGAACAGATCAATGAAACCAGGAGCTGGTTCTTTGAAAGAATTAACAAAATTGATAAACCCCTAGCCAGTTTGATCCAAAAGAAAAAGGAAAGAACCTAAATAAATAAAATCAAAAACGAAAGAGGAGATATCACAACCAACACAGCAGAAATACAAACAATAATAAAAGAATATTATGAGCAATTTTATGCCAATAAAATGGGCAATCTGGAAGAAATCAACAAATTCCTAGAAACATATAAACTACCAAAACTGAAACAGGAAGAAATAGAAAATTTGAACAGACCCTAAACCAGTAAAGAAATTGAATTAGTAATCAAAAATCTCCCAAAAAAACAAGAGTCTAGGGGTGGATGGCTTTCTCAGGGAATTCTACTAAACATTTAATGAAGAGTTAACACCTATTCTCTTAAAGCTGTTCCAAAAAATAGAAATGGAAGGAAAACTTCCAAACTTTTTCTATGATGCAGCATTACCTTGATTCCAAAACCAGACAAAGACTCGACTAAAAAGGAGAACTATACGCCAATTTCCCTGATGAACATGGAAGCAAAAATCCTCAACAAGGTATTAGCCAACTGGATCCAACAATGCATTAAAAAAATTATTCATCACGACTAAGTGGGATTTATACCTGGGATGCAGGGATGGTTCAATATCTGCAAAACAATCAATGTGATTCATCACATCAATAAAAGAAAGGACAAGAACCACATGATCCTCTCAATAGATGCAGAGAAAGCATTCAACAAAATATAACATCCTTTCTTGATAAAAATCCTCAAGAAAGTAGGGATAGAAGGATCATACCTCAAGATCATAAAAGCCATGTATGAAAGACCCAATGCTAAGATCATCCTCAATGGGGAAAAACTGAGAGCCTTCACCCCAGGGTTGGGAAGAAAACAGGGATGTCCACTCTCCCCACTGTTATTCAACATAGTAGTGTAAGTCTTAGCCTCAGCAGTCAGACAACACAAAGGAATAAAATGCATCCAAATTGGCCAGGAATAAAATGCATCCAAAAGGCCATCACACTTACACTTTTCACAGATGACATGACACTCTCTGTGAAAAACCCAAAAGATTCCACCAAAAAACTGCTAGAACTGATCCATGAGTTCAGCAAAGTCGCATTCCTATACACCAATAATGAAGCAACAGAAAGAGAAATCAAGGAATTGATCCCATTTTCAATGGCACCACAAACCATAAAATACCTAGGAATAGCATAACCAAAGAGGTGAAAAATCTGTACACTGAAAACTATAGAAAACTGATGAAGGAAATTGAAGAAGACACACACACAAAAAGGAAAAATATTCCATGCTCCTGGATTGGAAGAACAAACATTGTTAAAATGTCAATACTATGCAGAGCAATCTACATATTCAATGTAATCCCTATCAAAATAACACCAGCATTCTTCATAGAGCTAGAACAAACAATCCTAACATTTGTATGGAAACAGAAGAGACCCCGAATAGCCAAAGCAATCCTGAAAAAGAAAACCGAAGCTGGAGGCATCACACTCCCAGACTTCAAGCTTTATTACAAAGCTGTAATCATCAAGACAATATGGTACTGGGACAAAAACAGGCACTCAAATCAATGGAACAGAATAGAGAACCCAGAAATGGACCCACAAACGTTATAGCCAACTCATCTTTGACAAAGCAGGAAAGAATATCCAATGGAATGAAGACAGTCTCTTCAGCAAATGGTGCTGGGAAAACTGGACAAGTGACATGCAGAAAAATGAACCTGGACCACTTTCTTACACTGTACACAAAAAGCAACTCAAAATGGATGAAAGACCTAATTGTAAGACAGGAAGCCATCAAAATCCTCGAGGAGAAAGCAGGCAAAAACCTCTTTGTCCTCGGCCGCAGCAACCTCTTACTCAACACGTCTCTGGAGGCAAGGGAAACAAAAGCAAAAATGAACTATTGGGACCTCATCAAATTAAAAAGCTTCTGCACAGCAAAGGAAACAATCAGCACATCTAAAAGTCAACCGATGGAATGGGAGAAGGTATTTGCAAATGACATATCAGATAAAGGGTTAGTATCCAAAATCTATAAAGAACTTATCAAACTCAACACCCAAAAAACAAATAATCCAATGAAGAAATGGGCAAAAGATATATTTCCTGTGGCATCTGATCATCCGAGATCAAATATCATTCTATTTAGATCCATCATTGAGAACTATGCTCTAGGACAGAAGGCAACTCTGAAAGAGGTGACAGGGATTGTCTTAACTTATATGCAGTAAAAGTCAGCCAGAGCTAAAGAGAGTGGCCATGTTTTTGCAGGAAGTGACAGTTTGTGCTGGAGGTGAAAGCAGGGGGGTATGAGGTCAGACACCTGGTTAACTGAAAACATTTGGCCACATTTTGAGTTCCAAACCACATTCTACACCCTCTTGTTTTCAGTTATGTGGCATAATCTTCAATTTTCTATTTTTAACTTTTTTTAAGTTTTAATTCCAGTTTGTTAACATACAGCATCATATTAGTTTTAGATGTACAATATAATAACTCAACACTTCCATACATTACCTGGTGCTCATCACAACAAGTCACTCCTTAATCCCCATCACCTCTTTCACCCATCCCCCCACCCATCTCCCCTCTGGTAACCTTCTGTTTATTCTCTATAATTAAGACTCTGTTTCTTGATTTCTCTCTCTCTCTCTCTCTCTTATTTTTTCCATTTGTTTGTTTTGTTTCTTAAATTCCACATATCAGTGAAATCATATGATATTTGTCTTTCACTGACTTAGCATTATACTCTCTAGCTCCATCCATGTTGTTGCAAATGGCAAGATTTCATTCTTTTTTATGGCTGAATAATATTCCATTGTATATGTATACCACATCTTTGTTATCCATTCATCAACCAATGGATGCTTGGGCTGCTTCCATATCTTGGCTATTTGTAAATAATGCTGATATAAACATCGGAGTGCATGTATCCCTTTAAAATAGGGCTCTTGTATTCTTTGGATAAATACCCAGTAGTGTGATACCTGAATCATAAAATAGTTCTATTTTCAACTTTTTGAGTAAACACCATACTGTTATCCACAGTGGCAACACCAGTTTGCATTCCCACCAACAGTGCACAAGTGTTCCTTTTTCTCTACATCTCAATTTTCTATTTTTAATGTTGGCAAGAAGGAGTTAAGAAAGCATCTATGAACTTCTGAGATTTTTCTGGACCTCAAAGGGCCTTTAAGAATAAAATTTCAATGAGTTAGGAATAAATGACTCAGAAACATGGGTTGAATTTACTTTTATATCACAGTGTAACACAAAGTGCGTTAAAATACTTGGCCACAGGATGGCGAGATGGCAGAGAAGTAGGGAGCTCTGTAATCTGCGCCCGCCCGCATCTATTGAACTGAGGACTGAAGGGACAATACTCTGATTTGCAAGTGGAGGAAGAGAAGAAACAGACTCCAGAAAGAAGACAACCTCAAAGATGCCTGAGGGAGTGATTGTGATCTGGGAAATTGGAGGACAGGTGGGCCCCGGAGGTGCAGGGGGTGGGAGCCCGAGCCCAACACAGGGAGAGCTCACTGTGCCCCGGAGAGACAAGGGGAAGAGAAAGACAGAAACGCTCATAGAACTGTCTCTAAAGAAGACATAAAAAAAACTCGCCCCAGGATGGAGAGAGACATTGTCTCCCCATATATAACCGCCGGGCGCGGGGAGAGAAATCCGTCCCATCTGGCTGGCGAATGCTTCTTTGGGTGCTGCGGCAGCGACATCCATTCCAGGCAGAACTGGGAAAGGAGGCCCCGTCCCCTGCGCGACCAAGGCTGGGAGGCCGGCCACCAGCGGGCTCACATCTCACCTTGGGTGACAGTGTGGAACTGCATGGACTGGGATTTGGAAGCGAAGCTGAGCTTGGAAAATACAGTTTGGCTCGCCCTCGGCACAGGGAGATCGGACTCAGAAGAGCGGCTTGCAACGCTTGGTTCGAGCAGAGCTTGGGGCGCCTCCATTCTTCTCCCCGCAGCCACCAAGGCGGGGCTTTGGAGAGCAGCCCCCGACACCTGACCTACCTACACCAAACCACGCCCATCCGCACAGGAGAGCTGCCTTTTTTTCTTTTCTTTTTCCTTTTTTCTTTGCTTCTCCTTTTTTTCTCTTGCCATCCAGATATATTTTCCCTAATCTCATTCTTATCTCTCCTCTCGGCTGGTTATACGCTTTTAGACTGTCCATAGTCTTTTGCTGTCTCTGTCCCCCCTTTCTTTTTTCATTTTTTTTCTTTTTCTTCTTTCTTTTCTTCTTTTTTCTTTCCTTTCCGTTTCTTTACTTCCTTTCCCCTTTTTGGTTTCCTTGTTTGTTTGATGTGTCTGTGCGTTTGCATGCTTTTGTTCCCTGTGTGTTAGTCTGTTTTCCTTTTCAGGGCTACCTCAAGAAACAAGCCAAAGTACACATGCTGGAGAGTCCCAAATATCACTGACTAGGGAAGTAAAATAATCAAAGGCACAACAAGAGAAACCGAGAGACACCATTAAAAGAACACTTAAATGACAGGCCCTGGACAGTCAATGAGCCTCCTTTAATATAGCAATACTAACAGGGCACAGTGCATAACGAGCTTTTAAAACTGACAAGAGACAGAAAGCTAGCCGAAATGATGAAACAGAAGAATTCTCCTCTAAAGAAACTCCAGGAAGAAGTCACAGCCACA